>CM070549.1:81197716-81904002 GCA_036346405.1 Phyllostachys edulis
ATCTGAATCTATTTTTGGGGATCAATGTAGCACTAGTGGATAAAAAATCTATTACCTTCTCGTTGAATCTGAGATCTAGTTCCTGTAGTTGGGTATCAAGTGTTGCTCGAAATATTTCCACTCGATAATAAACCTCCTTAATAAAATGATTAGGCTCACAATGGGCACGACCACCACGCATAATGTAAGTTTCTTGCATTTCTAGAACATCAATGCAATGACTAACACAAAACTCAACAACCCTGCAAAAAAAATATTCCCATCCATCATCTGATCTCAATTCTCCAAGGCACACTTTTGTCGAGAACACAAGACGAACAACATTTACTATGTCTTGTGATTTCTTCTATAAAGCTTGGCCAAGATCTTCAGTTATCTCTAATATTTCTTTCATCACACATAAGACAAATATAAACCCAAAAGAGGACAAGTAGCTAAAAGCAGTGTCTCCATCAGCACAAATTGAGCAAGCTGATGCATCAGCGGCTATATTTTGAAGAACAGAACTTACTGCATTAAACATATTCATAAAGCTAGAAATAGAACCTAGGTGAGAACCCCACCTAGTGTCTCCAGCTCATTTCAATGTGTAGATTTAATTTTCCCCTTGACCGATCTCGAGGTCGTCAATAGCTAGTGCGTGTGCTAGTTCGATCAATTGGGCATCACGAAGCTCGTCATGTCGCTTTGCAGAGGAGTCAACTGTGTTTATAATAAAATTCAGCTTCTAAAAAGACTAAGTAACAGGAATCACCTCATTAGATGCAACAACTAGTGCAAGTTGCAAACGATGGGCATAGCAATGAACATAATATGCATAAGGACATTCTTTGAGAAAAAGGGCCTGCAATCCATTCAACTCTCCCTTCATATTGCTTGCCCCATCATATCCATGACCGCGAAGGTTTTGAACATCAAAAGCATGGTTGGACAATACAGAGTGCAATTCCTCTTCAAGTGTTACAGCTTTGGTATTCCTTACATGTATCAAGTCAAAGAATCGCTCTTGCAACATACCATCTTTATCAACAAATCTGAAAACCAGTGCCATTTGCTCTCATTTTGTTGCATCATAAGTTTCATCTACTAGAATAGAGAACTTATAATCCCCTATTTCCTCGTGAATATGTTTCCTAACTTTACTTGTGAAAATACTCAAAATCTCCTTTTGAATGTCTGGTTATGTGTACCCTGAATTGTATGGAGCATTCCCCAATACAACCTTTGCAATCTCAAGATTGAATTCTGCAAGAAGCTTTACCAATTCAAGAAAGTTTCCTCTATTCCTTGACTGAGGTGTCTCATATTACCTCTAAAAGCACAAGACTAATATGTGAGCCACTTGACAACTGCAACTGATGTTTTAAGTCATAAATGATTCTGTTCTATTTCTTGCTTGCTCTTCACTACTATGACATTTTCTATATGGCCTGGCTGATTCAATAAAGCTTGGCATTCTTTGATTGCATTGTTGTGTTGGGAGCAAGGTTCAGATCCTATATGTGTTAATAATGAACAATTTTTTCCATCATTAACCTTCTTCCAGCTTCCAAAACCATGTACTATGAAGACATCAGAACCACCTCGTTTGTTTTTGTTTCTGCTGGATAGGAAGCAAAATAAACAATATGCACGATGATTGCTCTTTGAGTACTCCAACCATGACGGAAAAAGGCTAAACCAATTATATTGAAAGCGACGTTGATGCCCTTGCGCTCCAAATGGTTTGTATTTCTGCAATAGGGGTTGCATAGGACCTAACTTCAAATATGCACGTCGCACATCATCTCTTTGGTTAGGTGGATATTGCCAAATTTGTGGGCGTAATGCAGGATCTCGCTCCAAGAATTCAATGCCTCAAGATATGAGTTCATTTATTCGCTGCCCTTCATCTTGGTTTTGCTGATGTTCCAATTCAAGCAGAAGCAAGGGTGGAAGATGAGTTATTGAAGGATCTTCATCAACTAGTTCAACTCCTTTTCTTTTGAAAAATGAATCAATGGGTTTTTTCCTTAACCGTAGTTACATGCATTGTAATTGAATACATTATACATGATCTAATTAGTAATTAGCAAATCTGTAACTGCAAATGCCCCAATTACAAAACATTGGACATTTGGACAATTACAAAATACAAATTTTATCGGTCATGAGTCATGACTAAAAAAAATACAACTTCAAGTCTTCAGACTTCAAGAATCAAGACTCAAGAGTAAAGATACTAAAATATCAAAGAACATACCAATTGTTAAATTGCCCTAGTCCTCCTAGCTCCTGCTTGGCTGCTTCCCCGCGCGACCACGCCCTATGCTACGACCGGCAGCCGGCCGCCCTTCCTGTTCCTAGCAGCTGGCGTAGTGGCGCTCTGCCCTCAAGCTCGTCGGCTCACACGGCACATGCGTCGATCACCGCCACCTAGGTGCCTCCTAGCCTACTAGGCCTAGAGTTTCTCTTCGTCTTGTACTCTCCTCTCATCTCATCTCAGGTGTGGAGGCTGCAGCCTGTAGGCTCTTCAGACTTCAGTCGTGACTTGGGGCTATGCTGGCGGTAGGCGGCGCAACTCGCAAGGGCTGAAGCGGTGAAGCCTAAAGGCCAAAGGGCATCAAGCCATCAACTAGCGTACGCAGTACGCTACATGCCCGCATCCTTGATTGATGATTCCTTTCTTGCTTAGTGCTTTCCATGAGGTGATGAGGCCATGTGGGCCAAGGGCCCAAGAGTTCCAGGCGCCCTGCCCCTGCATACTGCGTAGTGCATATCTGGTGTTAAATTTTTTTCCATAAAACGCTGGGGGGGGGGGGGCACGGCCTAGGTTCGCCCAGCACATCCTCCATCCCTGCATGAGTTGAACTCATGTTAATGGAATTTCAAACATGACTAGTGTACTACTAAAAGCGGGAAAACAAAACACAACTAGTAGTATTAGTAAAAATTCTCCAATTGTATACCTATGTAATACGATGATTAAAAGCATCTCATTGGCTTTGACGGATAAAAGTTCCCATGATAGAAAAAGCATAAATTCTAGAAATTCTCTTGTTAATCAAAAGGAAAAATAGAATAATCTACACAACACAGTCTATTTGATGGGATATGATTATAATGGTGTGTAATACCCTGAATATCAATTAGGGAGAATATGATTTAGAGAGGGAATTGCATAAAAAAATTCAGAATTTAGGAGGAGTATTAGAACTCGGGCCTTTGGCCCATAGCCCTTTGGCCTAAGTGGGAACTAGCTTAAGAGGGGGAAGCCAAACCTAGCCATCCCAAGTACTGTAGCACACCTACAGTAGCACCGTCTACTGTAGCACCACCTCCCCTTGTAGCCCTTGTACCACCCCTCTCCCTTTTGGCATTGCCCTCCGCTGTTGCTGGCCGAAGAAGAGAGGAGAAGGAAGAGGAAGAAGGAGAAGGTGGGGAGAATCTTCGTGAGGACTTCAGCGTGGTCTTGAGGGGATTTCGTGGGTAATCTTGCATTCCCCATTAGTTTTAATAGATATCTCTTATGAATTTCATCGTCATTAGCTGTTCAGTGCATGCTGTTGTACATCGGTTTAATCTGTTGATCTGTTGACGTGCGGTTTTGAGTTAGATCTGAGCAGATTCAGGGATTAGTGTCTCCTGGATATAGATGGGGAATTTCATTAGCTTTCCAGAAAGTGCTAATTCATAATTTTTGGCCAAACAGTTAATTAGTTATGATTTTCGCAAGTCAAGATGCTTATTCAGTTTCTAGTTTTGGGCAACGAACGTATTTCTGCGAATTTGAGTTTAAAGATGGCCGATCTCGGTCAGATGATCTGCACGAGATATTTAGATAATTCTATGGTGATTCCAGAAAGTTAAATTTCACAATTTTTGGATTTCTAGATCAAAAGATATGAATTTTAGAAACTAATGTTGTAATCTGTCTCTCTGTTATAGACAGAAGAGATTTACTTGACTGTTTGCAACCTTGGTTGCACAGTGGAAATATTTGTGATAATTTTATTGATATAGCTTGTTTCCTGTAGTTTCTAGAGAATATTAGAACAATGTGTTTGTTGTGCCGAACAAAAGTTATGAAACTCACAAGTTAGTAGTACTGAAGATGACAGATCGGTCTTGGAGATTAAAAACAAAGGCTTAGATGAACTAGTTTGATCTTTTAATCACCTAAGAAGTTGTAGCTAGGCTTATATAGATTCTAGAAAAATTGGATTCATGGATTTTAGAGTTTTGACTCAAAAGTTATGAATTTTTCCTTAACAGCTATCTGTTTGGACAGATTTGGGAATTTGAGAGTGTTTTGATTAAATGTTTGGATTGCGATTAGGGATGCTTGTTCTCGTTTTGTTCCATTGCAATGTTGTACACTTTTGTTTGGTGTACTTAGTATATTGTTTTACGACTGCCAGGTGGTGGTGAACCCCGGGGATAGAGCTTTCCATCGTTGTCTTCCGTCTCACGGTTGAGGCAAGTACAATTGAATTGTCTTGTTTGTTGTTTGTTACACTTGATTGATGAATATGCAATGGATAATTTTGTTATTTATTGTTTCTCTTCATAACTGATATATCATGCTTCTTCGATAATATGTTTACGTTCCATATATTCATTCGTTCCTTCTTTCATGTTCACCACGGAAGTGGGTAGCGAAGTCCCATCATTCCAGTATGGGCAAGTACATTGTGCGATGTGTTGCTGTAGTTTACTCATATTACTTGATGTTCATGCCATGACTGACTATTATAGTCTATGAGTGGTTTTCAATGATTTCTGTTTCGATTCATGAATGAGAACTCATACTTCTTGATATTTTGTTTCACAAGTTCATACATTCATTCATTCATTGTTTATGATTCACCCACGGGAGTGAGATGTAAAAACCCATCAATTCCAGTATGGGCACGTAAGACCCACCATTCCAATGTGGGTAGATTTGGATCCCCGTATGAAACGTTCTTCATACGGGCCTTAGATCTCCGTATTTTGATAAATGCGGGCCTGGGTGAACACCGACGGGTGTGTCACTGACTATACCGGTATAAGCAGAAGTTGAGTTCATGCATTTTATTCATTCATTCATATGATTTCCATCATTCTACATTCGAATTCTATTCTATGATGTGATGTTCTTATTCATTCATTCTACATTCGAATTCTATGATATGATATGATGTTCTTATTCATTCATTCTACCTTCGAATTCTATTCTGTGATGCCATGATCTTATTCATTCGTTCTATATTCAAAATTCTATTCTGTGATATTATGTTCTTATACATCCTTTCTATATTCAAAATTCTATTTGGTAATATTATGTTCTTATTCATCCATTATACATTCGTATTCTGTTCTATGATTGTTATATTCCTATTCAATATTGTTCATATTGTTCTGTTGTACTTACTGAGTCGTGGACTCATTCTTGCCGTGTTTACTTGCTTTAGGTAAATTTTGGAGACAGCATGCTTGAGAGGGAATAGTCACGGAACACTTCATTCACACTACTTTATTCACCTTTAATTAGATGAACTTGCCATTATATTCTATTCGATAATCATTAGATTGTAATAAATGAGTTTAACGATTGATGTTAACCTTCCTTATGATATGATTGATTTGGTAATTGCCTAAAGATCTTCGTATAGTCTAATGATAGGTTTATCATAGATGTTTCAATATGATTAGGTAATTAGAGTTTGATATGTGATTGAATTCTGATTCGATTCTTATGATCATTCTATCATTTGTTGACTCTTACATGTTATTAGTTGATAGATTGCTGAAATTATGTCGTATTGTTGTTGTATGTTAGATTGTTAGGTAACATCTTCGCTTCCGCATAGCCAGGGTGTTACATGGTGCAAATTAAACCTTTGACGTTTTAAACATTCACATAGTCACTAAAAAATATGATTTTGGCAACAATTTTTTATTGTAACATAGTTATAATACCTAGGAATATTAAAATATTATGAAGGTACTTTTCTAGACAAATATACTCATGTCATTTGAATATGGATAATTTAAATATTCGTAAATATATTATTGCTCAAAACTATATAGTTTTATTACACAGTAGACTTGTAATACTACGATTTATTCTAAGAAAGAAAGCGTTCAAAAGAGAAATTAGACATAAGAAAAAGGGGATTTTTGCAGTTCTTCGGCAACTTGGGCCTCAGGCCTTGGCCCAGAAGGCCCATGAGGGGCCGGCCACCAATAAAAGGGGGGAACCCTAGTACGTACTGTAGCTACAGTACGTCCGCCGGTACAGTGCCTTGCTACAGTGCATCTCCTCCCCCTGCTGTCGATGAAGAAGATCCTTGTTGCTACCGGCCAAGTGGAGGAAGAAGGAAGGTCACCCGGGTGATTGCCCGGCTAAGAAGAAGAAGAAGAGGAAGGGGAAGAAGGGAGAAAGGAAGGGGAAGAGGATTCGCGGGCTGCATCGTGATCTTCAGCGGTTCGTCAAGGGTAACCCCTGTTTTTCCCCGATTAGATGCGTGTTTAGTTATTTTAGCAATGTCGGTATTTAGGGCTGCTCAGAATAAATTAGAGTTGATCAAGGTTTTGATGTGCTTAAAGGAGGAATTAGTTCTGGACGTCTCCTAGAGTATTGTAGAGGACGTCGTCATCTTTCCGTGAAGTACTAGAACACATTATTTGGACCCCTGTAGCAGAAGTTATGATTTTATTAGTGGGACTGTTCTGGAGATTTGTGGGTTTTCTGACAGGTTTTAGTAATCTGAGTTAATCGATTAGTTAAATAGAGATTTAGAGAAGCTCAATATAACAAAAGTCATAGTTCATTGTCCCAGCTTTTCAGAAAGCTCAAGAACACAAGATTTGGACACACGTAGTAAAAGTTATGGTATTTCTAGTGTACTGTCCAGAGAACTAGACGCGAATTCGACGTTTTGTTAACTAGCTCAGTAGGGGCAATACATGGCAGATTCAGAAGAGCCCCTCAACTAGGTTTAGTTGGGAAATTTAATTACCTTTCCAGAAAGTCTAAGAACACTTTATTTGGTCCTCTGTAGTGAAAGTTATGGATTTTAGAATTTGGCTGTCCACAGAGGGGACAGATCGGTCGTTAGAAGTTGGAAGTTTGGAAGGCGCTTGATAGTTTAGCGAGTTCGTGTGTGCTGTTAAATATGTATTTGGTCCAGTATGGTTTTTTTAGCGTGCATTATAATTATTATTCAGGTGGTGGACTAGTCCCGGGGGCAGCACCTTCTGCACGTCTCTCGTTCTCTCGCGGTTAAGGCAAGTATAATTATGGATATAATAGATATTATCTAATGACATTGATTGATAATTTCTATGAGTATTTGTGTTGTTCAGGATTGATATGGTGATATGATTAGTAATGTTCATGGTTTCTAAAGCTATGAGTTATGTGTTAATCATGGATGTTTGAAAGTTGTGAAGTCTATGATTATGAGCTTTTGTAGTATGAATTGGATATTCATATGCAATGTTGTTGCGGATGCATGTTTGTATTAATTTGAGAATTGATACATATGCATCATGTTGGCTTATTGAAGTCTTGGTCATGTGATGACCAAGCAACTCTTGAGGTCCCCGTCATGTTAATGACAGGCTAAAGGTCCCCATGCTTGTAAAGCATGTGCTTTGGTCCCCATACTTACGGAGTATGGGCAATGGCCCCTGTGCCAGATGGCACAGGCATGGGCGTGCATCAACGGATGCGCACTTTGCATTACTGGTAAAATGCAAAAGGGAAAGAGAAGGATAAAGATCATGTTGAGCATATTGCATAGCATGTGTGTGTAAAGTAACTGATATGTGGTTTTGTGGAGTATAGTTGATGAGTTACATGCTTGTATGCTGTTGATGCCATTTATTATATTTGATGAGTCTTTGGACTCATCTCTTGTTGTTTGTTGTGTTTTAGGTACCGTTATGAGATCGGCATGCATGGGGGAAAGGAAGGATTAGTCTTGTTGCACTTTTGCATGAACTACCCACCATGAATGAAAGGAAAATTAATTAGGAGATGAATGAACTGTTTAAAGTACTCTTAATGATTATTGCTTGCTTGGAGTAAACTGTAATAAATGAATAGAAGTTTGGATGCACATGATCTATATCTTAGATGTTTAGTTGCTATGGATGTTATAGTAACGAATAGTCAGTTTTGAATATGTCTTGATCATATTGCAAGTTGGATTACTTATTTATGTTATATCTGTTTGTTGGAACCTCCCAGATAGATAACTATATAAAGGAGGTTCTATTAAATTTTGTAAGGTGTTTTAGTTTAATTTTGTTTAGTTTATTTAATTTAGTAGCATTCCAGGCCTTTGTTTGGCTGGGGTGTTACAAGACTACTTCTTTTATTGGAGGAATTATCAGGTACAGCTCATATAAACAAACAACAAATACAACCTAAATCCCTTTGGTATGCATGATCTCTATATGGATTTTTCTGTAGGAAATTAAACGCGACGTGGCATTTAAGATTTCCTACTGAATTCCCATGTTTCTATCAGGACTGCCTCTTTGGTTTGCAGGAATTTCAAATGATTTTTGGAGGATTCCAATCCTTAAGAATTTTTCCTATATAGGTTGTTTGATACCTAGGATTGAAGTTGTATAATTCCGTTGGAATGCATTCTTACAGCTCAATTCCATAGGAAAATAAACATAAGCTCAAACCTCATGTTATTTTTTCTTGGAGAAGTCCAATGCACTTTCTCTCTTTATCTCTCCACTCTCTTTCTCTCTAATGAAGTAACATCTAATCTCAAATTTCCTGTATTTTCCTGTGTGGTATGCAAACACCTCTTTTGAGTAATTATTGTAGTTTTGTTTAAGTCATGACATTTCAATCATATGTTTTATTATTCCTCTTTTTTTTTAGATTCTTGTGTTCCAAAAAGCTCTAATTGTTAGCGTACACCTGCAGTCATACAATCAGACGAGGTTTAAGGCACTTTCTCAATAATACTCAAAGTTAATACTAGCTATGTTCTTTTTTACTTAACATTTTTTTATTTTTCTGGTCTCTAAAATACGACTTTGATCATTACTTTTATAACTTTACAATATGATAGACTAATAAAAATATTTTTCATAACAAATCTAATGATATCATTTTTATATAGTCAAGCTAACTAATTTTAAAACTATTTGACGCCTGGAATCTAGGACGTTAAGTAAAAAAAGAGTCAGGGAGTAAACAGCAGCTTGATTAGATTTTTTAAAATAATATTTTTTATTCCAAAATACAGTAATATCTCCCTTTTTTATTTTACACAAAAAATCCTCTATCGCTCTACCGATGGGCGACTTAGGTCTAGTCGCTCAACCATTAGGTGATTAATCCAAGTCACCCAACGGTGGAGCTACACATGTAGTAGTCGCCCCGTGATTGAGCGACCTATGGTAGTCGCTCCACCGCTGGGCGATTTAAAATAATAACATTATTATTTTATTAATCCGATGGAAATAATTGTGTGCGAATAAATGTCAATTTTGTAGGTAATACATTTAACAAATCTTGTTTGTAGGTCGTTAATTTTTTCGAAATAAAAGGGTGGTGACAAGGTTGGTTGGTCCGTTTGTGATTTTCGTAGAATCTTAAGGTAACGAAATCTGTTAGATTCGCAATAACATTTTGCGATTGCCGTATGTTGTTGTAGTGCGGTAAATTTCTAAAGAATTTTGTGAGAACTATTGAGGTAGCAATGAGTCGTAAGTACGAAGATAAGTGATATTACAATGCGCCAGGAAATTCATACATGGTGGAGAACTTTGGAGAAATGGCGCAACGATAACAACACGATAATTGATCCGACAAGGGGTTACATGGCACACAGGCTAATAAAGTAAGGACGGTACACACATGCCTCTAGGGAATTAGAAATACATGGCACATATGGATGAAGAGGGTCAAACTACTGCATGGAATGTGGCCATTTGCCCTTGTGGCCCAACTCAGCGTTGTACTCCTTGCCTTGCTCCTTAGCTTTCGTCGCAATGGCCCTCTTTTGCGCCCTCCCGGCCTTGCGTCGCCTGGCATGCTCGTACTCCTGCTCCTCGTGGAACCTCTCCCGCCTCTTCTTCTCCTCCATCTTAGCTTGCAGCTCTTCGCGATGCCTTTCACGGTCCTCGCGGTTCTCCCTGTCCCAGCTCTTCCGTGACACCAGTCACCACATATCGTAGGGGTGGATCTTGTCATCGATCCACTAGCTCAAGACGCATAGGTGCGTCCAAGACTGCGGTGGGAAGAGAGACGAGGTTACGGCGTAACGAGAAACAAAATAGTGGTGTGCACTAAAATGCGATTTCATTACCGGTAGCCTGTGGCTCGGCGTGTCAAACCTGCGGTCGGGGTAGTCCACGCAGAAGTTTAGGCAGCACCAATAGCACTGCCTGGTTCACTCGTCGGTTGATTTAACGCACTTGCAGGTGTCTCGACACCGGCAAAGGGGTGGCGCCACCCCCGTCGGGGGCCCTTCCAGAGGGCGTTCAGCGGGCATAGGAGGGAGGCGTGGCGTACTACGAGGCAGCCTCGTTAGATCGACGACCTCCGGAGGTGGGTGGTGAGTGTAAGGCTGCTAACTAAACGCCCTGTGGTAAGCGGTGTTTTCCTTGGGAGACACCGAGTCCTTCAAAAGCTCACGGATGTTCTCTCATTCCTTCTCCTTGTCCATGTTATCTAGGTAGTGTTGTTGGTGTGGAGTTCCTGGCTGAGTAGTACTGTATTTATACCGGGAGCAGACACAACTGTAGCGGTCGAAGTGCAATTTGGTTGAAGCAAATTCACGTTGGCAAGGAGGAATCTTGTTGAGTGTTGGGTCAAGTCACTGCGCAAAGCTACCTTGTTGGGTCACGTCACTGTGCAAAGCTGCCTTGTTGGGTCACGACCTGCTTTGCAGAGAGTTGTCACATTCTGCATTAGAGAGAATGATCATGTCCTGCTTTGTAGAGAGATATCACATCCTACAAAGTAGAGAGTGGTCACGTCCTACTTTGTAGAGAGTAGTCTCTTCGTTCTTTGTAGAGAGTGGTCATGTCCTGCTTTGCAGAGAGTGGTCACGTCCTACTTTGCAGAGATAGGTAACGATGACAGATTGACACTGACAATGAAGTTAAACTTTACAATTATGATACAATTAGTTCAACACTTCGTACAACAAGCAAAGAACTAACTGAAGTACATGTTACAACATACTAACATTTATAATCTTAGTACCACTACATAGACAACAAGAAGTGGTGTTGCACTTAACACCGGTGTTCCTACCTATCGGCATGCACCTTGCATCTTCTCGTAGTGTGGCTTTCCCGGCCGCAGTGGCTGCAACGTCTACCTGCCACTCCAGCTTCCCCTTCGTTCATATCATTCCTAATGTCACGACTCTACCGATGGCCCTTCCCGCCCTTTAACAGGTCAAGATCTAGAATCCAAGTCCTCCCGAGCTCCTCTCCTCTCCTCCTCTCCCTCTCCCGGGCTCCTCTACTTCTCCTCCTATCATTCTCTCTTCTCCTCTCCTTCTCCCCCTCTCCCGACCTTCTCCCTGTCTCCCGACCTTCTCTCCCTCTTCATTTCGCCTCTCCTTCTCTCCCTCTCCTTTTCACCTCTCTCGAGCTCCTCTCGTTCACTTTCGAGAGAAATGGCGAAAGAGACTGTGAGTGCCTTTCTATACAACCGTCTAGTCACACAAACGTTGGACGACTTGGCAGTAAGTAGCGGCCCAATGGTTTAGTGACACAGTGACTGTACTTGCTGTCAAATCACCTAAGGGTTGAGCGACTTGGATATAGTCGTTCAACCATTGGGCGACTGATCACTACTACAAAAAGACTAATACTGGACGCCTCATTACAGACGATTGACCAAAACCGTCTGTATTACATGCAATCATAGATTATTTTGATTTAGAGACCATCTGTGTTACTGGCTGCGCTAAAAACCATTTGTGAAGAGGTAATATTACAGACAGTTCATATTGAAAACCGTTTGTGAAGTATCACAGACAGTTCTAAACACGAACTGTCTGTGATAATTGTAGACTTCACAGACAGTTTTTAATTATAATTGTTTGTGATAATATCGCTTTAGCTCCCTAGTGAGTTTCTTCATCGCCCGATGAGTTTCTTCATCGCCGATGTGTCTCTTCGTCGCATTAATGCCACTTCAGCTCCCCGATACGTCTCTTCGTCTCATGCGTCGAATTTATTCCTTGTTTTATAAGAAGGATCATCCGCCATCAAAGATGATCATCCCCACATATAACACTACTATATATATATATATATACTTCTAAACCAGAAATGGCTCTCTCTTCTGCTTCCTTGCCGCTGGCATTGATGTCCTACCTGGCCATACTGTATGAGCACCTCTCTGCTCGTACGTTGGCGGATGCTATGGAAGGACACTGTTTCAATAGTGCCCTTACTCCTCTTTCCGAGGATTTGCCGGAGCAGGTGACGGCCACCTTTCGCCGTCTTGATATCATCCTCCGCCACATCTTCTGGGTGATCTCCCACTTCTGGCGAGTTAACCGCGTCATCGACGTGGCCTTCCACATCGACGTTGCACATCTCCAGGAGGCTTACCGTTACTTGGACTACTTAATCGAGGCGGCGGGCGACCGAGTTGACCATGGCGGGACCCCTCAAGCAAGGGAAGAGAGCCTATGGGCTCAATTTTTCTTGATTCAATAGTCCGAGGGTCTTCGAGAGACACTTGAACGAGCGCATCAGCGGGTGGACGCATTTCGGTCTTCGTTCGCTGATGATCACAAACCGTCCGATGCCGATGCTGCCACCTACAAAGTTTTGAAGATAGAGATAGCAGTCTACCTCCGCCACTAGAAAAACTTTGTTTATTTATGTTTCTACTCTTTTTTTAATCTTTGTAAGAAGCGACTGGCCACCTGTTTGGCCATATGTAAATTCCAAGATGAAAAAAAAAATCTAGTTTGGAGGTGAAGTTACTATATTATGGCCCTGTTTGTTTAGGCTTAGGCTTTTTGGCTTATAGTTTAAAGCCAACTTTTTGGCTTAATAAGCTTATAAGCCCCATAGCTTTTAAGCCAAGCTATGATGTTTGGTAATCTGGCTTTTTATATGATGTTGGCTTATTGAGTTATGTGTGAAGGATAAAAAGTCTGAATTGTCTTTTAGAGTTTAAATGGTCTTTTTAAGTATGTATTTAAACTTATTTTTTGCACAAACACATCATACAAGTACATAGGCCATCGAAGTTGAACTGGAAAATTGAAATAGAATACTGTGAGACAGTCACACTCAAAAGAGTCCTGCAATGATACATTATCACCTACTGAGAGCACTTCCCGAGTTAAAACACAAAGCATATATAACGTATTCACAATTTCACATGCTACTACCTTCTTTTGCTTTAGTCAAAATCCATATGAACAATTGTACAACATGTCGGAGAAACAAACATTTGTTATAGATAAAAAGGTGCTTCAAGGCCTTTTTAGAGTACTATTTCTCATCTCTATTTTGTCAGTACAGAGGAACCTAAACTTCACATGATTGAGATGAGTCTGTCAAGCATAAATTTACATGAATTCGTATACTACGGTTGTCAATACTGTGAAACTGTGAGACGATGATCACATATTTGCCAAAATTCCCTTGTGTAATATCTAGATTTGCATTAGTTGAAAGAATCAGCTCAACCACATTGCCCATTTTTAACTCCAGGTTCAAGTTATGGACGACATTCACGACATGGCAGTTCAGCCTTAGACTCAGCCTGTCACATATGCTGCCAAATTCATTTCATGTGATCTGAAGTGTACATTGCAAACAATCACAACGGTGTAAAAGGATTATAACATTTGCTTAGGTTGCACAAGCATGTCACATATGCTGCCAGATTCATTTCATCAAAAATCTTCAAAGGTTCTACTTCAGCATCACTACCAAAAGAATTTACACTGGCCCTTAAAAAGGTTATATAACATGCTAAAAGGTATTGCTGTTCAAAGCTTCTAACATTAGTCCCCAATCTCCACAATTTGCAACCAAACAATTCCTAATTTACATGCTAAACCTCGAATTGATTTATCTAGATGCAAGCTTGGGTGAGATCAAATTGGTGTTTTAGGCCTAGCCTCCCAAAAATGGAGTTTTAGGGATCTATGACTCTTATTTCTTATCTCCAAGAACTGAACCTATGAATCACTTGTCTTTGGTGTCGAGGAGACATGCAAACTGCCATGCAAACATGTCAAGAACAAGTGCTTGGTGTCGGAGGAGACAGAGACTCATTGGGGAGGGCGTCGGACGAGGAAGGGCCAACGTCTGGTCGTCGGGAGGAGACGACGGCCATGGGAGGCGGCAGGCAAGGTGGTGGCAACGATGTTGGGGAGGGAGGCAGTGGCATTGGGGAGGGGCAAGGGAGGGAGGGAGGTGACATCGTTGGGGTAGGGGAGGGAGGGCGCCTGTGGGAGAGGAGGCGGAGAGGGGGAGGGAGGCGGCGTGGAGGGGAGGGAGGAGGCAAGGTGGGGGGAGGGAGGAGCAGCACAGGTGAGGGGAGGTGGCGGCGAGGAGGGAAGGGGATTTGAGGCGATGGCGTGGGGAAACCGAAGGGAATCGGGGAAGAGGGCTAGGAGGATGGAACAGAAAAAATGGAACGATTTGCGTTTATATGTAATGGCATTTTGTGGGTAATTTCAGCGAACTTTAGTGGTAAATAGTAATTCCATTCCGCAAAAGCCAAAAAAGCACATCTCCCATAGCTTATGGCTTTTAGGCTTAAAATGACTTAAGCTTTTTTTTAAGCTGGATAAAAAAGACACCCCTTTGTTTAGGCTTAGACTTTTTTTAAGTCAGACAAAAATCCTAAACAAATAGGGCCTATATGTTGAACTATATATCACAGACGGTTTAGTGGAACAAATATCCATCTGTGATATGTATCATAGTTAAAACATATTTTCAGCAGTATTTAAATGAAAAAAATGACATATAAACATGTAATTTCTTTATGTCATGTAAATGTATACATGATAATATGCTCAAAGCATAGAACTTGAGAGCAACCATATCACAGACGGTTCCATAATAGAACCATCCATGATATCACAGATGGTTCCATAATAGAATCGTCTGTGATATCTTTTTATTAGTAGGAGCCCGCTAGGGTTTACGCCCTAACTTGTCACTCCCAATCCCCGGTGCCATTACTCTCGCCCGTTCCCCTCCCCACTCGAGTGCCCGACCTCGACGCCGCCGCCCTCGACATCAACAGGGCCGCCTGAGTCGCGCCTCTCCCTGATCCTGTTGTCAACGTTATCCTTCTTTCTATCGCCGTCGGTTATGACACTACAGTTCACTCCACAATAAGCTTGCAGTTAATGCGACGCAACACTAGTGTCCAAGTTCACTGCCCAGCGAGCGACCTCGCTATCGCCAAAAGAACCCCGTCCACGCAGGCGTAGTCCAGCGTGCACCGATTCTCGATGTCCCTATGCAGTGTAGGCCCGACGGCCTCCAGCCAGGCGCTAGTTCACGCGCGGGCGCTCGTGGTGCCTGCCCAGGCACTTAACTCGTTACTCGCTGCCCTCACGTGCGCATCACCCCTCCCCGTAGTCCCGCACGCACTTACGACCCGTCGGATCAGGATCACGCGGCCATGACCACGCCGCCTGTAAACCTGCGTACACAGGCATTATGCTAACCGTCCGATCAGATTGGACGGTCAGGAAGGCAAGGCAATCCGTACATATATCTCGCACTCTCCAGTCCCCCACCTCCTCCCACACAGCAGCAAGGCACACCCGACCCGACTCCTGCAGAGCGCATAGCCGACTCCCCGAAACACAACACCACGCGGCCACTCACTGACCCGTCGATCTCGGATAGGATGGCGGCGATGGAGTCTGAAGCGTCCACCTTCCCTCGCCGGCGCAGCACCAGTTGCCTCAGCCATAGCCGCGACTCCACCTGCTCCGACGGCGTGTTCAGCGACGATCTCCCGTCGTCCCCCGCAGCGACCGTGGGGATCCACCGCCTGTTGCTGTCCTGCGCGGCCGGCGCCTCCGACGGCGCCATCGCGGCGCTGGTGGCCGAGCTGGAGTCCCCCGCGTCTTCGCTGGACGACCTCCGCTTCGCCGCCATGGAGCTCCGGCTGCTGGCCAAGAACAACCCGGACAACCGCCTCCGCATCGTGGCCGCGGGAGCCCTGCCGCCGCTCGTGGCGCTGCTGTCGCACGCGGACCCGCTTCTCCAGGAGCACGGCGTCACCGCCCTGCTCAACCTGTCGCTCTGCGAGGGGAACAAGGCGGCCATCGTGGGCGCCGGCGCTCTCGGCCCGCTGGTGCGCGCTCTCAAGTCGGCCGCGTCCCCGTCGGCGCGGGAGAACGCCGCGTGCGCGCTGCTCCGCCTCGCCCAGCTCGACGGCGCGGCGGCGGAGGCCATCGGCCGCGCGGGCGCCGTGCCGGTACTGGTTTCCCTCCTGGAGTCCGGCGGGGCGCGAGGCAAGAAGGACGCAGCGACGGCCTTGTACGCGCTCTGCAGCGGGGCCCGCGAGATCCGGTCCCGCGCGGTGGAGGCGGGCGCTGTGCGCGCGCTGCTGGACCTGATGGCGGACCCGGAGTCCGGGATGGTGGACAAGGCAGCGTACGTGCTGCACGCGCTGGTGGGCACCGCGCTGGGGCGCACGGCGGCGGTGGAGGAGAACGGCGTGCCGGTGCTGGTGGAGATGGTGGAGGCCGGCACGCCCCGGCAGAAGGAGATCGCGACGCTGAGCCTCCTCCACGTGTGCGAGGACAGCGCCGCGTACCGCACCATGGTCGCCCGCGAGGGCGCCATCCCGCCTCTCGTCGCCCTCTCCCAGTCCTCCTCCGCGCGCCCAAAGCTCAGAGCAAAGGTATCCTCCTATTGTAACACTACACTAAAGAGTCTTGAGAGTGCACACACTACACGTCGTCACAAGTCGCAATATTAATTACTGGTTAGTATGTTCTTATCGTTTTTTGTTTGGGATTCGATAGGCGGGGGTGTTGATCGAGTTGCTGCGGCAGCCTCGGAGCGGGAGCCTGCGCGCGCGGCCGGCGGCAATGGTCGCCGCCGCGGAGTGACCGCGTCCGGTGTATGTAAATATATTCTTTCTTTTCGGGGGATTTTCGCAGCTCTTTTCTTCTTGTACGTTTCTTTTTTCCTTCTGTAGCTTTCTTTGTTGTGTTGCCTTTTGTGGAGAAGTTGGAGGGAAATATGCTCTTTGTATGCGAGTGTTACTTAGGGATCGGAACGGATGGAATACGAATAAGATTTCATATTTTAAAAATGAATATGAATTCAAATCGAATATCGTAACGAATACGAATTCGAATCGAACATGTACTTAATTCGGTTGAATGCGAATATCCTATAACTTTTGCGATAAATCTCGTTAGAATAAATTTATGTAACATGACTACACGTCTACAGTCTACTGTCTACATGAGTCATAGCAACACTTAACAGAATCAAGATCTCGTCGAAACAAAAACGCTTTAGAAAAAAAAGGATAATATTCTACTCATTCATATCCAGAAAAAAACGGATAGTATTCGTATCCGGAAAAAAAAACCGGATAGTATCCGTTTTTTCCGGATAGTATCCGGGTTTTTTTTCCCGGATACGAATAACACCGAATACAGATATGAATACTATTTATTTTTTCTGGATAGTATTCATTTTTTATTCGAATGCGGATTTTACTTACCACATTTGCATTTTATCGGATACGAATATCGAATAAAACGGATTATCCTTTACCATTTTCCATCCCTAATGTTACAGTATGCGAGTGTTACTGTGTGTGTATCGCGCCACTGCTTGACTGCTGAATACGAAAAGTTCCACCGTTGGGGAGGTTAAAACATGTCACAAGTTTCCGTTGCGTCGCTTGAGCCTAACTTGTTGCTTCACCAGCTGTTTCTTTTACCCGTGACTAGCCGGGTACTGCGTTGCAATGAATTTGTAATCCATTTGATCAATATTTAATCTGTAACATCCCAAATGTATAATTAGGGTTAATCAAGTATAATTATATGTGTAGAAATTAAAACTTTTTCTCACATCTTGAAAAACCCTAAAATCTCATGTGATTTTTGTCTAAGAGTTGTGTAATCCAAAAACACAAAGCTCTTGTTGACCAAAAATCAAACTCATTCTCCAATTATCTTAAATCTTGTGTCAAACATTTGGAATATATTTTCCTTGGTCCCAAAACTGATATGGGACCCCTCCGAAAAAATATCATGAGTTATAACACTTGTTGATAATTTTGGGAGGCAAAACAATCCTTTAAACAACTTTCATGAATTTCCTGAGAAAAATGCATTGCATAATAACCTCTGGAAATTTTATGCAAGGTTTATCTCATTGTCAACAAGCTCCAGTTAAAATTTCATCAAATTTGGAGTTCATTTGCTATCTCAAATAATTCTCGCTAAGTTTCAAATTTGTTAAAAACTAAATTTAAAAGCTCTTGCAGACTGTTCCTTGGGCTAGCTATATTCAAAGTTGGTCCAGCCTCAACCCGGTCTGCACCTCGCCAGACCTCATCTCCATTTTGATCAGTCGCAGCTGCTGGATTTACATCCAACAGCCCACGACCTCCTCCTCATGATCAACACCGCGAGGACCTCCTCACCTCATGAGGTCATTGCCGTTGGATCGCTGATCCATGGTCATGACCTCCCCGTGTTAAACCTCAAAGACCTCCTCGAGCGGTTAAACCATCGCAATGAGGTCATCCTATTTGTTGAGGTCGAGCCGTTGGATCAAATCCAACGACCCACGACCTCCTCCTCAACATACTCAACAAAGTCATCCCTGCGTGAGGTCATAGCCCTTGGATCCAAGATCCATGGCCCCGACCTCCCTCACCGATAAACTAAACAAACCTCCCACTCTAACCAAGGTCGTGAGCCGTTGGATCAAATCCAACAGCTCACGACCTCCCCGTGTTATCAAGTACTCACAACCTCCCCCATCTTTTGTTGTGCACCGTTAGATTAAAATCTACGGTCACGACCCCCTTTTTGTCTCATGCGCACCAGACCTCCCCAGCGCACGTGAGATCGTAGCCCTTAGATCTAAATCTAAAGGCCATGACCTCCCTTGCCTGTTGCGCATCATATCGGACCTCCTTCCTGTGTTGTGGTCCGTTGGATTTCGCATCTACGGTCACGACCTCCCCTCACCTCAAGCATGTGAGTTGCTAAGAGGTCCAGACCTCTGGACCTTCACGTCTTGGCGTGTGTGATGTTCTCTGGGAGATCTTGAGCCGTTGGATTTAAGATCGGTGGCTCACGCCCTCCCATACCCTTGTGAGTTTAGAAATTCCAAGAAGGTCTTAGTTAAACCTGAAATAAGGTATAGACTTTAGAATTTCATATCTCTTTCATTTTAATTCCAAATGAGGTCATTCAAATTGTGTTAACTCTGTCTTGAACTTGACTTTAATCCAAAAATGATTGTAAGTTGAGTTCAGCTCCAGAGCACAGTTTGCCATTAGATTTTAAAACCAACTTTAAAATGTGCACTTAAATCAATGCTTAACTTGTAAAATACATAACTAATGCTCTATAGGTTATTTTTGGGTGAGACCAACTTTGTTGGTTTCCTCTCTTAGTGAACTCACTGTGAAAATTAGTTTTGAGCTTGTTGCTGTTAGGAAATTGAGGACTTGTGCATTATAATTTTGTTCAAGTTCTTGTTTTTGAAAATTTGTAGAGAGTGCAATATAGCTCCAAATGAGATGAACTCAATTGTGTTATTCATCTCATGAGGTGCTGGTTTTACAGTAAAATTTTCAGCTTCGCTGCTGTTATAGAAAATGTTGCCTCATAATTAAATTAGTGAATAGTGCAGTTTGGTAATTAATAGGCTGAGCAGAATTGATTTCATCATATCTTTTGCATTGAGAATCCAAATCAATTGGTTCTTGTTGCTAAATTCATGATAAATCATTGTCTTGCTGCTGTAAAATTTTCAGAGAATTTGGAGTTCGTTTGTTGTGCTGTCTTTGTTGTGTTTCGTCGTTCTTATCGGTTCTTTCTCGCTTTTCCGTTAGGCTTCGACATTTGTGGTGATCCCGAGAGCGACCCTCTGCCACAATTTGACCACCAGCAACAAGGCAAGCAGTTTGACCATTTCCATCATTGTCCCATTACTTTAAAGCTTAATACTTTGTTTTACTTCTATGTATGCATGCTACTTTGTGTTAAATGTCGCTAGCGAGCCTATAGATGCATGATCTGTAGGAATTGTTTATCCTCTACTACCATGAGCCTAGGTTATTTGCTGTGGTGGGAGCTCGTTGGATGAGCTCCTATCACTTAGTAGTTTCGATTTAAATTGCTTAGACATGCCTAGTTATCGGTAGAATGGGCGATCATCGACTTAGTCGATGGTCTTGATCAATCAAAATGATTATTACTCCTATATGTCCAGCACTTGTGCTTTGATTAATTTGTAAAATCAAAACTGAAAATAAAAGATTGATTTAGACTTGGGCATATTGGATGGATGGTGCGGTTTTTGGATGTGGTGGTATGCTGGGTCCCTAAGGACCGAGTACTTGGGTCACTAAGCCAGCGATTTCAGCGACTAACCACGCTGAGGGCATATGGAACCCTCTTGACTAAGTACTCTAGGAGGTGTTAATTATGAGCGAGCTCGGTTGGTGTGTTTTCAAAAACAAATGTATATGTATAGTGTGGGAGGGAGCATTAGCTTAGGGAAGGTTGTGATGTCTCCTTCTCCCGTGGGTTGTGCAGCTCGTAATTAGCATTCATCCTTTGGAAAGGTCTCAGAGGACTTAGCTGTGCAAAGACACCGGAAGTGTGCGTAAAGGAAAGGCGGTCGGCGTGTGGGTACAAAGTGGTACACCTGCAGGATAAAACTATTCAATAGCCTCGCCCTAGGTTATGGACATGCTTGGTAAGGTCGTTCAAGACTAGACTACAACCTTTAATTAAAACTTGACATGGTTGGTATGAACGGGAGTTCATGCTATTGTTGTGGTGACTTGGGTTAGTCACTTCGTGATTGTTCTTGTTGTTGTTACTATGTTATTATCTCGTTGTTACTTCAACATTTAAAAATGCTTTGCCAAATTGCCTTCAATCTATTATGTTATTGCAAATAAATGTTGCTTTATGCTAAAATGAGTCCAAAGCCTCATCCACTTAAATAAAGCTTGCATGTAGCTATTTATAGTTCTGTTATCTCACACGTAAGTCTTATGGAGTACTTTATGTACTCATCCGCCGTGGTTGTGGCAATTTTGTGGCTTTTGTTGCAGAGGAAGAAGGAGAGCTCCAAGAGCCTCTCTTTTGTGCTACGTGTTGCGCTTTCTTGACGACTAGCTTGGCGGTCGGTCGAGATGCCTAGGGTTAAGGCACACCGATTGGCTTTGTGTTATAGCCATCTTTATGGCACTTTTGCTTCATTGTTATCTTTTGTATTTATTGCTTTTTGGCCTAAGGGCCTCTCTTTTGTAATATCTATTCCATATTAATGTTAACTTCGGTTTGTTGCTTATGTTCTATGTGTTGTATGGAATTGATACATTCTTTTGTTGTGAGGTATGTATAACGTGCATTCAGGAAGTATACATCTCTCGAGACCGGGTTTATTTGGTTGATAATACTAGGTCAATCGGATGACTAAGTATTATGAGCCTAATAAACGTCGGAGTCTCACAAAAGTTGGTATCAGAGCCGTTATCACCGTAGTAACGCAAGCTTGGTCGTCCTTAGGATATTTTGAAAACCTATTTTCAAAGCATCAAATGAATTTTGAAAGCTTAGGTAAATTCTCGGATTTTATTCCTTACCTATCTTAGCTTTCTCTTCTCATCCCACTCTAATTTAAGTTTTAAAAGTGTTTTCCTCTCTTCCCTTCTACAAAATAGTTGTTATCGATTAACACTGGGTTTTTGGGAGAACCAATGAGATTGGCAAATTGAAGTGTGAGCTGCCCACTACATGGTTTTGAAGTTCTGGAGTCGGTGATTCGACAAGGAGCTTGGATGCGAAATCTGGACAGCAAGCATCAAATTTCCGGACAGCAGTCTCGAAGGTGTCTAATTAGGATAGATAATGAGAGGCTAATCAACTAAAACTTGTGGGAATAAAAGGGTAAGATGTGATACTAGTTAGCTAAGTATCTAACGCTTATTTCGCTGCATTAACCTTGCTCTTTAGTAGCGTTAACTCTCACCCTACAATCTGATTTTTGATCTTCTCGACCGATTACTCGCTCATTCAATACGGGTTAGTTGAGTTGAGAAGTTGAGCCTTATGCTTGGTGTTTCTTGACTGTTTTAGAGTCTTTTAGAAGCTTTTTAAAGTTTAACTAACCGCTGATTTTGGCTTTCGTTTGGGGTGATATTCCATTCCCCTAGTCGATCGCTTTTGCTTTCTTTAAGGCTTTGTTTTTGGGTCTAGTTGCTAACCAAAATTCCTTGTAACAGGATGGCCGGACTTTTCAGAAGCGGCCAAGGCGGCCGGTGGTCGGACGAGGAGCTTCCTCCTCCTCCGACCATGGCCGAGGTTCTTCTTCAGATCGAGCGCAACTGCGCGGATGACAGGAGAGTTCTACTGGACGTCATCGCGCAACACCACTGCACTTACCGGAGCTTCAGGATCTGGGCAAGGGAACGCCCATCAGCCGCGTGGAGGACTCGCGGAGTTTCTTCGTACTCAGCCCCCTACCTTTTCCCGGTCCGAGGACCCTTTGGATGCGGACGATTGGCCGTCTTGTGGAGCGTAAGCCAGATCGCGCAGCGATGCGGAGCACGAGAAGGCGCTGTTCAGATCGCACCGGTGGAGGGTGCAGCTTTGTCATGGTGGGAGAGCTTTCTCGCCATGCAGCCCGCAGACCACACCGCCTCTTGGGAGGAGTTTCAGATCGCCTTCCGTCGGGCTCACATCCTGCCGGCTTGATGGAGATCAAGAAGGGGAGTTTCTTGCGCTCAAGCAAGGGCGTGGCTCACCATGGAGTATGTCTATGAGTTCAACCATTTAGCTCGTTATGCTTCGAGGATGTGGCCACCGATATGGCTAAGGTGCCAAGTTCAGCGTGGCTTGTCCGAGGAGTCAAGGACAAGCTATCCATTGTCGACTTTCGATTTCGGACCTTGGTCGACAAGGCCATTGTCGATGAGCATGCGGCTCGAGAGCTTATGGACTCCATAGCGCAAGTGGGAGGCCCATAAGTCATCCAGGCAGTTCCTCCGCCCCGCCGGCGATCTCTGGGTACCAGTCTCACTCTTGGCGCCCGAGGTCACCGCCTGTTTCTCGTCCTTCGCAGCCGTGTCTCACCACGCACTGCGAAGTCACAGAGCGGCCCCGCAACCCGGCTGCCGGGTCACATGTTTTCATGCAACTGAAGGGGCATTATGCGAACCAATGCCCTAAGAAGACAGAGCGACCCTCCCCTAATGGAGGACACGGGCGGGAGGTGGAGCATCGCAGACCGAAGATCGCCCCGGCTACCCAAGGCGTGGGTAGTGGTCGCGTCAACGCCATCACCACAGAGGAGGCTCAGAGGCACCCGACGCCGTGCTAGGTACACTTTCGTTAACTCTCATCCCGCCATCGCTTTTGTTTGATTCAGAGCATCTCATTCATTTGTTTCGAAGTCTTTTGTTGCTATCGGAGAGCTTCTTTTCTCTCCATTGTCGGTCCCGCTTACTCATTCGCTCTCTGGTTCGGAGTTGAGAGCCGAATCTGAGTGTAGGGATGTCCTATCGAGATCGGCGAGGTTTCTTAGCAAACCTTATCCTTCTCCATTCAGCGAGTCTTGATGTGATTCTTGGCATGGATTGGTTGTCCCAACACATGGGGCAAATCGATTGTGTCGAAGCTTATCTCTATCTAGTCCCTCGGCGAAAGGGTTCGCCACCGGTCGCTAGATCCGCATCTCTTCGCGCTTGAAGCGAAGCCCGCTCTAGATATTAGCGAAGTCCCAACAGTTTGTGACTTTGTTGATGTCTTTCCGCTGATCTTCCGGGATGCCACCCGCTCGAGACCTCGAGTTTGTCATTGAGTTGGCTCCTGCACCGCCCCTATCTCAAAGAGGCCTTATCGGATGCCACCGAACGAGTTGGTAGAGTTGAAGAAGCGATTAAGTGAGCTGCAAGAGAAGGGTTTCATCCGCCTAGCTCATCTCCTTGGGGTTGTCCGGCAATCTTCGTAAGGAAGAAGGGCGGTACTTTACGCATGTAAGGCCGATTATCGCCCACTTAATGAAGTGACGATGAAGAACAAGTATCCATTGCCCCGCATTGACGATCTCTTCGATCAATTGGTGGAGCTCGAGTTTTCTCCAAGATTGATTTGAGAGTGGGATATCATCAGTTCGAATTCGCCCGAGGATATTCCAAAGACGGCGTTCTCTACTCGCCACGGCTTGTACGAGTACATCGTCATGTCGTTCGCTTAACCAATGCTCTGCCTTGTTCATGAACCTCATGAATTCGGTATTCATGGAGTATTTGGATAAGTTTGTCGTGGTCTTCATCGATGATATTCTTATCTATTCCAAGAACGATGAGGATCATGCCGAGCATCTGAAGCTTGTGTTAGGCAAGCTACGTGAGCACCATTTGACGTGAAGTTCAACAAGTGTGCGCTCGTTGAAGGAAGTGGCTTTCTTAGGCCATATTCTTTCAAAGGAGGCGAGTATTGATCCTAGCAAGGTCACCGATGTTCTTTCATGGAGTCCGCCCACTTCGGTCACCGGCGCGGAGTTTTCTTGGTTTAGCGGGATATTATCGCCGCTTTATCGAGAACTTCTCCAAGATCGCGAAGCCGATGACGGAGTTGCTCAAGAAGGACAAGAAGTTCTTGTGGTCCGATGCTTGCATGGCAAGTTTCCATATACTCAAGAAGCGTTTGACCACCGCTCCCATTCTTGTTCTTCCTGATATCCATCGCAGCTTCGATATCTTTTGCGATGCTTCTCGTCGAGGCCTCGGTTGTGTCCTTATGCAGAAGGCAAGGTAGTGGCCTATGCATCAAGGCAATTGAGACCTCATGAGCTCAACTACCCTACTCATGATTTGGAGTTGGCTGCTGTGATTCATGCACTTAAGATTTGGCGACATTACCTAATCGGTAATCGTTGTGAAGTGTATTCGGATCACAAGAGCCTCAAGTACTTGTTCACCCAACCTGACCTAAACCTCGTGCAAAGGAGATGGTTGGAGTTGATCAAGGATTATGATATGGGTATTCACTACCATCGGGCAAGGCTAATGTCGATTGTCGATGCGCTTTAGTCGCAAAGCGCATTGTAATGCCTTAGTGCTCAAGGAGCATTCGCCTCTCTTCTCGAGGCATTCCGGCGCCTCAACTTGGAGATAGTTGAGCATGGATCTCTTGTTGCCTTGGTTGTGCAACCAACCTTGGTGGATCGGATCAAGTCCGCTCAGCAATGGATTTGGGAGTGAGCCACATTAAGGCAAATGTCAAGAACGGAACGACCAAGTGCTTCTCGAGGATGAGCATGGCGTCGTGAGGTTCGGCAACGCCTTTGTGGTTCCAAAGGACATGGAGTTGCGGAATTTAATCCTCCATGAAGCCCATGATTCGCCTTTATCCATTCATCCCGGTCACAAAGATGTATCAAGATCTCCGCCAGAGATTTTGGTGGACCCGAATGAAGAGGGAGATCGCGGTTCGTTGTCGAAAGCGACGAGTGTCGCCGTGTCAAGGCCGAGCATCGGCGTCTCCTTTGGATTGCTTCACCTTTGCCAATTCTCGAGTGGAAGTGGGATTCGATCGAATGGATTTCATCACCGGTCTACCCACGCCCCGAAGAAGAATGATGCCATTTGGGTCGCCATCGATCGATTGACTAAGGTGGCACATTTCCTTCCCGCCAAGACCGAACTTTGGGTAGGTCTTTTGGCGGAACTCTATATCGCCCGCATCGTGAGTTTGCACGGGTGTCAAGACGATCGTGTCGGATCGTGGATCCTTTTCACGCCTCGCTTTTGGCATAGCTTGCAAGAGGCTATGGGCACTCGTTTACCTTTTAGCACGGCATATCATCCTCAAACCGATGGTCGACCGAGAGGGTCAACCAAGTTTTGGAGGACATGCTTCGTGCTTGTGTCCTTTCATATGGGAAGCATTGGGAGAAATACTTGCCATTCGCCGAAGCCAGATAACAACAGCTTTCAGGCCAGTCTCGGCATGGCACCATTTGAGGCCTTGTACGGGAGAAAGTGTAGGACCCCGTTGAACTGGTCAGAGACCGGTGAGAGACCTCTCTTTGGCCCGGACTCAATCAATGAGGCCGAGCGCCAAGTCCAGCTTATTCGTGAGCGTTTGCACACAGCTCAATCCAGGCAAAAGAGCTATGCGGACCGCCGTCGACGTGAGTTACGTTTTGAGCCTAATGAATTTGTTTATCTCAAAGTCTCTCCTTTGAAGGGCCATCAACGTTTCGGCGTCAAGGGCAAGTTAGCTCCTCGATATGTCGGTCCCTACCGCGTTATCGAGAAGAAGGGAGCTGTTGCCTATAAGTTGGAGTTGCCACCTGCACTTAAGGGGTACATAATGTTTTCCATGTGTCCCGGCTTAAGAAGTGCCTCCGTGTTCCAACCGAGGAAGCTCCGTTGGAAACCTCGATGTCCGTGAAGATTTGACCTATCGCGAGCACCTGCTCGCAGCTCGATGAGTCCGAACGAAGGACAAGGAATAAGACCATCAAGTTCCTTAAAGTTCAGTGGTCAAACCATTCTGAGGATGAGGCTACTTGGGAAAGAGAAGATCGTCTGCGTGCGGACTATCCATCTTTTTTTACCGAGTGAGCCAAATCTCGGGACGAGATTTCTGTAAGGGGGAGAGATTTTGTAACATCCCAAATGTATAATTAGGGTTAATCAAGTATAATTATATGTGTAGAAATTAAAACTTTTTCTCACATCTTGAAAAACCCTAAAATCTCATGTGATTTTTGTCCAAGAGTTGTGTAATCCAAAAACACAAAGCTCTTGTTGACCAAAAATCAAACTCATTCTCCAATTATCTTAAATCTTGTGTCAAACATTTGGAATATATTTTCCTTGGTCCCAAAACTGATATGGGACCCCTCTGAAAAATATCATGAGTTATAACACTTGTTGATAATTTTTGGGAGGCAAAACAATCCTTTAAACAACCTTCATGAATTTCCTGAGAAAAATGCATTGCATAATAACCTCTGGAAATTTTATGCAAGGTTGATCTCATTGTCAGCAAGCTCCAGTTAAAATTTCATCAAATTTGGAGTTCATTTGCTATCTCAAATAATTCTGCTAAGTTTCATTTGTTAAAAACTAAATTTAAAAGCTCTGACTGCTCCTTGGGCTAGCTATATTCAAAGTTGGTCCAGCCCAACCTGGTCTGCAGACCTCACAGACCTCATCTCCCATTTGATCGGTCGCAGCCTGTTGGATTTACATCCAACAGCCACGACCTCCTCCCATGATCAACACCGCGAGGACCTCCCACCTCATGAGGTCATTGCCGTTGGATCGGTGATCCATGGTCATGACCTCCCCCGTGTTAAACCTCAAAGACCTCCTCAAGCGGTTAAACCATCGCAATGAGGTCATCCTCATTTGTTGAGGTCGAGCTGTTGGATCAAATCCAACAGCCCACGACCTCCTCCTCAACATACTCAACAAAGTCATCCCACTGCGTGAGGTCATAGCCCTTGGATCCAAGATCCATGGCCCTGACCTCCCCTCACTGATAAACTAAACAAACCTCCCACCTAACCAAGGTCGTAGCCGTTGGATCAAATCCAACAGCTCACGACCTCCCCGTGTTATCAAGTACTCACAACCTCCCCCATCTTTTGTTGTGCACCGTTAGATTAAAATCTACGGTCACGACCCCCTTTTTTGTCTCATGCGCACCAGACCTCCCCAGCGCACGTGAGATCGTAGCCCTTAGATCTAAATCTAAAGGCCATGACCTCCCTTGCCTGTTGCGCATCATATCGGACCTCCTTCCTGTGTTGTGGTCCGTTGGATTTCGCATCTACGGTCACGACCTCCCCCTCACCTCGCGCATGTGAGTTGCTAAGAGGTCCAGGACCTCTGGACCTTCACGTGCGCGTGTGTGATGTTCTCCTGGGAGATCTTGAGCCGTTGGATTTAAGATCGGTGGCTCACGTCCTCCCATACCCTTGTGAGTTTAGAAATTCCAGTAAGGTCTTAGTTAAACTGAAATAAGGTATAGACTTTAGAATTTCATATCTCTTTCATTTTAATTCCAAATGAGGTCATTCAAATTGTGTTAACTCTGTCTTGAACTTGACTTTAATCCAAAAATGATTGTAAGTTGAGTTCAGCTCCAGAGCACAGTTTGCCATTAGATTTTAAAACCAACTTTAAAATGTGCACTTAAATCAATGCTTAACTTGTAAAATACATAACTAATGCTCTATAGGTTATTTTTGGGTGAGACCAACTTTGTTGGTTTCTCTCTTAGTGAACTCACTGTGAAAATTAGTTTTGAGCTTGTTGCTGTTAGGAAATTGAGGACTTGTGCATTATAATTTTGTTCAAGTTCTTGTTTTTGAAAATTTGTAGAGAGTGCAATATAGCTCCAAATGAGATGAACTCAATTGTGTTATTCATCTCATGAGGTGCTGGTTTTACAGTAAAATTTTCAGCTTCGCTGCTGTTATAGAAAATGTTGCCTCATAATTAAATTAGTGAATAGTGCAGTTTGGTAATTAATAGGTTGAGCAGAATTGATTTCATCATATCTTTTGCATTGAGAATCCAAATCAATTGGTTCTTGTTGCTAAATTCATGATAAATCATTGTCTTGCTGCTGTAAAATTTTCAGAGAATTTGGAGTTCGTTTGTTGTGCTGTCTTTGTTGTGTTTCGTCGTTCTTATCGGTTCTTTCTCGCTTTTCCGTTAGGCTTCGACATTTGTGGTGATCCGAGAGCGACCCTCTGCCACAATTTGACCACCAGCAACAAGGCAAGCAGTTTGACCATTTCCATCATTGTCCCATTACTTTAAAGCTTAATACTTTGTTTTACTTCTATGTATGCATGCTACTTTGTGTTAAATGTCGCTAGCGAGCCTATAGATGCATGATCTGTAGGAATTGTTTATCCTCTACTACCATGAGCCTAGGTTATTTGCTGTGGTGGGAGCTCGTTGGATGAGCTCCTATCACTTAGTAGTTTCGATTTAAATTGCTTAGACATGCCTAGTTATCGGTAGAATGGGCGATCATCGACTTAGTCGATGGTCTTGATCACTCAAAATGATTATTACTCCTATATGTCCAGCACTTGTGCTTTGATTAATTGTAAAATCAAAACTGAAAATAAAAGATTGATTTAGACTTGGGCATATTGGATGGATGGTGCGGTTTTTGGATGTGGTGGTATGCCCGGGTCCCTAAGGACCGAGTACTTGGGTCACTAAGCCAAGCGATTTGGCAGACTAACCACGCGAGGGCATATGGAACCCTCTTGACTAAGTACTCTAGGAGGTGTTAATTATGAGCGAGCTCGGTTGGTGTGTTTTCAAAAACAAATGTATATGTATAGTGTGGGAGGGAGCATTAGCTTAGGGAAGGTTGTGATGTCTCCTTCTCCCGTGGGTTGTGCAGCTCGTAATTAGCATTCATCCTTTGGAAAGGTCTCAGAGGACTTAGCTGTGCAAAGACACCTTGGAAGTGTGCGTGAAGGAAAGGCGGTGCGACGTGTGGGTGCAGTGGTACACCTGCAGGATAAAACTATTCAATAGCCTCGCCCTAGGTTATGGACATGCTTGGTAAGGTCGTTCAAGACTAGACTACAACCTTTAATTAAAACTTGACATGGTTGGTATGAACGGGAGTTCATGCTATTGTTGTGGTGACTTGGGTTAGTCACTTCCGTGATTGTTCTTGTTGTTGTTACTATGTTATTATCTCGTTGTTACTTCAACATTTAAAAATGCTTTGCCAAATTGCCTTCAATCTATTATGTTATTGCAAATAAATGTTGCTTTATGCTAAAATGAGTCCAAAGCCTCATCCACTTAAATAAAGCTTGCATGTAGCTATTTATAGTTCTGTTATCTCACACGTAAGTCTTATGGAGTACTTTATGTACTCATCGCGTGGTTGTGGCAATTTTGTGGCTTTTGTTGCAGAGGAAGAAGGAGAGCTCCAAGAGCCTCTCTTTTGTGCTACGTGTTGCGTTTCTTGACGACTAGCTTGGCGGTCGGTCGAGATGCCTAGGGTTAAGGCACACCGATTGGCTTTGTGTTATAGCCATCTTTATGGCACTTTTGCTTCCGCTGTTATCTTTTGTATTTATTGCTTTTTGGCCTAAGGGCCTCTCTTTTGTAATATCTATTCCATATTAATGTTAACTTCGGTTTGTTGCTTATGTTCTATGTGTTGTATGGAATTGATACATTCTTTTGTTGTGAGGTATGTATCTTGCATTCAGGAAGTATACATCTCTCGAGACCGGGTTTATTTGGTTGATAATACTAGGGTCAATCGGATGACTAAGTATTATGAGCCTAATAAACGTCGGGGTCTCACATAATCATATGACACATTAATCTCTATACAAATTCAATGATCACAACAATTGACTTAAAGTTAAGAAAATTTTCAAACGACTTAAAAATAGTAAGATTATAAAATATAATATAAGTTTTAAATTTAGAAAATCAATATGCATAAGATAATTATTCCTACAAATGAATATTCAATACATAATTTGTATCTAATGAACAAGTCATATAGAATCTTGTCACAAACCACTTAACACGTATTTTAATTATTCTTAGAAAATCTTTTAAGTATCTTATACATGTATGTACATATTTATCCATAAAAAATCTCACCTACTCAAGAGTAGATAGATTTCGGACTCATCATCGACACCGAATATTTCTTTTATAGTAGTAAACAAAATCGTAGAATCACAAAAAACTCGGGATTGCCAACACATAGGTGTACTGTAGCGTTATGATAGCAGACATTCTTTTGACAGGGGAATTCATTATTTGCCCTCACGTTAGTTGCGTTTTCATACTTTACCCCCCTTCCCGATGTAATACATTTTTTGCCATCCTCTCAGTCTTTTCTTCGTTATTTGCCCTTTTACATTATTTTATTAATATCCGGTCGTTTTCCCCATTTTGGCCATGCAAAAATACATTTTTGCCCCTTCCATGTGCATCTCCTCCCATTCCTCCGTCCTCTCTCCCCCAATCCATTTCTCTTCTCCTGAAGCTTCTTCGGTGGCTCGCTCTCGGGTGCTCATGGTGTCGCCACGTCTGACCGCCGGCCTCTCCTGTGTGCCCGCCGCTGGTGTCCTGCTCGACCTGGCCCGCTTGCCTCCCCTGGGCCTTGGCCCGTCCGCACCTCACCACGGCTGCTCCAGCTCGCGCACCTCCAGCGGCTCATGCTCGCCCGTAATCGCCTGGTGTGCCTCCCCAGCTCGCTCGGCGCTGCTCACCTCTGGCTCTCTGTCACGACCCGGCCCAGGGCACACCTGGGAGGTCCCTCAGGACCTCCTGGGAGGTCCAAAAAGGAACACCCAGGATGTCCCGAGAGGTCCCTCAGGACCTCCTGGGAGGTTCATAAAGGACTTCCCAGGACGTCCCGAGAGGACATCCCGAGAGAACCTCCAGACCTCCCGAGAGGTCCGATAAAACCACTCGGAGGTCTGGGGTCCTAACCCTGAGGAGATCGTTGGACCTCAGACCTCCTCAAACTCCACGCGCTACTCGGGGAGGTCTGAAAGGAGCCAACCCGAGGAGGTCATGAGGCTTGAGGATGAGCCTGAAATCCACTACAATCTAAACTGGTCCCCAAGAATCATCGACCAGTTCTCACAGCAAGCAAGTGACAGCAAAACATCCACACAACTTTATTAACAACAAAAGGAGGTTTGATTACAAGGGTTGCTTACAAGCTCCAGCAACCAAGAGCACACAAACGCAGTAGAGACACAAAAGACATGGTCCACCCATTACACCACAGGTGACTGGCTGGAGGGCGCGGCCTAATTGAGTTGATCGTCTTCATCATCAAAGGAGTCTTCATCTGCTCAAATCATGAATCAAGCAAGAGTGAGCATAACAACCGTGCTCACAAGTTACACCCGTCCATTAACAGAATGACATGCATAGGGATATATTAAGGGAAAGCATATTAGGGTTGATTTGCATAAAGCCAATTTTATTTCAAATACAAGTATTAAGTTTCAAGGCAGGTTACAATAGTTAAAATTCATTTTTGCAAATCCATTTTCAGTTGGATAACATTCATCATGAAGATGGTGAAGGATACCCTCCTGTCACATGGCTTTCCGCCCAAACCCAATTTGGTTAAGCCACCAAAACCAGTTTCATAAGTCTTTTGAAAACCAAAACCAAGAGCTAACTTTGAGTGACATTGCCAGTATGTCTATGACCGCGGACACGGCTATTCGAATAGATTTACACACTGCAGAGGTTGTACACTTTACCCACATGATATGAATTCTCTAGTTTGCTTGGCATCCGTCGATACCACCTCACACTTTCTTTGGTGAGAGGTCTAGAGCACATGACAAGATCTTTACAATGCATTGCTCCACCGTAATCCACCTACATTAAGGTTTCGCAGATCCCCCCTTTGGATACAAACCCGCCGGGTTAATGGGGTGCCCCCTCTTATGCCAGGTGGGACTACAACAGTCGTAACATGACAACCCACCGCCTCCGCCGGATCAACTACGAAAGAGCTTTGCAAATTAGTTAGCCAGGTCGCATGCCCCATACTAGAGACATGTGGTTGCACAATTTTGGCATAGCCCATTATAGGCTTAGCAAGTGGTGTCTCAAAGACCGGTCCTCAACCGACTTGGGCGACAAACCTCAACGCTGGGGCATCGGATCACACGACCCCCGTGCATAGACATGCAACAACCAAACAACCAGCTTCGCCCAAGTCAAATCCATTTTTCATTTATTTTGCTTTTCAAACCTCCATGGCACACCAATGCCACTGCCATTTGTAAAACCTTCCTGACACACCAATGTGATGGCCGAAATCTCCATAGCACACCAATGCCACGGCCCAAATTACTTGATTAAGTGATATTTTTGGTCAAAACTCCCAAATCAAGATTTTGGTCTAAGAAAGTCTAAGCATTTCATTTTTCAAGAGCCCCGGGTCCTCACTATTGCAAGAACCAGGTTTTGTCTAGGGTGACATTGGGGTTGAATCAACATAGATAGTGGTCATACCAAGCAATAGGCATAACTACGAATTTAAAAGTAGGCATTGAAATATCTTAGTGAATTAAGCATGCATACATCTTTTGAAAACGACATAAGTAATTTAAAGTATTGGGTGCAACATGATCAACATGGAGCAATGCATTGTAAAGGCCTTGTCATGTGCTCTAGACCTCTCACTAAAGGAAGTGTGAGGTGGCATCGACGGATGCCAAGCAAACTAGAGAATTCATGTCATGTGGGTAAAGTGTGCAACCTCTGCAGAGTGTAAATCTATTCGAATAGTCGTGTCCACGGTCATGGACATGCTGGCAATGTCACTCAAAGTTAGCTCTTGGTTTTGGTTTTCAAAAGAAATATTGAATCTGGTTTTGGTGGTTTAACCAAATTGGGTGTGGGCGGGAAGCCTTGTGCAGGAGGGTATCCTTCACCATTTCAATGATGAATGTATCCAACTGAAAATGGATTTGTAAAACAGAATTTTAATTATTGTAACCTGCCTTGAAACTTAATACTTGTATTTGAAATAAAATTGGCTTTATGCAATCAACCCTAATATGCTTTCCTTTGATACATCCCTATGCATGTCATTCTGTTAATTGACGGGTGTAACTTGCGAGCACGGTTGTTGTGCTCACTCTTGCTTAATTCATATATTGAGCAGATGAAGACTTCTATGATGATGAAGATGACCAGCTCAATTAGGCCGCGCCCTCCAGCCAGTCACCTGTGGTGTAATGGGTGGACATTGTCTTTTGGGTTTTCCGTTGCGTTTGTGTGCTCCCTATTGCTGGAGTTGTAAGCAATCCTTGTAAACAAACCTCCTTTTGCTGTTAATAAAGTCTTGTGGATGTTTATGTTATCACTTGTTTGCTGTGAGAACCAGTCGACGATCTCTAGGGGCTGGTTTGGATCACAGAGGACTTTAGGCTTGCCTTAAGCCCCACGACCTCCTCGGGGTGGTTCCCTTTGGACCTCCCTCGAGTGGTGACGTGGAGTTTCGGGAGGTCTGAGGTCCAGCGACCTTTGCGGGTCAGGACCTCCCAGACCTCCGAGTGGCCCTCCCGCACCTCTCGGGAGGTCTGTGCGGTCCCACCGGGATGTCCTCTCGGGACGTCCTGGGAAGTCCTTTGCGGACCTCCCAGGAGGTCCTGAGGGACCTCTCGGGACATCCTGGTGGCTCCTCTCTGGACCTCCCAGGAGGTCCTGAGGGACCTCCCGGGTGTGCCCTAGGCCGGGTCGTTACAGCTGCCTTCCTCTTTTTGCAATTTTCCATCTCAACATGCTTGCCCTCTTGCCGAAGGGTCTTGCTCACTAGGTGCTGGAAATTTGGGTAGTCATGAGCAAGAAGCTAGACTGAGAGATCATCATTAAGTCCGTCCAAGAACCATTCTTGCTTGGACTCATTGGTGGCCACATCCTCAGGTGCATACCTTGCCAACTGGTTGAACTTGTGTAGATATTCGCTGACTGTGTAGTTCCCTTGGCGCAAGGCTCTAAACTCCTTCTTTAGTACCATCATTCCATGAGGAATATGTGCACGCCTAAAAGCCTAAGTGAATTCCTCCCAGGTGATTTCTTGAGCGTCGGGGTGGGATTGGGTAAAGTTTTCCCACCATTCCGAGGCTGGCCCCTGAAGTTGATGAGAGGCAAATAAAACTCTCTCTCTGTCTGTGCATTGGATCATGTCCAGTTTTCTACTCACAACTCTGAGCCAGTCATCAGCTTCTAGAGGTTCAGTGGTGCTAGAGAATGTAGGTGGCCTCATCCTCATAAACTCAGAAATGTTGGCTCTAGGAGGAGGTGGAACATGCACAGGGGGTTGGGCTGCTGCTGCTGCTTGAAGGTTCTGAGTGTTGGTGATGGACTGGGCTAACAAATCGATCAACTATGCTTGATTGGCCATCAATTGGTTCCAGTTTGGACCTTGAGCTGGAGGAGGTGGTGGTTACTGCACTGGAGTCTCTGGATCATTCCCAGGGGCTCGACCTTGGCCACTTGTGCTGCCGCTACCCCTTATGGTCACCATCTGTTAGGGTCCAAGAGGTAAGAAAAGATAAGAGAACTAAGGGGGAAAGGTTTGAGGCTTAAGCAAACAAACCAATGTCAACCAAAAATAGGAACTTCAACAATCAAACTCAACACCTTCTACGCGAGGCTTGCTGCCCTTAGGGCTGGAAATAACGAGGTCACGACAAGGAGGGGTGGTCTTTTGTAAAGTAGCCCCAGAAGTACCCCTTTACAAATGACTGGCACTCACTGCCGCAACAGGGAGGTCCTTAATGCTACCACCACAACCTTGATCGGTCCTATAGATATTCCAAGGAAAGAATTCCATTAAATTTTATAAAACGTTGAGGCAAGCAAAAGATAAGGAGGAGATAAGGCGAGATAAGATACAGAGAAGGGGATAAGAATAGATAGATGACTCGGGTAAGGGGAGAACAATTTCTTTCTTTTGTTTGCTAAAACACATTTTGAAACCTTTCCTAACGGCCATTCTATTAGGCTGCGTCCGGCAGTCAAGATGCTCTGATATCATTTGTCACGACCCGGCCTAAGGCACACCCGGGAGGTCCCTCAGGACCTCCTGGGAGGTCCAAAAAGGAACCCCTAGGACGCCCCGAGAGGTCCCTCAGGACCTTCTGGGAGGTCTGTAAAGGACTTCCCAGGACGTCCCAAGAGGACATCCTGAGAGGACCTCCAGACCTCCTGAGAGGTCCGATAAAACCACTCAGAGGTCTGGGGTCCCGACCCTGAGGAGGTCGTTGGACCTCAGACCTACTCAAACTCCACGCGCTACTCGGGGGGGGGGGGGTCCGAAAGGAGCCAACCCGAGGAGGTCGTGAGGCTTGAGGATGAGCCTGAAATCCACTGCGATCTAAACTGGTCCCCAAGAATCATCGACCAGTTCTCACAGCAAGCAAGTGACAGCAAAACATCCACACAACTTTATTAACAACAAAAGGAGGTTTGATTACAAGGGTTGCTTACAAACTCCAGCAACCGAGAGCACACAAACGCAGCAGAGACACAAAAGACATGGTCCACCCATTACACCACAGGTGACTGGCTGGAGGGCGCGGCCTAATTGAGTTGATCGTCTTCATCATCAAAGGAGTCTTCATCTGCTCAAATCATGAATCAAGCAAGAGTGAGCACAACAACCGTGCTCGCAAGTTACACCCGTCCATTAACAGAATGACATGCATAGGGATATATTAAGGGAAAGCATATTAGGGTTGATTTGCATAAAGCCAATTTTATTTCAAATACATGTATTAAGTTTCAAGGCAGGTTACAATAGTTAAAATTCATTTTTGCAAATCCATTTTCAGTTGGATAACATTCATCATGAAGATGGTGAAGGATACCCTCCTGTCACATGGCTTCCCGTCCAAACCCAATTTGGTTAAACCACCAAAACCAGTTTCATAAGTCTTTTGAAAACCAAAACCAAGAGCTAACTTTGAGTGACATTGCCAGTATGTCCATGACCGTGGACACGGCTATTCGAATAGATTTACACTCTGCAGAGGTTGTACACTTTACCCACATGACATGAATTCTCTAGTTTGCTTGGCATCCATCGATACCACCTCACACTTCCTTGGGTGAGAGGTCTAGAGCACATGACAAGGCCTTTACAATGCATTGCTCCACCGCAGTCCACCCATATTAAGGTTTCGCAGATCCCCCCTTTGGATACAAACCCGCCGGGTTAATAGGGTGCCCTCTTATACTGTGGGACTACAACAACAGAATATGACAACCCACCGCCTCACGGATCAACTCTGAAGGAGCTTTGCAAATTAGTTAGCTGTGTCCCACGCCCATACCGAGACATGTGGTTGCACAATTTTGGCATAGCCCATTATAGGCTTAGCAAGTGGTGTCTCAAAGACCGGTCCTCAACCGACTTGGGCGACAAACCTCAACCCTGGGGCATCGGATCACACGACCCCCGTGCATAGACATGAACCAACCAAACAACCAGCTTCGCCCAAGTCAAATCCATTTTTCATTTATTTTGCTTTTCAAACCTCCATGGCACACCAATGCCACTGCCATTTGTAAAACCTCCATGACACACCAATGTCATGGCCGAAATCTCCATGGCACACCAATGCCACGACCCAAATTACTTGATTAAGTGATATTTTTGGTCAAAACTCCCAAATCAAGATTTTGGTCTAAGCAAGTCTAAGCATTTCATTTTTCAAGAGCCCCGGGTCCTCACTATTGCAAGAACCAGGTTTTGTCTAGGGTGACATTGGGGTTGAATCAACATAGACAGTGGTCATACCAAGCAATAGGCATAACTACGAATTTAAAAGTAGGCATTGAAATATCTTAGTGAATTAAGCATGCATACATCTTTTGAAAACGACATAAGTAATTTGAAGTATTGGGTGCAACATGATCAAGAGTGTAACTTGCCTTACTCAAAGTCTTGAGCTTCTTCCTGTCCCTCACAGAACTTGGGCTCCCCACGGTCTTGACAATCTACACGTGAAACCAAATGATTCAAATAAAGTTCAAACAAGATTCCAAAGGACTCCAAATAAACTTAGATACAAAACCAACAGAGAGGATGGGAGGTCGGGAGGAGGTCCAAAGAGCTTGTTGGAGGAGGTCCAGAGAGTCAAGAGAGAAGGTCCATGAACTTGGAGGGAGGTCTAAGGTAGGCTCGGTTGAGATAGAGAGGAGAAATAGAGAAGAAAGTGAGAAGGGAGGACTTCCCAAACTATATATAGTGGAAGCCAATGCACATGACCCAGGATAGGGTCATCAGAAGTTGGTAAAGAGGACAATGGGAGTAGGCAAAGAATGTGACAATAGTATGACAGGAGTACTGCAAAGGTGGGAGCATTTAATGTGATACAACATGCATTAAATGTTGTGGAGACTTCCTTGCCCAAGGACTCAGTCAAAGGTAAAGTGAACTGGGTGTGACTGCCCAACGGAGGCTGCCAAGACCCACGGAGGAGGTCCTGTAATGACCTTGAGGAGGTCTTGTAGTGAACAAGGGGAGATCCTCACCCACCGGGGAGGTCCTAATGGTTGGATCTCCAAAGGAGAGGTCCAAACGGCCAAGATTAAGCGCATCAGAGGAGGTCCGCAAGAGCTGGGAGGAGGTCCTCACCCGCAAGGGAGGTCTAGACGGTTGGATCTCCGGGAGGGAGGTCCAACGGTCGAGATCAATGCAAATGGGGAGGTCTGCAAAAGTAAAAGGAGAACCTCACCTGCAAGGGAGGTCTAGATGGTTGGATCTCCGAAAGGGAGGTCCAACGGTTAAGATCAATGCAAATGGGGAGGTCTACAAAAGTAAAAGGAGAACCTCACCCGCAAGGGAGGTCTAGATGGTTGGATCTCCGAAAGGGAGGTCCAACAGTCAAGATCAATGCTAATGGGGAGGTCTGCAAAGGTAAGAGGAGAACCTCACCCGCAAGGGAGGTCTAGAGCCGTAGGATCAAATCCAGGGGAGGTCTGGACGGTTAGGATTTCCAAGGGGATGTCCGAACGGCCAAGATCTCCAAAGGAGGGGGTCTTGACGGCCAGATCTTCAAGGGAGGAGGTCTGGACGGTTAAGATCTCCAAGGGGGGAGGTCTTAACAGTCCAGATGTGCAAGGAGGGAGGTCTGGACGGTTAAGATCTCCAAGGGGGAGGTCTTAACGGTCCAGATCTTCAAGGAGGAGGTCTAGACGGTTAAGATCTCAAGGGGGGGGGGGGAGGTCTTAACGGTCTAGATTTACAAGGAGGAGGTCGGGACCGCTGGATTTCGATCGGACCGCCCAGAATGATCTAAGGCTCAGGGAGGGTGGGACGTTCAGACCATCCGAATGTCTCACCAAGATCAACCCGTCCAATGCAAATCGGACGACTCACAATCAATAGAGATGCAAATAGACAAGGAGGAGGTCCTGGAGGACCTGGGGAGGTCCGGAAGGACACGGGGAGGTCCAGTAAAGGTAGAGGAGGTCCTAAAGGACATGGAGAGATCCTGAAGGACACAGGGAGGTCCAATAAAGATAAGGGGAGGTCCGAAGAAGCGGTAGTACCGCATGGTGCGGGTGGTACTACCGGGCTGGTATAGAAGGGAACCTCCAGAGAAGGTTTCAAGGATACAAGCGGCGAGGTAAAGTCCAAGTAAACCCGAAAAGTTTCAACAGGATTCCAAAGAAGCTCAGATGCACATAAAGGTGGCGAAGGCTTGGGGAGGTTGTAAGCCAAAGAAAACTCGAGAGGGGGAATTGGACCCAGGGAGGTCCAAGCGTTTGGGAGGTCTAGACCCAAGGAGGTCTGGACCAGAGGAGGACAATACAGAGGAGGTCCGAACCCTTGGATCCAAACGAAGGAGAGGTCTGGGCCATTAGATCCCATACGAAGGGAGGTCTGGGCCATTAGATCCCATACGTAGGGAGGTCTAGACCAGAGGTGAGTAAAAGATGAACAGAGAAGGGAAGATCTTCAAAACTCCAACAACTCAACAAACCAACAAGGAACTTTTAGTTGAAGTTTGGGTTAGTCAACTTAAATCCATTATGAAATTTCAGGTTAAACTTTGAATTCTCATCAAAATAAAATGGTTCTTTTTATTTTGAAATTTTTCAAAAAGACTCTGAAAATCAGGGTGTCACACTCTCCCGGCCTCCTGCGGTCTCCTCCTACGCCCACGTGCCTCCTCTGCTCGGTTGGCTTGAGCTCACCCGCACCCTGGTTCGGCTCTGGTCTCGGTGTCGCACTCGGGCCACCGGCTCATGCTCGAGCCCGCTCGGCTGCAGGATGATCCCCCTTGTCTGCCACGAAGCTCCTGCTCCTTGTGAACCTGGGCAGGACGCTGCTGCTCTTCCTCACCGACGCCGTGCTCTGCGCCGGCGACGCCCTGGCCGCCCCACGCTCCTTGATCGACGTCCTCTCGTCGAAGTTGAGCGTGGTAGGTTTGATGACCTTGGGCGAGGCAAGAACCCCAGCATTGTTCTCTAGGCCCTAGGAGCCCCTCCATGGCGCGGTGGCCTTGGCCCATGCGGTCGGGTCGGGCGTGCTAACGAGCGGGGTGGCGGCTGAGGAGCAGTCGACGAGGACATGGATAGGAGAGCCTGGGTCGAGGCGATTGAGGTGGATGAACTGGCTGAGCTGGAGCTTGTTGCTAAGGGCGAGGTCGGCCTGGGCGAGGGGGAGGGTGGCGTAGATGGAGTGGGAGGAGTCAGAGACCTTGACGTAGAGTTGGTCGTGCTTGGGCCAGAGGTCCTTCTCATCCAGGTGCGGTGCTCACCAACAGGCTTGGCGGCGCCGGTCTTCATGCCGTGGAGGAGCTTGACGATGAGATGAGATGAGGAATTTAATGTGAGGGGTAAGGTGGTTATTTCGCTGCCTGGTAACGGGAAACCGGGTAGATATTAATAAAATAATACAAAGAGGGCGAATAACGAAGAAAAAGACTAACATGAGGACAAAAAAATGTATTACATGAGGAAAAGAGGTAAAATATGAAAAACGCAACATGAGAGCAAATAATGAATTCCCCTATTTTGACTGGCTTGCTATCCTCAAGACAAGGATGTCCTGTTACCCCACTTGTCAGCCGACCTCTGATTCACAAGCAGACCCTTTACATGGCTGGCAAAAAAGCGTCTTGAGTGGATTGGTGAGCTTGTTTCAAAATTGCCTTGATTATGTTTGTTTTTGGCTCAAAATTTAAGTCAATTTCAAGTGAAACATGATTATCCTCTTTCGGTTCGGCTTGTTAGCTTCATAACAAAATTATTTCTAAACAATAAATAAGATGATACTAAATAAAAATAATAATTTCGAATGAACCTCGATGAAACTCGCTTTTGCTCGATAGCCAGCCCGCCGCCTATCATACGTACTCTGTCGCCTCCATCACTCTCTAGTACTCCCCACCAAGCAGCGTTTCTTCGTTACAAGTATTTCGGTAGCAACTAACAAACGGATAAGTACGTATCACCGTGAGCTGCCGTGATGGGAACGGCAAAGATGCTTTGGATGCTGGGCACGACCGGGTAAATCAGTAGTCTCTAGCTCCTAAACTCAGAACTCTTGCGTGAGTTTACGGCTAAAATAGCAATATTGTATACGAAATAGCAAAAATATTTCGTCTCAAAGGAATTAGCAAAAATGTTATTCCTGTCGTAGTCAAAATGTACAACAGAGGCCTCTCATTGGGCAGCAACAGGCATGCCACGCCCCCAGCACAGGGAAAGTGGCTTGGGTAGGCCACCTGCCGCTCGGTGGGCACACAGTGGTGGCATGGCAGGTCAAGTGCTGCGTGTTAGGGAGCTGTAGACTCTCTGCCATGCATTTTGAGTTCAGTTGAAGTTCTATTTTTATCATTTCGTTAGAGAAGACTATTTTTACTATTTTACTTAAAAAAAATACTAAATAAGCCAAAAGCTCCTCTTGTGTCTCCTGCAAGAAACCAAGTTGATGGCTTCCCTAGGTAGACATGTTGGGTAAGGCCAAATTACTTGCCAAAGAGTTCAGCTAAGGGTTGATTTCTTCTCCCTTACCATGACCATGTCTCCGCCGATTGTTTTTGGTCCTGCAACAGTCCTTCTCTGACACCTCGTATATCTTTCAAAACTAACCGAATTTCCCGCGTAATTACACAGATAAATACTACGCAATACAGGATGAGCAATTAATCGGATAAATACTACTGCTTGGGAAAATCCGCTTTTGCAAGCGGCTGATCCGGTAAGAATAAATTTTGAGTTTCTAAGTGGTAGTACTACTTGAGAAAGTACCTATTGTAAGATGATCTACTAGTGGAAAATGTACACATTATTGTAAGCGGTAGTGCCGGTAGGGAATATAATATAATTCAAGAGAGTAACTAGGGCACACTATACCGTTAGGGTAGCATCTAGCCATTCAGTTTCATGCAGTCTCATAGAATATCATCGTGTTTCATCCAGTTTCACTCAGATTCATGCTAATATCTGAAGTGTTTCATGGAGTTTCATCGTATTTTATCAAGTCTAATAGAGTATCATCGTGTTTCATAAAATCTCATAGAGTTTCATCATGTTTCATCAAGTTTCATATAGTTTGATCCCAAAGTACCATTGTTTCATCTCAAGTCTCATAGAGTTTCATCCCAAGTCTCATGGAATATCATCGTATTTTATCAAGTCTCATGGAGTATCATCGTGTTTCATCCAGTTTCACTCAGATTCATACTAATATTTGAACTGTTTCATGAAGTTCCATCCCAAGTCTCATGGAGTTTCACCAAGTTTTTTGGAGTTTCACCGTGTTTCATCAAGTCTCATGCAGTATTATCGTATTTCATCAAGTCTAATAGAGTTTCATCATGTTTCATCAAGTTTCATATAGTTTGCTCCCAAAGTATCATTGTTTCATCCCAAGTCTCACAGAGTTTCATCGTGTTTCATCCCAAGACTCATGGAGTGTCACCGTATTTCATCAATTTTCACTCAGATTTATACTAATTTTTTAAGTGTTTCATGAAGTTTCATCCCAAGTCTCATCGAGTTTCATCGTGTTTCATTAAGTTTCATCGCGTTTCATCAAGTCTTATGCAGTATCATCGTGTTTCATCAAGTCTCATGGAGATGAAACTTCATGAAACTTGGCATACATGAGGAGGAGGAAGGTAAGTGAGAAGATCATGGTGAAGATGCCGACGACGATGGCGATGCTTGGTTGGAACAAGACCTTGATGCCAACTCCCGCCGGCGTCTCTGGAGCAGCTTCGGCGGTGGCCGATTGCGCTGCGGCGGCGCACACCATCATGGAGAGGAGGACGGCGAGGAGATGGAGGCATGTTATGCTCGTCGCCCTGCCTTGCTGTCTGGCCAAGGCAACAGCACGGGCAACCATGATCCTAAAGCCTTCTTCAATCACACGAACGCGGTGGAGCCCAGCAGCACCTTGTTTCCCGCTGGCGAGAGCAGCACCAGCATGGACATGCTGTCGGGTATGGCGTTCTTCAAAGGCATGGAGGACGCCAAGAGGTTCTTGCCCAGAGACAACGAGACGACAGATAGTAGGGGGTGCAAGAACATGTTCGATGGCGACGTCGGCAGGAGCAGCAAGCAAATGGCGGCGCTGGTGCAGCCTAACTCGGAGGAGGATGCCGCCGTGCGCGAGATGCTGGAACAGATCATGTGCAACGACTACGACATGTGCCTCAGCGAGATGCAGGAGCTACACATCTCCATGGGGAGGGAGAACGAGGCGGAGCAGCAGAGCATCTGCAGGATGGCGCTGCACGGGAGGCGTGGCGCAAGGCAAGCGGTTGCCGACCTGCACATGCTTCTCATCCGCACGAGAGTAAGGTTGGAGGCATCGAACGGATCCAACGGTGAGGTGCTATCATGTAGTTCTAAACAAAAACACTATAGCGTTTTGTAGTCTTTCTCATCATTCAAACCTATCCTACCGCTGTGGAAAGTCCATTTTGGCGGGTGAACGAAAATTTCCTATCTGAGGGCGCGTGCGGGAGCTGCTGCGTGGGGAGGAAAATTGCAAGTGCGCGTGGGCCCAGCCAATGAAAAGAACAAAGAAGTTTGTGTCCCCACCCTTCCCCCATTTGCCTTCCTCTCCTCCCATGGCTTCTCAAGGTTACACTTCACTTATTTGTGTAGATGATCCGAAGGAAGAATATTGGACAACATAGTAGATCACATGCTAGGCATGAGGAAGTATACTATTACATACCACATACATTTTCATAAAGTTGTATACTCCTAGTTAGCCTGCAATTTGTATGGACCTAATAGGGTGAAAAGGACGTCATTTTGATTTCATATGTGGGTCCATATGTTCCAGTAGCTAAGGCTACTCTTAAAAGAACAAGTCCAACTGCTGTTGTTGGAGGCACTCCTCATGTCTCAGAGTCTAGTCTTATGATGTAGCTGTGAAGTATGTGCTCAAAAACGATGTATGCTGCTGCGCCCATTGGGGACTATAACAAAAATGAGTGATGCAGATGGCTTATCCATTGCATGGACTCGTACAAAAGTAATATATGTCCATTGTTATACACTGAGGATTAGAAACTAAATGAATGTACGTACCATGAACTTGTAGATTAAAGATCATGTTAGAAGTAACTGTACAAGGTGCTGTGCCAACTCGAACTGAACATGGTGCTGGCCCAAGTCGCGGAGGAAAAACTGATACTATAGGTAAATTATCTAAAAGCTCAATGCAAAAATACTTATTTCTAAGATGTTTGTCTGTGTCCATTAAATCATGTATACGACTGGTAGACATTCATGCATTCTTTTGTCCAGGAGCAAGGCGCAAGGAACAAAACTAAGCTGGCAGTGAAGTGAATGCATGTTTTTTTTTGTTCAGGTACAGGGTTCATAGTGTGAGAGTTCATGCTTTTCCATGTCTGTATGTTTGTGTGATCTGTAGTGTTGGAATCATATCTTACAATTTTCATTTTTGAGAAGTAATTTTGCAACCTTCGTTTCTTACCATTATAAATTAAACTAAAAATAAAAAAGGTATATATATTTGATCAAGTGGTGTGCAGAAATGTTCATACACAAGTCGTGCGTCCTTCTTATGCTAGAACAAGTCTCATTCAATTGACTCTTCAAAATCTGATGCATGATGCTTTGTTCTTTGCAGGTGGTTACCAAGATGATAAGGACCCATGAATTGAAGAAATCTGACGCTTAGCTTCTTACTTTTGGTTAAGATGGTAGCTAGATTGTCCAGTAGTTAGTTAGTTGTTGATGTACCCCAGTGGATTAGGCATATTATGTTCAAGACATATATGCGCTAGTATGACAACTCAGCGGTCTATTTTGCTAACAAACTGTGTTAAGGAGACCTACATTTAATAATTTGGATTTAAGAGAAGTAGTTTTATCTGGTAGACAGTTTACTTAGGCCAATTCGCTAGATAATCCAACTTTCAAGAAGCTGGATAGAGTTTTAATAAGTACAGATTGGGAGCAGAAGTTTCCTTTGGTTACTGTTGTTGCTCTTGAGAGGTCCTTGTCTGATCACACGCCGTTACTGTTAAATACAAAAGATGCTCCCTATAGAGGTTGCCAGCCTTTGTTTAACTTTGAATTAGGCTGGTTGTATAGGGAGGGGTTTAGAGAGATGGTAGCAGAGTTGTGGAGGAAGGTTAATAGAGGTCAGTCGGCCTTACAAAACTGACAAAGTAAGGTTAGATCTCTTAGGCGTTATCTCTGAGGTGGGCAAAAAGTACCAGCGTGACTTACAAAAAGGAAAAGTTAGAGCTTAACTTGTTAATTGATAAGCTTGATAAAAAGGCTGAGGTGTTGAGGTTGTCCAATAATGAGGTAAATCTTAAAAAAGCTACTAATGAGAGGTTGGCCCAGTTATTAAGAGAAGAAGAAATTAAGTGGTATCAAAGGGCCAAAGTGAAGTTTCTCTTGGAGGGTGATAGGAATACATGCTATTATCATTTGATTGCGAATGAGAAGCATAGAAAACAAATGCTCGAGCAAGAGGACGGAATTATTCGGGGTGATGTACAATTAAAAAAGTATATCTCTAATTATTACAAAGATTTGTTTGGGCCAGCCGAAGTAAATCATTTATCTATGATTGAGGCTTTTACAGATGACATGGCTCAAGTTCCAGATGAGGAAAACATTTATCTTACTGAACCTTTTGCTGAAAAGGAGGTGCGAGAGGCCATTTTTCAAATAGATCATAACAAAGTAGCAGGGCCAGATGGTTTTCGAGTTGAGTTCTATCAGGTGTTTTGGGAAGTCATTAAAAATGACTTGATGATCATCTTTCATGCTTTTCATAGTTGTGCACTGTCTATTTTTAGCTTGAATTTTGGGATTATTACATTACTCCCCAAAAAAAATGATGCTAAGCAAATACAACAATATAGGCCTATTTGTATGCTTAATGTTTGTTTTAAGATTTTTAAGTAATTACTAATAGGCTTATGAGAGTAGCTCAAAAGGTTGTTCGGCCCTCCCAATCAGCGTTCATGCAGGGAAGATTTATTCTGGATGGTGTAGTTATTTTACATGAAACCATCCATGAGCTTTATAAGCAGAATTTGGATGGAATTGTTTTTAAGGTGGATTTTGAGAAAACTTATGACAAAGTAAAATGGCCTTTTATAATGCAAACTCTGAGGATGAAAGGCTTTTTCCCTAAATGGTGTTCTTAGGTGGAAAGTGTGATCAAGGGAGGGAGTGTTGGTATAAAGGTCAATGATGATCTTGGGGCTTTTTTCCAAACTCATAAGGGTCTTAGACAAGGTGATTCTTTGTCTCCTGTTCTTTTTAATCTTGTGGCGGATATGCTTGCCATCTTTATATCTAGAGCTAAAGCAGCTGGTCTTTTAACTGGAGTAGTTCCTCACTTGATTGATGATGGGTTGTCAATTTTACAGTATGCTGATGACACGATCATTTTCTTGAATAATGATTTGGAACAGGCTAAAAATCTTACGCTTATTCTTTATGTCTTTGAACATTTATCCGGTTTAAAGATTAATTTCCATAAGAGTGAGATTTTCTATTTTGGTGCTGCCAAAGATGCAGAACCGCAGTATACACAGTTATTTGGTTGTGAAGTGGGTGTGTTTCCTTTTAGGTACTTAGGTATTCCCATTCACTTCAGAAAGTTAAGGAACAGTGATTGGAAAGGGGTTGAAGAGCGGGTTGAGAAAAAGCTTAGCAGTTGAAAAGGTAAAAATATGTCTGTTGGTGGTCGCTTGGTGCTTATTAACTCGGTGCTAAGCAGTTTACCTATGTTTATGTTTTCTTTTTTTGAGGTTCCTAGAGCCGTTCTCAAAAGGTTAGATTTTTTTCGATCTAAATTGTTTTGGCAGAGTGACAGTCATAAACGTAAATATAGGCTTGCTAAATGGAGTTTAGTGTGTTCCCCTAAAGAGCTTGGTGGTCTAGGAGTTCAGAACTTAGACACCAAAAATAAAGGCTTGTTAGGGAAGTGGTTGTTTAAGGGTGCATTTGGTTCAACAAATGGGATGATACATGAACAATCCGGTTCAAAAAATGGTTGAGATGGGTGTTTGGTTCACTGAATCGCATCAAACCATCCCGCACCACTCGGTTCCATCTACGGGAATATTCCCTAAATATCCTGTATCGCCGCGTTTGCCAAAAACTCTCGAACCACGTAGTTCACCTTTCTCCTTGCGCGACGATGCGGTCACTGCGCCTCCTTTGTGTTGCGCTCTCTTCCCCCGTCGCCTCCCCTCCCTCGGCCCCATCCTCCTCCACCCACCTCATTTCCCTGCCTCCTGCGCCCACCTCCACCTCCCCCTCCCCCTCGCCCACTACCTCCTCCACCCTCCCTCCACCCCAACGCGCGGACGCCCTCCTCCTCCCCTCCTTCACCCCCGACGCCACCGTCCTCCTCCTCACAGACTGCCCTCCTCGTCCCCCGAGCTGCCGTCTTCTCTCCCAGATCTGGATCTGCCCAGATCCGACAGCCTACCCCGCCTCCTCCGCCCGCCTCCACCCCGGCGCGGACGCCTCCTCCACCCCTCCCTTCACTTGCCGACACGCCGCCGTCCTCTTCCCCCACCGCGCTCCCCCTCCTCCTCTCCTCGAGCCGCTGCCTTCTCTCTTGCCCAGATTTGGACGGCCTCGCCTTCGGCCTCCTCATCCTCCGCTAGTGCACGGCGCCGCCGGACTCCTCCCCCGAAGCGGCACCTTCTCCCCCGGTTGCCCTCCAGTCACCTCTCTCCTCCAACCTGGTCCGCCACCTCGCCCTCCAGCCACCTCCACGCCGCGCCTCAAGTCAGGCCCACGGAGCTGCAAGCCCTCCTCCTCCCCGGCGCCTTCCTCCCCGGCGGCCTCCTCCCCGGCCACCTTCTCCTCGACGCCTCCTCCCTAGCCATCACTGGCTCGCCACAGGCCACATCCTGCTTGATCCCTCCTTCCCTGGTCCACGCCTCTGCACCTGTATTCTTGTGGCCAAAGGCCAAGAGGCGCACCACTGCGCGCCATCGCCATCATCAAGATTGAGCATCCTAAATTGACTGCAGTTCCTACTTCCTACCTGAACCTCTGTTGTGTTTTCTACACTTCTACTCATTGATTTATTACACATCATGGCATTGCAGGACCAGTGAAATCCATCATGGAGCCCTACAATGGCAGCTTGTTTTGATCGAATTATTGTTCATTGTGGCATTCAACATGTGCTACAATTCTGAATGGTTCAAATTGTACTTCTGTCAAATGTCATGTTGAAATTTTGCATTGTGTGCTTCTATCAAAATTCCTTAAGCTTGTTTAGCTAGCAGCACTTGGTGCAATATTTGGTTTGATGATACTTGTGCTGCTTGCTGCCATCAATCCATTGTGACTTTGTAGTTACATCATGCCCGTGGGATGCATAGTGTTGATTCTGATCATTTGTCATTTGCAATATGCTAGAAAGATTGTAGTAATTTCTCTGGAACGATTCAATGCTCAGTGGTGCTCTATGTACTATGGCATGATAGTAGCTAGTTGATAGTATCTATTTTTTTGAGCACTTGACAGTTCAGTGGCTAATTTGTTTTGAGAAATCAAATTGGTAGTCCTAGCTGTATATGCAGTATTGGTTGTGATGTAGGATATTTATCCATGAATCCATAAAAATGTTGACTTGTCTACTTGTCCATGGAATTCTGGATTCTCTTGCTTCTAGTTTGCATCATTGAATACTTGATTTTGATGATGACACACATGCATTTATTAATGACATTGATTAATAAAAGTGGAGGGGGCATTAACTGTTTGTAATAATTATTTGTTGTGATAATTATTTATGTAATAGTTGTTTATAATAATTATTTGTTGTAATAAATGTTTATTGTAATAATTGTCGCTAATCCTTGATTCACATGGTGGAGAAATTCGTGCAACATGCTTCAATTCGGTGCTTGATCAGTTTTATGACTTGGTAAGATGTACTTGATATCTAGAGGATTAGTGTAACTTGCTCAGAAGTAATTTACAATGACTATGAAGTAATTCTGGATGCCTCAATTGCGTTACTCGTCATCAATTGTCGTTAAATGTTATTAAATGCCGTTAAATATCATCAATTATCATCAAATATCGTCAATTATTGTCAATTGTCATCAAATATTGTCAATTATCGTCAATTGTCGTCAAATATCGTCAATTGTCGTCAATTATCGTCAATTGTCGTTAAATATCATCAAATGTCGTCAAGTGTCATCAAATACCATCAAATATCATCAAATCTCGTCAAATATCATCAAATGTCGTCAAATATCGTCAAATGACGTCAAATGTCGTCAAATGTCGTCAAATATCGTTACATGTCGTCAAATCTCGTCAAATCTCGTTAAATCTCGTCAAATGTCGTCAAATATCGTCAAATGTCGTCAAATATCGTCAAATGTCATTAAATATCATCAAATATCGTTAAATATCGTCAAATGTCATCAAATATCGTTAAATATCGTTAAATGTCGTCAAATGTCGTCAAATATCATATCCAACTTCATCCACCAAACCAAACAACATCTTGAACCATCCAGAATCATCCTATACAATCAACCAAACAAACCATGTATCATCCCATACAACCAACCAAACAGACTGACTGTACCATCCCATACAAGACAATCCCATCCTACCCGTACCATCCCATCCCATTCAACCTCATCCCACCAACCAAACGCACCCTAAGTTGCTTAATGAAGAAGGTGTGTGGCATTCTTTACTAACAAAGAAATATTTGGGTGAGAAGAGTCTTTCGCAGGTGGTTAACAAACCTAGGATGTCTCATTTTTTGTCGGGGCTTATGAAAATTAAAGATCAGTTTTTTCGCTTTGGTTCATTCTAGGTTAAGAACGGAATGCAAACTAGGTTTTGGAATGATATTTGGGTGGGAAATTCTACGCTGCAAAGGCAATTCCCAATGCTTTACAATGTGGTTAGGAGAAAGGATGATTTAGTATCTAATGTGTTGAGTCCGAATCCCCTTGATATTTCTTTTCGAAGACCTCTTGTTGGGGCTAAGTTATAGGCTTGGAATGAGCTTCTGGTGAAAATTTCTAATGTCCAATTAGGCTTGCATAAGGATGTTTTCAGATAGCATTTGAATAAGTCTGGTCTTTTTTTGGTGCAGTCTTTTTATGCTGCGCTTCTTGGCACCGTTCAAGCCCCCATTAGGAATTGGTTTTGGACCATTAAAATTCCATTAAAAGTAAAAATTTTCATGTGGTATCTCAAAAGTGGGATTGTATTAACCAAAGACAACTTGCTTAAAATAAATTGGAGAGGAAGTACAAAGTGTTGTTTCTGTATTAAAGAGGAAACAATTCAACATATTTTCTTTGAGTGCCCCTTTGCACGTATGGCATGGTGGATTGTGAAATGTCCGTTTAATTTAGATCCTCCCATGAATATGGCTAACATGTTTGGGACTTGGTTAGATGGAATTCCAAAAATGCTTAAGTCACAGCTCCTGCTGGGAGTTAGTGTCTTATGTTGGTCTCTTTGGTTATGTCGAAATGATGTTGTTTTTAATAACAAGATTTTAACTAATCCGTTGCAGGTTATCTTATTGTGTGGATCCTGGCTGAATGCATGGACAGTCCTACAAAAATCAGACCAAAAGGTGATCATGTTGGAGGGAAGTCAAAGGTTGGAATTTGTGGCGAAGCAATTCCTCAATTTTCGTTCGTGGAGACTTAGTTATAGGATCTGCAATGATTGAGATTGCGTTTCAAGTGTTTTTCGGTTGTAAGGCTGCTAGCCGTTATTTTATCTTGGGTTGAACGATTGTTACTTTGAACGCTTAAACAAATCAGGCTATGTGCATCGTTGATGTAGAGGCCGGGAGAGATTTCTCTCTTCCATTATCAAAAAACATACGTGTATATTTCATGTCAATGGATGACAAATTTCATTATGAATTAATATATATGTACTCCTTTAAGCATCATCTTGATTTCCATGTTGTCACATATAGTGCTCTGAATTTGTGGATGATAATCACTTTGCCGTTATTACTATTATTTGATTTGTAATTAATTGCAAGCAATATCGAGGTTTGAAAGGTTTTAATTTTGAAACCTGCAACATCGTAATTACAAGTAGCTCAACCGTTTGCAATTGAATTTTACAGTTGTGCCACCGTTGGGAAAAGTTTAAACTTCAACCTTGCAGTTGTCACCGAGGATTCATTTTCTACAACGGAGGTACCACTGGGGAAAGTTTTCCTAGCGGCCGAATAGGCGTCAGTAGGAAATAGAATCCCTCGTGGTAGGTCCGTTTTCAATACCCATTTTCCTAGTGGTAGGACGACTAGCGAGGGTGGATCATCCTGTAGTGACGATACATATTTTTATATTTAAAAATAGAGTTGTATTTGTTATCTAGCAGTTGTCTTACACATCTGATTAATCTATCCGTTATAATCTAGACCTACCAAAATATTCAGTATAGAAATTTCTCTTTTTCCATCAATTAACGTGGTTTAGTATTTTTCCGTCATGGTTGGAGTACTCAGAGAGCAATCATCGTGCATATTGTTTATTTTGCTTCCTATCCAGTAGAAACAAAAACAAACGAGGTGGTTCTGATGTTTTCACAGTACATGGTTTTGGAAGCTAGAAGAAGGTTAATGATGGAAAAAATTGTTCATTATTAACACATATAGGATCTGAACCTTGCTCCCAACACAATTATGCAATCATAGAATGCCAAGCTTTTTTGAATCAGCCAGGCCATATAGAAAATGTCATAGCAGTGAAGAGCAAGCAAGAAATAGAACATAATCGTTTATGACTTAAAACATCAATTGCAGTTGTCAAGTGGCTCACAAATCAGTCTTGTGCTTTTAGAGGTAATGATGAGACACCTCAGTCAAGGAATAGAGGAAACTTTCTTGAATTGGTAAAGCTTCTTTTAGAATTCAATCCAGAGATTGCAAAGATTGTATTGGGGAGTGCTCCATACAATTCAAGGTACACACCACCAGACATTTAGAAGGAGATTTTGAGTATTTTCGCAAGTAAAGTTAGGAAACATATTCGCGAGAAAATAGGGGATTATAAGTTCTCTATTCTGGTAGATGAAACTTGTGATGCAGCAGAAAGAGAGCAAATGGCACTGGTTTTCAGATTTGTTGATAAAGATGGTCTTTTGCAAGAGCGATTCTTTGACTTGATACATGTAAGGAATACCAAAGCTGTAACACTTAAAGAGGAATTGCGCTTTGTATTGTCCAACCATGCTTTTGATGTTTAGAACCTTCGTGGGCAAGGATATGATGGGGCAAGCAATATGAAGGGAGAGTTGAATGGATTGCAGGCCCTTTTTCTCAAAGAATGTCCTTATGCATATTATATTCCTTGCTATGCCCATCGTTTGCAACTTGCACTAGTTGCTACATCTAAGGAGGTGATTCCTGTTACTCAGTCTTTTCAGAAGCTGAATTTTATAATAAACACAGTTGACTCCTCTGCAAAGAGACATGATGAGCTTCGTGATGCCCAATTGATTGAACTAGCACGCGCTCTAGCTATTGACGACCTCGAGACCGGTCAAGGGGCAAATTAAATCTGCACATTGAAACGAGCTGGAGACACTAGGTGGGGTTCTCACTTAGGTTCTATTTCTAGCCTTATGAACATGTTTAATGTAGTAAGTTATGTTCTTCAAAATATAGCCGCTGATGCATCAACTGGCTCAATTCGTGCTGATGGAGACACTTCTTTTAGCTACTTGTCCTCTTTTGAGTTTATATTTGTCTTATGTATGATGAAAGAAATATTAGAGATAACTGAAGATCTTGGCCAAGCTTTACAGAAGAAATCACAAGACATAGTAAATGATGTTCGTCTTGTGTTCTCGACAAAAGTGTGCCTTGGAGAATTAAGATCAAATGGTGGATGGGAATATTTTTTTTGGCAGGGTTGTTGAGTTCTGTGATAGGCATTGCATTGATGTTCTAGAAATGCAAGAAACTTACATTATGCGTGGTGGTCGTTCCCGTCGTCAGCCTGATCATTTTACTAAGGAGGTTTATTATCAAGTGGAAATATTTCGGGCAACGCTTGATACCCAACTGCATGAACTAGATCTCAGATTCAACGAGAAGTTAATTGATCTTTTATCCAATAGTGCTACATTGATCCCCAAAAATAGATTCAGATCTTTCAAAGTTGGTGACATATGTGAGTTGGTGAAGAAGTATTTTCTAGCAGATTTTACTCAACAGGACAGGTATGGCTTAGAGCAGCAACTAAAACATTTTGTTGTGGATGCTTCCAATGATGAAGAATTGAAGAATGTCTCAACCTTAACTGAACTTTGCCAATATCTTGTCGAGACAGGATGGCATACTATCTACAATTTCATTGATAGATTTCTTCGCTTACTTGTTACTCTTCCAGTTTCTACGACTAGTGCTGAGCGTGCATTTTCTGGTTTGAAGATCATTAAGACAAGGCTACGTAACAAGATAGAAGATGACTTTCTTGCCAATAGCTTGCTAGTACACATAGAGGGTCAAATTGCAAATAATTGCAGCTATGAAGGTATAATTAAGGAATTCAAGGATTGAAAGTGTCGAAGAGCATATCTGTAGTGACTAACAGTCTAACACCATGGTTAAGTTGTATTTTGGTATAAATACTTTTGTTTAAGAGTTTTTATACATGTAGTATCTCACAATCTGTATTTTGTAACCCAAGTATGGAAAATATCAATCTACAACTATTTGATGGCTACAAATGATACCATATGGTAGTATTATATGAGTTATGACTTAGCACTTGAATATTTTTGAATTTTCTTTGCCTTTGATCTTTGGCCCCCCGTACAATTTTGCTCAAGCTCCGTCACTGATCTCATGAGCATGCATTTGGTTTTCTAGAGCTTGTGCACAATTTTAGTTTTTGTAAATTTTCAAATCCTTCTGAAAATGGAACTTTAACCAAAGCTTCATAGGAAAACAGTGCTTTATGCTTGTGAAGACCTCTAGGAAATATTTTATTTAAATACTAGATTATGTATCATGAATTAATACGATTTTTCCCAAATTTTTAGAAGTCAAATTGACTTCACCAAAATACAAACCAATTTAGTAGTGCAGATTTGAAAAGGAAATTAATTCCCACAAATGGATTATTAACCATGTCTGAAATAAATTTTCCTAAGATCTATTGGAGTCTCAGTGCACTGACAAAAAATTTCATAATTTTTAGAATTTATTTACTATGTTTAACTGCTAGGTCAAATTGGTTGTATTTCGATCAAAATTAAATGAAAACTCTAACTAAAAACCCAACTCCGAACGGACCCGACCAACCTGTTCCGACCGAGCCAAGTTGAATTGACTCATTTCGACCCACTCAAACCCGACTCAAACCACTCAGCCGTGCCGTTTCTTTCTGTCGCTGACGAGCGGGCCCCACAGGTTAGCTTTGTCGTCTTCCTCACCGCTCAACTGAGTGCGCTGGCACAATGCTGTCACCGCGCATGCTTGCCACTGAGCCCTCTTTTTCCACCTCCTACTTCCCCAGCCATCCTCGAAGAGTCGCCTGGGCTTCACCTTATCCCCTAGCCCACTCACTCACTCTCTCTCTTTCTCGCACCTTCTCACTCTCTCCAGCCACTTCTTTGTTTTGGCCGAGGAAGAAGACACGGAGTTAGAGCTCACCTTAGTGCCTCGCGTGAGCCCTTGACTTCACCAATGGGTTCCTCTCTCAACGTCACAGCCGTTTTTGCCGGTCTGAGCCTTCATCGTCCACGGAGTCGTTAGGAGCAACTTTGTCGTCTTTGTTTCCAATGGCCAAGGCCCCGTAGCTTGCGAGCACTCCGGGGAGCCATTTTCCTTACCATCTTGTCCCTTGAGATCGCAACGTTCCACTGAGTTCTTAGCCGAGTTTAATTGGCTTTTGGTGCATCACCGAAGAAGATTGGCCCCGTCTTCTCCAACTTCGATCAACCACCGCCGTCGCTATTCCGATCATCTGCGACCTTCATCGTCATCATTACCGTGTGCACCGCGTTCCTAGTACCAAGGCGATCCCGACGCGCACCTCCCTGAGCATCCTCAACGCTCGTAGCTTCTTCTCCTTGGGAGCAGTCCGTTCGTCTCCACCTCCGGCCGTCACGAGCTCAACTCCGGTGACCATCGGATTCTACGCCACCTCAAACGAGTTCACTAGGTCTTTGCGCACCCGGTGGAGCCAACCCCAAGCCTGGAGCATCACTCCTACGCCGAATCGCCTTCCTCGCCGCGCTTGCTCGTGCACAGGAGCTCCGACAAGCCGCCGGTAGGTTTAGGGTTAACTAGTCATTAGCGTTTAATCATTTTTGTTAATGTTTGTATGACGTGTAGGCCCTACTGGTACTAAACGTGATTAGAAATTTAAATTAACACCGTTTAAACCTATGTGCCTTCGACATGTGGGCCCGATTGATTAGTGCATAGTAACCATAGACCGACAGACCGCGTGTGGACTTCGGTCCATGCACTGTTTGCATGGACCGAGCCATTGACGCGTGGGTCCTGCGAGGCCATTTGACTAGGTCCATGTTGACCGGGTCAATAATGGTCCGGTCCCACTTTCCATTCTCTATGGCTAGGCGCACGCGCATGTAAAAGGTATTTAATGCTTTTAGAATTTCCGAAACGAAATAAAGTTGCAGTAAAAATTCAAATAACTTTGAAAATACATAACTAATTCAATTTAACTCCAAATTGAATGAAACCAATTTTGTTGATTCTCATATTTAATGTAATTTTAAATGGAATAGTTTTTAAATAAGTTTATGTCCCAGAAAATTTCGGAAGACAAACTAATATCTAAAATGAATTAGTTTCACACTAGAAATTGGTTTAAACTTAAAAAATTCATAAGTATTTCATCTTAACTCCAAATTGACTGAAATTATTTTTTGAATTTCCATTTTTATTGTACTTTAATTTGGTATAAGTTTGAGATATGTTTCTGTTTCATAAAATTTTGATATTTGAATTGTTTGTGCACTTATGTCTTTAACTTTGTAAAATTCTTAGAAAATCCATATGAACTCCTTTTGGACTAAAATTTTTTACCTAAATTCTTATACTCTACCTGCTGTGTAAGTTTCATGCATTTTGGATGAATTTGAATTTTTGGTTAATTTCGGTGTTATTCGTTCTTCTCATTCGATCGATAGGTTTTGATGATTCAGGTACTTACAAGGGTGATCCGCAGTAGCAAGAAGACTATCTCTAGTAAGGCAAGCAATCCCTCCTTTGATGCATGTTGATCCTATATGTTCAAATGCTATTATCTTGTTTGCAAAGTTATGTATGGATGTTCTATTTTGTTGTTTAAATGCTTGTTTGAAGTAGTTGATCCTAAATAGATGCATGAGCTGTAGGTAAATATTCATCCTTTACCACTGAGTCTAGGTTATTATATCCACTGTGATTTAAAGCTCGATGGATGGACTCTAGTCACATTATATATAGTATACATGTCGATGTCACTTAGCCGTGCTTAGTTTCGGTAGAATGGGGATCATCACTTCAGCGATGGTCATGATATCATCATTATAGCTACTTGGGTCAAGGTACTCATGTACATATTGTATTTATAAAAACTGAAACTGAAAATAAAAGGATTTAGACTTGGGCAGATGGTTGCTGGTGTAATTGTCAAGTGTGTGGTTTGTGCCCGAGTCGACAAGGACCAAATTACTTGCCCCATTGATCCAAGCACTTTTGCGTGCAACCACATGAGGTGGATATGGGACCCCTCTTGACTTAGTACTTTGGCGTGTGTTGGCTCAGAGTCGCAGGTGGTAGATGTTAGGGGAAAAATGTTCTGTTGTTGTTTGGATGTGCGGGGTGGGTTTCGATTAGGTTCCTGTGCCCGAGGAGCATCGGTAGTTGTCTAAGGCTTTACCCCAAGGGGTAGTTGACCGAAGCTTTACCGGTGGATCTGACACAACGTGTGGGTCCTCTTGTGGGAGCCTTGTCTGTACACACAAGGGCTGTTTACAGGGGGTTTCACCCATACAGGCGGCTCTTAGCTTATACATCTCATTAGAAAACGTAATGTAAGACTTAGCTCTGCCGGCATACCTTCGGAAGTGTGCTATATAGCTTGGCAAAGGAGCTGTCTGACATGTGGGTAAAGTTGCACACCCCTATAGGGTTTAATCTATTCGAATAGCCACGTCCTTGGTTATGGACACGCTTGGTTATTTCCTATAAGAATTAGACTCAACATTTTGTTAAAACTTGAATTCAGGTGGTACGAATGGGTAATTCGTGCTATTGATGTGGTGGCTATGGTTAGTCACCTCTAGGATGTTAATTATGTTGTTATTTGTTGTCTCATTGTTATTTAACCAAATAAAAACATATTTGGTCAATTGCCTTACAATCTATTACTCTAATGCAAAGAAACTGCCTTTATGCTGAAAACTGCTTAAGTGTAGTAGCCTTCCTTTGATACTGGAATGCATGTAGCTATGTATAGGTTTGTTTGCGAGTACAATTTTATACTCAATTGCATTGTTTACTTGCTACAGAGGAAGTTGACCCCCAAGGGATTAACTATTGTTAGACAGATTTCACTTCTGACGAGTAGCTCAGTATTTTCGGTCGGTTGCCTTGTAGGTAAGGGTAGCCAGTTGGCTTTTGTTTACTGCTATCTTATGGCTTGTGTTTTCCGCTGCGAACTTAAAATTTTGTCGTTATGTTTGGCCGGTTGGCCCTTTCATATGAAATCTGAGTTAGTATGTTGAATATGTTGTAAATTATAAAGACTTCGGTGATGTAATAACTTATGTATGGAATTGATGCTGAATTTTGTAGGGTGTATGTGCACCGCTGTTCTAGGAGATACATAATACATCGAGAGCGAAGAAATTTAATTTGTGATGCTAGGACCAACGGGAAGGTTAAGCATTACAACTTAAATCGCCTGACAGCTGTCACATGATTCCTTGTGCTGAAAGCTTGTTGCTGTTGCTGGCTGTGCTGCTGATGAAGAGAAGGCAAGAAGGGAATAAAAGAAGGAAGGGAGAAGAAGAAAAGATGGGAGGAAGAGAAGGATTTCACGGGATTTCATGATCTGAAAACCTTTAGATGATCCTAGTTTAGTCGCTGTTAAATTCGTAGATTGCTTTGCTTAAGCGAAGATTAATTTTCGGCATGCCCTAGCTCATACAGCTTCGACGCAGAATCTTGCGGGGGCAATTCGAGATATTTAGGCATCGATTCAGGGTTCCGTCCAATTCTAAAAAGTTGTAGATATTTTCATTAGCTTTCCAGTAAGGTCTAGATCACTAGATTCGGAGTAGCGAATGAAAAGTTACGGCCACGGGAAGGTCGTTGTCTAGATTTCGTGCGTCATTGGCGGAGATAGTGTTGTCCGACTGTGTTCACCTAGTAAATGAAAGAATTATAAATTTGTGATAACTTTAATAAGCTAGGAAAATTTGAGTTGTTTCTAGGACTAGTATCGTTCTTATATTTTCAAGCTTTAGAATTAACGATATAAAATTGGGAAGCGGACTGTCTTGACAGATTCTAGGATGGTCTTCGGAGAAAGAAACAAGAGAGAGAACAGTAGAATCAGAAGTTTGTCACAACTAGGCAGTTGTAGGATTTTTCATGAGGATTCCAGAAAGTATTGGATGCCAAGATTTGGAGTTCAGAAGAATAAGTTAAGAGTTATTTTCCTACTGGGATAGCAGGTAGTGCGTCTGGTTGTTTTAGGTTAATTGGGTCAGTTAGGCTGAGACGTACGATGACGATTAAATTAAAGTGTCCATATTGTGATGTTATGATTGTGAGATGTGTTTTGAATTGTTTGTCCAGGGAGTTTGGCCTCTAGTGCTCTATCGCCGCCTCGTTATCCAGCTGCAAGAGGATAAAGAGGCAAGTGTATGGTAGACAATGTTCGATGGTTGATCGTTGTATTCTTTATCACTTATTACCATTATATTGATTATGTTTTTATCTTTTTAATTGCAAACAACGTGAATGGTCATGATATTAATCGTATGGGGCAATTCGTTATATGTAATTGAATAACTTCAAATCTTCTCAATATGTCACTCGTGTCTCACTAACATGGGGCCATGAGTCCACATGTTAGCCTCACAATGGGTGGTATATTGTGAATCATGTATTGATGAATTGAAGAATATTGGATGATGGTATTATTGATGAACTTATGTTAAATAGTGCATCCATAAGCGTCATTGCATAAAGAGAAGGTGATCATGGTGATCACACATCTACCTTGTTGGTAGAGACTCTACGGGAGTGGAGGAGGTCTCCGATCCTTTGAGGAAGAGCTTGATGAAAGGGTGAACATTATCGTGAGTGTTCACTCATGCTATACTGGTATACACGAAGAAAAATAAAAGTGGACATGTAGTGTAGAGACACCTTGCAGTTAATGAAAAGAGAAATTGAGACTTGAGTATAAGTAGAAAGATGAGTAAATAATGATGATGATGATATTGCGTATGGTTGAATTGAACATTGTTCATTATTTATTATTGTGCTTGCTGAGTCATGAACTCAATATTGCTCTTTTGTTGTTATTAGGTGATCATTGACGATGTTTCACTTAGGAAGGGCTAGCACACTTGGAACCACAACCTACACTCGATTAGTTGATTCATTAGACATGGGAACTCTTATTATAGCTTGATGATTTATAATTAGGACATGATAGTATTGCTTAGCCGTAGATGATAGGTTGGAGTTGATCATTCATTTAATAAACTTTATTCGATTGGTTTGCATCAATCTTGGTTTATTATCTTGCTATGCTTCTTAGAAAATAATTATTTATGATTGCTATATCGTCATGCTTGCGTTAATGTGACTCGTGCATGGTTTTTATCACTGAGATGCTTGTCGTAATTTTCTGTTAATTGATGTTAAAATTGATAGTTAGTGTAGTTTAATGACATTCCGGGCTCCGTGTTAGGCCAGGGTGTTCCAAAAATGGAAAATTTGAAAGTGCCATGGAATATCCAAAACTGCTGTGTTTTTGAGTCACTACATGTAATGAATCTCCTATTTATTTTTCTAGGAATCACAATATCAATTAATTTTTTTCGAAGTGTTATTTAGGCAAATAGCAGAGTGGATGGAATATCTTGTGTGCATCCATAACTTAGGGCTTGTTTGGATGCTAGGGGGCAAAATCCCAAGGAAAAAAAATCCCTTGAGGGGATTTTGATGGCACATGGAATCCCCCTCAACATAAGGGGATTTCTTTCCGACCGGAAAAAAAATCCCTATTGCTATTTGGGAACAACAGGGATGAAAATCCCGGCCATGAATAAAAATAAATTTTTTAAAAAAAATTCTGTAAATTCCAAAAAAAAGATTACAAACTTTAAAAATGATAGAACATGTGTAGAAATATGAAGTATCGCAGACATCACAACATCATGCAAAATATGAAGTATTCCAAGAAAAGATTAGAAACTTTAAAAATGACAGAACATATGTAGAAATATGAAGTATCGCAGACATCATTATAAAATTCATGGATAAGAGTAGACAGACATCATTACAAACTTCATGGATAAGAGTAGATAGGATTTATGACGATCTGAACATGGTGGTTGATGCATTGAGCAGGATGTCCAAAAGGGTTGATGCATTGGGCAGGATGTCCAAAAGCAATGGTTTCTGAATACCAATGTCTACCTTGTGGAAATCAACAAGATGAAAGCAGAGTCATTGATTTGTTTCTTTCTCAGACTTCACTTTTAACATTCTGCAGTGATATAAACACTTCAGACATTTGGTCAAAACTTTGTATAAAGAGCAAGGGTGGATACAAGTATGAACCGGAATCATGTGATACCGATGTCAAGTGGAGATGTAACATAACACATAGCCAAAGATATAGATCATGTGTACAGACATGCATGGTGTGGATTAGATGACTTCGTCTGGACAAAAAACTTAAAACAAAATAATGCTTGACAAATGACGTAAATGGCTTTTGTAACAGCCCAAAGTTCTGTTACCAATTTAAATTTATTATTTTTATTGGATGCTCTCAAATTTGAGAGAGTTTATTTGCTTTATTTGAATTTTTGAAGTCTTAAAAGTCAAAAATAAAAGTTTTTAAAGTTTTATTGAGTTAAAGTTGAAAAATAAAAACTAAAATAATTTTGAGAATTTTATGAAATTTTAAAAACTTTTTCCTAAATATTTTAAAGCCAAAATAATTTATTTGCAAAATTAAAAGCCAACTTTAAGTTGGGAATAATTTTATTAAGTCTAAAATGTCTCTAAGAATTTATGAGAATTTTTCTAGAATTTTTGGATTTATTTTGCTGTATTTTAAAACCTAAATGAATTACTATAATTATCTAAATTGGAAAATCAAATTTAAAAACCCTAAATCCTTTTGGGCCTAAACCTCAGGCCCATTTCCTCAACTCTCGCGCTCGGCCCAATTGGCCGCTCCGCACCAGCCGGCCCACCTCCACCCGAGCAGCCCGCTCCCCTTTTCCCCCATCCAGCGGGCACCGTCGGATTGAGATCCGACGGCGCACACGCGCCCACGCCGCTTGGCCCTTTCCAGCCGCCCGATGCAAATCCGGTGGACCCGCGCCTTTCTTCCCCAACCCTTTCTTCTCTCCCACGACGCACGCCGGCCGCCATTGCGCGCCACCCAACCTCGGTCTCCGCCACCCTTGCGCCCCTCTTCTCGCTGAACGCGGCGATTAAAACCGCCTGCATGCCTCCCCACTCCGTCCGTTACCCCCTCATCATGCACGAATGCCGAGAAACCGCCATGGCGCCGCCATTACCGACCAAGACGATCTCCTCCCCGAGTCCTCCGCCCTATAAATAGGAGCGCCGGGACCGCCTCTTCTCCCTCACTCCAACGCCCCAACCCCCTCCTCTTTTCCCCTCTCGATCTGGCCGGATTTCGCAAAACATCGCCGCCGGCCGCGAGCCCCTTCTTCGTCGATTCAGGCACCGACAACGCCGCCCCGTCGACGTCCTCCCCACCCTCGGCATCGCCACTCTTCCGCGAAACCCATGCGCACTTCCACCTCGCCGGAGACCCACGGGAGCACCCTCGTCGCCGCGAGCCCGACACCGCCGCCGCACAATTCCTCGCCGCCGGCCACCGCTACGTTCTCAGGTGACCAAAATGGGCGCCTTCAACTCAAGACTTCCTCTCCCTCTTGCCGCCCTCGGTGCTCGCCGTGGCGCCCCGCGCCGGCGAGCCCGAGCTCATCGTTGCCGGCCATGTGCCGACGTGGCTCCACCCGTGCGCCACCTCAGCGTATGTTGCGTGCGTGGCTGCCATGTGGCAGGCCACGTGGCCGCTTGCGTGGCAGACCACACCGGCTCATGCCCTGGTCCACCGTGGACCAATGAGCGTATTCGTGGACCCGGTCTATGGACCCGGGCCCACATGTCAGTGTCTCAAAAATTTTAGGTTTAAAGAAAATTCGGCCGGAAATTCAATAATCTCAGGGCTGACGTCATAATTCAAGTTTTCCTTTAGAAAATTAAATCAGGAAATTCTTTTAAAATCTGATTTAGGGTTAATTTAGGGTTTAAACTTCTAAAATTCATAACTTTTACATCTTAGCTCCAAATTAGATGATTCAAATTGCTAAAATCTTAGAAAATTATTGTCTAACTAAATAAAATATAATTATTTGATTTTTGTTTAAGTTTAAACTGTCTGTTTGAATTTGAAATGATTTAAACTACAACTTTAGGATTTAAATTTGTAAAATTCATATCTTTTAACTCCAAATTAAGTGTTTAGAATTTCTAAATTCATATAAATTGAAGATCTAGCTAACTAAACCAAAAGTATTTAAATTGTACTTCATTTGAATCTTGTTTGTATTTAGAAATTCATTTAAATTTCAGATTTAGGATTAAAACTTGTAAAATTCATATCTTTTAAATCCCAACTCCAATTTGAGTGTTTCAAATTTATAAAATTTAATAAAATTATTGTCTAGCTAAATAAAATAGAATTATTTAGTTTTGAGTTAATTTGAATTGCCTTTTGATTTGTTATTTGAATTTCGTTTGAATTTGGATCGTTTTACAGATAGATTTTAACGACTTGAGAGTCGTTTTCAACGTAGTTGGAGACCATATAAGAGGATTGATTTTGATCAGATGATCATCGTGGTTGTACACAAGCAACCCGAGAGAGAGTTTGTGAGTACTAGGTGACTGTTAAGGAAAACAACATCACCAAGCAAGGCAAGTTACATTCTTGACCATATTTGCACCCAGATTTAAAATTATTTAAATTCTGTTTTAAATTATTATTGCATGCGTATTTATATTCAAGTAATTTAAATTCTGTTTTAAGCTTTATAGTTATTCCCAATGCCTTTGTATGTCCAATTATTGTCAAGAGAGGTGGTATGGAGACTATTATCGAATGCATATATATTTTGGAGTTTGGATAATAAAAGAAGATTGTGAATGGATGTGTGAAGATAGAGGAAAATTGTTAATAGATAATGAATGATTACAGAAATAGGTGATTATTGGTATTGGATTATGGAAATAGATTATTATTAAGGATTGGATTGTGGTATTATTAGAGTTATATGATTGTTGGATATTAGATGTCAATCATAGATATAGATTATCATTGGATTATTGGATATTGGAATGAATGATGTTGGATTATTAGAAATACATGATTATTATGGTTGGATTATAGAAATAAATAATTATTAGATACGGATTTTAGAGGTAGATTGTTGTTAATGATGGATTAATAAAGATTGGATGATAGATAGATACTATAGTCAAATCTTGAATTATTGATGTCGATTCTAGAAATAGATTGTTATTGGATATCGATTATCTACAAATTTGATTATAGGATTACATAAGCATTGGATTGATGTTGAATTAGTAGAAATAATATATTAAGGAATAATGGATTGATAGATATCGAATATAAAATTAGAGTATAGTTAAATATTTGGATCAATTGAAGTTGGATCATAGAAATAGACCTATATGGTGTAGATTGGACATATGGATATTAGATTGCTGAAGATTGGATTATCATAATACTGATGGTTTACATACTGATCTCGTTCTTGACAAGTCTTGGACATTTAACCCTCATCCTAGATAAAATCTAGTTGATACAATAGTATGAACTAGAACATTTTGAGAAAGATTATGCTTAGCAATGCTTAGACCCAAAAATGTTTGATTTGGGAAACTTTCAGCCAAAAATCAAATATTGTTTAAGAATCTATGGCATTGGTTTGTCATGGAAGTTTTGTCGTAAATGAATATGAGAAAAATAAAATAAAATAATGGTTTGTACTTGGGCGAAATGGTTGTTTGGATGGTGCATGTTAATGCACGGGATCGAGTCATTTCCATGATCGAGGCCCATGGGTTTTGTGGAAAGTCGCCCAAGTCGATTGAGGACCGCCTCTGGCGTTCCTTTGCTATGCCTATAATGGGCTATGCCTCACCGTGCAACCACATGTCCTCAGAATGGGGTGTAGGACCTGGCTAATTAATTTGTAAAGTTCCATCGCGGTTGATCCTGTTTGTACGTGGGCGGTCTTTCATGGCCATTTCTTTTGACAAAGTCTTTCATGACTATTGTTCCGACCTGGCGCAAGAGGGGGCTAGGAACTCTGCGGATTTCTATTCCAAAGGGGGCGAAACCTTAGCGAGGAAATCGGTGGAATGGCGCATTGTAAAAGCCTTGCACGTGTTTCTAGACTGCTTTACCTAAGGTAGTGGCGGTGGTATCGACGGATGCCAAGCAAACTAGAGAATTCGTGTCATGTGGGTAAAGTGTACCACCTTTGCAGAGTGTAAAACTATTGAATAGCAGCGTCATGATCATGGACATGCTAGCAAAGCCACTCAAAGTTAGACTTGGATTTTGATTTCAAAAGACTTTATCAACTGGTTCATCCAAATGGGATTTGGGCGGTTAGCCATTGTGATAGGAGGGTATCCTTCACCATTCATGTGTGAATGTTATCGACTATAAAATTGATTTATAAAATGAATTTTAGTTATAGAATAACTGCTTTGGAACTTAGTACAAGTATTTACCAGAAAATGCTATTTTATGCAAATTCAACCATATTAAGCTTTCCTTTGAGATATCCATATATGCATGTCATTCTGTTACTTGACGGGTGTAACTTGCGAGCATGGTAGTTGTGCTCATTCTTGCTTAATGCAAATAATTTCAGAGGAGAAGAACTTTGCCACGGTGTGGATCTCGACGACTAGGCCGCTTCCCGATCGATTGTTCGTGGCGATTAACTGGACTCTACTACATCTTCGTCTTCCATTGTGTTTATTTTATTGTTGGCTGTAAGCCTCCTTTGTAATCAACTCTGTTGTTATTTATTAATAAAGTTGTGATATGATTTTGTTACCACATTTGTTTCTTGTGTGAACTAGCTCTTGATCATGGGACTAGTTGAATTGCACAGAGGATTCGGGAGTGTTAATCCGGGTCTTACAAGATGGTATCGAGCCATATCATTGTAGGTCGTGACCTAGATAGAATGGCCGTTAGTTGAAAAACTTCAAAATTATTTTATATAACAAGAAAAATAAATTGTTCTCTCCTTATCTTGGTCATCTGTCTATCTTTAGCTTATTTATAGCAATTCTTTCTTACCTAATTATCTTTTCACCATTTTATAATGTTAAATGGATCCTCTTTTCCCTGGAAAACTTCTATAGATAGTCAACACGTTATTAACCCTTACGTTCAAGACCACAAGACATGGAGCCATCGACAAAGTATCATCGTCTTCACCATCCAAGGAAGACGGACAAGACTTCCGAAGATCGTTGTGTCACCAAGCCATATAGTCTAAGTTTGCCAAGACTCATTCTGTGTATTGAGTTATTTCCCCAGATTACGAGTCTCGATTGATAAAATGTTGTATAAAGCTATTAAAGTTTTCTTGAAGCTTTTGAGTTGGATCTTTTGTTTGGGAGTATTGTTTTGCTCTATCCCCTTAGTCCTTCTTATTTGTCTCCTCCCTATCCTTTGTCTCCTTTCCTAAAAACTCTGGAATAACCGACAGATGGTGAACACTCGTCACTCGGGAAGTGGAACCAACCAAGACAACAATATCCCTGGAAATGCCAGTAATGAAGCCAACTAATCGCTGACGACAGAAACCCTTCGGAATTTGAACCAATTTTTTTTTGTCACCCAGGCTCAGCTAATGCAGCAGAGAATGCAACAAATGAACAACAACAACAATATTCCCACAACCACTGCTCCTTTAGCACATGAACAGTGCTCCTACGATGGATTACAAAAGATCAAGCCACCAGAAGTATCACATAATGACGACGTGAGCCACTTTCTTTCTGAAAGTCACCATCCATGGAAGTTTGTTATCTGTTATAGATGTGGGGAAACAGGACACTTCGCCTACAGATGCCCTCAAAAGGGAAAGCCAAGACAAGAAGTCCATTGTGTTAACTGCCATAGCATTGGACATGATTTCACCAAGTGTCCCAAGAGGAAGGTGATCCAGTATCAAGTCTGTAACCATTGTGGCAAGAAAGGACACTTTGTCAAGCAATGCCCCTTTCAAGCATTCTTGGCACAAGCAACCTCAGCATCGGAGGATGGAACAGAAGAATCCCAGATGACACAGCAAGCAGCAAAGATATCTTAGCCCATCATAAAAGGTCAAGTGAACCAAGTCAGTACAGAAGAAACTCAAGAGTCTAACAAACGGGATTCCGACCAATTCAAAAACAAGATGGACAATCTTCACAAAAGGAAGTTAGAAAATCAAGAGCAGAATGTTGCAAGAAACTTCAAGGCTCGTGTGATTCAATCTCAACCCAACCATGTACCAATGCCGACCGCACTCATAACTTTAGGATCAACACCACTTCCACCAACGCAGATAACCCTCGACAACAATGGTGGCCAATCTCAGCAGAACAAAACTTCAAGGGCAAGAATACAATGCTTCAATTGTCAGGATATGGGACATTATGCCAATAAATGTCCAAAGAGGCAGCAGAAACTAACTTGACCAACATCAAGTTCCAAAGGTCAACACCATGCAAGCAAACAGAAGCCACGAGTGCGAAAAGGGCGTCAGACAACGTCACAACAAAGCCACGCCTAAGGAGAAGCAGAATGCAGACGACGACAACTCCAGTTGAAATCCTAGTATCCCTAGCTTTCTTTCTAGCCACTCCGAATCTCGGGGACGAGATTCCTTTTAAGGGGGGTAGTTTTGTAACAGCCCAAAGTTCTATTACCAATTTAAATTTATTAAAGTTATTATTTTTATTGGATGCTCTGAAATTTGAGAGAGTTTATTTGCTTTATTTGAATTTTTGAAGTCTTAAAAGTCAAAAATAAAAGTTTTTAAAGTTTTATTGAGTTAAAGTTGAAAAATAAAAACTAAAATAATTTTGAGAATTTTATGAAATTTTAAAAACTTTTTCCTAAATATTTTAAAGCCAAAATAATTTATTTGCAAAATTAAAAGCCAACTTTAAGTTGGGAATAATTTTATTAAGTCTAAAATGTCTCTAAGAATTTATGAGAATTTTTCTAGAATTTTTGGATTTATTTTGTTTGTATTTTAAAACCTAAATGAATTACTATAATTATCTAAATTGGAAAATCAAATTTAAAACCCTAAACCCTTTTGGGCCTAAACCTCGGCCCATTTCCTCAACTCTCGCTCGGCCCAATTGGCGCTCCGCACCATAAGCCCACCTCCACCCGAAGCACGCTCCCCCCCCCCATTCACGGCACCGTCGGATTGAGATCCGACAGCGACACGCGTCTCACGCCGCTTGGCCCTTTCCACCACCCGATGCAAATCCGGTGGACCCGCGCTTTCTTCCCCAACCCTTTCTTCTCTCCCACGACGCCACGCCCGCCGCCATTGCGCGCCACCCAACCTCCATCTCCGCCACCCTTGACCCCTCTTCTCGAACGACGTGCGATTAAAACCGCCTGCATGCCTCCCCACTCTGTCGTTACCCCTCATCATGCACGAATGCCGAGAAACCGCCATGGCCGCCGCCATTACCGCACCGACGATCTCCCTCCCCGAGTCCCTCGGCCCTATAAATAGGAGCGCTGGGATCGCTTCTCCCTCACTCCAACGCCTAACCCCCTCTTTTCCCTCTCGATCCGGCGGATTTTGCAAACATCGCCACCGCCATGAGCCCCTTCTTCGTCGATTCAGGCACCGACAACACCGCCCCGTCGACGTCCTCCCCACCCTCGGCATCGCCACTCTTCCGCGAAACCCATGCGCACTTCCACCTCGCCGGAGACCCACGGGAGCACCCTCGTCGCCGCGAGCCCGACACCGCCGCCGCACAATTCCTCGCCGCCGGCCACCGCTACGTTCTCAGGTGACCAAAATGGGCGCCTTCAACTCCCCGCACTTCCCTCTCCCTCTTGCCGCCCTCGCCGGTGCTCGCCGTGGCGCCCCGCGCCGGCGAGCCTGAGCTCATCGTTGCCGGCCATGTGCCGACGTGGCTCCACCCGTGCGCCACCTCAGCGTATGTTGCGTGCGTGGCTGCCATGTGGCAGGCCACGTGGCCGCTTGCGTGGCAGACCACACCGGCTCATGCCCTGGTCCACCATGGACCAATGAGCGTATTCGTGGACCCGGTCTATGGACCCGGGCCCACATGTCAGTGTCTCAAAAATTTTAGGTTTAAAGAAAATTCGGCCGGAAATTCAATAATCTCAGGGCTGACGTCATAATTCAAGTTTTCCTTTAGAAAATTAAATCAGGAAATTCTTTTAAAATCTGATTTAGGGTTAATTTAGGGTTTAAACTTCTAAAATTCATAACTTTTACATCTTAGCTCCAAATTAGATGATTCAAATTGCTAAAATCTTAGAAAATTATTGTCTAACTAAATAAAATATAATTATTTGATTTTTGTTTAAGTTTAAACTGTCTGTTTGAATTTGAAATGATTTAAACTACAACTTTAGGATTTAAATTTGTAAAATTCATATCTTTTAACTCCAAATTAAGTGTTTAGAATTTCTAAATTCATATAAATTGAAGATCTAGCTAACTAAACCAAAAGTATTTAAATTGTACTTCATTTGAATCTTGTTTGTATTTAGAAATTCATTTAAATTTCAGATTTAGGATTAAAACTTGTAAAATTCATATCTTTTAAATCCCAACTCCAATTTGAGTGTTTCAAATTTATAAAATTTAATAAAATTATTGTCTAGCTAAATAAAATAGAATTATTTAGTTTTGAGTTAATTTGAATTGCCTTTTTGATTTGTTATTTGAATTTCGTTTGAATTTGGATCGTTTTCGCGTATAGATTTCAACGACTTCGGAGAGTCGGTTTTCAACGTAGTTGGAGACCATATAAGAGGATTGATTTTGATCAGTATGATCATCGTGGTTGTACACAAGCAACTTCGAGAGAGAGTTTGTGAGTACTAGGTGACTGTTAAGGAAAACAACATCACCAAGCAAGGCAAGTTACATTCTTGACCATATTTGCACCCATATTTAAAATTATTTAAATTCTGTTTTAAATTATTATTGCATGCGATTTATATTCAAGTAATTTAAATTCTGTTTTAAGCTTTATAGTTATTCCCAATGCCTTTGTATGTCCAATTATTGTCAAGAGAGGTGGTATGGAGACTATTATCGAATGCATATATATTTTGGAGTTTGGATAATAAAAGAAGATTGTGAATGGATGTGTGAAGATAGAGGAAAATTGTTAATAGATAATGAATGATTACAGAAATAGGTGATTATTGGTATTGGATTATGGAAATAGATTATTATTAAGGATTGGATTGTGGTATTATTAGAGTTATATGATTGTTGGATATTAGATGTCAATCATAGATATAGATTATCATTGGATTATTGGATATTGGAATGAATGATGTTGGATTATTAGAAATACATGATTATTATGGTTGGATTATAGAAATAAATAATTATTAGATAACGGATTTTAGAGGTAGATTGTTGTTAATGATGGATTAATAAAGATTGGATGATAGATAGATACTATAGTCAAATCTTGAATTATTGATGTCGATTCTAGAAATAGATTGTTATTGGATATCGATTATCTACAAATTTGATTATAGGATTACATAAGCATTGGATTGATGTTGAATTAGTAGAAATAATATATTAAGGAATAATGGATTGATAGATATCGAATATAAAATTAGAGTATAGTTAAATATTTGGATCAATTGAAGTTGGATCATAGAAATAGACCTATATGGTGTAGATTGGACATATGGATATTAGATTGCTGAAGATTGGATTATCATAATACTGATGGTTTACATACTGATCTCATTCTTGACAAGTCTTGGACATTTAACCCTCATCCTAGATAAAATCTAGTTGATACAATAGTATGAACTAGAACATTTTGAGAAAGATTATGCTTAGCAATGCTTAGACCCAAAAATGTTTGATTTGGGAAACTTTCAGCCAAAAATCAAATATTGTTTAAGAATCTATGGCATTGGTTTGTCATGGAAGTTTTGTCGTAAATGAATCTGAGAAAAATAAAATAAAATTATGGTTTGTACTTGGGCGAAATGGTTGTTTGGATGGTGCATGTTAATGCACGGGATCGAGTCATTTCCATGATCGAGGCCCATGGGTTTTGTGGAAAGTCGCCAAGTCGCTTGAGGACCGGCCTCTGGCGTTCCTTTGCTATGCCTATAATGGGCTATGCCTCACCGTGCAACCACATGTCCTCAGAATGGGGTGTAGGACCTGGCTAATTAATTGGTAAAGTTCCATCGCGGTTGATCCTGTTTGTACGTGGGTGGTCTTTCATGGCCATTTCTTTTGACAAAGTCTTTCATGACTATTGTTCCCACCTGGCGCAAGAGGGGGCTAGGAACTCTGCGGATTTCTATTCCAAAGGGGGCGAAACCTTAGCGAGGGGAAACTACGGTGGAATGGCGCATTGTAAAAGCCTTGGCACGTGCTCTAGACTGCTTACCTAAGGTAGTGAGCGGTGGTATCGACGGATGCCAAGCAAACTAGAGAATTCGTGTCATGTGGGTAATGTGTACCACCTCTGCAGAGTGTAAAACTATTGAATAGCAGCGTCATGATCATGGACATGCTAGCAAAGCCACTCAAAGTTAGACTTGGATTTTGATTTCAAAAGACTTTATCAATCGTTCATCCAAATGGGATTTGGGCGGTTAGCCATTGTGATAGGAGGGTATCCTTCACCATTCATGTGTGAATGTTATCGACTATAAAATTGATTTATAAAATGAATTTTAGTTATAGAATAACTGCTTTGGAACTTAGTACAAGTATTTACTGAAAATCTTGTTTTATGCAAATTCAACCATATTAAGCTTTCCTTTGAGATATCCATATATGCATGTCATTCTCATTATTTGACGGGTGTAACTTTGCAGCACGGTAGTTGTGCTCATTCTTGCTTAATGCAAATAATTTCAGAGGAGAAGAACTTTGCCACGGTGTGGATCTCGACGACTAGGCCGCTTCCCGATCGATTGCTCGTGGCGATTAATCTGGACTCTACTACATCTTCGTCTTCCGCTGTGTTTATTTTATTGTTGGCCTGTAAGCCTCCTTTGTAATCAACTCTGTTGTTATTTATTAATAAAGTTGTGATATGATTTTGTTACCACATTTGTTTACTGTGTGAACTAGCTACTGATCATGGGACTAGTTCAGAATTGCACAGAGGATTCGGGAGTGTTAATCCCGGGTCTTACAGCTTTGGACTAGATTTACATGAAATTTAAAACACTATTGCAGAAGAACAGAATTTACATAATTATAGTTAGTGATATGAATAATTAAAACAAGCGCCTTCATTAACTTAAGTCATTTGGAAAATTCAACATCTCGATGATAAATGAGCAGATTTGATCCAAAGAAGAGGTCAATTGACCTTTTTTTGTCATGTTAATATGATTAAAACAATGACACATAAATACTAAACATTTTATCTTAATTTCTGCTGCATGTTTGTAACAATCTACCAGGCACAAAGCACATTAGATGAACTACAAGCCCTTACTACAGCTAAACATGAAAGCTGTCCAAATGAGAGAATAATTTTTAGGGTTCGAAACCTGATATGAACTATTAGCAATCCTGATGGGAAGAAAGCATCCAAACCACCAGGCATATAATGACTGAATTATCAATGTATATGATGCTTTAGAACCATGCAGTTACACCGTTGCATAATTAAAAAAGGTAATTAAACCCAGGTTTAGAGAAATCTGGTCACAAGTCACAACAACTGGTTTGTCACAATTAAACCCAGGTTGCATGGTCTTTATGTTGAGAATTGTTACCTCTTCTCATGATGATTAGGCCAATGATTTGCTGCAAACAAATATTTCTCTATTCAGATTATGAAGCTCAAATGGAAAGTAAAAGACAACTTACTTATGGAGCAATTTCGCTCTTAATCCACAGCAATCGAACACTTGGGTTTTTGGTGTTGATAAAAATTTCTCTATTCAGCTCACATTTGAAGAGTTGTAGTGCCTTTGCTTTCTCCATATCTGTTAGGTCTTCAATTGATTCTAGTGCAGCAACACACTTCCTAATAGAAAAATCATCACTCTGACTATGTCTTGTTGATTCATTTAGTTCTTCGGCAAATTTTTTGGTTTGCTCCTTCTTGGATTCCAAGTAGTTCTCAAGGACCCCGACAATTTGACTTTGCTTTCTCTTTTTCCCATTATCATCTCCTTTCTGTCCAGATGAAGTAGAAGGAGCACGTTCCACTTCTTCTACTTCTATACAAGCACTAGATGTTGCTTGCCCTTCCAGATTTGTAGAAAAAGGGTTTAAGCCAACATCATGGGCATCATTGTCATTTGATATAACTTGATCAGATGAAGGCTCTACTTGTTCAAGTGATACAAAATTCAAATCTCTAGTTGCTGTACTTCCTATTTCCGTATAAACAATGAAATAAATGTGAAGTTCATGGTAAATAATCTAAATCATGACATTTACTAGCATGCATGTACATGTACTAAATATGAGACCATATATGATTAATGGAATCAGGAAATCATGAAATGAACATTGAAGCATAAACTGAAACAATGTAGTTGAACTTCACCTTCATATAATGCTGCTAGGTAGCTAAAGAGAGGGAAGGGCTTGTTGCAGAACTTCTTCACCTTTGGATGATCCTATTGAATGCAATAAAAGAATATAGTTAGTAACAAAACGCATCACAAATAATACTATTAGTTAAATGGAGTAAAGAGTCTTACACGAATAATTTTATCCCAAATACTTGGTTTAGCAACAATCATGCACAACGAATCGTCCCAGCCCGTACCACTTTGTTTTCGTGCATCTCGTATTGCCTTGTAATTCCCTTTTAGTTCTTTCTCTTTTTCTTGGATTTGTTGCTTTGTGAAATGGGCAGTTGGAAATTTTTCATTGAATTTACTAACTATGCTTCTCCAACCATCAGTTACCCACCCATTTTGTCCTTTGAACTTTGGGTTGTTATGGTCATGTAGTATATTAGAAAGATCTTTCTCATATGAAAAGTTCCATGAGGCCCTTGATCCTTCTTTAGCCATGGCTACACTAACCACAACATATTGAAATGAACAAATGGTACAAGCGTGCAGCAATATATTTAAGAGAAACAACCACATAATATGAAAAACAAGTCGCATAAATGAAGTGTAATACTTATTACACATCATACAATTTAAATGTCAAGGGCACAAAATACTAATACTACTTTGTGAGAGGTCATGTCCAACTAATGATTGTAGTTAGCCCACATTTGCGTTGCAATTTGATCTCTAAGAGAACTTGCAGCATTTGACTCGATATCATTTTGGTAGTTATTGTCACCCTCTGGTACATCAACAAAATCATTTGGTTGAATGTAGGTAGGTTGGTGATCCAACCACCCCACCTGACCATTTTGACCTCTAATGATGTTGTGAAATGCAATGGCTGCAGCTGGGATCTTAATCTGAGATTCAATGGGATGAAATGTACCAACTTTCAATATTGGAAATCTCTTCTTCAGGATACCAATAGCCCTTTCAATACGGTTGTGAAGGAGAGCATGGTGATAGTTGAAATGTTCTTTGTAGTATGAATAATCATATCTTCGAGATGAACGTCGCCTCCTGAATTCACCAATATGGTATCGGACTCCCCGATATGGGGCAAGAAAAGAAGGTGTGTTTGCGTATCCACCATCCACAAGATAGAATTTACCCTTAGGAACCCAAAAACCCTTGCTAATAGCAGATCGAAGGACTCCTGCATCTGATGTTGACCCTTCCCATCCACATGAAATAAATGTGAAGTTCAGATCAAAGTCACAAGCTAACATCACATTTTGAGGCAAAGTTCCTTTCCTATTCCTATAAGGAGCCGCTTTCTCTTCAGCAATAGTGATGGGGATATGTGTGCCATCAATAGCACCAATGCAGTTCTGCGCATAAACATAGTAAATTAAATAGAGGAAAATATTGGGAAAAGTTAGGCGTCTAGTGTGTATGGCTCACTAGAAAATAAGGCCAAAATCGTGGATCCGATACAATTTTAATGTGAGTTTGGTTCGAACTTGGGAGCTTGACAAACCTATGAGTTAGAGCTAGAACTATATCGAAGATTTCCTTTATTTTCCTATGAACTGTTTCACCGCTATGTTGGAATGCTTTCTGAAGCTTTTGGATGCTAGCATTATGAGAAATCATATACATAAACATCCCTAGCTGCTCCTCGACGGTAACGCCCCTTGTGTCATGCATCAAACCCTCCCTTCTAAGGAAATATGATGTAGCCCTGAATATCTCTGGCTCCATCCAAAACTCAACCTTACGCCAACTCTCATGGCCTTCTAAGATCTCCTTAACTTTTTTAGCACCGGTAAGAGATGATGTGTGGACTGGTCCTTTTTCATCATAAAGGCATGAAAGCAAAGTAGGAACCAAGACAAGAAACAACTCAACGTCCTCCTCTTCTTCCTCAAGCATACATTTCCTAATGAGCTCCTTTCTAGTGTCCATTTGCTAATACATGCATATTAGTAGTAAATAAGTATATTAGTAGTAAGATATGTATAACGTAAAGACAAAAATACAAAATAGTTTTCAAAAAGAGATCATACACCAAGCAATAGGAACAGGAATTCAGCGAAGGAAGTGCAAGATATTAAGAAAAGGCTGTAACAAAATACTCTACATACGGAAACCATTTATGTCAAAATGCCACAAATCATTGTATTACTATATGATTTCATAGAGTCCAGAATGCTCAAATTGTGAGGTAAGCGCACCACAAAGCCCGCTTGGGACGACCTTTTTGTTTATTTTTGACAGTGTAAGCCCCAAATGCCATATACAGAAAACAACCAAGTAAATTACAAAAAAAAGTCATTCCACATCGACCTCACTCTAAACAATAAAGCCCCAAATGGAGTAGAAGGTGCTGGAAGTGTTTGTAAATTGCATAAAAGAAACTGAATTTCGTACAATGGCCATTCTGATATTCTTTGATTAAACTAAAATATGGATGAACTAATGCTAACTAGAGTGACGAAAAAGTTTCCACTTGCACCAAATCAGGAGGATCGATTTTTGTGGAGCGGGAAATGTGAGAACATGATCTACCTTACTATCCCGTTGTAGCCCTATGACCTCCCTGATTGATGTCACTAAACCAACTGAAGTGATTCTTGGCAAGGCCAAGTTCAAAGATTTTAGCAGAGTATGCATTTTAACGGATTCAAGAGGCAAAGAGAGTAAAGGAGAACATTATGAAAAAGAAGGTTTCCTTGGTCAATGGCAGAGGTCTTACTCAACGGCCTTTCAACGAAAAGAAAATATGCAATTTTGTGTAGGCACTAGCACATGCAAATTGTAGATGTCACCCTTGTAGGAGAGGCGAAAAATATCATGACTAACTCAAGCGTATGTACAGTGTGAGGTCACCCTGGGATCGTACCCGTATCAAGCTAAGTGATCACGCCAAATGCGCAACACTTAACAAGAAACAAAAACGATTCCGAGTGCCCAGATATGTGTCTCATGTTAGCTCCCAAGGATCAGTGGCTAACATGCACATATCCTAACACAACATTGCATTCACATCCATACACAATATACAAGAATAATGGAATCGTAAATACAACATCATTGAATAGAAACATAATGTACAAGTTTGCATAAGTGGGCCAATCGGCCAAAAGTAATTATCAAATGATAAATAGCAGCGGAATACAAACTAAAAATAAAAAGGGAATAACCAAGTTGGCAAGCCCACAATCCCACAAGCAACCAACTGGGATTAAAGTCGTAGCATCTAAAGTACTTTACCCAATTTGAATAACTTCTCACCTGAACAAATGGACAATTTTTAAGTATAAAGTTGTACTCGCGAGACTTTTCAAGAAAAATAAGGATGCATATAAGTATCAAAGGAAGGCTACTACACTAGTCAATTTTCGGCATAAAAGCAAGTTTTGCAATTAGATAAACAATATAGATTCAAATTGCCATTTTTAAAACATTGTATAACAGTAAGTAACGATCAAGAACAGTATAAGCTCCAACTATAATCAACACGCGAACATCCCACTTGGGACACAAATCATAACATGACAAATTAACACGCGAACTTCGCGTTCAAGATATCATTTCAGATCTGAACAAACTAACATGATGGCATAACATTTCCAACCATAACCAAACTTAATTTCCCATAAGCTAACTGTGCATGCTTTCCCACAAGTGATGTCCATAACTGGGGACAGGTCTATTCGAATAGATTTAGTTAACTCTGCAGAGGTGTACAGCTTTCCTCACACGATATCAATACCTCTCAATGTCGGCCAATGCACTCTTCCTTTGGAGTGTAACTGAGATAGCATAACGAGGCTGTTACAATGTCATGTCCTAACTATCAAACCACCCGAGGCAGTCCATGGCGAGCGAAGAAACAGTTGTTCGAACATGAGGAACCCGTTGTGTAAGTAAGTCCCTAACATAAAAGAGACCCTTAAGGGCAAGAAAAGAAAAATATAACATGCCCCAACTAGATTGACAAGAGAGCCATTAAACCGAAACAACAACAATTGCCAATCTAATTGAGTTTTGATAGCTAACACACCACAAATTATTAAGCCAAGCCGTCACCATTATCCCAGCGTGTGGTTGTACGTAAGACTTGGTTCATCACACCACAGACCAGTCCTCAAATACCTAGACGGGGCTATGCGAATCCGGGACCACCCCTTCATCACCCTATCACCCGTCCAAGTCCAACACATAACAACAACCAATCAACAAGTTCATAATAATCAGATTCGAAGATCTGGACATTTTCCTCAAACTCTACATAATCAAATCCATATAATCCTCAATTTATATCAAGATTCGATTCAATCCATCGACTGATGGACTAGCTCCATCAGCTGTTATCGACTACAACTACTAAGCACGACTAAGCATCGTTCTACAAATTAGCAAACACTCCTATATAACATATTTCCTTAATCATTCAAGGTAAAAAGAGTAATCAACATTCAAAGGAGGGCCAATGTAGTAAGTGGGAAGTTAACTACATCTACCCATGAACATACTTTTCAAAATAGCATGCAATTGAGAGATTAAAAACCATACAAAACATTTTAAAATCAATAGGAGCAATATGATCAAGAGGTGGGTGCTTGTACCTTTGCTGTACCACTTGTTCAATCTCAGGTTACACTCATGAATTACGTTCGTATCGTCGAGAAATCTATCGAAAGAACGATATTGCAATTAACACCAAATAAGCCAAAAATTCAAAATGCTCAAAAATGCATGAAATTTATACAGTAGGTTGATCATGATTAAATATGAATTTAGGTGAAAGATTCATTCCATTTGGATTTAGCATGTGAAAGTTATAGAGGTTTGAAGATCAGATTTTCTAGAAAATCCAGAAAAATCCAATCGGTTACTGTTCGTCCTAATTTAATTATTTGGTGAAAATTTGTAGAATATTAGTGGGCAAAACATATTACATAGGTAAATATAGAATAATTTTATAAGACCAAAATAACTGAGTTTATCTCATTTGGAGTTTTTTCGATTTAGTTTTGAATTTTTAAAGCTATTAGCTTTTTCTATTGTAAAAATAATAGAGTTATGGATTATCTTACCAAAACTACACTCTCTTTTATAGAGACATGTTTGAAACCTATTTTAAAATAAATTTCACTTAAGATAAAATTATCAAAACTAGTTTCATCCATTTTGGAGTTGAGATGAAATAGTTATGAATTTTTGAAGTTAAAAGCATTTTCTAGTGTATAAATAAATAGGTTTTGGATCAAACTCCAATAACTATATTTTTATGACAGTGAGGTGTTTGAAACCTATTTTTAAATATAGTTCATTTAAATTTAAAAATAACTAAATTGGTTTCACTGTTTTTGGAGTTAAAACGAATTAGTTATGCATTTGTAAAGTTAAATCCATTTTTAGTGTACAAGTTAATATATTCCGAATTTTCTTAAGTACTAAATACTTTTTCAACCGAAAGGAATCTATCCCAAGTCTAAGACAGGTGGGGTCCAGTGCATTGTGCCATTTCCCTTTAAATTTTGAAATTTAATTTATAACTGACAAGTGGGTCCTACACGTCATACTCATGGTTCATAGAACAGTGCATGGACTAAAGTCCACGCACTCAGTCCAAGGTCCATAGTCCGAACTATTGTGCACTTAAGGGGGCCAGGCCCACATGTCATACACTGTTTAGCAGCCCGATTTAAATCACACCTTGTTTACTGTTTAAGGGGTCCACATGTCAAAGACTCATTAGCATTTTAAGACAGCCATTTATTACTCTAAGAAATCATTAGCACTAATCCTAATGGGATTTGGTTTCATAATGTGCTACAGGGACGGTTGGGCATTCCGACAATAGAGCAGGCACGGCCGCGACATCGCCCCGGCGTCCCGCCGGCGAAGCAGTCCTTGGCGGCGTGAAGTAAGGCCAGGAACGGGTTCCTTAGGGCCATGCGAAGCTAGAGGTGCCGTCAAGCAGAGCTGAGACGGCGGCGGTGATGGCCTGCTTGTTGGCAGCGGAGGCGTCCATCTGACTCAAGAGGCTCTGGCTGTTGGTGCTTGAGCAAAATAACACACGCATGAGTATCTATGAGGTCCTAGGAAGCTTACCAGAAGGATGGCACGGCCGGAGAAGCTTGGGTAAGAGCTAGCACTGGCAATGGTGACGGCGGCAGAGGGCTTCCCATGGAGAGAGCTCCCTAGGCAACATAACGTAAAAATGGAGGTAGGATGAACTTCAGGAGGTGGTGTAGATGGTGAAAATGCATGGAATTGAAAAACAGCTCACCGAGATGACAAATGGACAATGAACAGTGGCGTTGGCCGACAAAAGGGGAAAATCCAAATCCCAGTGATCCTGTGGTGCATTAGCCAAATTTGTTGAGGGGAAACTCTAATCACGTTCAAACACTCAATATGACGTGCAAGAAATGGAGAAGGTCTCACCGGAGATGAAGTTTGTGCAAAGATGGCCTTCGGGGCACGCTCTGGAGCCGATGAGGACACGGTTGCGTTCGGGGAGCTACAAGCCGAGAGAGGTGCTCGGATTAGAGAAAATGGGGACAGCATCGAAAATAAGAAGAATGGAGTGGTTCCGGCGGTGCTTACCGAGACTGAGGGGAGCTCAAAGCCTCCTTCTCTCCCATGGCCGAGGAGAGAAGTGGGGGAAAGAAGGGGGATGGTGCCCATTTTGTGCGAGGAAGAGGATGGAGATAGGAGCGGCGTTAAGTGGAGAATATCCAGGATTGGCCAAGGAGGGCGGTGGGTGACGGCAAAGACGGAGCGGGGCAAAGGCTCTCGGGCGCGTGGTGCCTGGTTCCTGCACCGTGCCTGCCCGAGGTAGAAGAAGGCACTGGCGCGATGGGTCCCGAGCGTCAGCGGCACAAAGTGAAACGGGCACGAGTGAAGACGGTGCGGTGCAGTCAAGTTGGCTTTGGTCCGGGTCAGAACAGAGGTGGGCTCGAGTCGGTCAAAGTCGGAGCAACAGTGCCATAATTTGAGTTTTGAATTCAGATTTGACCAAAGAAACAAAAAGGGTTTGACCAAGGCTTTAAAAATAGGAACAAAATTCCTAAAATTCTAAAATAATTCAGAGGTGTTCCTTGGACATCCTAGTACTCAAATAAAATCCTAAACTTCACTGTTCAAGATTTAATTCGAATAATTTAAATTCTAACTTAGAATAGATCTTTGATTTGAGTTTGAATTTTCTGAGGGTCAATTTAAGTTCCAATTTTTTTGAAAAATTATATTAATTCATGATAATTATTATAGTATTTGAATAAATTATTTCCAGAAGATGAACAAGAGTTTTTATTCTTGTTTCCTTTTGGAACTTATATTTGAGTTGTAGGTTTAATCTTTAATTGAGATTTTCCATGTGTAATAAATGACGCAAAAGTTTCCAAAAAGTCATGAATGCTGATAAGTTTCATACTAAACCTCATTAATTAACTTGGGGATGTTACAAACCTCCCCCCTTACAAAAGATCCCGTCCCCGAGATCTAGATAGGTCGGAGGTGGAACAGGAAGGTTCTAACAGAAGATACAACATCTGTTGTTTTGATTTCCATCAAAGGTAGTGCTAAGATATCCTAACAAGGTTACAAAGAGTGGCTATTACATTTTCCTTTCCATTACTTTGTTTAACATTTCCTTTCTTGATTCGAAGGCACTTCAAGTAGAAGGAAAAATATTGGGATATTCGGTTCGCATCCAGTCTTCATGTTCCCAAGTTTCTTCATCTTTAGTATGGTTGCTCCACTGATCCTTCAAGAACTTGATGACACGATTCCTTGTCTTGCGCTCCATTTCTTCAATAATGCGAATCGGGTGCTCCCGATAAGAAAGATCGGGTTGCAAATCAAGCTCTTCCAAATTGGTTGCTTCGGTTGGGACTCGAAGACATTTCTTTAGTTGAGATACATGGAATACATTGTGGACATCTAAAAGTGATGGTGGTAGCTCCAACTAATAGGCCACCGATCCTCGCTTTGCTAGAATTCGGAAAGGACCGATGTAGCGAGGAGCCAACTTGCCTTTGACTTGAAAGCGTTGCATTCCTTTCATCGGAGAGACTTTAAGGTAAACATAATCGTCCACCTCATAGCTCAGCTCATGACGACAACGGTCAGCATAATACTTTTGACGAGATCGAGCCGTCCGTAGTCTCTCCCAGATCATACAGACTTGCTCTTCGGCTTCATTGATCAAGTCTGGTCCAAAGAATTGTCTCTCTCTGGACTCGGACCAGTTGAGTGGTGTCCTACACCTTCTCCCATATAACACTTCAAAAGGTGACATTTGTAGGCTTGCTTGATAACTATTGTTATAGGAGAATTCCGCGAATGGCAAGCATTTATCCCATTTCTTGCCATAGGACAGCACACATGCTCTTAACATATCCTTCAAAATTTGATTTACCCTCTCGGTTTGGCCTCCAGTTTGTGGGTGGTAAGTGGTGCTAAAGGATAGTTGAGTTCCCATTGCTTCATGGAGGCAATTCCAGAAATACGATGTGAATTGAGTACCTCGATCTGAAACAATTATCTTAGGCACACCATAGAGACATACAATTCTGGAGATGTACGACTCCACCAATTGGTTTCCTAAATAAGTGGTCTTAACGGGAATAAAATGAGCAACTTTCGACAGCCGGTCGACAATTACCCATATGGAGTCGTACCCTTGCTGAGTCTTTGGAAGTCCGGTGATGAAATCCATCCCAATTTCATCCACTTCCATTCAGGAATGGGGAGGGGTTGAAGCATACCCGCTGGCCATTGGTGTTCGGCTTTCACCCATTGACACACATCACACTCGGCAACAAAGTGTGCAATCTCCCGCTTCATCCGAGTCCACCACAATTTTTGCTTCAAATCTTGATACATCTTCGAGCTTCCTAGATGAATGGAGAAAAGAGAATCATGGGCTTCATGAAGGATTAATTCTTTAAGCTTTGGGTCATTTGGCACAACCAAATGCTTTCCGAACAACAAAACTCCTTGGTGGTCCTCGGAGAAACACTTGGCTTTGCCGACCTTCATTTCGTCCTTAATCCTTTCCATACCCTTGTTATTCTTTTGGGCCATCTTGATTTGGTCCTCAAGGGTAGGTTTCACTTCCAAGGCAGCGAGAGAACCTTCGCTAACCATCTCCAAGTTGAGCCGTTGAAATTCGTTGCATAGGGCTTCCGTCTTGGGTCGAACCGAAATACAATTGCATTGCGACTTTCGGCTCAATGCATCAGCAACGACATTGGCTTTTCCTAGATGATAATGAAGTCTCATATCATAATCCTTGATCAATTCAAGCCATTTTCTTTGCCTTAGATTCAGATCGGCTTGAGTGAAGATATACTTCAAACTCTTGTGATCAGTGCAGACTTCGCAGTGATTGCCGACAAGAAAATGTCACCATATCTTCAGAGCATGAACCACTGCTGCAAGCTCAAGGTTATGAGTGGGATAATTCATCTCATGAGGCCTCAATTTCCTGGATGCATATGCCACAACTCGGCCCTCTTGTATAAGGACACAACCAAGACCAAGGAGAGATGCATCGCAATAGATATCAAAATTTTTATGAATATCCGGTAGGACTAGCACGGGTGCAGTGGTTAAACGATCCTTCAACATCTGAAAGCTTGCTTCACATTCCACTAACCATTCATACTTCTTTTCTTTCTTCAAGAATTGGGTCATTAGTCTTGCAATTTTTGAGAAATTTTCAATGAATCGACGGTAATAACCTGCAAGACCGAGGAAACTGCGAATGTCGGAGACCGACTTGGGCTGTCTCCAATTGAGCACATCTTGGACTTTGCTTGGGTCCATAGCAACTCCTTCCTCGGATAGCACATGACCCAATAAGGCGACCTCTTTCAGCCAAAATTCACATTTGCTGAATTTTGCATAGAGTCGATGTTCTCGGAGCTTGTTCAACACAAGACGAAGGTGTTCTTCATGATCCCTTTCAGATTTGGAGTATATGAGAATGTCATCAATAAATATGACTACAAATTTATCAAAATACTCTATGAATACTGAGTTCATGAGATTCATGAACAAGGCCGGTGCATTAGTCAAACCGAAGGACATGACGACGTACTTGTACAAACCATAATGAGTTGAGAATGCCGTCTTGGGAATGTCTTCAGATCTGATCCTAACTTGATGATAGCCCAATCTCAAGTAAATTTTGGAGAAAATATGGGCACCGGTCATTTGGTCAAACAAATCATCAATCCGCGGAAGCGGATACTTGTTCTTAATGGTAACCTCATTCAACGGACGGTAGTCAACACACATGTGCAGACTGTGGACCTTCTTCTTCACAAATATAGCCGGGCATCCCCAAGGTGAGGAGCTCGGTCTAATGAAACCCTTCTCTTGTAGTTCCGCGAGTTGCTTCTTCAATTCAACCAACTCATTTGGCGGCATTCGGTAGGAACGCTTAGATATGGGAGCAGTTCTAGGCGGCAGCTCGATCACGAACTCAACTTCTCGTGCGGGTGGCATGCCTGGTAGTTCCTCGGGAAATACATCCAGGAACTCACACACTACTGGAACTTCACTCAATTCTGGCAATTCTTTGCCACTAAGAGCATAAAGATGTGGATGGTCCAATTTCGGCACCATTTCGACTTGAAAACCAAGAGGACTTATGAGAGTGATAGCTTTGCGGGCACAATCAATTTGACCATGGTTCCTGGACAGCCAATTCATTTCAAGAATAACATCAAGGCCCGTTGAATTTATCACAATAAGATTGGCCAAAAACTTGACCCCTTTGATATCAGTCTCGACTTCACGACATTCATGAATGCTTCTCATTTCTGAACCCGGCAATTGAATTATCAAAGGTGCAGGCGTCAAGCTGAGTGAGTTGTTGTGGAGGGTAGAAAAACCTCTGGACATGAAGGAATGAGAGGCTCCAGAGTCAAACAACACGGTCGTAGGAGTCGCATTGACTAGAAATGTGCCCAACACGACGTCGGGTGCTTCCTGCGCTTCCTCAGCAGTGACATGGTTCACATGAGCACAACCGGTGTTTTGATAAATGACATCGGACCTCTGATCAAAGGATTTTTCAAGGTCTTGGTGTTGATCGGAAATAGCTTGGTGTTTCATCAGACAATGACTTGCAAAATGCCCTGGATTACCAGAAGTGAAACATGTAACACGCTTGTTTTGCTGGCGTCGGATTCGACACTTCTTTCCGGGCTGCCTTTGCGATTTCTTGCTAAGGTTGTGGAGACAATTGAATGGAAACTCTCGGAGGTTCTGAGACTTGGAATTCAGGAGGAGCGGCCTGCCAAACACCCGGTTCTTGAAAACTGCGGTTTGCTGAAATTTGTGCATCCTTCTTTCGCTTTCGCGATTCTACAACCGCTTGCATTTTGTTCTCCACCACAATAGCCTTATTAATCAATTGTTGGAAGTCACGGAAGTCGCGTACAGCGAGTGCCAGCTGCAATACTTCCGATAGCCCATTTAGGAACTAGTCTTGCTTCCTTGCATCAGTGGAAATATCGTCCGGAGCGTAACGAGCCAAAAGATTGAACTCATAGAGATACTCTATCACAGACTTATGGTCTTGCTTCAGCGCGAGGAATTCACGTCTCTTGATACTCACGATGCTTGAAGGAACATGTGCCTCTCGGAAAGCTATCCGAAACTCGTCCCATGATGGAACGTGATTGGCGGGTTGCATGGCGCAAAAATTATCCCACTATTCACAAGCTGCCCCTTCAAGTTGATTGGAGGCATAGAAGACCTTCTCATTGTTGGCACATTGAGTGACGGTCAACTTCCGCTCGATGGTACGAAGCCAATCGTTGGCCTCAAGAGGGTCCTCCGAAAGAGAGAACACAGGAGGCTTCGTGCTCAGAAAATCAGCAAATTGTAGCCATAAAGATCGGCTCCTCTCGCAGCCATTTGAGCACCTTGGACACTGGCGGTGTTCTGAGCAATTTGCTGCAAGATCAGAGTCTGGTCTTGCTGACTCTGTTCCATCTGGGCCAACACTTCGGCTATGGATGGCTGAGGTGGAGTCACTTCTTCTTGCCGACCCACGTGCTGAAATTGCGGGTCAGGGTGCCCCGGATTGTGCCGTTGAGGATTCGGGGGCTGAACATCGGTGATTTGAGAACCCACGGGCTGTGAGTCCTCCATTACTTCCAACGTCAAACGAGTTTTATGACCCGACAACTGTTGCCAAACAACTTGTTAGTAACTGGCAAAAAAAGGGTTGAGGGAAAAGCAAAAGGTAAGTATTTGGCAGCAGGGGGGTAACTTAACCTAGCATGAATGCACAATGAAAACACATTTATGCAACAAAAAAATGTGGTGCTATGGTCCATGTGGATAGCACAAGATACGAATGAAAACACAGTTAGTTTTTCGACATAGTTGCGATACAACCCGCCCGTAGGCGATGCACAACTACTTGGAACAAAAGAGAGCAAATGATCTCCACAAAATCCAGCGTCTACAAGCCAAGTAATATCATTAGGATGTATAATACCTAAGGATAATCCCTAACTTAATCTTAAAATTGCAGTAAGGCGTCGTCTTCTCTTTCTTCCACCAATTCTCCTTACCGACGACTATTTAACGTTTCTAGTGTTGGAAAAGAGAGACGAGCTATAGAGAAAATGATTTTTCTCAAATCAAATGAATAGGGAGGTAATAAAATAGATGCTAGGATGGGTAAGAAAGAAAGGAATTATGTTACTTGCATTTTTGCCAAACTTTTGATAGTTTGAAAATATTCTTTGCAAATCAAAATCCTAATGACGTCCATTGCTACGGCTTTAACCTACAGTCAGTATGGCTCTGATACCAACGCTGTGAGGTCACCTCGGGATCATACCTATATCAAGCTAAGTGATCACGCCAAAAGCGCAACACTTAACAACAAACGAAAACGATTCCGAGTGCCCGGATATGTGTCTCATGTTAGCTCCCAAGGATCAGTGGCTAACATGCACATATCCTAACACAACATTGCATTCACATCCATACACAATATACAAGAATAATGGAATCGTAAATACAACATCATTAAATAGAAACATAATGTACAAGTTTGCATAAGAGGGTCAATCAGCCAAAAGTAATTATCAAATGATAAATCGCAGCGGAAGATAAACTTAAAATAAAAAGGGAATAACCAAGTTGGCATGCCCACAATCCCACAAGCAACCAACTGGGATTAAAGTCGTAGCATTTAAAGTACTTTACCCAATTTGAATGACTTCTCACCTGAACAAATGGACAATTTTTAAGTACAAAGTTGTACTCGCGAGACTTTTCAAGAAAGATAAGGATGCATGTAAGTATCAAAGGAAGGCTACTACACTAGTCAATTTTCGGCATAAAAGCAAGTTTTGCAATTAGATAAACAATATAGATTCAAATTACCATTTTTAAAATATTTAGAAAAGAGTAAAGTCCATTACCGGTCCTTAAACTTTTTATGCTGTGTCATTCCGGTCCATAGACTTTCAAAGTGTGTCATCCCGGTCCCTAAACACTGTTTGGGTCTCAAATTAGTCCTTAAACTTTTTATGCTGTGTCATCCCTGTCCATAGACTTTTAAAGTGTGCCATTCTTGTGCCTAAGCAAGAGGGCTATGTTTGAGACCCAAAGCAGTGTTTAGGGACCGGATGACACACTTTGAAAGTCTATGGACCGGGATGACACAGCATAAAAAGTTTAAGGACCGGTAATGCACTTTACTCTTTAGAAAACATTGTATAACAGTAAGTAATGATCAACAACAGTATAAGCTCCAACTATAATCAACACACGAACATCCCACTCGGGACACAAATCATAACATGACAAATTAACACGTGAACTTCGCGTTCAAGATATCATTTCAGATCTGAACAAACTAACATGATGACATAACATTTCCAACCATAACCAAACTTAATTTCCCATAAGCTAACTGTGCATGCTTTCCCACAAGTGATGTCCATAACCGGGGACAGGTCTATTCGAATAGATTTAGTTAACTCTGCAGAGGTGTACAGCTTTCCTCACACGATATGCATACCTCTCAATGTCGGCCAATGCACTCTTCCTTTGGAGTGTAACTGAGATAGCATAACGAGGCCGTTACAATGTCATGTCCTAACTATCAAACCACCCAAGGATAGTCCCAGGGCAGACAGTAAACAGTCGCCTGAACCACAGGGGAACCCCGTTGTGTAAGTAAGTCCCTAACATAAAAGAGACCCTTAAGGGCAAGAAAAGAAAATTCTAACATGCCCCCACTGGATTGACAAGAGAGCCCTTAAACCGAAACAACAACAATTGCCAATCTAATTGAGTTTTGATAGCTAACACACCACAAATTATTAAGCCAAGCCTTCGCCATTATCCCAGCGTGTGGTTGTACGTAAGACTTGGTTCATCACACAACAGACCGGTCCTCAAATACCCAGACGGGGCTATGCGAATCCGGGACCACCCCTTCATCACCCTATCACCCGTCCAAGTCCAACACATAATAACGACCAATCAACAAGTTCATAATAATCAGATTCGAAGATTTGGACATTTTCCTCAAACTCTACATAATCAAATCCATATAACCCTCAATTTATATCAACATTCGATTTGATCCATCGGCCGATGGACTAGCTCCATCAGTCGTTATCAACTACAACTACTAGCACGACTAAGCATCATTCTACAAATTAGCAAACACTCCTATATAACATATATCCTTAATCCTTCAAGGTAGAAAAGGGTAATCAATATTCAAAGGAGGGCTAATGTAGCAAGTAGGAAGTTAACTACTTCTACCCATGAACATACTTTTCAAAATAGCATGCAATTGAGAGATTAAAAACCATGCAAAACATTTTAAAATCAATAGGAGCAGTATGATCAAAAGGAGGGTGCTCGCACCTTTGTTGTACCACTTGTTCAATCTCATGTTAAACTCATGAATTATGTTTGTATCGTCGAGAAATCTATCGAAAGAATGATGTTGCAATTAACACCAAATAAGCCAAAAAATCAAAATACTAAAAAATGCGTGAAATTTATACAGTAGGTAGATCATGATTTTATATTAATTTAGGTGAAAGATTCATTTCATTTGGATTTAGCATGTGAAAGTTATAGAGGTTTGAAGATCAGATTTTCTAGAAAATCCAGAAAAATCCAATCGGTTACTATTCGTCCTAATTTAATTATTTGGTGAAAATTTGTAGAATACTAGTGGGCAAAAAATATTACATAGGTAAATATAGGAGAATTTTATAAGACCAAAATAACCGAGTTTATCTCATTTGGAGTTTTTTCGATTTAGTTTTGAATTTCTAAAGCTATTAGCTTTTTCTATTGTAAAAATAATAGAGTTATGGATTATTTTCCCAAAACTACCCTCTCTGTTATAGACATGTTTAAAACCTATTTTAAAATAAAGTTCACTTAAAATAAAAATTATCAAAACTGGTTTCAACCATTTTGGAGTTAAGATGAAATGGTTATGAATTTTTGAAGTTAAAAGCATTTTCTAGTGTATAAATAAATAGGTTTAGGATCAAACTCCAATTTCTATATTTCCTGTGATAGTGAGGTGTTTGAAACCTATTTTTAAATATAGTTCATTTAAAATAAAAAATAAAAAAAAATGGTTTCACTGTTTTTGGAGTTAAAACAAATTAGTTATGCATTTGTACAGTTAAATCCATTTTCAGTGTACAAGTTAATATATTCCGAATTTTCTTAAGTACTGACTACTTTTCTACCAAAAGGAATCTATCCCAAGTCTAAGACAGGTGGGGTCCAGTGTGTTGTGCCATTTCCCTTTAAATTTTGAAATTAATTTATAACTGACAAGTGGGTCCTACACGTCACACTGACGGTTCATAGAACAGTGCATGGACTAAAGTCCATGCACTCGGTCCATGGTCCATAGTCCGAACTACTATGCACTTAAGGGGGCCAGGCCCACATGTCATACACAATTTTGCAACCTGATTTAAATCACACCTTGTTTACTGTTTAAGGGCTCCACATGTCAAAGACTCACTAGCATGTGAAGACAGCCATTTATTACTCTAAGAAATCATTAGCGCTAATCCCAATGGGATTTGGTTTATAAATGTGCTACAGGGACGGTCAGCCGTTCCGACAATAGAGCAGGCACGGCCGCGACATCGCCCCGGCGTCCCGCCAGCGATGCAGTCCTTGGTGGCGTGAAGTAAGGCCAGGAACTGGTTCCTAAGGACCATGTGAAGCTAGGGGTGCCCTCAACCGGAGCTGAGACGGATGGTAGCGGTGACGCAACGTCAGCGAGCGGAGGCGTCCATAAGGCTCAAGAGGCTATGACAAACTGGCAGTGCACTGAGCAAAATAACACACGCACGAGTATCTATGAGGTCCTAGGAAGCTTACCAGAAGGATGGCACGGCCAGAGAAGCTCTCGTAAGAGCTAGCGCCGGCAATGGTGACGGCGGCGGAGGGCGTCCTGTGGAGAGAGCTCCCTAGGCAACAGAACTTAAAAATGGAGGTAGGATGAACTTCAGGAGGTGGTGTAGATGGTGAAAATGCATGGAATTGAAAAACAGCTCACCGAGATGACAAATGGATGATGAACAGTGGTGTTGGCCGACAAAAGGGGAAAATCCAAATCCCAGTGATCCTGTGGTGCATTAGCCAAATTTGTTGAGGGGAAACTCTAATCATGTTCAAACACTCAAGATGACGTGCAAGAAATGGTGAAGGTCTCACCAGAGATGAAGTTTGCACAAAGATGGCCTTCGGGGCGCGCTCCGGAGCCGATGAGGACACGGTTGCGTTCTGGGAGCTACAAGCTGAGAGAGGTGCTCAGGTTAGAGAAAATGGGGACGAGATCGAAAAAGAAGAAGAATGGAGCCGTTCCGGTGGTGCTTACCGGGACTGAGGAGAGCTCAAAGCCTCCTTCTCTCCCATGGCCAAGGAGAGAAGTGGGGGAAAGTAGAGGGATGGCGCCCATTTTGTGCGAGGAAGAGGACGGAGATAGGAGCGGCGTTAAGTGGAGAAGATCCAGGATTGGCTAAGGAGGGCAGTGGGTGACGGCGAAGACGGAGCTGGGCAGAGGCTATCGGGCGCGTGGCGCCTAGTTCCTGCACTGCGCCTGCCCGAGGTAGATGAAGGTACTAGCGTGGTGGGGCCCGAGCGTCAGCGGCACAAGGTGATATGGGCGCAGGTGAAGACGGTGCAGTGCAGTCAAGTTGGCTCTGGTCTGGGTCAGAATAGAGGTGGGCTCGAGTCAGTCAAAGTCGGAGCAACAGTGCTAGAATTTGAGTTTTGAATTCAGATTTGACCAAAGAAACAAAAAGGGTTTGACCGAGGCTTTAAAAATAGGAATAAAATTCCTAAAATTCTGAAATAATTCAGAGATGTTCCTGGGACATCCTAGGACTCAAATAAAATCCTAAACTTCACTGTTCAAGATTTTATTTGAATAATTTAAATTCAAACTTAGAATAGGTCTTTGATTTGAGTTTGAATTTTCTGAGGATCAATTTAAGTTCCAAAAATTTTGGAAAAATTATATTAATTCATGATAATTATTATAGTATTTGAATAAATTATTTCCAGAAGATGAACAAGAGTTTTTATTCTTGTTTTCTTTTGGAACTTATATTTGAGTTGTAGGTTTAATCTTTAATTGAGATTTTCCAAGTGCAATAAGTGACGCAAAAGTTTCCAAAAAGTCATGCATGCTAATAAGATGCATACTAAACCTCATTAATTAACTTGGGCTAAGTAAGTGACTTCTCTGCTAAAAAGAATTAAACCAGTTCCCTAGGTTATGAAAAATAAAATTACTATTAATAGCAGCCAAGAATAGAATAAGAACACTTGCATACACCTAGATAACATCAAATTTGCAAGACGACGAAGTGTCTGTTGGAAAAGAGACCTTTACTTTCAACAGTGGGTTTTCACATGATGAAAGCATCAAATATGTAGTGATAAGAGTACCTTATGATCTGATTTGTCCTTTAATTTGTCACTAGAATCGAGAAGTCGTGGGAGCGACAAGTTGTCCTTGTTCAAAGCGCTAAGCAAATAACCAAGAAATTGAATATATCGTTGCTACATTGTTTTGGTAATTGTGTTAATGGGGAGATAAATTCAATTAGTTACATGGTTAGGATGGATATATATCAAGCTTCCATGCGCTAAACAAAGTTATAGGCAACTAGGTACTAACAAAAAACCGTGCAATGGCAAATCTAAAAAAAAAGATAAAAAGTGTACTGCTACACATAATGGATTTATCCATTGCACCATCCTAGATGTGTATAGGAACATTAACACCTAAAATTTTTGTAAACATCAACCATGTGATTAAAAACAAACTGACAAAACATTGAGCTCAGAATTGGCACATGCATCACAGCTAGAATGCCATTGTGAGGACCCTAGGTATTGAATATATTCCAAGTTAGAGAATTACACCCGAAAACATAATTCTTGACAAGGAATAAATTCAATACCAGGTTCCCGGATATATGTCACACAATAGTTCCCAAGATCGAAGACTATTGTATATATATCTTTACAACATTGTACCATGTCATACAAGGCATACAGATAACATATACATATCAAAACTTTACAAACTGGTTCGGTTCAATAGAAACCACCGAACAAAAGCATCAACCAGAAGTGTTTGCAGCGGAAGTAAAAGTATAAACAACAAAAGCCACCAAGTGTGCCCTCAAAACCCTTAGGCAACTGAGTGGAGGATAGAAATAGCTTCACTCGTTAGCGTCGCCCTGATCGACGCTAACGGGCATTTCGTACAAGTAACCATCCTCACCTGCAACAAGTAGTTAAAGCACCTGAGTACAAAAGGTACTCGCAAGACTTACACAAAACTACTAAAAGAAAGTGTTTAGCAGCATCTAAACAAAGGATTAGAACTTTACATGCATAAGGCTGACAACAGGAAGCTTGTAAGGTAATAGTTTTGTATGAAGCCATGTTTCAGTCCTACACTTGCTAAGTTTTGCTAATGCAGTGTTATAAACAAGTTTGGACTAAAACAACAGTAATTAAAAGATTATTCAACAATCATTCACAAAATCAAAGTGGCTGTCCACTTTGAATAAATAACTAGCATGAATACACCTTCATGCCGAAACAGTACCGCTGACAACATTTTAAAAACAGAGTCTATACATAGATAACCAACAAATCCAGTGTTGTCCGCAACTGTGGACACGGCTATTTGAATAGTTTTAACTCTGCAGACGTGTACATCTTTACCCACACGACTTAGTCAGCTAGTAAGCCTTCGGATGCCTCTGAACGATGACACACTTCCTTTGGTATGCCGGGCGGGTAAACTATGATTCGATATTTTTCAGCAAGTTGACATTATTGAGTTGAATCACCCATGCGCGACGTAATCCTGTTTAGTGCAGGTTATACCGCCTACAAACCAAATGGGCACGCAAGTTGTGTCGGGAATACCGAGTCAATGAACAAAATAAAATAGTGCTCCCCTGCACATTGTAGAATTGAACTCGGCACCCTACGAACACGTAAACTTTACAAATGTCCTCACACCACTAGTTCCTCAACTCAAAAACGCCATCTCCTTACTTAACCAAGAAGTGCCCACACACCGCGTGTGGAAGTACATAAGGTACTAGAATTAAAGGGTCAAAGTTTAGTCCTTAACGATCCGGACAAGACTACCACATTAACCAATCTCGAGCACGAAGGCACCATCACTAGCAACCACTTGTCCAGATCTACCAAAATTTTATCAAAACAGAAAAGATTTAACTCAAATTCAGTTTTACCAAAACTGAACAAAAGAACAAACACTAAAAGCTTAACTAGTGTTTTCCCATGACTCACAAGAGAAGCTTGTCAAAATAACGTTCTACAGACTTGTAAAACTAAGCAAAATCTAAAGAACAAGGTACCAGTACAACTATGCTACCTTAAGCATAAATGTATGAATTCAATTCAGGATAAGCCACAATCATTGGGATATAACTAACTACTCACGGATTAAAATAATTTAGAAAATAGCATGCACACAGTCATCACTGTATTTTAAAATTCTAAAGTATCAAAAATCTGGGATCAACATGGTGCAAAGAGGATGCTTGCCTTGGTAATAAAACACTTGTGTAGTTTCTGAAGCCTTAGAAATAGTTTCACTCATGTCGGTACAATCAGATCCTGAGCTTCAATAGTTGATCAGAGAGACTCTAAAGCTTGCTGTCGATATGAAAGACCAAAAATGACAAAAGAAGTCCTTCAGTGATAAGATGATATGAGCAAAGAATCAAAGAGTGAGTGATTGAGATGGGTTACATAGCTCCATAAGAAGCTCAAAACGAAAGGAATTAAGAAATGGCTCACCCTGCCGGAGTTGGAGACAAAAAAGGTGAAACTTGGCTGAAACAGGAGATCTTTCAAATTCAATCAACCTATTTGACCAAAGATGAAATTAGTTGAGGGGTTTTGCTCCTTAGATCACATGACACGATGTGACGCGAAAGAGCGATGGAAAAGCTCTTCAGGGTGAAGAAAACCACCACGGCGGCGCTTTGGCGTGCTCTGGACAGCCCCGAGGATAAGCTCGCGTTTTCAATCTACAAGCAATGCCAAAAACTCCCATTAATAGGGTGGATAAAGCATTGAAAGAGATAAACAAAGGTAAGAATGAGAAGGCTACGTCGGAGACGAAGAAGAACCACTGCGGCAACAAAATGGCCGAAAGTGAGCTCTAGGGTTTATATAGCCAACTCACCGGAGAAGAAGAGGCGAGCTCGTGCGTGTCCTCACGGTAGCAAAATGGCGCCAAATGGCAATTGCATGCTGCAAAATGCATGGCGCAACGCCACATCAACGGCGACGAGCTCGCTGCTGGCACACAGGCGCGAAGGAGACAAAGATGGGTCACTAACATGCGGGCCCCACTATCAGTCTTAGCAAAGATATACAACTGCGAGCTCAAACTAATTTTGATCATCCGATTTTAAACGAACGACTCAGATTGAGTAGGGCGTTCGGACGGTCCGAACGGCCCAACTCATCTCGACCCTACGTTTAAAATACAACGGCTACAGAAAAGTGTGTGCTTTGAGTCTCAAACGAAATAAAAGCGGCACCGATGGATTTGATTTCAACGGGTTGTTCGGACGGTCCGAACGGCCCAATTGATCCTGACGCTTGATTTTGAATCCAACGGCTCACAATCAATGGTGCGTTCGGACGGTCCGAACGGCCCAATTGATATTGGCTATTGAATTTAAATCCAAGGGCTTGCGCGCGCTGGCTTTTCCAATTGAAATTGGTTTAGCCCAATAAATTGCACATCATTGGATTTAAATCCAATGGCCAAGATTGCTTGGCGCGTTTGGATGGTTCGAACGGCCCACGAGATCTGATTCATTGAGATTAAATCCAATGGTGGAGATTGCGCGGGTTGTTTGGAAAGTCAGAATAGCCCAAGAGATCAGGATCATTCGTTGAAAATCGGATGGCTCACGAGTGCCCTGGGGTTTGGCTGAATGTGAACGTGACAGAGCCAGTTTCAAAGGCACGAGTTTGGAATAGGCCAAAGTGGCTCGAGTGACTACAGTGCCCAAAGACTGGGTTTGAGTTCAAAGTTGACTTGAAGCCAAAACCAACTTCAAAAGTTTGACCAAGGGTTTAAAAATATCAAATAAATTTGTAAGAATACGAAATTTTGCAGAGAGGCTACTGGGATGATATATGTCCCAGGTAAATTTTAAAAACAACTGTTTTTGGTTTACAAATACTTAAATAAATACTTTTCCTGAATAGGTTTGTTTAGAGAAAAAAAAGGTTTTTCTTAAGATCAAAATAATCTCTAAAAAATTTGACAAAATTCATTTTTATTCAAGATAATTTTTCTAGTATTTGATAAAAAAATACTCTCCCAGTCTCCATACAAGCCTATACTTGCATTTTCTTTTGAAGTTTCAAAAACAAGGCTAAGATGTGAATTGAAAATGGATGTTTTAAATTTTAACAAATTGCCCAAGTTTCAAAATGAGTAGAAATGCTATGAAAAACATTTTATTACTGTTTATTAAAACCGGGGCTGTTACAAACCTCCCCTCTTAAAAGAATCTCGTCCCGAGATTCCAGGAAGATCAGAAGTTGGAATGGAATGAAGCTGAATAGATCTTTTCTAGAAACACGACACATGTTGTCTTTATTTCTTTCAAAGATAGAAAATGAATATTACAACATCAGTTGTTTTGATTTCCTTCAAAGATAGCAAAATAAAGATCATTAAGAACAACAAGGTGTTGTCATTACATCTTCCTTTACATTGCTTTGTTTAACCTTGCATTTCTTGATTTGAAGGCACTTCAATCATGGAAGAGGTGAGGGTGCTCAATCCTCATCAGATCCTCACACTCCCACGTGGCTTCCTCTTCCGTGTGGTTACTCCATTGGATTTTCAAGAACTTGACGGTGCGGTTTCTTGTCCAGCATTCCATCTCAACGAGGATACACACCGGTTGTTCTTGGTAGGAAAGATCAGGTTGGAGATCAAGACTTTCATAAGCAGTTGCTTTGGTAGGAACACGAAGACATTTCTTCAGTTGAGACACATGAAAAGTATCATGTACTACTACAAGAGAGTCTGGCAACTCCAATTGATATGCCACAGCTCCTTGTTTAGCAAGGATTCGGAAAGGTCCGATATAACGAGGTGCGAGCTTTCCCTTCACCTAAAAGCGATGAGTGCTCTTCATCGGTGGGACTTTAAGATAGACATGGTCATCTACCTCAAAGCTCAACTCTTGACGACGATGGTTGGCGTAGCTCTTCTGACGAGACTATGCAGTACGCAGTCAGTTTCGGATCAGACGAACTTGCCCTTCGGCTTCCACCACTAAGTCTGGACTATAGAATGGTCTTTCTCCAGACTCAGACCAATTCAACGGAGTCCTACAAGCTCTTCCATACAAAGTTTCAAAAGGTGACATTTGAATGCTTGCTTGGTAGCTGTTATTGTAGGAAAACTCCACATACGGCAAGCACTTTTCCCAGTTCTTGCTATATGACAGAACACAGGCTCTGAGAAGGTCTTCCATAACTTGATTCACCCTCTCGGTCTGACCACTAATCTGTGGATGATAAGCAGTGCTAAAAGATAGATCAGTCCCCATAGCTTGATGAAGACAACTCCAGAAGTGAGAAGTTAACTGAGGGCCATGATCAGAGACAATGACCTTCGGTACACCATGGAGACAAACAATTTTGGAGACATAGAGCTTGGCTAGCTGATGACCATTGAAGGTGGTCTTGATAGGAATAAAATGAGCCATCTTTGTCAGACGATCAATGATCACCCAAATGGCATCGAACCCACTCCGAGTCCTTGGAAGGCCGGTAACAAAGTCCATACCGATCTCCTCCCATTTCCACTGGGGAATAGGCAAAAGTTGAAGGGTACCAGCTGGTTTCAAATGTTTGACTTTGACCCTTTGGCAAATATCACACTCAGCCACATACTGTGCAATTTGCCTTTTCATTCGGCTCCACCAGAATGTCTTCTTCAAATCCTGGTACATCTTGGTACTCCCAGGATGTATAGAAAACTTAGAGTTGTGAGCCTCTTTAAGAATTGGCTCTCTCAACTGGGGATCTGAGGGTACCACCAAACGGTTGCTGTACCGAATGATACCTTGGACGTCTTTAGAAAATTTTTAGGCTTTACCCGCCTTCAAATTTTCCTTGATTTCGACTACCTCTGCATCGGCTTTCTGAGCCTCATGGATCTGATCCTCAAGTGTGGATTTCACTTCTAAGGTAGTGATAAATCCCTCTTCACCCATCTCAAAACTTAGGCACTGAAATTCTGCACACAAGCCTTTAGCAAGAGGTGATACCGACAAGCAGTTACACTGTGACTTTCTACTTAATGCGTCGGCCACCACATTGGCTTTACCTGGGTGATAATGAACACCCATATCGTAGTCCTTGATCAGTTCAAGCCATCTTCTTTGTTGCATATTCAGATCAGCTTGAGTGAATATGTATTTCAGGCTCTTGTGATCAGTAGATCTCGCAACGAGTACCGATGAGGTAATGTCGCCAAAGCTTCAAAGCATGGACTACGGCTGCAAATTCCAAATCATGAGTAGGATAATTTACTTCATGAGGCCTCAACTGCTTGGATGCATACACCACAACTCGGCCCTCTTGCATGAGGACACAACCAAGTCCATGGTGAGACGCATCGCAAAAGATATCAAAGCTCTTGTGAATATCTGGCAGAGTGAGACTGGAGCTTTGGTCAGGAGTTCTCTCAAAAGCTGAAAAATTTCTTCACACTCGGCTGACCAAACGAACTTCTTCTCCTTTTTCAGAAGCTGAGTCAAGGGTCTTGCAATTTTGAAGAAATTTTCAATGAACCTACGGTAATAACCCGCAAGTCCAAGAAAACTTCGGATGTCAGAAACACTTTTGGGCTGACCCCAGTCTAGTACATCTTGTACCTTGCTTGGATCAACAGTGATACCACCTTTGGATAACACATGTCCCAAAAAGTGGACTTTCTTGAGCCAGAACTCGCAATTGCCGAATTTGGCATACAGCTGATGCTTGCGAAGTGTTTCTAACACAAGCCTCAAATGCTGTTCATGCTCTTCATTCGACTTGGAGTAAATAAGAATGTTGTCAATGAACACAACAACAAATTTTTCCAAGTAATCCATGAATACCGAATTCATGAGATTCATGAAGTATGCTGGAGCATTTGTTAGACCAAAGGACATGACAGTATACTCGTACAAATCGTAACGAGTAGAGAATGCTATCTTAGGAATGTTCTCAGCTCTAACTTTGATGTGATGATAACCTGACCGCACATCAATCTTGGAAAAGACTCGGGCTCTAGTCAGTTGGTCAAACAGATCATCAATGCGAGGGAGAGGATATTTGTTTTTGATAGTGACTTCATTTAATGGACAGTAGTCCACACACATCCGCAAAGTCTTGTCTTTCTTCTTGACAAAGATGGCCGAGCATCCCCAAGGTGAGGAGCTCGGTCAGATAAATCCCTTGTCAAGCAATTCCCCAAGCTGTTTCTTAAATTCTACCAGCTCATTGGGAGGCATCCGATAAGGTCTTCTGGATATTGGAGCAGTACCGGGTGCTAGTTCGATCACGAACTCCACTTCCCGATCTGGGGGTATGCCTAGAAGATCTTCAGGAAAGACATCCGGATACTCACAGACTACTGGTACCATCTCCAAGGTAGGGGTGGCATCAGCTTCCAAAGAATAAAGATGAGAATCGGCTGGCTTGGAATGAAAGACAACTTGAATGCCGCTTTCATTTGAAACAGAAATGGACCGACTAGCACAATCAACTTTGCCCTGATGTTTGGACAGCCAGTCCATTCCTAAGATAACATCCAACCCTTGAGAATCCAACACTATCAAATATGCTAGAAATGCTACCCCTTGAATCTCTATTTTAACATTTCGGTAGATTTGATCGGTTTTAAAAACCGAACCAGGTGAATTAATGAGATATGGCAGTTAGAGTTTATGCATGCTTAACTGATGAAGATCAGCAAAATGGTTCTTGACAAAAGAATGGGATGCTCCAGAATAAAAGAGAACAGTAGCTGGACTGGAATTAACAAGGAGCATACCGAGGATGACGTCAAGCGCATCAACTGCCTCTTTTGCAGTAATCTGGTTTACGTGACCGTGAGCCTGAGCTGGATCAGATTTGACCATCGGCCTCTGAGGAGGTGCTGGTCGGACTGGTGCTAGAGTTGGCCGAACTGGAGGTAGTCCTCACTGTGCCAAACAATTATTTGCATAGTATCTAGGACAACCATAGTGAAAACAGATAACACCGGGTTTGACATTATTGGCATTCTAAGGCTGATTCACAACAACTCTCGGCTGGCCAGAAGGTAGAGATGGACGAGGTGCGAACACAGGCGGCCTTGGAGAAGATGGAGCTGGAGCTCGAGGAGGTAGAGGCTGCCATATGCGCGGCCTCGGTGAACTACCACTAGCTGCAACATGTGCAGCTCTCTTCCACTTTTGTGCCTCATCCAAGGCCTTGCTCTTGCTTTCGGAGATGATGGCTTTATTGACTAGATGCTAAAAATTTCTGAAATCATGGACTGCTAAAGCCATCTGCAGTTCTTCATTCAAGCCATTCATAAATCTGTTTCGGCGACGAAGGTCTGTCGAAACATCATCAGGTGCATACCGGGCAAGGAAATTGAATTCATGAAGGTACTCGGTCACAGTCTTCCACTCTTGCTTAAGAGCGAGAAACTCTTACTGCTTGATCAAGATAATTCCTTCAGGAATATGGGCTTCACGAAATGCTTCCTTGAACTCGTCCCAAGTCGGGACGTGTCCGGCAGGCTGGATGCAAAGAAGTTGTCCCACCAGGCACTAGTTGAGCCATCCAACTGGTAGCTGGCAAATAATACCTTTTCTCTTTCGGAACATTGAGAAATCAACAACTTCTTCTCAACATTCCTAAGCTAGTCCTCCGCTTCCATCGGGTCCTCAGAGCTGGAGAACACCAGAGGGTTAGTCCGCTGGAATTTAGCGAGTCCACCCTGAGCGCGGTGACCTCCTGCCTCTCTAGCTGGTGCGGGAGCTGAAGTAGTATTATGCGCAGTCTGCTCTAGGATACGAGTTTGATCCATCCTATTGCGCTCTATCTGCATGCGCACATCAGCCATGGTGGGCTGTGGAGGAAGCTGTTCCTCATGCTGACCACCTTGTTGACCCTGGCGACAAGACGGTTATGCCTGGTCTCCTCTAGGGCAAGGATCATTGGCAGGAGCGAAACGGGATCGCGGGGGTGAGGATCCCTGGTCCTGTTGCGCTCGAGAATGAGTGGTGGGTCCTATCATACTATTGCCACACCACTGTTAGCAACTCAACAAGGATACACTCGAATGAGCACAACTCAGAACTTAGGACAGCAAAGGTAAGTACTAAACTTATCATGCACAATGATATGAAATGCACCAACATTAACATCAAAAGAACATAAGATGCAATAAACAGCAAGCTTCGGCACAATTGCATCCATATATGTTGGTAAACAATATGGCCACTATCCGAAACAAAGGAGTCTTAAACAGCATCCATAAACATACAAAAGTCATCCTTATTACACATAGTTAAAGGACAGCTACCGGTTACCTACAAGTCTTCAACATCAAGATCTAAGCAAAGTCGTCCCTGTTGAAGTTCACTGGAAACTCATCTAAAATATGGGCTTCAGGTGATCCGGTGTCTATGGGATTCAACGGACTGATGAGTCGCCTCGGAGAACCTAGCAAGAGATTTTGACCTCCAGGGGGTGCCGACCACTGAGTGCGAGGAAAGCCTACTGATATTTGGGCTTGGCGACGTTGTCCATAATTGGGTACAAGCCCTACCACTTCCGAAAGTCGATGATTTGGTGGTGCAGAAGCAGCTGGGGAGGTCTGGTTGTTACCATAAAGCACGTTACAAGGAACGCGATTCATGCTAACACCGATCCTGAGGTACTCCTGAGCTTCTATCAGACGGTGGCGGGTCTCCCACAGCTCGTACACCAAGCAGTGATGGACTTGGTCCATAATATGAACCAACCTCGCCAACTGGCGCACTTGTGGATCTTCTCCAAACTGAATCCTATCGAACGTGTTCACTTCTGCGCCCGGGTCTCGCTTAGGAAAATGATAGTGAGGTGGTTGAGACAGCTTCGTCAAATCATGACGAAGAAGGCTCATCATCCCACTAGCAGCTTCCTGGACAGCCATGGCTTCAGAAGTAGCATGTACTTGGATACAGTAGGGAAGGCTACCCGTCACCTGTCTAGCAATCATGTTGATCATAGCTCAGTACTCTTCCATCCCGGGTCCTTGGTCTCAGTGATGGATATTGTACTCCGGTTGGTATGTGAAGTTCGCTCTCCACATCATGTCCCGCAGCAAAGGCGGGTATCCATTCACGTCTTCGGCATGAGTCTCTTTAAACAAATACCACCCACTCATCTATAGACAAAAGACAAGGTAAGTGAGCAAAATAGTTTATAAAGCCAACTGAAAGTTGGGTTAAGAAAGGACACTAAGATAGATAAGGAATAAAAGATATCATACTTAAACTTGTAGAAAATATTTTGTTATCAAAATAATTTCATAGAAGACTTACTAATGCTAACGACCATGCTATTTCTAACCTATAGTCAGTATGGCTCTGATACCAACGCTGTGAGGACCCCACGTATTGAACATTCCAAGTTAGAGAATTACACCCGAAAACATAATTCTTGACAAGGAATAAATTCTATACCAGGTTCCCGGATATATGTCTCACAATAGTTCCCAAGATCAAAGACTATTGCACACATATCCTTTACAACATTGTACCATGTCATACAAGGCATATAGAAAACATATACATATCAAAACTTTACAAACTGGTTCGGTTCAATAGAAACCACTGAACAACAGCATCAACCAGAAGTGTTTGAAGCGGAAGTAAAAGTATAAACAACAAAAGCCACCAAGTGTGCCCTCAAAACCCTTAGGCAACTGAGTGGAGGATAGAAATAGCTTCACTCGTTAGCGTCGCCCTAATCGGCGCTAACGGGCATTTCGTACAAGTAACCATCCTCACCTGCAACAAGTAGTTAAAGCACCTGAGTACAAAAGGTACTCGCAAGACTTACACAAAACTACTAAAAGAAAGTGTTTAGCAGCATCTAAACAAAGGATTAGAACTTTACATGCATAAGGCTGACAACAGGAAGGTTGTAAGGTAATAGTATTGTATGAAGCCATGTTTCAGTCCTACACTTGCTAAGTTTTGCTAAAGCTGTGTTATAAACAAGTTTGGACTAAAACAACAGTAATTAAAAGATTATTCAACAATCATTCACAAAATCAAAGTGGCTGTCCACTTTGAATAAATAACTAGCATGAATACACCTTCATGCCGAAACAGTACCGCTGACAACATTTTAAAAACAGAGTCTGTACATTGATAACCAACAAATCTAGTGTTGTCTGCAACCGTGGACACGGCTATTCGAATAGTTTTAACTCTGCAGATGTGTACATATTTACCCACGCAACTTAGTCAGCCAGTAAGCCTTTAGATGCCTCTGAATGATGACACACTTCCTTTGGTATGCCAGCTGGGTAAACTAAGATTTGGTATTTTTCAGCAAGTTGACATTATTGAGTTGAATCACCCATGCGCGACGTAATCCTGTTTAGTGCAGGTTATACCACCTACTAACCAAACGGGCACACAAGTTGTGTCGGGAATACCGAGTCAATGAACAAAATAAAGTAGTGCTCCCCTGCACATTATAGAATTGAACTCGGCACCCTACAAACACGTAAACTTTACAAATGTCCTCACACCACCAGTTCCTCAACTCAAAAACACCATCTCCTTACTTAACCAAGAAGCACCCACACACCACGTGTGGAAGTACGCAAGGTACTGGAATTAAAGGGTCAAAGTTCAGTCCTTAACGATCCGGACAAGACTACCACATTACCCAATCTTGTGTACGAAGGCACCATCACTAGCAACCACTTGTCCAGATCTACTAAAATTTTATCAAAATAGAAAAGATTTAACTCAAATTTAGTTTTACCCAAACTGAACAAAAGAACCAACACTAAAAGCTTAACTAGTGTTTTCCCATGACTAACAAGAGAAGCTTGTCAAACTAATGTTTTACAGACTTGTAAAACAAAGCAAAATCTAAAGAACAAGGTACCAGTACAACTATGCTACCTTAAGCATAAATGTATGAATTCAATTCAGGATAAGCCACAATCATTGGGATATAACAAACTACTCATAGATTAAAATAATTTAGAAAATAGCATGCACACAGTCATCACTGTATTTTAAAATTCTAAAGTATCAAAAATCTGGGATCAACATGGTGCAAAGAGGATGCTTGCCTTGGTAATAAAACACTTGTGCAGTTTCTGAAGCCTCAGAAATAGTTTCACTCACGTCGGTACAATCAGATCTTGAGCTTCAATAGTTGATCAGAGAGACTCTAAAGCTTGCTGTCGATATGAAAGACCAAAAATGACAAAAGAAGTCCTTCGGTGATAAGATGATCTAAGCAAAGAATCAAAGAGCGAGTGATTGAGATGGGTTGCATAGCTCCATAAGAAGCTCGAAACGAAAGGAATTAAGAAATGGCTCACCCTACCGGAGTTAGAGACGAAAAAGGTGAAACTTGGCCAAAACAGGAGATCTTTAAAATTCAATCAACCTATTTGACCAAAGATGAAATTAGTTGAGGGGTTTTGCTCTTTAGATCACATGACACGATGTGACGTGAAAGAGTGATGGAAAAGCTCATTGGGGCGAAGAAAACCACCACAGTGGTGCTTTGGCGTGCTCTGGACAGCCCTGAGGACAAGCTCGCGTTTTCAATCTACAAGCGATGCCAAAAACTCCCATTAACATGGTGAATAAAGCATTGAAAGAGATAAACATAGGTGAGAATGAGAAGGCTACGCCGGAGACGAAGAAGAATCCCTACGGCAACAAAATGGCCGAAAGTGAGCTCTAGGGTTTATATAGCCAACTCACCAGAGAAGAAGAGGCGAGCTCGTGCGTGTCCTCACGGCTGTAAAATGGTGCCAAGTGGCAATTGCATGCTGCAAAATGCATGGCGCAACACCACCTCAACAGCGACGAGCTCGGTGCTGGCACACAAGCGCGAAGGAGACAAAGATGGGTCACTGACATGCGGGTCCCACTATCAGTCTCAACAAAGATACACAACTACGAGTTCAAACTAATTTTATCGTTCGATTTTAAACGAACGGCTCAGATTGAGTAGGGCGTTCGGACAGTCCGAATGGCCCAACTCATCTCGACCCTACGTTTAAAATCTAACGGCTGCGGAAAAGTGTGCACTTTGAGTTTCAAACGAAGTAAAAACGGCACCGATGGATTTGATTTCAACGGTTGAGATCAAAGGGCTGTTCGGACGGTCCGAATGGCCCAATTGATCTTGGCGCTTAATTTTGAATCCAACGGCTCACAATCAATGGCGCGTTCGGATGGTCTGAACAACCCAATTGATCCTTGCCATTGAATTTAAATCCAAGGGCTTGCACGCGCGCTAGATTTTGCAATTGAAATTGGTTTAGCCCGATAAATTACGCATCGTTGGATTTATATCCAACGGCCAAGATTGCATGGCGTGTTCGGATGGTCCGAACAGCCCACGAGATTTGGTCCGTTGAGATTAAATCCATTGGTAGAGATTGCGCGGGTTGTTTGGAAAGTCAGAACAGCCCAAGAGATCAGGATCGTTCGTTGAAAATCGGACGACTCACGAGTGCCCTGGGGTTTGGCTGAACGCGAACGTGACAGAGCCAGTTTCAAAGGCACGAGTTTGGACCAGGCCAAAGTGGCTCGAGTCGCTACATTGCCCAAAGACTGGGTTTGAGTTCAAAGTTGACTTGAACCCAAAACCAACTTTAAAAGTTTGACCAGGGGTTTAAAAATATCAAATAAATTTGTAAAAATACGAAATTTTGCAGAGAGGCTACTGGGATGATATATGTCCCAGGTAAATTTTGAAAACCACTATTCTTGGTTTACAAATACTTAAATAAATACTTTTCCAGAATAGCTTTGTTTAGAGAACAAACATTTTTCTTAAGATCAAAATAATCTCTAAATTTTTTGACAAAATTCATTTTTATTCAAGATAATTTTTCTAGTATTTGACAAAAATACTCTCCCGGTCTCCATACAGGCCTAGACTTGCATTTTCTTTTGAAGTTTCAAAAACAAGGCTAAGATGTGAATAAAAAATGGAGGTTTTAAATTGTAACAAATTGCCCAAGTTTCAAAATGACTAGAAATGCTATGAAAAGCATTTTATTACTGTTCATTAAAACTAGGACAGTTACAGCCATCTATTTTTGGGTATTGTAGTTGAGATTGGGTCATGTGCTAAAATCCAAATGCGTTGACAGATCCAAGGAATTGAATGGATTGTGGGAGTACTAGATCCAGGCAGAGGTAAAGCAAAGAGGAAAACCTACCTTCCAGTCGACGGTTTTGATGAAGATGAGGAAAGAGTCGACGGTGGGGGCAAACCCGCTGTAGAGGAAGGAGTCGACGGTGGGGGCAAACCCGCCACAGAGGAAGGCATCGACGATGGCTCCTTCCTCCCCCTCCTCATGCAATCTCTACGCCTCAGTGACTCCTTACGGACATAAACCTCCTCCTCATCTCCTTCCTCAAAACTAGTACCTAATAGCAATAGATCTCTAAGAAAAGAGTAGAAAAAAACCCAGGAGTAGGGGGTTGAGGAGCAGGGAGGAAGAAGAGGTGGAGAAGCTGAAGGCGTCTACCAGAGGAACCCGGCGTCTACCAGAGTGGCAGGAGAAGGCGCCGCATCGTGAGATTGCGGCGGCGGCGGTAGCGTCGTGAGGACGAGGAGGAACCCGGCGTCTACCGGAGTGGTAGGAGAAGGCGCCGCGTCGCGAGATCGCGGCGGCGGCGGCAACATCGTGAGGATGAGGAGGAGGTCGAGCGAGAGACGGGGAGAAGAAATCACGTGTGGGGAGATGAGTTTTGTTTCCCTAGGGAAGACACGCGGATTGGGCCAAGGAAAAGGCCTGCCGTGGGCTTCCAAACACAGAACCAATTCAGGCCGGGGTTAGTTTCCACGTGAGTTCCCTCCCAGGGAAAGGAGCGGGATCCCGGCTGGGTAAGGGCTTCCAAACAAGCCCTTAAGGTTTCTCCTTCATTAGTGGATCAAAATTTTTTATTCTAATAAAACAATGATCATACTTGCAAATAGAGCAACAGTTTGTCCTAAACAGGATCCTAAGATTACTATTAGCATAGTTTTTTTTCTAGGGAATATAAATATTGACTGACTTCATCAACACATAGTACACGAATCACTGTGGCGATACACTGGTAATAATAACTGTAGCGATAGTGTAGGACCGGAAAGGCGACTAGGGGGGGTGAATAGGAGCTCGCCTAAATTTCACCTAGTTCAGATTCAACACAATATCACTCCAATAGCTATGAGAGCTATGAAGATCAACAGTTAAGTACAGCAGAAGACTTATGTTGGATCTGAACCAAAATACCCAAGACAATGAACCAAAAGGACACAAACCCTAAAAGGGCAGTCAGACCGGCATGTAATGAGCAGTCAGACCGGCATGTAAAATTCGGTCTGACCGAACGACTGTATAATCTTGTTGACAACCCGAAACCAAAATGAAAATCGGTCTAACTTTTGATCTACACGGCCAACTCCGACCAAATTTGGAACACACCTTCCTAAGGATATTAGGAACCTATTCCAAGTAGAGATTGAGTAGATCCACGTCAAAGTTTCAACCTTTTTCCATTCTACCGAAGGAAGGTTCAAAACCGGGCAAATACAAAAACTTGATCCAACACTTGCTTGTGGGAGATTGATGATCTAGGTGATCTTAGATAAGTTCCCACAGGTCATAGCAAGGTAGAAGAGGGCACGAAACAAACCAAAAACCAAAGGATCAAGATGGACTCAAAATCACCAAATATGGAGGAAGAACACAAAGGGTACTCAACTTGAGGAATCATCTATAGATTGATCTGAGGTTGAGAGAGTTTACAACCACTCCATTCATGGAGGACAAAGCTCAATCCATGAGCACACAACTCAACTCATCTCCCTAGATCCCTAAGCCTCTCCTCTTTCTCCCTAAGCCCTAAGACAAGCTAGGGTTTACAAAATGAAGTGATTGGTGGTCAGATCACAGCAGACCACCCCTATTTATATGGAGGCTAAGCATCTAGAGAACATTCCATTAGGGCACCCATTAAACCCTAACACATAATGGGTTAACACACGCACGCATCTCAAAGCGCCGTCTTCATCATCATCTTAGATTGGCCTAAACCGCTTCACCATGCGCCGACCCGTGCCGCGGTTTAGCCAAAGGCCACCAAGGCGGTATTTGGTGAAATTACCAAAATACCCCTTTTAGATCTTTTTTGAAGACCGAGTCTGATCTGCGCGAAACACATCCATGCTTCGCCACGTGTAGGTTGATTTAGCGGCTCTCATCGTGTTGGCAAGTCTCTCCCATCCGGCTCCCACCGGACCACCATGACACTTGCACCGTTCCCCGCACCGCTTGATCAACCAGTCGCACTGAACTGTCCGTTCGGTCATCCTTGTCCATTCTGTGCCACGCTTGTGTCCATTGACCTCACCCGGCATCCCTGATCATTCTGGACCTCAGCTCTCCAAGCTTAGTCCCAATCCTCCTCGCCGTTGACCGTCATTGATCTCCAAGCAACCTGCACACCAATAGATAAGCAAATCGAATCCGGGAACAAGTTCTTCACATCTTGACCCACGTTAGTGAAAACATGCAACATGCAACACATATGCACTGAAGCCCATTGCCCTTAAGCTAACCCAACAAACATCGCCAAACAACTCGACGAATCAAGTCAAAATCGGTCAGACCACCGTTCGCTGGTCCGACCACAGGACTTAGCTATAATTTAAGCAAGGCTTGGCGGTCGATCGCCAAAATGCCGGTCGATCGCCCAAAATGCTTGAGATGACCGCCAAACAACGACAAAAGCAGATTCTTTGCGAAAACGCTTGAATCGACAAACCACAAATGCCATTGCCAATTGTATCATCATCCTAAGATCATGCACATATCCCCATGATATCCACAATCTCCCCCTTGATGAACACATTGGCAATTTATCAGAAAATGTAGTTTTGAGGTTTGAAAATGAAAATACTCGACGTTTTTGCGCAAAGGCACAACTTGGTCAAAATACAAGAAAAAGCAAAGGAAATGACCAAGTTGGCTCCAGAATAGCATAGGTAAGTGAGATAAGGCAAAAGAAGACAAGAAGGCTTCAATTTCCAGAGAATAGCAAAAAATCTCACTTAGGTCCATATGAAAGAACAATTGTTCTATTTGACCTTCGATCATCGTGAGTCTTCAAGAATTGCAATTCAAAATCAGAAAAGGCAATAAGACCAAAAGAATGCAATTGAGATGCTCCCACTCACTGTGATCACCAAATTTTCAAAAAAAATCCAATCTCTCCCTATGACTCCAAAAAGCTCTAAAACAACATTTTTACCAATCTTTCTCCCCCTTTTTGCTAAAAATTAAAAAAAAACTGAAAAACTGAAAAATTGAAAAACTGCAGCCATTCCATTTCACCAAGCCATATTATGTGAAGAAGCTATGTTTAACCATGGCAAAACATGTACAACAAAGCTAAGGCCAAAATAGCAATAATCTGAGATTAAATGAATTGATAGCATGACAAGGTGCTCAAGATCATAGTTTCACTAAAGGTATCCAAAAATGAGTCAAGCCATGTCTATAAGCAAAATGGAGACCGAAACTTAGAAACTGAGTCAATTTTGAGCACTATGATTTCAATTTTGAATCAATTTGATCAAGCATTTAGAATTTAGCACTTTGAGCACTTTGCTGAAAATAATTGGTTTTATCTTAGTAAAGCAAGTCCTGGACTAGGAGCCATCCACAACTGCCTCCTAAGCTTCAACCAATTGCCAATTTGTTTTCTTAGCATTGTGCTAGATCTCAAGCCTTGCCGCAACCATCCCAAGCAAGAAGCTTAAGAGAGTGGTCTAGGTCATCCAAAGCTCCTCCTGAGTTCATGCCTAGTGCAATGGCAAGCCGTCTCATAAGAAAGAATTGGTGAGATCAGTTTTTTTGCACAGAAAAGCTCATTTTTCATTTGCTTGACTTAAGAATTATCATAGCTCAATTTAAAACTCAGAATAAGTTTAAGACTCAATTAAGCCTATATGACATGGCATGAATCATGAGAGGATCACTATAGCAAAACTAATCACAAGATCCAACAAGTCATATTTTGATTCAGTTTGCTCACAGGTAATAAAGCTAGCATGACAAAAGCTAAGCTATACAAGAAAAGCCATAAAAGAATTCTAGCAAACTAGCACAAGACATGGCAAGGTATAAAGTATGAAATCATGTCATACATGGATAATAATCAAAGCTCCATAAGTTTATATTACAATGCAAGTTGCTGAATTTTAAAATGCATTATGGCACAATGAACGCAAAAAGAGCAAACTCCCCCTCAAAACAGGCCAAGAGGACTAATAACTCCCAACTCTCCCCGCAAAGAAGCAAAACGAGAAGAATCAAGAGCTTTAGTGAAGATATCCGCAACCTGCTGCTCTGACTCTACAAAGTGAAGCACAACATCACCCTTTGTGAGGACCCCGGATTATTTGGCTTGTAATGCTTAGTCAACCATTGACCCTAGCATCAGAAACAAAATAACCCATGTCTTCGAGATATGTATACTTCCCAGAAATGCAGTATACACACCCCTTTACAAAAATCATGCATCAATTCCATTCAAGACATAGAACCAAAGCACGAACTAGATTAAACAAAAGACATACATAATAGAGAGTTATTACAAAAGGGGCCGACCGGCCAAACAACAACTAAGAGAGATAAATAAACAGCGGAAGCAAAAGCCATAAGATGGCGATAAACAAAAGCCATTTAGTGTGCCTTTCACCCACAAGGCAACCAACCGGACCGCCAACCTAGTCGTCAAATCCACCGCACATCTCACAAAAGTGAATACCTCGGGGATCAACCTCCTCTGCAAAAAATTAATTAAGCAAAGCAAATGAGTACAAAAATGTACTGCAAGACCGACGATGTAGGGTAAGACCTATACATATGCTACATGCAAGCTTATTTAAGTGGAGGTCAGAGGTTGTTTCGACATAAAGCAAGTTTTCATTTGCAATAATTAAATAGATTCAAAGCAGTTTTACAATTCATTTTTAATATGCAATTAACAACGAGACAACAACATAATAACAATAGATAGATGACAACAACAATCTTAGAAGTGACTAACCCAATAGTCACCACAACAATAGCATGAATTACCCATTCATACCACCCACATCAAGTTTTAATTAAAGGTTATAGTCTAACTCTCGAAAGACCTCCCCAAGCGTGTCCATAACCTAGGACAAGGCAATTCGAATAGTTTGAACCCTGTAGGGGTGTACCAATGTACCCACACGCCAGACCGCCTTTTCACCACAAGATTAAGCACACTTCCTTTGGTATGCCGGCATGACTAAGTCTTACGAGACATTTCCAATGGATGATGCTAATTAAGAGTCGTGACAACCCAAAGGGTAGGATACACCGGCGTAGCCTAAGCAACTGCGGGTGCTCCCAATCCCTATAAAAACATTTTAACCACCATCGACTCATAATTAACACCCCCCAAAGTACTTAGTCAAGAGGGGTCCCATATCCCCCTCGTGTGGTTAGCACGCAAAATTGCTTGGTTTAGTGTAACAAGATGTTCGGCCCTTGTTGACTCAAGCACCATTCCAGATACCAACAGATCACACCATCATCCATTGTGCCCAAGTCCAAATAGTTTTCATTTTCAGTTTTGTTTTGACTTTACAAATTAACAAAGCACAAGTGCTGGACATAATGGAATAATAATTAGATTTGTGTGATCAAGATCATCGACTACGTCGATGACCGCCCAATTCTACCGTAAGCTAAGCATTTCTAAGCAATACCAGCACGTGATCTACTAAGTGACAAGAGCTCATCCAACAAACTCTAAATCACAGCAAGATACTCCTAGGCTTAGTAGTAGAGATTGAACATTTACCTACAGAGTATGCATCTATAGGATCAACTAATCGATAATCATTTAACAACAAAATAGAGCATGCATACATACACTTTACAAACAATATATTAGACTTCGAAAGTAATGGGATTAAACATGATCAAACTGCTTGCCTTGCTGGATTTGCAAACTAAGCTGTATAGGATCACTCATGGGATCAACGCACTCGTCAGCACCTAACGAAAAAGCGAGAAGAACCGATAAGAACGAAGAAAACCGAAAGAACTCAACAGCAAACTTTCTCTAAATGCACTGAAATTTTTACAGAAGCAAGAGCACAATTTTTAAGGAATTTATCAACAAGAACCAATTGATTTGGATTCTCAATGCAAAAGTTATGACCAAAACAAATCGGTTACTGTTCATCCGAATTAAATTCTTTTGCACAATTTTCCAGAGAGGTGCTGCACCTGGGATTTTTATGGTAATTACAGCACCTCATGAGATGAATAACACAATTGGATTCACCCCATTTGGAGCTAGAATGCATTTTCAATGATTTTTCAAAGACATGCACAAGAGCACAAATAAAATGCACCCACAAAGATTTTGAAATTAGTGGCATGCCTAAAACCTATGCTATCATTTAGTACACTAAGAGAGGAAGCCAACACAATTGGATTCACACAAAAAGGATCTATAGAGAATTACATATGAAATTTACAATTAAATGCAATTTTTAGAACAACAATTAAAGCCTATTTCTAAACCAATTTACCATTCCATTTTCTGGAGCCGAACTAAGCTTACAACCATTTTTAGATTAAAGTTGAGTTCAATCCAGAGCTAACAAAATTTGAATCAACTCAAATGGAGCTAAAATGAAATAGTTATGCAATTTTGAAGTTTATTACCTTTTTTAGTTCACAACTAAACCTCTCGGGATTTTTTTTTAAAATCAAATCGACATGGAAACTTATGGGCCGTTGATTTTGCATCGCACGGCCCAAGATGAATGGGGCGACGCGAGCACACCCGTGCAGATCTAACGAACATGGACCGTTGATCTTGGATCCAACGGCCCAAGCTGAATCGCGTGCGGCTGCGTTTGGAACTCGCGCGCGCAAAGGATTCAGCGAATATGGACCGTTGATCACGAGATGGACGGCTCACAATCAACGTGACACACAGCGCATGCATAGACCCCGTGAAATCTCATCCACAGATCTGGAAATGGACGGCCCTACGACGCTGCTACAATTGTCGTCTCCGTTCGACAAAAGACCCGACGACATTCCCGACAATTCTGGCGATTCGAGACCCGCGGCCGCGAACCAACGTTGGTCTGAGGTTCGCAATAGCCATGCGCACCTAATGGTACCACTCACTGAGGCTGAGCCGGTCTAGAACGGTGGCGAGGAGCGGCAGTGCTATGCACGGTGACGGCAACAACAGCAATAGAGCTCCACAGCGGTTCAATCAAGCGGTGCCTGAGCATCTAGGGACTACCAGGGAGCTACCTGAAGGACGTGGAGGGGCAGAGAAGGTCAAAGCAGCTCCGGCAACGCTGAGCCGCACCGGTGCTGAGGACGATGACGCGGAGACGACGGCCTGAGCAAAACGAGCAAGACCGGGTCATCGGATTAGCTCTAGTAAAGCTCTAGGAAGGTTCCAGAGCAAGGAATTGAAGAATAGAGCTTCTTACCGGAGGTGAGGACGAAGGGGGTTGATTCAGTCGACAAAGACCCAAACTCCAAATTCAAGCCGCTCCTGTAGAAGCAACCCAAAATTAAGTTAGGGTTAATGACCACCGAGGTGAGGGACTCAAACCGAAGCAAAGAGAGGAGAGGGAAAGCCACTGGGCACTGCCTTCATCGAGGTGCTCCAAGTTCAACAATGGTGGCTGAGGGGGTTTGCGGAGAATGGAGCTCAACCAAGCACAGAGGGCGCCCGGTAAAGCTCAAGGTGGTCGAAAGGAAGGCAAGGAAGAGCTTGAGGGGCTTAAAATAGCAGAGAGGGTGAAGGAGGGAACGGGCGGATGCTCGATAAGGAGCTGCGGTCCACGCTCTCCCCTGCGCGAGTTGAGCGATGGGAGCAGGTGAGAAGAGGACTTTCAGGGGCGGTAGCACGACGCGCATTAAATGCGTGTAGAAGGACCCGTTGGCCTGCGCGGAGGGGAAGCGACGCTGCCCACACCTCTGCACATGCCATGGCGCAGCGCTCACGCGAGCACGAGGAAGGAGACGACGCACCCACCATCCGATTTGCATCCAACAGCTCACACGCGATCGAGGTGGCACAGCTCCGCGCAAACGTCGACCGCACGATGGAGATCCAACGGCTCGCGGCCAAGATACCTTAGCGTCGCGCGGTGCGATTAGTTGGCTTGACCGAGTCAGTTGGCTCAAGCCCAAGTGTGGTTCGCGCCCGAGGAACAGTAAAAACAAGTTAGGGTTTAAATTTGAAAGCTGAGTTTGGAAGAATTTTTAGAGGTAGCAAACTAACTCCAAAAATTCAAAAATTTTGACTAGAGCTTTCTCACTCCAGGATTAACCTTACATAAAATTTCCAGAGATTTTCATGCACTGCATGTTTCTCAAGAAATTCCTCAATGTTTGTTCTCGGGTTTGACCACTTGACAAATTGGTTTGACTTGCCCCCAAAAATTATCAAATAATTTCTAAAAATTATGAAATTTTTCAGAGGGGTCACATAGAATCCCTAGAACCAAGGAAAAATATTTCTAAAGGTTAAAAACAAGATTCTTGACAAAGTTGAAAAAGGGCTTGACTTTAGTCAATAGGAGATTTGCGTTTTGAATTCCACAATTCCTTTACAAGAATCATAGAAAAGTTCAAAGGCTACAAGATGTAAGAAAAGTTTTAATTTCTTCTCATTTTCTTACATTTGAAACACACACCCATATTTGGTTACATTTGAAACACAAACCCTAGTTTGGTTACGTTTGAAACACACACCCATATTTGGGATGTTACAAAATCTCCCCCCCCCCCTACAAAAATCTCGTCCCGAGATTTGGCTCACTCGGAAAAGAAAGAGGGGTAGTCCGCACGCAGACGATCTTCCCTTTCCCAAGTAGCTTCATCCTCGGAATGGTTTGGCCACTGAACTTTAAGGAACTTGATGGAACGATTTCTCGTTCTTCATTCAACCTCTTCAAGGATGCGAACAGGGTGCTCGTGATAGGTCAAATCTTCTTGGACATTGAGAGTTTCCAATGGAGCTTCCTCGGTTAGAACACGGAGGCACTTCTTCAACTGGGACACATGCAACACATCATGTACCCCCTCAAGTGCAGTAGGCAAATCTAACTTATAGGCAACAGCTCCTTTCTTCTCGATGATGCGGTAGGGACCCACATACCGAGGATCTAACTTGCCCTTGACGCCGAAACGTTGATGGCCCTTCAAAGGAGAGACTTTGAGATAAACAAAGTCATTAGGCTTAAAACTCAACTCACGACGACGGCGATCTGCATAGCTCTTTTGCCTGGATTGAGCTGTGCGTAGGCGCTCACGAATAAGCTGGACTTGACTCTCGGCCTCATTGATCGAGTCCGGGCCAAAGAAAGGTCTTTCGCCGATCTCAGACCAGTTCAACGGGGTTCTGCACTTTCTCCCGTATAAGGCCTCAAAAGGTGTCATGTCGAGACTAGCTTGAAAGCTGTTGTTGTACGAAAACTCGGCGAATGGTAAGCATTTCTCCCAATGCTTCCCATAGGAAAGAACACAAGCACGGAGCATGTCTTCCAAAACATGGTTGACCCTCTTGGTCTGACTATCAGTTTGGGGATGATATGCTGTGCTGAATTAAAGGCGAGTTCCCATAGCCTCTTGCAAACTATGCCAAAATCGAGAAGTGAACAGAGAACCACGATCAGAGATGATCGTCTTGGGTATCCCATGCAAACTCACAATTCTGGAAACATAGAGCTCGGCTAAGAGACCCAAACGAAGCTGAGTCTTGACAGGAATGAAATGAGCCACCTTAGTCAATCGACCGATGACAACCCAAATGGCATCATTCCCCTTGGGAGACCTGGGTAGGCTGGTGATAAAATCCATCCCGATCGAATCCCACTTCCACTCAGGCACTGGCAAAGGCTGAAGCAGGCCTACGGGACACTGATGCTCGGCATTGACATGACGACAAACGTCACACTCGGCAACGAACTTCGCAATCTCCCTCTTCATTCGGGTCCACCAAAATCCCTGACGGAGATCTTGATACATCTTTGTGGGCCCGGGATGAATGGACAAAGGCGAATCATGGGCTACGCGGAGGATCAAATTCCGCAGCTCCATGTCCTTTGAAACCACAAGGCATTGCCCGAACCTCACAACACCAAGCTCATCTTGAGAGAAGCACTTGGTACATCCGTTCTTGACATTTTGCCCGATTTGGTTCACTCCAAAGATCGATTGCTAAGCGGCCTTGACACGATCCACCAAGGTTGGTTGCACAACCAAGGTAGCGAGGAAACCCTACTCAACCAAACCCAAGTTGAGACGCTGGAATTCCTCTAGAAGGGTGGGCTGATGCTCCTTGAGCAACAATGCATTGCAATGCACTTTACAACTAAGCGCATCGGCAATGACATTAGCCTTGCCCGGATGGTAGTGAATACCCATGTCATAGTCTTTGATCAACTCCAACCATCTCCTTTGCCTGAGGTTCAGATCTGGCTGGATGAACAAATACTTCAAGCTTTTGTGATTCGAATACACTTCAGAACGATTACCGATTAAGTAATGTTGCCAAATCTTAAGTGTATGAATCACAGCAGCTAGCTCCAAGTCATGGGTAGGATAGTTGAGTTCTTTGAGTTCATGAGGTCTCAATTGCCTTAACGCATAGGCCACTACTTTGCCTTCTTGCATAAGGACACAACCGAGGCCTCGACGAGAAGCATCGCAAAAGATATCGAAGCTTCGATGAACATCGGGAAGAACGAGAATAGGAGCGGTGGTCAAACGCTTCTTGAGTACTTGAAAACTTTCCTCACAATCAGCGGACCACAAGAACTTCTTGTCCTTCTTGAGCAACTCAGTCATCGGCTTCGCGATCTTAGAGAAGTTCTCGATAAAGCGACGATAATATCTCGCCAAACCGAGAAAACTCTACACTTCGGTTACCGAACTGGGCTGACTCTAGGAAAGCACATCGCTGACCTTGCTAGGATCAACGGCTATGCCTCCCGCTGAAAGAACATGGCCCAAGAAAGCCACTTCCTTCAACCAGAACGCGCACTTGCTGAACTTCGCATACAGTTGGTGCTCACACAGCTTGCCTAAAACAAGCTTCAGATGCTCAGCGTGTTCCTCATCGTTCTTGGAGTAGATAAGAATATCATCGATGAAGACCAGGACAAACTTATCCAAATACTCCATGAAGATCGAATTCATGAGATTCATGAACAAGGCAGGAGCATTAGTCAAGCCGAAAGACATGACGGTATACTCGTACAAACCATAACGAGTAGAGAAAGCCGTCTTGGGAATATCCTCAAGTCGGATCCGAACTTGATGATATCCCACTCTCAAATCAATCTTGGAGAAGACTTGAGCTCCAGATAATTGATCAAAGAGATCATCGATGCGGGGCAAAGGATACTTGTTCTTTACCGTTACTTCATTAAGCGGATGATGTCGGCCTTTATCGCAAAGTATTGTCCTTCTTCTTTACAAAGATTGATGGACAACCCCACGGAGATGAGCTAGGGCGGATGAAACCCTTCTCTTGAAGCTCGCCAAGTTGCTTCTTCAACTCCACCAACTCATTCGGTGGCATCCGGTAAGGCCTCTTTGAAATCAGGGCGGTACCGGGAGCCAACTCGATGACGAACTCGAGGTCACGAACTGGTGGCATCCCTGGAAGATCTTCGGGAAAGACATCAATGAAGTCACAACCCGTTGGGACTTCACTAATATCTAGAGCTGGCTTCGTTTCGAGCGCGAAGAGATGCGGACCTTTCAGCTTCGGCGAAAAGCGAACCTGCTCACCGGAGGGACTCGTGAGGTAGATGAGCTTCCAGATGCAATCGATTTGCCCCATATGTTGAGACAACTAATCCATGCCAAGAATTATATCTAAGCTCGCTGCATTGAGGAGGATAAGATTTGCAAAAAATCCTACTCCCTCAATCTCAACAGGAACCTCCAGACTCTCGGATTCAGCTCTCAACTCTGAACCGGGAGAGCGAATGAGCAACGGGAACAACAAAGGAGCAAAAAGAAGATCACCAACAGCAGCAAAAGACTGAGATACAAAAGAATGAGATGCTCCTGAATCGAACAAAATAGTAGCAGGATGAGAGTTAACAAGAAACGTACCCAACACGACGTCAGGTGCCTCCTGCGCTTCCTCCGCGGAGATGAGGTTGACGCGGCCGCTGCCCACACCTTAGGCTGCGGGGACAATCTTCTTATCCTGGGAAAGACCACCTCCTTGCCCACGTCCTCCATTAGGACAAGGGGCCGCTCCAGCCTTCTTAGGGCAATTATTTGCATAATGGCCCTTCTGGTTGCAGAAGAAACAAGTGACCTCGGCAACATTGCGGAGGCCACCCTGCTGAGCCACAGGTGCATGTGGTCGAGACACGGCCTGTGGAGGACGAGGGGCAGGTGCTGACGACCACTGGGGTGGTGAAGCCTGAGGACGGGACCCCTGAGACTGCCCGAAGTGAGTACAGGAAGAGCTAGTCTAGGAAGACTTCTGGGTCTCCCACTTGCGCTTGCGGGACTCTCGCAGCATCCTTCCCTTGTGCTCGGAGACGATGGCCTTGTCGACCAAGGTCTGGAAGTCGGGGAAGTCAATGATAGACAGCCTGTCCTGAAGCTCCTCAGACAAGCCATCCATGAACTTCTCCTGCTTGGCCTCATCAGTGGCCACCTCCTCTAGAGCATAACGAGCCAGATGGTTGAACTCGTACAAGTACTCCGTGACCGAACTGCACCCTTGTTTGAGCGTGAGAAACTCCTTCTTCTTCAGCTTCATCACACCGGCAGGGATGTGAGACCGACGGAAGGCAACACGGAACTCCTCCCAAGAAATGGTGTGGCCTGCGGGCTGCATGGCGAGAAAGTTCTCCCACCACGAAAGAGCTGCACCCTCCAACTGATGGGATGCAAAAAGTGCCTTCTCCGCCTCAGCGGCGAGCGATGTTGAGCTTCCGCTCAACCAGACGAAGCCAGTCGTCTGCATCTAGTGGGTCCTCAAACCTGGAGAAAGTTGGCGGCTGGGTGCGAAGGAACTCTGCAAGTCCCCCACACGACTGATGCCCACTTCCTCCCCCTGATCCAGAGGCACTAGAAAGAGTGGAGGTGTTGCGTGCGATAACCTCCAAAATCCTAGTCTGATCCATTCGGTTTTGCTTGATCTGAGTGAGAACCGAAGCCATGGTCGGAGGAGGTGGGAGCTCCTCATCGACCACCGACCGACCTCGATCACTGAGTTCTTCCACCATCTGCTTTGAAGAGAGAAAGGGGGTTAGCAATGAAACTCGAAAATTAGAAGCTAAAGAAAGCGAATAGCTATCGGCTAGGGGAATGGAAAATCACCCTAACCGGAAGCCAAACTTAAAATAGTAAGAACACAACTCTAAGCTTACCAAAAGGCTCAAGAAACCGCAAGGAAACACGAGACTAAAGCTCAAATTCCCGACACGACAAACCCGTATTGAATGAACGAGCAATCGGTTGAGAAGACAAAATTTCATCACACTACTCTAGTTCTAACACTTCTACAAAGCAAGGTAAAACCCGCAAAATAGGTGTTAGATACTTAGCTAACTAGTTTCACATCTTACCCTTTTATTCCCACAAATTTTAGTTGTATTAACCTCTCATTATCTACCCTATTTAGAAACCTATAAGACTGCTGTTTGGAAATTTGATGCTCGCTGTCCAGATTTTGCATCCAAGCTCTTAGCCGAAATCACCGACTCCAGAAACTTCAAAACCTTGTAAAAGGGGCAGCCAACACTTCAATTTGCCAATCTCATTGATTCCCAAAACCCAATTAAACGATAACAACTATCTTTTGAGAGAAGGAGAGGAAAACAACTTTTAAAACTCAAGTGAGAGCAAGATGAGATAAGAAAGCTAAGATAGGTAAGGAGTAAAATTAGAGAATTTACTTAAGCTTTCATAAACCATTTGATAATTTGAACTAAGTTTTTCAAAACATCCTAAAGACGACCAAGCTAGGGTTACTACGGTCAGTATGGCTCTGATACCAACTTTGTGATGACCCTAGTTTATTTGGCTTGTAATGCTTAGTCATCCATTGACCCTAGCATCACAAACAAAATAACCCGTATCTTCGAGATATGTATACTTCCCAGAAATGCAGTATACACACCCCTTTACAAAATCATGTATCAATTTCATTCAAGACATAGAACCAAAGCACGAACTAGATTAAACAAAAGACATACATAATAGAGAGTTATTACAAAAGAGGCCGACCGGCCAAATAACAACTAAGAGAGCTAAATAAATAGCGGAAGAAAAAGCCATAAGATGGCGATAAACAAAAGCCAATTAGTGTGCCTTTCACCCACAAGGCAACCAACCGGACCGCCAACCTAGTGGTCAAATCCACCGCACATCTCACAAAAGTGAAACCCTGGGGGATCAACCTCCTCTGCAACAAATTAATTAAGCAAAGCAAATGAGTACAAAAATGTACTCGCAAGACTGATGTGTAGGGTAACAGACCTATACATATGCTACATGCAAGCTTATTTAAGTGGAGGCTGCAGGTTGTTTTCAGCATAAAGCAAGTTTTCATTTGCAATAATTAAATAGATTCAAAGCAGTTTTACAATTCATTTTTAATCTGGAATTAATAGCGAGACAACAACATAATAATAACAGATAGATGACAACAACAATCCTAGAAGTGACTAACCCAATAGTCACCACAACAATAGCATGAATTACCCATTCATATCACCCACATCAAGTTTTAATTAAAGGTTATAGTCTAACTCTCGAAAGACCTCCCCAAGCGTGTTCATAACCTAGGACAAGGCTATTCGAATAGTTTGAACCCTGCAGGGGTGTACCAATGTACCCACACGCCAGACCGCCTTTTCGCCACATGATTAAGCACACTTCCTTTGGTATGCCGGCATGGCTAAGTCCTACGAGATATTTCCAATGGATGATGCTAATTAAGAGTCGCGACAACCTAAAGGGTAGGATACACCGGCCCAGCCTAAGCAACTGCGGGTGCTCCCAATCCCTATAAAAACATTTTAACCACCATCGACTCATAATTAACACCCCCCAAAGTACTTAGTCAAGAGGGGTCCCATATCCCCCTCGTGTGGTTAGTGTGCAAAATTGCTTGGTTTAGTGTAACAAGATGTTCGGTCCTTGTTGACTCAGGCACCATTCCACATACCAACAGATCACACCATCATCCATTGTGCCCAAGTACAAATAGTTTTCATTTTCAGTTTTGTTTTGACTTTACAAATTAACAAAGCACAAGTGCTGGACATAATGGAATAATAATTAGATTTGTGTGATCAAGATCATCGACTACGTCGATGACCGCCCAATTCTACCGTAAGCTAAGCATTTCTAAGCAATACCAACACGTGATCTACTAAGTAACAAGAGCTCATCCAACGAACTCTAAATCACAGCAAGATACTCCTAGGCTTAGTAGTAGAGATTGAACATTTACCTACAGAGTATGCATCTATAGGATCAACTAATCGATAATCATTTAACAACAAAATAGAGCATGCATACATACACTTTGCAAACAATATATTAGACTTCGAAAGTAATGGGATTAAACATGATCAAACTGCTTGCCTTGCTGGATTTTCAAACTAAGCTGTATAGGATGACTCATGGGATCAACGCACTCGTCAGCACCTAACGAAAAAGCGAAAAGAACCGATAAGAACGAAGAAAACCGAAAGAACTCAACAGCAAACTTTCTCTAAATGCACTGAAATTTTTACAGAAGCAAGAGCACGATTTTTAAGGAATTTATCACCAAGAACCAATTGATTTGGATTCTCAATGCAAAAGTTATGACCAAAACAAATCTGCTCAGCCTAGAAAATACTGGAAAATTCAAATCGGTTACTGTTCATCCGAATTAAATTCTTTTGCACAATTTTCCAAAGAGGTGCTTCACCTGGGATTTTTATGGTAATTACAGCACCTCATGAGATGAATAACACAATTGGATTCACCTCATTTGGAGCTAGAATGCATTTTCAATGATTTTTCAAAGACATGCACAAGAGCACAAATAAAATGCACCCACAAAGATTTTGAAATTAGTGGCATGACTAAAACCTATGCTATCATTTAGTACACTAAGAGAGGAAGCCAACACAATTGGATTCACACAAAAAGGATCTATAGAGAATTACTTATGAAATTTACAATTAAATGCAATTTTTAGAACAACAATTAAAGCCTATTTCTAAACCAATTTACCATTCCATTTTCTGGAGCCGAACTAAGCTTACAACCATTTTTAGATTAAAGCTAAGTTCAAACCAGAGCTAACAAAATTTGAATCAACTCAAATGGAGCTAAAATGAAATAGTTATGCAATTTTGAAGTTTATTACCTTTTTTAGTTCACAACTAAACCTCTCGGGATTTTTTTAAAATCAAATCGACGTGGACACTTATGGGCCGTTGATTTTGCATCGCACGGCCCAAGATGAACGGGGCGACACGAGCACACCCGTGTAGATCTAACGAACATGGACCGTTGATCTTGGATCCAACGGCCCAAGCTGAATCGCGCGCGACCGCCTTTGGAACTCGCGCGCGCAAAGGATTCAGCGAATATGGACCGTTGATCACGAGATGGACAGCTCACAATCAACGTGACACACAGCGCATGCATAGACCCCGTGAAATCTCATCCACAGATCTGGAAATGGACGGCCCTACGACGCTGCTACAGTTGTCGTCTCCGTTCGACAAAAGACCCGACGACATTCCCCAACGAATCGCTGGCGATTCAGACCACGGCGGCGCGAACCAACATTGGTCTGAGGTTCGCAATAGCCGTGCGCACCTAATGGTACCACTCACTGAGGCTGAGCCGGTCTAGAACGGCGGCGAGGAGCGGCGATGCTATGCACAGTGACGGCAACAACAGCAATAGAGCTCCACAGCGGTTCAATCAAGCGGTGCCTGAGCATCTAGGGACTACCAGGGAGCTACCTGAAGGATGTGGAGGGGTAGAGAAGGTCGAAGTAGCTCCGACGACGCTGAGCCGCACCGGCGTTGAGGACGATGACGCGGAAACGACGGCCTGAGCAAAACGAGCAAGACCGGGTCATCGGATTAGCTCTAGTAAAGCTCTAGGAAGGTTCCAGAGCAAGGAATTGAAGAATAGAGCTTCTTACCAGAGGTGAGGACGAAGGGTGTTGATTCAGTCGACAAAGACCCAAACGCCAAATTCAAGCCGCTCCTATAGAAGCAACCCAAAATTAAGTTAGGGTTAATGACCACCGAGGTGAGGGACTCAAACTGAAGCAAAGAGAGGAGAGGGAAAGCCACTGGGGCACTGCCTTCATCGAGGTGCTCCAAGTTCAACAATGGTGGCTGAGGGGGTTTGTGGAGAATGGAGCTCAACCAAGCACAGAGGGCGCCCGGTATAGCTCAAGGTGGTTGAAAGGAAGGCAAGGAAGAGCTTGAGGGGCTTAAATAGCAGAGAGGGTGAAGGAGGGAACGGGCGGATGCTCGATAAGGAGCTGCGGTCCACGCTCTCCCCTGCGCGAGTTGAGCGACGGGAGCAGGTGAGAAGAGGACTTTCGGGGGCGGTAGCACGACGCGCATTAAATGCGTGCAGAAGGACCCGTTGGCCTGCGCGGAGGGGACGTGACGCTGCCCACACCTCTGCACCTGCCATGGCGTAGCGCTCACGCGAGCGCGAGGAAGGCGACGACGCACCCACCGTCCGATTTGCATCCAACAGCTCACACGCGATCGAGGTGGCACAGCTCCGCGCAAACGTCGACCGCACGATGGAGATCCAACGGCTCGTAGCGCGCACGCCAACGCGTCCGCGCCGGGTGCAGTTAGTTGGCTTGACCGAGTCAGTTGGCTCAAGCCCGAGTGTGGTTCGCGCCCGAGGAACAGTAAAAACAAGTTAGGGTTTAAATTTGAAAGCTGAGTTTGGAAGAATTTTTAGAGGTAGCAAACTAACTCCAAAAATTCAAAAATTTTGACTAGAGCTTTCTCACTCCAGGATTAACCTTACATAAAATTTCCAGTCCAGAGATTTTCATGCAATGCATTTTTCTCAAGAAATTCCTCAATGTTCGTTCTAGGGTTTGACCACTTGACAAATTGGTTTGACTTGCCCCCAAAAATTATCAAATAATTTCTAAAAATTATGAAATTTTTCAGAGGGGTCACATGGCATCCCTAGAACCAAGGAAAAATATTTCTAAAGGTTAAACACAAGATTCTTGACAAAGTTGAAAAAGGGCTTGACTTTAGTCAATAGGAGATTTGCGTTTTGAATTCCACAATTCCTTTACAAGAATAATAGAAAAGTTCAAAGACTACAAGATGTAAGAAAAGTTTTAATTTCTTCTCATTTTCTTACATTTGAAACACACACCCATATTTGGTTACATTTGAAACACAAACCCTAGTTTGCTTACGTTTGAAACACACACCCATATTTGGGATGTTACAAAATCTCCCCCCCCCCCCCTACAGAAATCTCGTCCCGAGATTTGGCTCACTCGGAAAAGAAAGAGGGGTTGTCTGCACGCAGACGATCTTCCCTTTCCCAAGTAGCTTCATCCTCGGAATGGTTTGGCCACTGAACTTTAAGGAACTTGATGGAACGATTTCTCGTTCTTCATTCAACCTCTTCAAGGATGCGAACAGGGTGCTCGTGATAGGTCAAATCTTCTTGGACATTGAGAGTTTCCAACGGAGCTTCCTCGGTTGGAACACGGAGGCACTTCTTCAACTGGGACACATGTAACACATCATGTACCCCCTCAAGTGCAGTAGGCAAATCTAACTTATAGGCAACAGCTCCTTTCTTCTCGATGATGTGGTTGGGACCCACATACCGAGGAGCTAACTTGCCCTTGACGCCGAAACGTTGATGGCCCTTCAAAGGAGAGACTTTGAGATAAACAAAGTCATTAGGCTTAAAACTCAACTCACGACGACGGCGATCCGCATAGCTCTTTTGCCTGGATTGAGCTGTGTGTAGGCGCTCACGAATAAGCTGGACTTGACTCTCGGCCTCATTGATCGAGTCCGGGCCAAAGAAAGGTCTTTCGCCGATCTCAAACTAGTTCAACGTGGTTCTGCACTTTCTCCCGTATAAGGCCTCAAAAGGTGCCATGTCAAGACTAACTTGAAAGCTGTTGTTGTACGAAAACTCGGCGAATGGTAAATATTTCTCCCAATGCTTCCCATAGGAAAGAACACAAGCACGGAGCATGTCTTCCAAAACATGGTTGACCCTCTTGGTCTGACTATCAGTTTGGGGATGATATGCTGTGCTGAAGGAAAGGCGAGTTCCCATAGCCTCTTGCAAACTATGCCAAAATCGAGAAGTGAACAGAGAACCACGATCAGAGATGATCGTCTTGGGTATCCCATGCAAACTCACAATTCTGGAAACATAGAGCTCGGCTAAGAGACCCACACGAAGCTGAGTCTTGACAGGAATGAAATGAGCCACCTTAGTCAATTGACCGATGACAACCCAAATGGCATCATTCCCCTTGGGAGACCTGGGTAGGCTGGTGATAAAATCCATCCCGATCGAATCCCACTTCCACTCAGGCACTGGCAAAGGCTGAAGCAGGCCTACGGGACGCTGATGCTCGGCATTAACATGATGACACACGTCACACTCGGCAACGAACTTCGTAATCTCCCTCTTCATTCGGGTCCACCAAAATCCCTGACGGAGATCTTCATACATCTTTGTGGGCCCGGGATGAATGGACAAAGGCGAATCATGGGCTACGCGGAGGATCAAATTCCGCAGCTCCATGTCCTTTGAAACCACAAGGCATTGCCCGAACCTCACAACACCAAGCTCATCTTCAGAGAAGCACTTGGCTGTTCCGTTCTTGACATTTTGCCTGATTTGGTTCACTCCAGCATCTGATTGCTAAGCGGCCTTGACACGATCCACCAAGGTTGGTTGCACAACCAAGGTAGCGAGGAAACCCTACTCAACCAAACCCAAGTTGAGACGCTGGAATTCCTCTAGAAGGGTGGGCTGATGCTCCTTGAGCAACAATGCATTGCAATGCACTTTACGACTAAGCGCATCGGCAATGACATTAGCCTTGCCCGGATGGAGTGAATACCCATGTCATAGTCTTTGATCAACTCCAACCATCTCCTTTGCCTGAGGTTCAGATCTGGCTGGATGAACAAATACTTCAAGCTTTTGTAATCCGAATACACTTCACAACGATTACCGATTAGGTAATGTTGCCAAATCTTAAGTGCATGAATCACAGCAGCTAGCTCCAAGTCATGGGTAGGATAGTTGAGTTCTTTGAGATCATGAGGTCTCAATTGCCTTAACGCATAGGCCACTACTTTGCTTTCTTGCATAAGGACACAACTGAGGCCTCGACGAGAAGCATCGCAAAAGATATCGAAGCTTCGATGAACATCGGGAAGAACGAGAACAGGAGCAGTGGTCAAACGCTTCTTGAGTACTTGAAAACTTTCCTCACAATCAGCGGACCACAAGAACTTCTTGTCCTTCTTGAGCAACTCAATCATCGACTTCGCGATCTTAGAGAAGTTAGTTGGCTCGAGCCCGAGTGTGGTTCGCGCCCGAGGAACAGTGAAAACCAGTTAGGGTTTAAATTTGAAAGCTAAGTTTGGAAGAATTTTTAGAGGTAGCAAACTAACTCCAAAAATTCTAAAATTTTGACTGGAGCTTTCTCTCTCCAGGATTGACCTTACATAAAATTTCCAGAGATTTTCATGCAATGCATTTTTCTCAAGAAAATCCTCAAGGTTTGTTCTAGGGTTTGACCACTTGACAAATTGGTTTGACTTGCCCCCAAAAATTATCAAATAATTTCTAAAAATTATGAAATGTTTCAGAGGGGTCACATAGCATCCCTAGAACCAAGGAAAAATATTTCTAAAGGTTGAACACAAGATTCTTGACAAAGTGAAAAAAGGGCTTGACTTTAGTCAACAGGAGATTTGTGTTTTGAATTCCACAATTCCTTTACAAGAATTATAGAAAAGTTCAAAGACTACAAGATGTAAGAAAAGTTTTAATTTCTTCTCATTTTCTTACATTTGAAACACACACCCATATTTGGTGACATTTGAAACACAAACCCTAGTTTGGTTACGTTTGAAGCACACACCCATATTTGGGATGTTACAAAATTCTCAACATGGTCTCTAAGGAAATGATATCGAATGTCAATGTGCTTAGTCCTAGAATGTTGCACTGGGTTTTTGGCAATGTTTATGGCACTAGTGTTGTCACAGAAAAAAGGAACACTATCCAAAGACAACCCATAGTCCCGAAGAGTAGATAAGATCCAGAGAACCTGAGAGCAACTATTGGCTGCAGCTACATACTCGGCCTCGGCAGTGGACTGTGCAACAGAGGACTGTTTCCTAGATGACCAAGAGATAAGAGATGTGCCTAAAAAATGACAAGTGCTAGAAATACTCTTCCTATCCACTCCACACCCCGCAAAATCAGCATCAGGAAAAGCTCGAATAGAGAGGGCAGAGTCAGAAGAATACCAGAGTCCAAAGTCAAGAGTGTTTTGGAGATACCTGAATATGCGACGCACTACTTGACGATGAGAGGCTCGAGGGGAAGCCTAAAATTGAGCGCACAGACACACAGCAAACTGTATGTCTGGCTTCGATGCCGTGAGGTAGAGAAGAGAGCCAATCATGCTGCGGTACTCCTTCTGGTCCACGGGCTCTCCATCCTCATTAGGGTCTAGCACGGTGGATGTAGCAATGGGAGTAGACATTGGCCTACTGCTTCCCATGTCGAAGCGCCGAAGAAGGTCCTTTGTGTGCTTACTTTGATGAATGAAGGTACCTTCTTTCAGTTGCTTGACTTGAAGACCAAGGAAGAAAGTCAATTCGCCCATCATGCTCATCTCAAACTCCCTGCTCATAGAATCTGAAAATCTGGACACCAAAGCATGAGAGGAACCACCGAATATAATGTTATCCACATAAATCTGAACCAACAGAAAGTCACTGCCATGCTTGAGAGTGAACAAGGTTTTATCTACCATTCCCATTTTAAAATCATTTTTAAGCAGAAAACTCTTAAACCTATCATACCAAGCTCTAGGGGCTTGCTTCAGTCCATACAAGGCTTTAGAGAGTTTAAAAACATGATTTGGGAACTTAGGATTTACAAAACCTGGAGGTTGCTTGACAAAGACCTCTTCTTCTATGAAACCATTCAGAAAAGCACTTTTGACATCCATTTGAAATAGCTTGAAGCCCTTGGATGCCGCAAATGCTAGCAAAATACGAATGACTTCTAATCTAGCTACAGGAGTAAAAGTCTCTTCAAAGTCTAAGCCTTCTACCTGGGAATAACCTTGAGCTACAAGTCTAGCCTTGTTGCGAACTACCAACCCATCTTCACTTTGCTTATTTTTGAAAACTCATTTTGTTCCAATTATATTATGATTAGGAAGGTCAACAGCAAGTCTAAGGACCAATTCTCTAAAATAGCAAAAAGCCTCGTCCTTAGAAACTAGAAAATAAACCCATGAATACCTGGAGTAATTATCTACAATTACAAGCACATACCATTTCCCACTGGCAGACTAAACTCTAGAAGGACCAACAATATCTAAGTGCAAGAGCTAACCAGGTCCATCTGTCATAACTTAGGTGAGAGGTGGATGAGAAGTAGAAACCATCTTACCATGTCTACAGGGTGTGCACACTAGATCTTTAACAGCCTTCAGCCTAGGCAAACCTCTAATCAAATCCTTACAACTGACTCTAGTCAAGTGATCGAAGCCTATGTGACCAAGTCTACGATGCCACAACACTAGATCATGGGAGTCAGAAGCCACAAGACACCTAGGGCTAGAAGTAGAAGAGATACTGAAATCAGCACAAAAGATTCTCTCAACCCTAGAGATCTTAAAGATAAGCTCACCCGAGGAGTCTAGAACTCTACACTCACCACTTTTAAATCTCACTTCCAGGCCCTCGTCAAGAAGCTGGGAAATAGATAAAAGATTATACCTCAGCTTATTTACCAAAGCGACGTCCTTGAGCATGAACTTGTTGTTGACGCACACTGTGCCCTTGGCTGTCACGGTTCCAGTAGAAGCATCCCCAAATGTGATCAATTCATTGCGGGATACACGTGTGAGGGAGGAGAACCATCTAGAATCTCCAGTCATGTGTCGAGAACACCCGGAGTCAACAAGCCATATGTCCTCCTTCCTCGCACGACGGACCTACAAAGCACGAACAGGAAACATCTGTGGCTCAGTACTAGGGTTAGTGATAAAAGACTTGGGAATCCAGTACTGAATCACACGATGCTTGGGCAAAGCAGTAGAAGCAGCAGTGAAATGGTTAGAATTAAAATCATAAGAATGCACATGAGAACCACCTAGACCTCTCCGAATCGACCTACCAAAAGGTCGGTACTCCCCCTGTCTAGATGCTACCCGTGGTCTCTCCTCACGATATCCTAACCCAAAGTGCTGCGTAGAGCCACCAAAGAAGTCAAAGAAGTCATCTACAAACCTAGCCCTATGTCTAGGAGGAAAGACAGACTGCTTGGCTCTAGAGACTATAGCAGGTGAAGGAACTCCTCTAATAGTTCTCAAAGCACTCATCCTCTCCTTCCTCTCAATCTTGGCTCTACGAAAGCAGAACTCAACAATGTGGCCATCCTTCTTGCAGAAGGTGCAATGGTACTTGACTTTTTGAGGGGTCTGACCTATTGATGTAGAAGCACCTGTCTTGCTAGCAGGGGTCTGGGCAAAACCTGTAGATCTAAAAACTACCTTAAATGGCTTAGGAGGTTCTACCTCAAACATACCACTTTCAACAGCTCTCACAACCTTAGGTGGATGGTTCTTGGAGTGCTCTAGAGAATTAAATCCTAGACCACTATTGTTCACACTCACCTTAGATTGATCAAAGATCATGTTTAAGTTCTTCTTCCCACTAGTAAATCTCTCAAGAGTCCTGTTAAGGTAGTCAATTTCTTTGACTAGCTCCTTACATGAGGCACACTTATTTGACTTGACAGCCCTATCATATCTTTCCTTATAGTGAGCTACCTCAGCTTTCAAAGCCTCACAAGACACACAATAGTCATCCCTAATCCTATCCAACTGCTCTTTGACCTTAACTCTAAAAGCTTCTTGTATCTTATCTACATTATGCCCAACTTCAATACAAAGAGCACAAGAATTAGAATCAACAACTTTCTTGGAAGCAGTCATGGACATGGATTGTTCAATTTTAGCTTTCTCCTCAAGAGTCTTGTTTAAGGCATCATTCTCAATTATGAGTTTAATACAGTTTTCACATAAAACAGTTTTAGAATAAAGAACCATTTCAGTCATCTCCTTCATTTTAATCCTACTATCCTCACAATGAGAACACATGTGACTAGCATCAAATTTCTGCAATTCTTTAGTAGCACTATCCAATTTCAACTCAAGTAATGCACAATTTGAACAAGATGAATGAATAGCATCTATAGCAGTCACATTTAGAGCAATAGCATCCATGCAAACATGACTAGGACTCGACTTGAGAGAATCTAGTTCATCAAAAGCATCTTTTAGTTGATTAACAACAAAGGAATGAGCAGATTTCAGATTTGCTAATTCATTAAGCAAGCTAGAGCAAGAATCACAATCATCAGTAGGATTAATGGATTTGAGCCTAACAACTTCTAGGTTCAAGTCATTAATCATAGTATCCTGTTTCTTAATCATTTTTGCTTGCTTATTCAGTTTTTGTTCAGCATGGACCAAAGCACAATTCATATCAGCAAGTGAGGGACGTACCTCATCGGGATCGCTGAAAGGGTCATCGTCATTGGAGGAGTCGACGTCATGGCTGTCCCTAGCCATGAAGCACATACCGGTGAAGTCCTGGACCTTCTTCTTGCCATGAGAGTCATCGTCGTCGTCCTCCGTCTCCGAGTCCACATCACTCATGTCAACACTCTCAAGAGCGGCAAGGACCTGGCTGACGAACTTGCGATAGTTGGGCTTCTTGCCTTTCGTGTCTTTAGCTTGAGGACACCTCCGAGAGTCCTTCTCCATCTTGCCCTTCAGCTTGGGGCACTTGGAGCCAATGTGGCTCGGCTCACCACACTCAAAACAAGTGATAGGGCCACCTCTCCTCCTGTTCCTCACCTTGTTGTATACTCTGGAAAATTTTGTGGATAGGAGGGCTAGGTCATCCTCAGGTAGCTTCTCTAGCTGCTCATCACTCAGAGAATGCAAAGCGGAGAAGGAAAAACCAGATGATCCCAAATCCAATGAATCAGAAGAACTACCCTTAGATGGGTCGGCCACCAACATCGACTCTATCTTGGGGAGACGCGAGATAAAGTCAATCTCATGCGTCTTCAACCTAGAGTAGAGCTTATCCATGGTAAGCTCACTCATGACAGTGTTGTCATTGATGGATGTGATCTTCATCCCCCAGACCTTCACATCAAGAGCACCCAAAAGCTGGTGTGCATTCTCAGACTCAGTGAAAACAAGATCTACTGCACGTAGGTCATGAAGAATCTTGGAGAACCTCCCCCACAGCTCATCTAAAGACTCACCAGGCCTTTGCTCGATCTTTGAGTATTCTTTCTTGAGCTGGTTCTGTCTCACTTCCTTGATCGCAGTAGAGCCCTCGTGGTAGTCACAAAGGGTCCTCCAGATCTCGTGAGCAGACCTCAAATGAGCCACGCGCTCAAACTCAGATCGACTAAGACCTTGGATCAGAAAGTTCCGAGCCTTGCTATTAGCCTCAACATCTGGAGTGATCACATCGTCATTGGCTGGCACAACATATGAATTTTTGATTTTAAGCCAAATAGCGTGCCCTTGAGCCTCGATGTAGGTATGCATGCGTGCCTTCCAGTAAGCAAAATCAATTCCATCAAAAACAGACGATTTGGTTGAATACTTGTCAGTCGCCATGGCTCGAAAGACCGGTTAAGATCTATGAGAAGAGCTGACCGGGCTCTGATACCACTTATAGGACCGGAAAGGCGACTAGAGGGGGGTGAATAGGAGCTCGCCTAAATTTCACCTCATTCAGATTCAACACAATATCACTCCAATAGCTATGAGAGCTATGAAGATCAACAGTTAAGTACAGCAGAAGACTTATGTTGGATCCGAACCAAAATACCCAAGACAATGAACCAAAAGGACACAAACCCTAAAAGGGCGGTCAGACCGGCATGTAATGAGCGGTCAGACCGGCATGTAAAATTCGGTCTGACCGAACCTGACCAGAAGCACTGTTGACAACCCGAAACCAAAACGAAAATCGGTCTAACTTTTGATCTACACGGCCAACTCCGACCAAATTTGGAACACACCTTCCTAAGGATATTAGGAACCTATTCCAAGTAGAGATTGAGTAGATCCATGTCAAAGTTTTGACCTTTTTCCATTCTACCGAAGGAAGGTTCAAAACCGGGCAAATACAAAAACTTGATCCAACACTTGCTTGTGGGAGATTGATGATCTAGGTGATCTTAGATAAGTTCCCACAGTCACAAAGAAGGTAGAAGAGGGCACGAAACAAACCAAAAACCAAAGGATCAAGATGGACTCAAAATCACCAAATATGGAGGAAGAACACAAAGGGTACTCAACTTGAGGAATCATCTATAGATTGATCTGAGGTTGAGAGAGTTTACAACCACTCCATTCATAGAGGACAAAGCTCAATCCATGAGCACACAACTCAACTCATCTCCCTAGATCCCTAAGCCTCTCCTCTTTCTCCCTAAGCCCTAAGACAAGCTAGGGTTTACAAAATGAAGTGATTGGTGGCTGTATCACAGCAGCCACCCCTATTTATATGGAGGCTAAGCATCTAGAGAACATTCCATTAGGGCACCCATTAAACCCTAACACATAATGGGTTAACACACGCACGCATCTCAAAGCGTAGTCTTCATCATCATCTTCGATTGGCCTAAACCGCTTCACCATGCGCCGACCCGCGCTGCGGTTTAGCCAAAGGCCACCAAGGCGGTATTTGGTGAAATTACCAAAATACCCCTTCTCGATCTTTTTCAAAGACCGAGTCCGATCTGCGCGAAACACATCCATGCTTCGCCACGTGTATGTTGATCCAGCGGCTCTCATCGTGTCGGTAAGTCTCTCCCATCCGGCTCCCACCGGACCACCATGGCACTTGCTGTAATACTACGATTTATTCTAAGCAAGAAAGCGTTCATAACAGAAATTAGACATAAGAAAAAGGGGGTTTCTGCAGTTCTTCGGCAACTTGGGCCTCAGGCCTTGGCTCAGGAGGCCCATGAGGGGCCGGCCACCAATAAAAGAAGAAGAGGAAGGGGAAGAAGGGAGAAAGGCAAAGGAGGGGAGGTCTCCAGCAAGTGTTCGTGATCTTCAGCAACTCGTCATAGGTAACCATCGTTCCCCATAGATTAGTTGATTAATTGGATGTTTAGCAATGTCGGCTGATTAGATCCCTTTCTGGCCGGTCGTTTGAACGGCGGTTTTGAGGTCCTTAGATGTAGAATCCGTGGATCCCATCTCTTATAAAAAGTTGGGTCGTGTCCTTAGCTTTCTGTGGCCACCAAGAACGCCCAAATCTGATTAACGATTAGCGAGTTATGAATTTTCTAGTGTCTCTGTCCTGATAATCTGTCAGCATTCTGACAATCTTTAGAAATTTGAGTTAATCTATTATTTAAACACGAAATTAGAGGATCTCGTTATAATGAAAAAGATGGGCAATTTCCTCACCTTTCCAGAAAGCTAAAGAACGTAAGAATTGGACTTTCGTAGCAAAAGTTATGATAATTTTAGTGTACTGTCCAGAGAACCCGATGTGATAATTGATGTTCTGTAGATTGGTTTGGTAGGGGCAGTAGATGGCAGAATCAGAAGGGCTCCCCAACTAAATTTATTTAGGAAATTTAATTAACTTTCCAGAAAATCTAAGAAAACCTGGATTGGACTTCTGTAGAAATAGTTATGAATTTTTGAAGTCGACTGTCCACCGAGGGGGACAGATCGACGTGTAGGCTTGGGGTTGGGATCGAGTTAGACGCTCTTCAAGTTAGCGATTGTTGTTGTATGCTTTGGTTTGTTCCGCTACTGCTATCTTAGTATGTGCTATATTAATTACTCAGGTGGTGGACAGGTCCCGGGGGCGGCACCTTCGGTGCATCCTTCACTCTCTCGCGGTTAAGGCAAGTATAATGACGGTTATAATAGATATTGCTGAATGGCAATGTTTAATATGTATAATGGGTATTTGTGTGTTCATGATCGTGATGATGGCATGTTTGATAATGTTCATGGTTGCTAGTGTTATGATTTACGTGTTAATCATGGATATCGATAATTGTGAGTTCTATGTTTATGAGCTTTATGAATAGGATATTCATATGAAATATTGATGTGGATGCATGTTGTGATAATTTTGAGAGTTCTTACATATGCATCATGCTGAATTATTGAAGTCTTGGTCACGTGATGACCAAGCATCTCTTGAGGTCCCGTCATGTTGATGACGGGCTAAAGGTCCCCATGCTTGAAGAGCATGGGTTTAGGTCCCCATACACGTGGTGTATGGGCAATGGTCCCCATGCGGATAGTGCAGCATGGGTGTGCATCGACGGATCGCACTTTGCATTACCTGTAAAATGCAAAAGGGAAAGAGAAGGAAGAGAATTGTCTTTTTGAGCATATTGCATACATGCATGTGTAAGATAGTTGATATGTGGAATTGAGAGGTTTAATTGCTGATTTACATGGTTGTTCATTGTTGATGCCTTTTATTATACTTCTTTGAGTCATTGGGCTCACCTCTTGTTTTTGTTGTGTTTTTAGGTACTTCTTGCAAGAACGGCATACATGGGAGGGAGTAGGATTTGCTAAGGATGCACTCACTACCACACATTCTTTTAGAGATGATCATCATTAGTTCATACCTTAACAAAAGCAAACTGCTTAGGAATAATTTTGGTTATGCTTGAATGCATTGAACTATTTGTAATAATGAGGGTGGTAAATCTTGATTATGCTTACTTATGCTTTAGCTGAATAGATTCACTATGGTTGCTTGATGGATTTTAGATATTGAGATATTGATAATAAATTATGCATCGTGGAACCTCGGTATATTTAGTTATACAAAGGAGGTTCTGCTAATTTTTGTATGAAGTTTTCGTTTGTATATGTTTTAAATTAATTATTTTAGTAGCATTCTAGGCCTTTATTGGGCTGGGGTGTTACTGATTGGTATCGAGCGAATTTGTAGGTCCATGGCGAATGGAACTAATTAAAATTTGCTAGTGTCTATTCAATTTAAAAATTTGACACACTAGTGCGATGAGAATGGGAATGGGCAAAGCATTGTATTTACGCTTCCGCTATATCGTATTGTTGATTGCTGATATGAATTGAGTATTATTGCTCATTAATTGATTATATGATTATTATGTGTGGGGATAACCCATGTTGAGAGGTTGAGGTCGTGGTTGTGGCCCCGGCTTTACGAGTTACACCACCGTTAAGTGGTGTAGGAATAGTGAAGTGTCTACTGCGGATATCATAGTCTGAGCGTTGATAATGAGTATCTTTAGAAGAGTGGTTCTCTTCCGGAATTGGCATTTGGTCAACCCTTGTCCAATAGTGATTGGTGAATTTCTTTTGGGTTATTATTTCTTTGCGGCTGATGGGTTGCTTTGAGAAAGGTTGGTGTGTTTCCCTTGGCTAAATTCGTCTCGTAAAGCAATCATTGTTTTCCCAACCGATGAGTTATTCTTGCGGCTGGTGAACTTGGTTGATTGACAAGTTTGACCTTTGTATTGGAGTTTTGTCCTTTCCATTGGAAAACATGAACCATTTATTCGCTTGATGTTTTTGGTTAATGAAAGTTTCCTTTTGCAAGTCCTTTATTACGTGGAGGCTTTGACTCAATATATCTCTCTTGGGTATTTTGAGTGTTGAAGATTTATGGTTCTCTTTTACTAAAGAAGATGTTAAACCCTTTAGCGATATTTTGTCGTGGTTATGTGAGAGGGTAAAATCAAAGCAATTAATGGATATGATATGGATTATCAGGTTGGGTCTGCAGTGTGTGCTTGATCGATTTTAACTAGGATCCTTGAAAGGAAAGTTGAATAAGATGAGGTTGTCCTCTAGTAGTTCTCGATGAGCTGTGACTATGAGTATGACTATATTTAGTCGGAATCAATAGAGTTATTAAGAAGTGTGGAACGTTGATGAAATGGTTGATCAATAGAATTGTTTAGTTTGCTAAACTTATTAGATTATTCGGTCTCAATGGATTAATCTAATTGTGTAGGAAGAGGAATGTAAGGATGAGTTCGACTGATGTCTTAGTAGATAATAACATGGAATTTTCTTTAATTGGCTATTCGATGATCTTAATTTCGCTCGTGGGAAAAAAAAACAAATAGAGAAAGGACCAACAATTTTGTCCATGATTGAATTATCATCAATGGTTTATGAAGGGATTTAATATGTAACCTGTGGTTGCATGATGGTGAAATTGTCGGATAATAGTATGCCTTTGATGAAAGGGTTTTAGAATAACCATTTAAATTGTGTAGTAGGTTCCCTCAAAAATTAAGTGGTTGTTGTAATGATATTGTAAGAATTTGGTATACTCTCAATTGAGGATGAGATGATAAAGTGGTATGTAATACTTTGGTAAGCCGTTGGGGGCTTTATAAAGGAAGAGTTGACGATAACGAATCTTGTTAAGAGTAGATTATTCTTGATGTTAGCAAGATTGTCCACAAGGGATTCTGACTCGTTGTAGTGGTGATGATTCTTCTAGAGAGAAAGGAAATTAATTGCCTTGCGTAATATAAGTTGAAGCAAATGTTTGGAGTTTGCATTCGTGGTCTTTTGGGAGTTCATGATTTACATAGTAGATGGAATTAATTGAGCAATGTGACGTGTGGGAAGGTTCCGTTTGGTACCTAAGTGATTAATGTTATTTGGTTTTATAGGCATTTCTTGTTTGGATTGGCAAGTAATGTTGTAATCAAAGAAAATTGCTTTCTTTGTTAACGGAAGATGTGTACCATAAGCATTTGAGGTTGGAGTTAAGAATTGTAATCTGCAACTTTTCCGTTATTCTGACTTAAGAGTTTCTTGAGTTTCAATAGCAATGTTTTATCTTGATTTATGGAGGTTTGATATTCCTTCTTGTGGACATGTGCCCTCAACTGTGGACTCGTATTTTACTTTTCGAGATCATTGCTATTTGATTGTTCTTCTTGGTCTCGTGCTCACTCCGAGGAGCAACGTTTTCTTGTGCGTTGGAACTGTTTTTGGTTTGTTTCTTCCTTTTGAGAAAGGGATTAACAAACTTATGTTGCCAAGTCTTATAAAGTGTAATATAGCGATCGGTTGTTGGTGGACAAGTATTTGGTAGTGGTGAGATTTTGGGAACCAACCTATTTGAAATCTGTAAGGCGTTGAATTGGTTTTGACCTATAACACCGGAGGGAGTTCTATTTAAAAGGAATGTTTGTCGATGAAATAAAATTGATTAGTGTTACAACTAGTGGAACCTATGGCGAATTATGATCCAATAACCTTTGCCCATGTTAGGATTATCGAAAGTATGGACTCTTGATAAATGCATTAGAGTATCGCAATTGGATACTAAGTAATAGTGTGTAGAAGAGTTATGATGGTGAAGTTTAATGAGAGTAGCGGTGTGGAGAAACCTAAGCGTTGTGCTAATTAATGGGATAGCAAGGAATTGTTGAGAAATTGTCAAGTATGATTGGGCCTAGTTGGGAAACCTTATGGGGTTAGATTATCTCTAAGGATAACTTGGTCAAGAATTTATTTATTTATCGATGTTAGTGATTGAGTATGTTTGAATCTTGGTCAACCAGTTAGAGTATTGCGAATGGGTATACTTTAGTTGTGTACCTGAATTGGATTGGTGTGGATTAGAGGAGATCTAAGATTGGTGAAATAAATCGCCTTGGGGCATTTACTTGATTAGTGAGGAATGTTGATAATAATAAGCGAGGTTATTATTGAGTCGTGTGAAATTTTAGTAAAGGAATATGAGGTTTTCCTATCAATTATAGCGAAATTGTGGCGAAGACTTGAAGGTTGAATTTGGGCTTTGCATTGTTATGGTAGCACATTGGAGACCCAAATATTATGTGTAGAGGTAGATGAACAGAAGCGAATTTTGAATAGTGTGTTGATCTTGGATAGTATACTTTGGGTAAAGTAAATGAGAATGTGTCTTTGAGAATTTGTAGTAGACTATCTTTAACAGAATGAGATGATGTGGTTGTGGGTGAAAAATCTCTATTGAGGTGATGGAAACCATTTGTCAAAATAATTCCTTTAGTATAGGAGTGGACTAGAGAATCCTTTTATGGATTAGTAGAGTCCCTCTAAATAAGTATGGTTGATCTTTCAGTTTGAGGATCATTTTGGGATTGCCGATTAAGAGGAAGGAGTTAGTGTGATAATTCTAGACACCCATGATTTGGGAAAGGGTTTTATTTCTTAAAAGAACATATGAGAAAAGAATGTTTTCTCGAGTAGAGAAGTGCTCTATTGGTTCTTGTTTGAGTTGGATTTTTATGATGGAGATCATGTACAATTTGAGTTGACTTATGTTGACAAGATGGTTCTGTCCGGTTCAGGAAAATAAATGAAGTGTTTGATTTGAGCATTTGAGCGATTTGTTTTTGGATTATGTGGAGTTTATTTGAAAACTACCTTGTTGGAGTGCGGAAAGGTTTTCATGAGGAATCTTCGATTTTGGATTTGAGGGTTTTGGAGGAAAGTTGGTATCGCATTTGGTATCTCGCATTGTAAATCCTTTGTTTTCAATTGAATCGATTATTAAAATTTGATTAAAATAAGTTGTGTTGCATGTCCTCGCTAATGAGGGGTTCTCCTTATTATGATGAAGAGGTCGATCGAGAGATGGAACAAGAGTTCCATATGTTACGTGCAAGTTATGTGGTTTGGTCGAAGAGAAAGATAGCCCAAAGTATACATTGGTTGTTTTCGATAGTTGCGGGGATTTTGGAAGATGGCGTATCGCTAGGAGCGCCTCAGGGTCCATATGCGGAGTACACAATGTCTGGTATGTTCTGGTGCCGAATGAGTACCTGGGTGATTCAGAGTTTTGAGGTTTCGTTAGAGCCGTTGAACAGCGAGTAAGACCTCACGTCTGAGTCTCGTCTGGTACGTATACTAGAGAGGTCGGAACGAGCATTGAGGCATAAGACATTGGTATCCGTGAAGGTGCCATGGTCGCATCACTATGAGCAAGAATCGACAAGGGGCTGGAGTCTCGCATCTTGTGGCAAGATCCGAGTTTGTTCACCGCGGTACGTGTTCTCTTGTTGTTAGATTCTAATCGCAATTTTTCTTTCACATAGATTCGGTCGAATCTGTTAAGGGGTAGAATGTAATACTACGATTTATTCTAAGCAAGAAAGCGTTCATAACAGAAATTAGACATAAGAAAAGGGGTTCTGCGGTTCTTGACAACTTGGGCCTCGGGCCTTGGCCCAGAGGCCCATGAGGGCCGCCACCAATAAAAGGAGGGGGGAAACCCTAATCCGTACTGTAGCTACAGTACCGCCACCTCTACAGTGCTTGGCTACAGTGCATCTCCTCCCCCTCGCTGCCGGTGAAGACGATCCTTGTTGCTACCAGCCAAGTGGAGGAAGAAGGAAGGTCACCCGGGTGATTGCCCGGCCAAGAAGAAGAAGAAGAGGAAGGGGAAGAAGGGAGAAAGGCAAAGGAGGGGAGATCTCCAGCAAGTGTTCGTGATCTTCAGCAACTCGTCGATCGTTCCCCATGGATTAGTTGATTAATTGGATGTTTAGCAATGTCGGCTGATTAGATCCCTTTCTGGCCAGTCGTTTGAACGGCGGTTTTGAGGTCCTTAGAGGCAGAATCCATGGATCCCATCTCGTATAAAAAGTTGGGTTGTGTCCTTAGATTTCCGTGGCCACCAAGAACGCCCAAATCCGATTAACGATTAGCGAGTTATGAATTTTCTAGTGTCGCTGTCCTGATAATCTGTCAGCATTCTGACAGTCTGTAGAACTTTGAGTTAATCTATTATTTAAACACGAAATTAGAGGATCTCGTTATAATGAAAAAGATGTGTAATTTCCTCACCTTTCCAGAAAGCTAAAGAACGTAAGAATTGGACTTTCGTAGCAAAAGTTATGATAATTTTAGTGTACTGTCCAGAGAACCCGACGTGATAATTGATGTTCTGTAGATTGGTTTGGTAGGGGCAGTAGATGGCAGAATCAGAAGGGCTCCCCAACTAAATTTATTTAGGAAATTTAATTAACTTTCCAGAAAATCTAAGAAAACCTGGATTGGACTTCTGTAGAAATAGTTATGAATTTTTGAAGTCGACTGTCCACCGAGGGGGACAGATCGACGTGTAGGCTTGGGGTTGGGATCGAGTTAGACGCTCTTCAAGTTAGCGATTGTTGTTGTATGCTTTGGTTTGTTCCGCTACTGCTATCTTAGTATGCGCTATATTAATTACTCAGGTGGTGGGACGGGTCGGGCGGCACCTTGGCGCATCCTTCACTCTCTCGGTTAAGGCAAGTATAATGAGCGGTTATAATAGATATTGCTGAATGGCAATGTTTAATATGTATAATGGGTATTTGTGTGTTCATGATCGTGATGATGGCATGTTTGATAATGTTCATGGTTGCTAGTGTTATGATTTACGTGTTAATCATGGATATCGATAATTGTGAGTTCTATGTTTATGAGCTTTATGAATAGGATATTCATATGAAATATTGATGTGGATGCATGTTGTGATAATTTTGAGAGTTCTTACATATGCATCATGCTGAATTATTGAAGTCTTGGTCACGTGATGACCAAGCATCTCTTGAGTCCCGTCATGTTGATGACGGGCTAAAGGTCCCCATGCTTGAAGAGCATGGGCTTAAATCCCCATACTGGCGTGGTGTATGGGCAATGGTCCCCATGCCAGATGGTGCAGCATGGGTGTGCATCGACGGATCGCACTTTGCATTACTGTAAAATGCAAAAGGAAAGAGAAGGAAGAGAATTATCTTTTGAGCATATTGCATACATGCATGTGTAAGATAGTTGATATGTGGAATTGAGAGGTTTAATTGCTTATTTACATGGTTGTTCATTGTTGATGCCTTTTATTATACTTCTTTGAGTCATTGGGCTCACCTCTTGTTTTTGCTGTGTTTTTAGGTACTTCTTGCAAGAACGGCATACATGGGAGGGAGTAGGATTTGCTAAGGATGCACTCACTACCACACATTCTTTTAGAGATGATCATCATTAGTTCATACCTTAACAAAAGCAAACTGCTTAGGAATAATTTTGGTTATGCTTGAATGCATTGAACTATTTGTAATAATGAGGGTGGTAAATCTTGATTATGCTTACTTATGCTTTAGCTGAATAGATTCACTATGGTTGCTTGATGGATTTTAGATATTGAGATATTGATAATAAATTATGCATCTGACGGAACCTCCGGTATATTTAGTTATACAAAGGAGGTTCTGCCGAATTTTTGTGTGAAGTTTTAGTTTGTATATGTTTTAAATTAATTATTTTAGTAGCATTCTAGGCCTTTATTGGGTTGGGGTGTTACACTTGCATCAACCCCCGCACCGCTTGATCAACCAGTCGCACCGCACTGCTCGTTCGGTCATCCTTGGCCATTCTGCGCCATGCTTGAGTCCATTGACCTCACCTGGCATCCCTGATCGTTCTGGACCTTAGCTCTCCAAGCTTAGTCCCGATCCTCCTCGCCGTTGACCGTCGTTGACCTCCAAGCAACCTGCACACCAATAGACAAGCAAATCGAATCCGGGAACAAGTTCTTCACAACTTGACCCACGTTAGTGAAAACATGCAACATGCAACACATATGCACTGAAGCCCATGTCCTTAGGCTAACCCAACACGCATCGCCAACAAGGCGATGAAGACAAGTCAAAATCGGTCAGACCGCCGTTTTGGCCGGTCTGACTGCCTCTGGGACTGAACTAGAAAAACACTCGGGGTATGGCCGGTCTGACCACCGAATTGGTCGGTCTGACCACCAATGACCTGATAGTTCAGATCCTTTGCCGAAAACGCTTGAATCGACAAACCACAAATGCCATTGCCCATTGTATCATCATCCTAGGATCATGCACATATCCCCATGATATCCACAGATAGATATGTACTGTTCCCTTTAGATCCGATGGTTGAGATTCACCCTGAGGCAGAGATTGTTCACCTCAGCCTACGAATCCCCTCTATTTCTTTGGAGAATACACAAAATATTAAATCAGAATAAATGTAGGAGGGAAGGATCATGGCAAGTTCATTAGGGGATTAGAACAAACACATGAGCTCATTGAACACCAATCCTACATAGTGCCTCAAAATAAATGCTAGCCACAAGCCCAGGTAACTGGATGTCTCAACTTAATTTTTTATATAAAAATGTATGTGATAATTTTTTTTAATCGCAAAGCAACCAAGATGCGGTAAGCTTGCTTCCTTTGGCTCTTTAATTTGACGATAAATCGATTAAATTTTCAAAATTAACATGTATACACTCAAAAGCATGTGTATGCTACACTCCAAGAGGAAAATGGCATAGTTGCTTGAATCTGTCATATTTACATGAAGCTTAACCTGGCCTGAAATCATTATCCAGAACTGTACCAAATGATGGTTGATATCCCTAAATACAAACTCTCTGAATGAGTTAGTAAATAAGCCAATGCAAAGCTATCTACATGCATGATTTCAAAGTTAGAATCTTGAAGCTTGTAACATATACTCAAGATGTCTAGGTAGTTTAACTATTCTAGAGATGTCCTGCATAACAAAGTTACAGTGGTCGACCATCGAGTCATTGACATACAATTTTCAAGACAAAAAAAGAGGGGAAAGAAACATGATTTGGTCATATTTGTAAGCGAGGAAAGTTACGCTATCTTTGATTGTAGAAATCAGAGTACAAGGGTTACACATATATAGATTACAGCTATCATGTGAACGCATGATCCCTCGGAAGAGAAAGCGTCATGCATGCAGGAAGCCGAGGCACCAACATAGAAGGAGAAAGGCCAAAGATCATGCATGGAAGGAGAAAGGTCCAGCGCAGAAATCCTACCTAACACGCACCCTCAATCGGAACGTCGCCAAGGCGGACATTCAGACTAGACCTAAATTCGGTGAAGACGGAAGTCGGCAGCCCCTTGGTGAAGATGTCGGCGTACTGTGATGTCGTCGGGACATGAAGAATGCGAACATCCCCCAAAGCCACGCGCTCCCAGACGAAGTGAAGGTCTATCTCGATGTGTTTGGTGCACTGATACTGCACCAGGTTCGTCGATAAATAGACGGCACTCACATTGTCACAGTAAATCACAGTGGCACGACGAAGAGCGCTGCGGAGTTCATGGAGCAGTTGACGGAGCCAGCAATCCTCCGCGACGGCGTTGGCGACTGCCCTGTATTTAGCCTCAGTACTAGAGCGAGACACAGTATTCTGATGCTTGGACGACCAGGAGACAAGATTATCACCGAGGAACACAGTGTAGCCCGATGTGGACTTGCGTGTATCTAGACATCCTGCCCAATCAGCATTAGAATAAACCACGAGGTTTGCAGACTGTGACCGGTGAAGCTGGAGACCATAATCAAGGGTGCCACGTAGATACCAAAGGATCCGTTTGATCGCCGTAAGATGAGGCTCCCGAGGGTCATGCATGTGAAGGCAAATCTGCTGGACGACATAGGAGATATTTGGTCTTGTGAAGGTCGTCTCAGAGAGCTTCAAAGAAGACTCGATCTCGAGTAGCATTGCTCACTAGGGAGCCAGTAGAGGCAGACACTTTGGGATGAGTGTTAACAGGCGTACTACAAGGTTTGTAGTCTGACATCCCAGCACGCTCCAGAATATCCAAAGTATACTATCGTTGAGAGAGGCAGAGGCCACTCGAACTCTGCTGAACAGAGATACCCAAAAAATGATGAAGTGCGCTAAGATCTTTCATGGAAAATTCTCGTTGGAGGGCGGCAATCGTCCGGTGGAGAACAGGCATAGATGATGTTGTCAGGACGATATCATTAACATAAAGAAGCAAGTAAACAATATCAGCACCACAGTGATAGATAAACAATGACTTGTTTGACTTGGCCTCCACAAACCCGAGGGACAACAAATATGAGGTGAAACGATTGTACCAAGCACGCAGCGCCTGTTTAAGCCCATAGAGAGACTTGTTCAAGCGACAGACAAAATCAGGGAAGGAAGAATCCACGAAGCCCGTCGACTGGGTGCAATAAACTGTCTCAGATAGAGTGCCATGAAGAAATGCATTTTTGACATCCAGCTGATGAATAGGCCAGTCCTTGGAGAGAGCCAGAGAGAGTACTGTGCGCACGGTCGCCGGCTTGACAACCGGACTGAAGGTCTCATCTTAATCAATCCCAGGACGCTGAGTGAAACCACGAAGAACCCATCGACCTTTGTATCTATCAAGAGTGCCATCAGTAGTAAACTTGTGCTGAAAAATCCATTTGCCAGTGACAACGTTCACCTTGGGAGGTCGCGGAACAAGATCCCATGTGTTATTGGCGAGCAAAGCAGCATACTCAACTTCCATGGCACACCGCCAGTTTGGATCGGCCAGGGCAGACCGATAGGTCTTTGGGATTGGTGACAGTGCATCAGCATGAAAAGTGAACCGATAAATTGGCTGTCAAAACCCATGCTTGCCGCGAGTGACCATAGTGTGGGAGTTGCTCACTGGCAGGATCGGAACCGTACCATCATGGAGAGCACCCACAGTCGGGACTGTGTGTACCACGGGAGCAGGAGCAGGTGTGGCCACCGGGGGTGATGCGGCCAGTCGTACCGGTGAGATGCCTCGTGCGGGGGCAGCATCCGGCCCAGCTGCCAGAGGGGCCGACGAGGTACTACACGCAGGCATAGGGCCGAGCGCAGGAACCGGCCCAGTAGCCAGAGGTGCCGGCGACGTAATGCTCGGGGACGTGACGATCGGTCCATAAGCCAGAGGCGCGGGCGTCCCAATGTGCGGGGGCGCGGGGCCTGGCATGGCCATTGGCCCAGTGACCGCGGTAGGGTACCTGCAAGAGATAGGGTGCCTATAGGAGAGAAAGGACGTTCTGGTTAGATGGGCACCAGTACGTTCTCAAGAGGTGACAAAAAATCAAAATCATTACTAGATGGAGTGTTCGACTCAGCAAAGGGAAATGATGTCTCATCAAATGTTACATGACTAGATATGATGACTCGAATGGACAAAGGATCAAGACATCGATAACCTTTGTGGTCTGAGGAATATCCAAGAAAGATACACAAGGTGGAGTGAGGCGATAGTTTGTGTGGAGCGGTGGCGGACAAATTGGGGTAGCACTTGGAGCCGAACACATGAAGATGATCATAAGTTGGTTGTACTCCGTAGAGGGCAAAGTAAGGTGTGGAGTGGCTGAGGGTTTTTGTTGGGAGACGGTTGAGCAAGTATGTAGCGGTGTGAAGTGCTTCTACCCAAAAGGATGGTGAGCAGCTTGCCTGAAAAAGATGAGAGCGCACAATATTGTTAATGGAACGTATGATCTGCTCAGCTTTGCCATTTTGATGGGAGGTGTAGGGACACGACATGCGAAGGTTAATGCCATGCGTGAGGAAGAAAGTGCGGGCGGAAGAGTTGTCAAACTCCCGTCCGTTATCGCATTGGATGCTCTTTATTGTCGTGCCGAACTGAGTTGCCACATAAGAGAAAAAATTAGAGATGGTGGAAAAGGTACTGGACTTTAGGCGTAAAGGAAACGTCCAAACAAAATGAGTACAATCATCAAGAATGACCAAATAATATTTGTAGCCGGACACACTAGCAACGGGCGATGTCCAAAGATCACAACGAATTAGATCAAACTTATTGGCAGCTCTAGAGTTTGAAGTGGCAAATGGCAACCGTACATGACGACCAAGTTGACAAGCATGGCATATAAGATCATCAACAAGTTTGTTACATGGGATGGCAGAAATATTGGCAAGCTTGGAGATGGCTTCGTGTCCAGGGTGGCCGAGACGACGATGCTAGAGGGTGGTGGGAGCAACAGCCGCGAGAGCACAAGGGGACAGCGCCGGCAGGCAAAGAGGATAAAGCGAACCGAAGCTATTGCACCTGGCGATTACGTTCTGAGACCGAAGATCCTTCACAGAGAGGCCAAACGGGTCAAACTGAACAAAGCAATTGTTGTCAGTGATAAACTGGCGGACTGAAATAAGATTCTCAATAATGCTAGGAGTAACTAGAACATTATGAAGATGAAAGGGACCAGGGAGAGCGGTGGAGCCAGTAGAGGTGACGGGCAAAAGGGACCCGTTACCGACAACTATTGATGAAGGAGTAAAGGACCATGGCGAATGAGTGGAGGATAGGTTACCGACATCGGATATCATGTGCAAGGATGCCCCAGAGTCCATGTACTAATTAGTCGAGGCTAGCGGAGCAAGGGTCATGGTGTTGAACGCGTTCGCCAGGGACTGCTTGTCCCATGAGCTAGTCAGTGGAGTCCAGGTGCCGAGAGGTGGCTGCGTAGCTAGCGGTGGTGCAGGCGCTTGTAGGGGCGGTAGGCCGATTGTAGCAGCGTGAAGAAGAGGTCGGGAGGCGGTCCTGCGAAGAACACCTATGAGGGATGCGGGCGCTGCCTTTGCTATTCTGCGCGCCTGCTGGTGCCTGTTGTGCCCCTGAGCGGGGGTGGGGACCGGGCCACATCTGAATGGTCCCCGTCCATGGATTGTAGAAGGAGGGTCAGCCGGCGCCGCCCCCATTGCCGTTGCTGTTGCCGCCATTCTTGCCACGGCGACGACGCCGGTTGGAGTTGCCGGACCTTCCCTCGTTTTGGGTAGATGGGCGGGTGGCGCCGTTTGGGCCACCCGTGGAGCCACTGCCAGTGGCGCCACCGCCAGTGGCGCCACCAGAGGGCTTGCTTGATTGGCCTGTCGCGGCTGAAGTCTGATACCATGTAAGCGAGGAAAGTTACGCTATCTTTGATTGTAAGAATCAGAGTACAAGGGTTACACATATATATATTATAGCTATCATGTGAATGCATGATCACTCGGAAGAGAAAGCGTCATGCATGTAGGAAGCCGAGGCACCAGCATGGAAGGAAAAAGGTCAAAGGTCATGCATGGAAGGAGAAAGGTCATGCATGGAAGGAGAAAGGTCCAGCATAGAAATCCTATCTAACAATATTCTACCACTTAGTAAATTCCAGCTGGACATTCTTAGAAATTGATAGCATGAAATCCATTATGCAGCAAATGTACATGGACAATTTTTTTGTTGAAATAAATTTTTATTTGAATGATTCAAATTGACCACTTACTAATGACGTTATATCTAACCATAACCTAGAGTTATACATTTAATATTTCTAATAGATCACTTACTATGATGCTAGTAAAAGATTGGCCTCTTAATTTGAATGATACTATGAGTTGTTGATCCCATGAGAACACAATCTTTAGTTTATAGAAAGATGGCACCTTAGGAGCTCATAAGTTCCTATCCTAACTAATAATGTTGGTGATATGCCTTAAGAGGCAGTCATGGGGATGATTGTATCACATCTATGTTTATAAATTATAAAACAACTATAATTATATTCCTGTGATGAATTATCATTTATAAAGATTAGCATGCATGTAACTTTTTGGTGAAGCTCTTTAATAGTTATACGATGTCATTTTAAGAAGGATCCCTAGTCGGATGTCACTGGTCAGAACACATGTATTGATTGATGACCATGTTTCGTCGGTCATAGATATGGGGATATCAAATCAATAATGTGAGCACATGTTAGAGAACATGGTGTTGGATTGATCAACCTTGAGACACTATTGAGATTGTTATGATTCTATGTGTCATCAGTTGGTCTCAAGCAATGATGATAGATAATCCTTAGACTTAAGATCAACATGGTTTTCTACATGTATAATAGTACACTTAGGGGTTACCAAATGATACTCTGTAACTGGATAGTTATAAAGGTAGCTCTCGGCTATGTTGTGAAACATATGGAGATATGTGACTGGTCGGATATGGGATTTGTTTCTGCTAACATAACAGAAGAGATATCTCTAGGCCCTTCGATATGGTCGAATAAAGGAAGTGGATGGCCATGCCATAAGTGGTCAAAGAGTCGACCACATCAAGTTATCCATCACTTAATCGAGAAAATATTGAGCAGTCCATGGATGACAAATATCTCACCTAGAGTTCGACTAGATATTGTGGGGGCAAAAATAGATATGCAAGTAGGTCGCTTAGTCTGACTAGATACGAACTGATCGTATGGAGATTGAGACTGGTCATGAGCTGGTCGTACATGATCACTAACTAGTTAGTGAACTAGTCATAAGGTGTTACAAACTGGTCATGACCAGATATGAACTAGTCGTAAGGAGTTACAACCTGGTCGTGAGTGATAAGAACCTAGTCGTAGATCATAATGCATAAGATTCATCTAATATAATCTTTATGTGTATTCAGGAGTTGCTATGTCCTACTAGGAACTGCTACAGACTTTAGATCGGGAAGGAGTTTCTGAGTAACGACCGATTACGCACGAACCTATATGGTCACACACTTAACGGATTGGAACAAACTAGTTTGCATTGGATCCATTATGGGCTTTCATAAGGGGAGGCGTGGAGGCTTTTGGATGTAAGAGTTACATCATCTATAGAAACCCTAGCCACCATCTCCCTGAAGGCCCCGCCGCGCGTGCTGGTGCTAGCACACTGACGTACGACATTCCACCCTGGATATGTGGATATCATAGAGGCATTGCTACTCTAATCTAGGATGATCCACGAAGTTCGTAGGTGTTGGAATTTAAGGGTTGAGCCAATTAATACTCTTCATAAATCCTAGAAAATCCCAAAGGCCCACTCATACATGATGGAAGGTGGGAAGTTTAATATCATATTGGTAGTCTAGGTGAGAGGAGACCAACTTATAAGGTGGAGTTGGTCTTACCTAGTTGAAGCAAGCAAAATAAGCACACGCGTGTGCGCTCGCTCACTCGCCACGCCATCGCCATTGCTTGCCTATACGCGACATGTGCATGAATGGTCCAGCGATTTTGTGTCTAGTTGGGTGTGGGGCTATTGCTTCTTTTTGGACCTCAAAACCATGCAATACACATATTGGAATGGGAAACCGAATGTTTGAATTACATTGATTCAACAAGGCTTTTATGGCACACATCAACTGTGTTTAATACAATTTCCAAAATGTTTCATGCTATGATTGTGGCAGTTTCTTTCTCTAGCCGCTGGATTCCATATGAGGGAGAGACGTCTCCACTTAGACGGAACGAAGAGGTTAGCCTTCGGTTTTTGACCTGTTCCTTTGTGCTATGCTATGTCGACTACTCCATCCCTTCATCGGCATGCAGCGAAACAGGGAGAGTAGTGTCTCCGAAGCCAGTGTCCCTCATGATCCTGCATAGGTTGGGGCAAATCTGGTTTTTGGAAAGCGTTCGTGCGACTGCTCATGGCTTCCTTTGTCATCTACTGTGCGCTGTCTTCTTCGCATCAGAGTCTACCGCGACCTTCGCTGGAGTGATTCTCTATAAGTCGTGGTGTTATCACTTGACATGGCTAGGTCTTGCTTCCTTTAAATTAGTCATGTGATAATGATGATCTCTACTTATGTTAGTAGTGTTCTTGTTCCAGGCTTTGCCTTGATATAGTGCACATAAATGAGATAGGCATATTTGAGTTGATGATCATGCTACTATTCATAGTTGCAAATATGCCTAGTATACATGCCTCTATTACATCGATTATTGTTTTGGGAATAAAAATAATCACAACATAGCACATATTCCTAACACTCCAAAAACTTGATAGGCACTTTGTGATGGCTGGTTTTGCCAAGGCTATGAAACTAGAGAAGTTCACTAGTGCAAACTTCATGTGATGGCAGACAAGTGTCCAATTGTGGCTCTCGGCTATGAATGTATTTTGGGTCATGTTACTAGGTCCTGATGAACCTCGTACTACTGTAAAACAAACAGAGTACGACAATCTTTGTCGGGTGCATTCTAAGTGTGTTGTCTTACTAGCTCTACGATGTGTATATGCACATGAAGAATGTTGCAGAACTATGGCATGCACTCGAACACAAGTTTGCTGCCTCAGATGTTGTCCATGAGTTGTATGTCATGGAGCTATATCATGACTACAAAATGGTTGATAACCATTCTATAGTCGAGCAAGCTCATGAACTACAATTTATTGTGAGGGAACTTGCCCACCTTGGTTGTCAATTGTTGGGGGCTATTATTGCCAAATTGCCTCCATCTTGGAGGAATTTTGCCACATCTCTAAAACACAAGAGGCAAAATATTTCCATCGAGGATCTGATTGCTAGTTTTGATGTTGAAGAGACGGCTCGGGCAAAGGACCTGACAGCAACGGTGCGAGAGGGACAGTATAGTGCGAATATTACGCAAATTAGCAAAGGAAAGGCCAAGGTTGTTCCGACCACCAACTTCAAAAGGACCAACAACAATAAGAAAAAGTGAACCTGGAGGATATTACTTGCTTTGTTTGTGGCAAACGTGGCCATTGGGCTAAGAAATGCCACAAACATATGGGCAAGAAAAGTCATCCAGGGCAGAAGAAGTCTGCAAATGTGACTATTGGTGATGTCGAGGCATCTGAGTATGGTAATTTACCTACTGTCTATTTGGCATGTTAATCTACTAATTGGTGGATTGACATAGGGGCTAATATTCATGTGTGTGCTTATGCATTTATGTTTTCTTCTTACCAGGTTGCACGGGGTTCCTCCGTCCTAATAGGGAATGGGTCTCATGCTTCTATTCTTGGTGTTGGCATTATAGATCTGAAGTTCACTTCGGGAAAGTTTGTGCGCTTGAAGAACATGCAACATGCCCCTACCATAAATAAGAACCTCGTCAGCGGCTCCCTTCTATGTCGAGATGGTTCAGGTTGGTCTTCGAGTCAAATAAAGTAGTCGTGTCGAAATGTGGACTCTTTATTGGAAAAGGCTATGAGTGCGGAGGCTTATTTCGCTTTTTCCGTTTGGATTTTTGTAATAAGGTTGTGAACCATATTTATGACTCTACGAATGGTGGTGAGGCCCATGTGTGGCACTAACGTTTATGTCATATAAATTTTGGTTCTATGTCTCGACTTTCTAGTTTAAATTTAATTCCAAACTTTTCCACAGTCAAAGGTTCCAAATGCCAAATTTATGTGCAAGCGAAGCAATAGCGAAAGCCTCAGAAGGCTATGGAGGAAACAAATTCGGCAAAATTGAAACTCATACATTCAGACTTATGTGAGATGAATGGTATATTGACAAAAAGAGGGAAAGAAAAGATAAGGCGTTGGACTACTTTAAAACTTATAAGGCTATAGTTGAGAATCAGTTAGACAAAAAGATTAGGTCCGATCGTGGTTGAAATTATTTTTTCAATGAGTTCAATCAGTTTTGTACGAAACATGGCATTATCCATGAAAGGATACCTCCCTATTCACCTCAATCCAATGAGATTGCCGATAGAAAGAACAACACCTTGATTGACTTGGTGAATACCATGTTAGATACTACAGGTATGTCTTCGACATGGTGGATAGAGGCTATGTTAACCGCGTGTAATGTATTGAATAGAGTCCCCGATAAAAATTGTGAGGTAACTTCGAACGAAGGTTGGAAAGGTAGAAAACAACCACTCTCCTATTTGCACACTTGGGGGTGCTTGGCGAAAGTCAATGTTCCAATAACTAAAAAGCGTAAACTTGGACCTAAAATAGTGGACTGTATCTGTCTAGGATATTGTGACAGCCGCCGAGCGATTTAATTTGTAATGCTTAACCATTCCATTGGTCCTAGCATCACAAATCAAATTTTCCCGCTCTCGGTGTATGTGTACTGCGTGTATATGTACTTTCCAGAACTAAAGTACAATACACCTTACAAAAATTAAGCATCAACTCCATACACAACTTATTACATTACCAAAGTTTTCATAATTTACAATATGCCCAACATACAAAAGAGAAAGTCTACAGTGGAAACAGTTGCCATAAGATGGCTATGAACAAAAACCAATCGGCTGCCCTTATCCACAAGGCAATTGACCAGAAACGCCCAAGCTAGTCGTCGAGAGTGAAGTCAGCCTCACAAACGTCAACTCCTTGGGGGGTCAACCTCCTATGCAACAAATAGACAGTGCAGTTGAGTACAAAAACGTACTTAGCAAGACTTACGATTAACAAACCTATACATAGCTACATGCAAGCTTGATTCAATGGATATGGCTATAGAGTTCATTTTTAGAGTAAAGCCACAGTTTATTTGCAATAGAGTACTAGATTGAAGGCAATTTGTTAAAACAATTTTTAATTGTTCAAAAATCAATGAGACAATAATTATAGACATAATCAACATGCCACACGTATGGGGGTTAACCCTCTGTGAATCACCCATCCTAGGCTCTACAGGGGTGTATAACTTTATCCACAAATCAGACCGCTCCTTTTTCAACTGGATAAAGCACACTTCCGAAGGTATGCCAGCAGAGCTAAGTCATACGAGATGTTTTCCAATGGAGTGAGCTAATTAAGAGTCGCACAAATGGGGGTTAACCCTCTGTGAATCACCCATCCTAGGCTTCCACAGAGGACCCATACGTTGTGTCAGAGACATTGGCCCAGCCGTAGCAACTGCTAATGCTCCTCGGGTGAGGGAACCTACCCGGATCCCACCCCGCACATGCCCGACACAACAGAACAACATAATATTTTTCTTTTCTCCTACACCTACCACCGGTGACTCATTAATTAACACACCCCAGAGTACTAAGTCAAGAGGGGACACATATCATCCTCATGTTGTTGCACACGATAATGCTTGGTTTAGTGGGACAAGATGTTCGGTCCTTGTTGACCCGGGCACACAACCACACATCCAATAATCACACCTACCAACCATGTGCCCAAGTCTAAATCTTTTTTTTTCATTTTTAATTTTTCCAAATATGATATACACATGACTACCCTAACTCAAGTATTTAAAATAATGTTGTACTAGCCATCGCCGAAACGATGATATGGGGGACTACCGTTCTAAGCATGGCTAAGTGACAACAACTCATATACTAAAATATAAAGTGACTAGAGCCCATCCATCGAGCTCTAAATCACAACGGATATAGACCTAGGCTCAGTGGAAAAGGATAGATATTTCCCTAAGGTTCAAGTAACCATTCAGGTTAACTATCGCGAACTAAGAAAATATTTGACAACATAGCATGCATACATATAGTTAAAAATTTGAAATATTAGCATGCGAATATAATAGGATCAACGTGCATCAAAGGAAAACTACTTGCCTTGCTGGAGACAGTCTTCTGGCTGTAGAGGACCACTCTCGCAAATACCCAAATCGACAAAATCTATCGATTGAGCAAAAGAGCGAATAAGAACGAATAACACCAAAAATAGGCCAAAATTCAACTTATCAAACTATGCATACAACACGGATAGAGAATGATATTTAAGGGACTTTAGATGAAAGTTTCAGTTCAAAATAAATTTATTTGGATTTTCAAAGTGCTTAACAAGTTAAAGGCATAATTGTATAATTATCAAAATTTTATGAAACAGAGTCATACAACAAATTTATACCAAGTTAAAGTACAGAAAAATAAGAATTAACAAAATTAATTTCACTCTATTTGGAGTAAAAATGAAATACTTATGGATTTTTCAAGTTTAAATCATTTTCTAAAGTAAGAACAATTCCTTTTAACCATCCAATATTTTCTAAAATAGAAACATACTTAAGATTTATTCCATTTAAAAGTAAACTAAAAATGAAAGCCAACAAAATTGGTTTTATTAAATTTGGAGCAAATTTGAATTAGTTATGAATTTTCTAATTTAATTGAATTTTCAGTGTAAAACTAATTCATTTCGAAAATTCTGAAAGTGTTAATTTCTTTTTCTACCGATGCTCAGCCGACCCACTATCACTGACCGGTGGGACTGAGGTGAGGGTGTTGACTTGGTCAACTTTGACCTAGCCTCGGCTGCGATGATGTCGAAGGCGTATTTCACGAATACGTCTTTGGGTTTTAAGAAACACAAGCTCACCCTAAGCAGTAAGGAAACACGTCTTTCTTAAGGGTAAACGTACTCCACCACTTTACGCAATTGCTTAGCCACCCGAGAGGGCCCACATGTCACTAACTTAGAGGTTTAAAAATGGTTCAATTATATTTCTAATTACGCTTAGTCCGGTAGGGTCCACAAGTCATATGCACATCTAAAAGATGATTAAATGCTAATGACCTTAGTTAGCCCTAAGCTACCGATGGCTCATCGGAGTTCTCATGCATGGGTGTGGTGGCGAGGGAAGTGATCTAGCGAACGAGAGATGCTCTGGACTCGGGGACGGCACCTCTAGATGCACAGCAGCCTCGCGAAACCGGTGATGATGATGCGGAGCTCGGAGGAGGCCAGCGGCGAGCTGGCGACGAGGTGGAGACAAAGACACGGCCCTTGCGGAGAAGATGCCTCGGAGACGGAGGAACCTCAGGAAGGTGCGCCTCGAGACCGACTTGGCTTTAGGAATGATACGCCCAAGGCCTTGTTGTCGATGGAGGTCGAATCACTACAAGAAATATGCTAAACTATGACAAAATTTCTATGGCAACTAGGTAAATTGTCATTATCTGCCCATATTCTATGACATTTTTCGGCAGCAGTGTCATAAAGAGCATCCCAGGGCTGGGACCCTACTTGTAGTGATGAAAAATGTCAAAATCATCACTAACTCCCAAACCTCAAATTGTCATAAATAGGGCATTTGGCATTGTGACGCCATTGCTTTGTCATAGTTACATAGGTGACAATCTCATATCGTCATAATCCTCTTGGAGTTTTTTTTGGATAAAGTTACACAGGTGGCAAGCTGGTTTGTTGCCACCATGGACGCACAGAAGTGGGACCCACATGTCAGGAAGTAGTGCAAAATGTAATGTGGCACGTGCAAATAAAAACTAGCTCCCAAGCTTCAAATCGGGGATCTGTTGCATCGTAAGCTGCTGCAACACCACTGCACCATCGAGAGGAATTCGTTGGAATTGTATGTGAATATCTAGATTAGCTATTACATGCGAGGCAGGGACTTACAAAGAAAAACCAGTAGCACGGTGGCGGCCACTATGTTTGAACGGCTGAGCAAAGGGGAGGGCTGCGACTCCCGCCGGCGACGGCTCCACCTCCCGCCAGTGAGGGCTACTTATCCCATGCTCCTTGCGCCACTGCCACGCTCTGTGGCACGGCCATAGCTGCTACGATGGTCGGCCGCCACACAGGCCGCCACCCAGATCTGGCCAAACATAGGCCATTCTCAATTGTAGTCTTCAATTGAAGGTAAGGATGCCCTCCATTCTCCTTTTGTTGCTTCTTAGTGGCTCGGGTTTGGTTGAATAATAGTGCTATTGTAGATTTTTTGCGTTTTTAGCTGGTCCATGGTTTAACTTGAGTATATGCCACTGAATTACTAATTTGAGAGTTTAGAATACACTTAATTTTACAAGCCGTTCGGTGATTGCAAAATATTTATGTTTTGTGAAGTTGAGCAATATGAAGATGTGAACAACATGGACAGTAATTTTGATTAAGGTTTACTTGTTTGAATGGTTGATAGATGGGCAATAATTTTGATTAATTTGTACTTGTTTGAATGTCTGACAGATGGACAGATCTTGGATTAAATCCAGACAGTTTAGCACTGCACATATCAATGGGGTGAAAGAGTTCATGCAATTTGTTAGTGCCCGATTTGATGAGAATGCTGAAATACTTTGCCCATGTCGTGTATGTTTGAATCGGGCTCATAGACCTCAAGGAGTTGTGGAGGATCACATATATATATTCATGGGATGTCAAGCACATACAATAGGTGGATCCATCATGGAGAACCATTGGATGTTGGAATTCATGAAAATGCACCCCATGAGAATGAACCATTCGATACTATGGAACATGATGTTGAAGAGGATGTTGGTTTGAACGAGGACGATGGCGATGATGCTAGAATTCCAGATATGGTAGAGGAGTTATACATAGCTAAAGAAGAAGGTGGATGGAATTCAATGTTTGAAAGTGTAGTAGCAGAATTGCAGCGCCATCTTTATCCTGGATGTGCCCATTTTTTAAGATTTACATTTGTTGTGAAGTTACTTCATATCAAGTCATTCTATCGAATCAGTAATGTTGCATTCACCGCATTGCTGAAGCTATTGTCTTCAGCGTTCCCAGCTTGCTTTCTTCCCACATCTTACAATGAAGAAAAGAACTTTATTCGTATATTAGGACTTGGATATGATTCAATCTATGTTTGCAAGAATAATTGTGTCTTGTTTCGAAAGGAGTATGCCAACAATGATGAGTGCCTAGTATGTGGTGAATCTAGATGGAAAGATGCAGAAGGAAGGAAGTAGATTCCCGTGAAGGTATTGCGGCATTTTCAATTGATTCCAAGGCTGAAGAGGATGTTTGCTTCCAAAAATACAGTGGAGGAGGCACAATGGCACAAGTTGAAGCGGCAACCTGTGGACAATGAACTCAGCCATCCTACTAATGGTGAGGCATGGAAAGACTTCGATAGAAAATATGGGTGTTTTGCAAAAGATGCAAGGAACATGAGACTTGGCCTTGCTACAGATGGTTTCAATCCATTTGGCAACATGAGCTCCTCCTATGATGCATGTAGTGCTAATATGTTTGATCTACATGCTACAATTTTATGGTGCATTCATGATTATCCAACATTGGGCACCTTGCCAGGATTAACCACAAAAGGTTATTATGTATGTGTGCGTTGGGACAAAGATGCCTACTCAAAGAAATTAAAGCACAAGATATATTACATTGGCCATTGTCGTTTCCTTCCAAGGGATCATCCATGGAGAAAAAGGAAAGAATTTAATGGTGAGAATGAAACCCGTGCGAAGCCTTGGGAACTTAGTACAGAGATCTTAGACCAGTAAAGCATCTACAAAGCGGTAATAAGAGAAAGCGGCAAGCCGATGGTCAAGGTTACACTCGAAGAGTTTGTTTGTTTGACTTGCCATATTGGTCGAGTCTGAAGCTGCGGCACAATCTTAATGTAATGCACATTGAAAAAAATATATGTGACAACCTACTTGGTACATTTCTCAACATTGATGGGAAGACAAAGGACACAGTCAATGCTAGGCTAGATTTGGAAGACATGGGCATAAGATCGTTTTTACACTTGCGGTATGCAGGAGATTCATACAGTATCCCTAAAGCCTCGTATGAAATGGAAAAAGACCAAAAGCGTAAATTTTTTGAATTTATAAGAGAGGTGAAATTTCCAGATGGATATGCTTCTAACTTAGCAAAATATATTAGTGCGGATGGATGCAAGGTGCTAGGATTAAATACTCATGATTGTCATATTCTTCTATAAAGAATTTTACCTACTGCCCTACGAGGAATCATGAGTAAGGAGATATATGAAGCAGTTGCTGAATTGGGAAATTTCTTTCAGCAGTTATGTTGCAAAACTCTAAAGCTAGATGTTCTGCATAAATTGAAAGTTCAAATCCCAATCATTTTGTGCAAGCTTGAGAAAATTTTTCCACCAGCTTTCTTTGATGTTATGGTGCACTTGGCTGTTCATTTACCTGATGAAGCAATCCTAAGAGGCCCAGTGCAATATGGCTGGATGTACCTAGTGGAAAGAAGGCTATGTACACTGAAGCATTTTGTGAGGAATAGGGCTAGACCTGAAGGATCCATTGTAGAAGCATATTTTGCTAATGAGCATTTAACGTTTTGCTCAAGGTACTTGAATGATATGGAGACCTCTCTGTTTTTCAACATGGTGTTGATTTAATTAGGGCCTCGAGGATGACATATATTGAAGGTGATTATGAGAAGATGGTTTGGTATGTGCTCAACAATTGTCCTGAGGTTCAGCCATTTATCGAGTATGTTGATGCGGTCACGACTACTAACCCTACTGCTGAACTTAATTCTTGTGTTCCAATTGTCACGCATGAATTAATTTTAGAATTTTCTGAGAAGAAAGAAGAGAAGGTACATGTGCATGCAATGCTTGATCCAAGTGCAAGTGCAACACATGGAGGTAAACCAGTTCACGTGCTTGCATGTGCGTCCAGGAGACCAATCTGCTAACCACATTGATTTCGGTTGGTTTGGATTGCATGAGGATGTCACGCTTCCTGGAAGGAAAACTGCTGCATGTATACATGGTGTGCTTGAGCGGTGCATGGAGTTGGACCATGCGTGTGCATATGCACATACACACAAGTGTGTGTTTGATCTAGGAAAGATGCATGAGTGGGAATATTGCAATCAGAGCACAAGAGTTATGCTGAGAGATTGGTTTCCTTTCCAAGGGAAGAAATCACGTTTGTTATTTTGTGCAGATCACGTACTAGAAAAATTAGTGCAAGAAGATTATTCCAGAGTTCCTATTTTGCACGCCAAGAAAGATGAGGTTGTTTCCCATACGGTTTGGAGAGATAAGTCAATGGATAAGCAAGGAGATAGAAGTCATGTTCGGTGGGGTGAATTCTAGGAAATCAGGAAGCAGGAGATGTTTTCTATTGCTAGCGCCTGGAAGATCTATTCATTTGATTTCCTTTCTCTATGTGCATTAGGGTGGAGCCCACCTGTAAATTTGGTTAAGCAATTAACATCCGAGATGTAAAAGGATGTATTCCTAAAATCCTATTTACGTAGCTTGCTTTCCTTAAGTTAGTCTACGTGGGTTAGTTCGCACTTTGTTTATTTTATTAGTCTCCAACGTGTTAGGCTAATTAGATGAGTCCAAATTATTAAGTTGGCTTGTGCCAAACACTTGTAAGGCTATATATAGCCAGTAGATGCGTCGTGCCAAGGAGGCCAAAGTTTAGATTGCTACGAGTTGAGTTATTTGGTGTGTCGCCATGAGGGCCTACTCCTGTTATCGCGTGTGTGCGAGTTCTTGAGAGTTTTCCATCTAGGATATCTCTAATTGCTACTCAGGTTTAATCTTGTTGATTGAATTTGTGTGCTGATCTTGTTTGATCTTTTCTCTCGTTCGTGTACTGTGGTGTGTGCGGGTGTGAGATTTATTTATCCAAGTGCGAGTTGCATCCAGTAATTCATGCTACACATATTTGTTCGGGATCCAGGAGATTTGTTTTAGATCACTATTCACGTGCATGCTACTGTTCATGTGCATGGTGCTGTTCATACAGCGCTAAGAGAAGGAGACGGCGCACTACTGATCTTCGAGTTCCACCGTGAAAGATCGGGCAACCCACAGATTTAATCTCGCCTCGAGGTTGATCCGCATCATATGTGATCCCTTCTAAAACTTTTGACTTTTGTTTCAGATATAATATATTATTTATCTCTAATTTCTAAAGCCACTATGCAGGTTATGCAGACAAGAGTTAGAGAAACAAGGTAGTCACGATGTGGAAAAAAGGCTAGAGCATGAATTTGCCACATGGTTTAAGAAGCATGTGAGTTTTCTTTGCAATTTTGGATGGAACTCTGATCAGGTGTATAGGTTATCATCATGTTGACCTTTTTGTTGTCCAGATGGCAAGACTGCATTATGTGGAAGGAGTAGAGGTCAGTGATGACCTGTATTCATTGGAATACCAACCAGATATGCGAGTGAGATTATATTCAGCATGTATTGTTGACGGTGTTCAATATCACACGATTGACCGTGAAAAAAATAGAAAGACTCATAACAGTGGAGTCATGGTTCAGGGTACACATAATGGTGAGCATATTGATTTTTATTGTTGTCTGCAAGACATTATCGAGTTGCAGTATAACTCAAGCCAAGACATCCGTCGAACAGTTGTTTTATTTCATTGTGGCTGGTTTGATCTTGATGACAAGAAGACAAGATTGAAAGATGATGGATATTTCAAAACTGCAAGTTACTGGTACAAAGGAGATCCTTTTATTCTAGCCGCACAATCAACAAAGGTATTTTAATTATATTGCAGGACACAAAGTTTGGTGGAGACTGGAGAGTTGTTCAAAAGTTTGAGCATAGGCATTTGTGGAGTCACCGAAGCAGAACCTGAGAAGGAACTTACATACCAAGATGATGACTGTAAACAATGTCCAGTACAAGAAAATGAACCTATTTCTGAAAATTTACATGCTGATGATGGAGAGTGTCATACTGTCCCTGCTAGTGTCGTTGAAAATACTCTCTACCAAGTGGATGATGTCAACTGTGAGTCTGATGAAGACGATAACACTTACATGCAGTACTGTAGTGATAATGAAGATCATGCAATTCCTGAGATAGATAGCGCTGAGGAGTAGTTTGTGATCTGTTAGTTTGTTGTAATGTGGACATAGATATGTAAGATTAATTTGGCACTTTGTTGTATTTTCTGATGTTAATCTCGCTTGTGTAAGATTCATCTTATTTATAGCTTTGGACTATCTGATGTTAATCTGTAACCTATGTGTGTGCAAGTCTGAAGCTTGAAACTTGCAGCATGATGCCTAGATTCTGTGATGATTTTGTGACGATTTCCACATTTACGTCACAAATTCTGTGCCACTCTCGTGAACGCCCCTGGCTTCGCCGTTACCAAGCATCACTACTACAAAACAGGCTATAGTAGACGCCCCATCACAGACGGTTCCTTTAGAACCGTCTGTGTTGGGTCTGTCCGGACCTGCGGGTGGCGCGGGCAGCCTATCACAGACAATACTTTTTAGAACCGTCTGTGAATTATCATAGACGGTTCTATTAACAAACCATCTACGATAATCCCCCCAATCACAGACGGTTTTAGTTTACAACCGTCTGTGTACTATCACAAACGGTTCTATTAACAAACCGTCTGTGATTAATCACAGACGGTTAGTTAATAGAACCGTCTGTGATAATTCACAAATGGCTCTATTAATAAACCATCTGTGATATTTAGTTATCACAGACGGTTCTGATTAAGAACCGTCTGTGATATCCTGGCTCCATATAAATTGAGCCCGACACATCCCTCTGCCGCACTGCCGCTGTGTCCACTGCGCGCCGCACTGCCGCTGCCTCTGCCACTGCCTACCGCTTTGGAGCAACCCCCTGCCGCTGGCTCCACTTAGATCTGCTGCTCCTCCCCCAGGTGCCACACTTCCCTGCCCTAGCTCTCCTCCAATCTGCGGCTCCTCCCCTAATTAAACAGATGGAGTAATACTTATTATCCTTTATCCACTCTATTGATTAATGATTTTCCCTTATTTTGCTACTCTGTACATGGACCCTAATGTTTTGTTTTCTTTGTTGTATTCCTTAATCGAAAGCATAGGGTTTAAGTTTCAATTAATACTTCTCACGAAAGCTATAAATTCTTAGAAAAAGGCAAAATATTTAGCTCTCAATTTGATGGACCCTAATTAAACCTAAACTATAGCAGCCATTGGATGTTATTGAACCAAAACTATGATATAAATTCCAGAAAATGAAAAGCAAAACATGTAGCCTTTAATCTGGTGTAATTCCTTTGTGCAACGATGAGACAAAACAAGTAAGTACGTACAAAGAGGTGAAAGTCTTAATCAGAACTAATTTCATGAGTAGTTTTCTAGAACAGATTAAAAAGAAGAATTTATGACACACCAAGATAAGTCACATGTGCAATGATCTATTTTATATTTCCTCCATTTATCCATGAAGAAACGTCATCACAGTGGTTTATTGTTTCAATTATATCAAAACGGATACCCACGCAATCGCGCAGGCCAACTTGCTAGTTATTAGGATCTTCCTCCTGTCTTTTGTCCCGTATCTAATCAACAATCATGAAGATAATCAATAATTATCTGTTGCGCCAGCTTAGAGAGGAGAAGGTTGGACCCCTGGCCCTATGCCTCCAACACCCGCCGCCTCCTCCCCCATTGCGCCACCTTAGAGAGGAGAAGGAAAGGAGAGAGGAATCGTATTTTCTTCGTGAGCTCCAAGGGTAACGATCTATAACCCTTTATGTTTGCTCTAAATTAATCGCTAATCAATTTGACACTAATTTGTTACATGCGTAGTGTAGATGGATCGAAACTGGATGTACGGTGTGAACCGTGTGAGTCAAGAGTACATTAATAGTGTGGTTGCTTTTAGAAGAGCATTGGCGGGATATGTTGAAGAAGGGATAAATTTTATGTCTTGTCCATGCATTGATTGCGTAATGAAGATGTTTAACAACTTGGCGCAGATCGAAGCGCACTTGATTCGAAGGGGTTTCAAAAAAGGGTATACATGTTGGACCAGCCACGGTGAAGAGCAGATTATACCAGAAGTTAATAATGACGACATCGCCTAGGAAGTCAACGATTTCCCAGATGTGGACTGTGCTTTTGATGAGGATAGGTGGCACGATGACAATCTGGATCAGGTGTTATGCGATGCAGAAGAGAACTACAGTGAGAGAGAGTTTTATAAATTTGAGGGCTTAAGGGAGGACTCGGTGAGACCTTTGTTCCCTAGTTGCAAGCCGGAATATACAAGGTTGTCAACCGTGCTTGAACTGCTGAAATTGAAGGCAAGCAATGGTTGGTCCGATAAGAGTTTCACGGCGTTGTTAGGTCTCCTAGCGGACATCCTTTCGGAGGGAAACGTGTTGCCCAGCACCACCTATCAAGCAAAGAAGGTTATTTGTCCATTGGGAATGGAAGTAGAAAGAATACATGCATGTCCAGAACAATTGTATCCTCTACAGTAAAGAGTATGAGACATGCATGTATGTCCGTGTGCAAAGCATCCCGATACAAGCATCGAATTGCTAAGGTGAAGCAAGGACCTCTGCTAAGATGTTGTGGTATCTGCTGTGATCCCACGTTTGAAGTGTTTATTTGCGAACCCAAAGGAGGCAAGATTGCTGCATTAGCACTCAGAGGAGCGTAAGAGAGATGGAAAGCTAAGACACCTGTTGTTTACGCCAATGGAGAAACTTCGATCGAGCTTGAAGAGTTCGGTCTTGAACCGAGGAACATAAGGTTAGGGTTGAGTACAGATGGAATGAATCCTTTCGGTAACATGAGCAAGCCGACATAGCTTTGGCCCGTGAATCTATGTATGTACAACCTTCCTCCTTGGTCGTGTATGAAGCGGAAGTACATTTTGATATCACTACTTATCCAAGGGCGAAGCAACTGGGAATGATATTGATGTGTACCTAGCACCATTCTTTGGAAGATCTTGTGACCTTTGTGGAGCGAAGGGCAGGTATGGGATGCGCATAAGCGAGAGAACTTCACTTTACACGCCATGTTGTTCTGCACCATCAATGATTTTCCTGCCCTTGGTAACCTGTCGGGCTTCAGTACAAAAGGAGCCAAAGCCTGTCCGCACTGCTTAGATACTACGGAGAGTGTATGGCTGAACAACTCGCGCAAAACTGTGTATATGCGTCACCGTAGGTTCCTTCCCAGGAGTCACCCATACCGCAAGATGAAAAAACAATTCAACGGAAATAAGGAGAACGATTCAGCTCCAAGGGCTTTTAGAGGGAAAGAGGTCTATGATATGGTTAAGGATATCGATGTTGTGCTTGGGAAGGGACGTAAATTAAGAACCCGTGAGAAGAACATCTGGAAGAAGCGGTCAATTTTTTGGGACTTGCCTTATTGGGAGTACTTAGAAGTTCGCCATTGCATCGGCGTCATGCACGAGAGAAGAATGTATGTGATAGCTTGATTGGTCTCTTCTTGAACATTAGTGGCAAAACAAAGGATGGTGTTAACGCATGGCGCGTGACTTGGTTGATATGAACATAAGGACTGAGTTAGCACCGGAAGAGACCGATCAGATTTAACGTACCTTCCCCGACTTGCTACACTGGCCCAAGGCCGAGAGAAATGAAGCGTGCTAGAGCTTGCATGGTGTGAAAGTCCCATCTGGTTACTCCGCTAACATTAAGGACCTTGTTTCTATGCAAGATTTGAAATTAATTGGTATGAAGTCTTATGATAGTCATATGCTGATGACACAAATGCTTCCTGTTGCAATTAGAAGTATCTTGCTGAACAAGGTCCGAGTGGCAATCTTGAGGCTGTGTTATTTTTTCAACTCAATTGCTCAGAAGATCATTGATCCCCAAGGACTAGATGCTCTGTAGGCCGAGGTGGTGATGACTCTATGTCATCTTGAGATGTATTTCCCTCCGTCATTTTTCGATATCATGGTCCATCTCATTGTTCACCTTGTGAAAGAGATAAAGATATGCGGCCCTGTGTTCTTGCGTCATATGTACCCGTTCGAGAGGTACATGGGAATTCTCAAGTCCTACGTACGGAATCGATCTCGATCGGAGGGCAGCATCATCGAAGATTATGCAACTGAAGAGGTCATTGAGTTCTGCGTCGATTACATGGCTCAGGTGGAACCGATAGGTGTGCCTCTATCTCGCCATGAGGGGAGACTAGATGGTATCGGGACCATCGGAAGGAAATCAATCACTCCCGATCTGGATACGTACGCTCAAGCCCATTTCACGGTCTTGCAACACATGACCCAAGTGTCCCTGTACATCGACGAGCACAAAGACATGGTGCGCCAACAGAATCCAGACCGGTTGGAGGTTTGGATCACGAGATAGTACAACCGTCGGTTCAACGAATGGTTAAAGGTGCGAATCACTAGGAGGTCATCAAGTGATGATACGCTGCTATGGTTGGCACGAGGGCCACAATTTAGAATTGTCGATGGTAAGGATATGACATAAATGGGTACACATTTTATACGGCAGCTCAGGATAGGAAGAGCACAATCCGAGCAGCGTGTGTGCGCATAGATGCATTCATGCCGATGGGATGAGGAGCTCCTACTATGGGCAAATAGAGGAGATATGGGAGCTCGACTACGTGCTTTTCAAGATCCCGCTATTTCGGTGCCGTTGGGTCCATCTCCACAGTGAAGGTCGATAAGCACGGTGTCACTACCGTGGACCTCGAGCGTGTCGGATACAAAGACGAACCATTAAATCTTGGCTAACCAAGTTGTTCAAGTCTTCTATGTAACCGACCCGGCAAATAAGAAGCGCCACGTAGTTCTTCATGGAAAAAGGAGGATTGTCGGAGTTGAGAATGTAGTGGACGGGAAAGAATATAATCAATTTGATGAGTTGCCTCCTTTCGGAAACGGCATTAGGCTCGAGGAAGAACCCAGTGAGGAAGCTAGCTATATGCGCGTCGATCATCAGGAAGGCCTATATTTTAATTAAGAATTTACTCCAATGTAATTAATTTATTCCATAACATCATGTGTTATGGACTTGTAATCTCTCATATATTTTGATGTCAACGTGAAATTGTCATGTGCTGATGTGTTATGGACTTGTCATATTTGATATTGATGTCAATGTGGACGTACATTGTAATGTGGAGTATCAAAATTGGTTTCACTTGATTTGGAGTTGAGTTGAATTAGATATGAAATTTTGAAGTCAAATGTGTTATGAACTTATTATGGACTTGTCATATTTGATATTGATGTTAATGTGGACGTACATTGTAATGTGGAGTATCAAAATTGGTTTCACTTGATTTGGAGTTGAGTTGAATTAGATATGAAATTTTGAAGTCAAATGTGTTATGAACTTGTTATGGACTTGTCATATTTGATATTGATGTCAATGTAGGCGTACATTGTAATGTGGAGTATCAAAATTGGTTTCACTTGATTTGGAGTTGAGTTGAATTAGATATGAAATTTTGAAGTCAAATGTGTTATGAACTTGTTATCATACTTGTCACCAGGTTCGAATTCATATGGACTTGTCATGATTGTCATCATACTTGTCACCGGAGTTCACTATGTTTTTCGTGATATCACACATTGTCATCGAGGTTTTGTCGGGATATCACACATTGTCATCGTTTTGTCAGCTATCACGACGGTTTTATAATAGAACCGCTCGTGATAAGAATATCACGCACGGTTTCGACTAGAACCGCTCGTGATATGAATATCCTGACGGTTTTATTAGAGAACCGTGCGTGATATAAATATCACGACGGTTCTATTAGGGAACCGTCAGTGATATATCCTGACGGTTCTTTAATAGAACCGCTGTGATATACTTTTATAAGGCGAGAATCGCTAGGGTTTTGCTCTCACTTGTCACTTCCTCTCCCGCGCCCCTTAGGCTCTCGCGCGCTCGTTCGCCTCCTCTAGGGTTTAGGGCTCGCCCGTTCACCGCCGACTATGACCTCGGCGCTGCCGCCCCCGACCTCGGCGCCCCCGTTCACCTCCCTGGCCGTAAGCCCCGACGTCGCCGCCTCCGACCTCGACGCCGCCGTCCTCCTCCCCGTGTCGGCCTCCTCCCTCTACACCGGCCTTCTCCCCGCGCCGTCCTCCTCCCCATGTCGGCCTCCTCCCTCTGCACCGGTCTTCTCGCCGCGCCGTCCTCCTCCCCGTGTCAGCCTCCTCCCTCTGCACCGGCCTTCTCCCCGCGCCGTCCTCCTCCCCTGCACCTCCCTCCTCCCCGCGTCGGCCTCCTCCCCTGCACCTCCCTCCTCCTTGCACCGTGAGTTCTTGTGCGGCATCCTCTCTGTGAGTATTGCTCCTCTATGGCAGTTCGGTTGATCTTTGCATATATATATTTGCAGTGCTAGTTGATACCTTGATCTGTATTAGTTCTGATTTCTGAATCTAATACTGAAGATGTTGCAAATTGATCAGTGGGCTTTGTTGACATGCTCTGTGATGAACTCTGTCTTATACTGAGATTGAATGTGATAGTTAGTTCATACTTGAGCTCTATTGTATTACTTGCTCTTGTCAATATGATGTCTTCGTTAATTGGTTACTTTCGGTTGAGCTCATAGTTCTATTGCAAATTGATCAGTTCTATTGACTAGTTTGTGATTCTTCAAGTAGTCTCAGATGAGCTCATTCAACTTTTCATTTGCCATCTTGATCTCTATAGTCAACCTCTGTTTGATGGAAGTTTAATCTGTTTTTAGATTAATGAGTTGAGATCATTTGACAGTTAAGCAAAGTATTGTTTAGAGCTCATAGTTTGAATTTATATTATCATATTCATTTAAGGAAGAGTATAGACAATAGGATTGAGATGGCAAAGACTTGTTCTTTAGCTACTCTCCTTCTGAGAGCACATAATATCATCAATCAATATGTTGGAATAGTGTCTGTGCACTGTTAATCTCTAGACCTTTTATTGGCTGAGAGTTTAATCCAGACGGTTCTTCGTCGATCCTGACACACTTGAGTGTACCTTTGCTTCATGCCAATCCTCCACGGCATGAAGCAAATGGTACACTCCAGTGTGTCGGGCTCGATGAAGTAGGCTCGGGCAAAGATAGGCTCGGGCAAAAGATTTGTATCACTAGTTTCTATCTATACAAAGATCACAAGAGAAGCTGGTGGATTAAGGAGTGTTAGAATAGGAGCAGGGAGGCGGTGAGCCCTAGAGCATTAAACCTTTGCTTAGCATTTCCTTCGTCGATCATTTTACTTGATTCTATTTTGTTTCTATGTCTTCATTAAAGGTATATGTTAATTGTTTCATATTTAGCTGGAATTAATTATGATTATTTGCTAATATTGCACATGTTGAGCATATTATTAAGTTTAAATGTATATGTTAATTTGGGACACTTGCAATCCATTTTATTGCATATGTAACTTATATAGATAGCAAGTAAGTGAGATGGCAGAGGCACCGTCTTCGCCGCCGTCACCGACGTCGCAGATGGAAGAGGCGCCGACGAGGCCGCCGTCACCGTCGACGATAATGACACAGAAGCGAGATGGCAGAGGACAATTGAAAATGCCTTTGGGCCAACTGGTCATCACGGAGGTCAGTGACTTTGGGGTCCCTCTGAGTCCCAAGAGATCAGCGGCGAGATTCTGGACCATCTGCGAGATACTTGGAAGGGAACGGGTCCCCATCACCACACCAAGGTGGAAGGACTCGCGAAAGAAGCGAAGGCGCTATTGCGGCACGTAACTTTCAGAGAAGTTCACTATTCCGTAGCGACGTGGCACGCGCGTGCGGCGGACGGCGATGCTCATGATGGATAAATCGTGGAGGACCTTCAAGAGCATTCTTGTCACGAAGTACATGAACACAGGTCAGACGCCCTTCGCGCAGTATAGATTTTTGACGCGGGAAGCATGGGACACCATTGTGGCTATGAAAACGACGGCCGAAATTAAGGAGCAAAGTGCGGCGCACAAAGCTCTCCAGACACGAAACACTCACCCGCACAGACTCGACACCGCTGGGTACGCGGGTAAATACGAGGCATGGGCAGCGGAGGAGCAGAACTCAACCGGGCCATTTCCTGATATCACAGACCCGCGTTCCCTAAGCTGGTTAAAAGCGAGGGCAAAAGTCTCGTCTTCGGGCAGCATCTCTTTCACAAACCCGGTAGACCAGGAAGTGTCCCAACGTGTGGTAAATATGTCGAACTACCTAGTTAATAAGTCCATAACTTCATAGTGTCTATAATAACAAGATGACCTCTTGCAGCGTGACTTGACTGCCCAAGCTTCCCAAGGCTCCTTCCATCTTAATGACCCCAACCCTAATATACAAAGAATGAAGCAATTGTTCATGTCATTCTTGCTCAAATTAGCAAATTAGGTAACATGTTGTAAACTATTTTCCCAAAAAAATTTAATTATAATTCCAACTTGATAAAAATTTTAGAAGGAAATACCATCCAATGTTGGTATTATGATTGGGAATTATTTTAATTGAAAATCGATAAATTATATTGGCCAAAAATAATTTTTGTTGAATTTTTAGAAATTATTTTGATATTCATAAAAATATTTGTCTTTAAATAAACCTTAATTAGTTTAATTGAATTATTTATGTATTTATAAAGAAGAAGCGTTGATTTTTTAAAAAAATTATTTGGGAAATACATCATCCCAAATAGCAATTCTACAAAATTTCGTAATTTTATAAATTTATTTGCTATTTTAAACAACCCAGTCAAACCAATTGAAATTTTGAATCAAACCAGGTCAAACCTCTCGGTCTAAAGGGCTCGAAACCTTAATCAGAGCGACCCACTGGTGCGTTTGATCCGGCCATGTCACGTCGTACGCACTCCGCTTCGCCGTTGCTCGTGAGCCGTTGATTTCCTTGCCAACGGCTGAGATTTGCAAACTGTGCGGGTCATCCCAAACACGCAAGTCAATTTCCACCGTTGGATTGAAATCCTACGGCATCGCATCCGGATCTGTTCTGAGATCTTTTTTTTCAGAAGGCCAACCGCTGATCTAAATCCAACGTTCGTATTGACCGCGTTGCAAAGCTTTGACGCTGTCCCATTGAAGCGCGTCGCTGATTTAAATCCAACGATCCTAATCGACGGGCCGTCGGACCGACTCTGGCGCCCGCAATCGCGTCGTTGATCAGAATCGGACGGTCCATATGGATTAGGACGATCGGACCACTCTGAGCAGCGTGGATCGTGGCCCTTCATCGCGAATCGCACGGTCCGAGATCTCTCAATACCGCTTTGATGCATTGTAGCCTCTAAATCGCAGCCAATCAAATGAAATCGAGCGGTGGTGTGCAATTGGACTTGTCATGAAGGCCTGATGGTGTGTTTGCCATCGGGACCCACATGGAAGTGGCACAACTTTGCTTCATCTCCTCCTCAGACACCGTAAGTACCATTCACACTCGAATTGGAGATAGTGTACGAGTGAATTGGGTGATATTTTCTCAAATATCTATCCTTAATGCCACCTCAACCCATTCTAGAGAATTCTCGGTTGCAGAGGACCTTATCCCTATATAAACCCTAGTTCTTTTCTCTCTGCCATTGTTGACCAAAGAAAGAGCCTCGACCTTGTCCTCCTTCACAAGGTGAAGCATTCTTGTTCTTCTATCTTGCTCAACTTCAAGAAAGCCTAAATCACATACTAATATGATTTTGGGCATTTCTTGTAGGTTGGGTCTAAGGTCATTTTCTTGGTCAACTTCAACCGTGGGGCATCACCTTGGTGAAAACTTCATCTGGGTGAGTTAAGTCCATCTTTTTCAATCAAGAAAGTGGTGATGGCCTTTTCATCTTAGATACATCATTTTCTCTTTTGTGCGAGATCAAAGATTAAAGTTGAATCTTTACTATCTTAACCTTGAACTAATCTTTTCTTTCTAAACTCTAGTGGTAAGTCTACATTTTGCTTCATATCATTATAAGCTCTTTAAGAACATCACTCACTGTGTACATCACTCACCGATCATGTGATGCTTCAACCTTTCTTTAACCGAAAGTTATATTTTAACTTTTCGGTCTTTCTTATCGTTTTCAAAAACTTTAGATTTTTTTTCATACCAAGATCTTAAATTGTTAGATCCTAAGAGAAACCCTAGTAACATTAGACCTCCATTGTGGTTAATATGATTACTAGAGCCTCTTTAGTATAAACATTTTCTTTTCCGCTATTGTCAACTCAACCGACAAAGAGTCCATTTTGCCTTATCTTCTATAGTTGACCATGTTAGATCGGCATGAGAGGGTTATGGTATTTATTACGCCCCTGTCAACTTTAACCTTTATTTAAGTCCTTTCGATTGTGTAGCTCCCAAGTTAACGAGAAAGGAATAAAGTATTTTTCTTGTTTTGGGTTATTGTCCAAACCAACAACAATAATAGCAAAAAGCTAAATCCTTAAAACCGCTCTTTATAAATATTAAATACCCTTAGATTATAGCATCGACTTTTGTATACTTAACTAGCATCCAAGATCCCATTTGTATGCAACTAAGCTAAATAATTGAATTAATTACAAGCATCTGTTTTAGTACATAAACCCGACATCAGTAGCTACATATCTAAATCTAAAAATCGGATAACTATTGTCAAGATATAGTAGATGGGTTATTATTCTTAATAAATTAGCTATAACCTAACCATACTATTACCTATGCATTATCAATTGATCATACATTCTTTTGCATCCTGTTCTCTGCTTTCTCCTTTGTTTATTGAAATTCTTTTATCTTCTTTTAGATTCGGTTCTTCCGAAGTTAGTTGAATCTTTTGTTGAACCTCAAGAACCTCGAGCAAGAGGTTATATACTACTATCAAGGCAAGCTTCCTCTCGCACCATGTTGAACCTAATCTTTTGAACTTTAGAATTCTAAAATACAGTGACACTGTGCATGCAAATTTCTAAAAATTTATTTGTGCTCTGTTCTTAGGTAGTTATACCCTGAACTTGTGGATTATCTTGAATTATATCATACACTCAACCTAAGGTAGTTTGTGATGTTAGTATATTTAATTTTCACTTTTGCTTAGCCATGCAGTCCCTAGAACGTTAGAGTTTGGCAAGCTTAGCTTGTCGACTTGGGAATAACAAATGATTTATACTTATTTTGATCTTTGTTCAGTTTATTTGATTTGGAAATGCTTCAAATCTGTTATCAATCAATTCAAATCTGGACAAGTGGATGCTAGTGATGGTGCTCGTGTACGAGAATGGGAAATGTGGATGTCTTGTGCAGGTTGATTAAGGACTGAACTCGACGGCCCAATTCGAGCCTCAACGCATTTCCACACGCGCAGGTATGGGTATTGTTTGGTTAAGTAAAGGGTTAATATTATTGAGTTGGATACTGAGAGTAAGGACATGTGTATTGATTTCATATGGCATAGATGCTTAAGTCTTCGGCCGTGTCGTATGCCATGTGGAGCTTATATTGATATCGATGTTCTTAGATGGGTAAGGCGTAGATGTGTTACATCGCATGTACGTTCCTTCAGGCCCCGATCATGTGTAATATGTGTGGCTAACACGAGTTTGCATTTAATTGGTGGTCGGCATTCCGGTACAACATGTGAACCCGGTTGAATGTATGCTATCACCGTTTAAGCGGGATAAATTTCACATGGGTCATCCAACTCAATAGTGTTAACTTGTTGAAAAATACCAAATCTTAGTTTACTACCGGCATACCAAAGGCGGTGTGCTATTATCACCGGGGCTTACGGGCTAACTAAGTCGTATGGGTAAAGATGTACACCTGCAGGTTAAAACTATTGAATAGCCGTGTCCACGATTCTGAGACAACGCTTGGATTGATGTCACCTGTATAGAAGTTATTCTAATTTTGGGCTTTGGGAATTGGTTCGGCATGATGATTGTTCTGTACAATTAATCGTGAGATGTTATTTATTCTTGTTACTGTTTATGTTTACAATTACACTTATTCCTTTGTTTTAGTCCAAATCAATTTGTTAAAACCGCTTTATCAAAATATAGCAATTGTAGGTTAAGATGTATCGCTTTATGCAAACTGAACCATTTAAACCTTCTGTTGTCAACCTTATGCATATATACTTTCTATTCCATTGTATAGGTTCTAACAACCACCTTCTTTTATTAGTTTGTGTAAGACTTGCTGAGTACCTTTCGTACTCAGGGTTTTATGACCTCTTGTTGCAGGTGAGGATGGATATCTTTATGAGATGCCCGTTAGCGCCGATCTGGGTGACGCTAACGAGTAGCGCTAGTTTTATTCTCCACGGAATAGCCTGCGGGATGATGGGGCCATTGGTGGTTTTGTTTTTATCTTTTCGTTTCCGCTGTTACTCTTTTTGTAAATGACCCAAGGTCATCTGTTCATATTTCGGTACTGTAGCAACCTGGTACTGTAGCAACCGAAATTGGAGATGTAATTATTAATGTATAATTATGTGAATGTATGACTTGTATGTGATTGATGCAATGTTGATTAAGGATATATGCTAATAGTCACTAATCACAGGAACTATTGCATGACATATATCCGGAACCTAATTGTTGGATTGTTACTTGTGATGATTATGCTTCTAGTATGATCTTTATTAAGGACATTACACTGTTCCTTAATTAAGAATTATGCTACCAGTGTAATTATAATTCGGCACAATCCCAATAATTAAGGGTCTCACAGCGTTGGTATCAGAGCATACGGTTGCCTGTAGAATAGAATTAGCATGGTTGTCACCTTTAGTGAGTCTCTGTGGCATTATTTTAACTTAAATTAATTTTTAAAAAGATCTAAGTCTGCTATCTTTTATTCCTTATCTTCTTTTAGTATCAATTCTTATCCATCTTTCTGTTGATTTTCCAAGATCAGTCTCTTATCTACCTTGTCTTTTCTCTATAGATGAGTGGCCGACTTGTGTATTTGGACTTAATGTGTTAATAAAGTAATGCTGCCCTTTTGCTGTACTCAGCTTGGTGTTATTTTGGTGTTAATTGGTTGCATACCATGACATACTGCATGCTTAGGTTTAGTATTTAATTAATTTCTATCTCCTAATCTTGTATGTGTTAGCACGAGTGTATCCTTGTTATGTTGTTAACCATTATATGGCAACAGGATGACAGGACCAACCACTCGATCGCGAACACAACAAGAGGAGAGGTTTTCCACCCCTGTTCTCCAAACTCAGGGAGAGCAGACTGACCCTTCCGGATCTCATGGTCCACAAAGTGGTCGTCAGGAAGAGGATCTTCCTCCACCACCCACTATGGCGGATGTGCTCATGCAAATTGAGCGCAACCGCATGGATCAGACGCGCATATTGGAGCAGATTGCGCGTAATACCTCCGCTAATCCGACACCAGCTGGTCGAGCAGGAGTTCAACATGGGCAGGGTAGTCTCGCTGACTTTCAGCGAACTAACCCGCCAGTGTTCTCCAGTTCCCAGGATCCATTGGAGGCAGAGGATTGGCTTCGGGAAATTGAAAAGAAGCTGACCATTGCCCAATGTTCTGAAAGGGAGAAGGTCTTATATGCTAGCTACCGATTGATCGACCGACTAGTAATTGGTGGGATAATTACCTGGCCATCCAACCCACCGGACATACTCCCACCTGGCTTGAGTTCATGGAGGCTTTTCGCGAAGCCCATATTCCTGAGGGAGTGATGATGCTCAAGCAGCAGGAATTCCTCGCTCTCAAACAAGGGCGAAAGTCAGTGACCGAGTATCTTCATGAATTTAATTTCCTTGCTCGGTATGCCCCTGACGATGTTTCGACTGACACTTGTCGTCGAAACCGTTTCATGAATGGGCTATTCAAGAATTGCGATTAGCATTGGCAATACAAGACTTTAAACTTCCAACACCGTGGACAAAGCCATAATTGTGAAACAAAGAGTAAAGCCTTGGAAGATTCACAGGCGGCATAAGACCACTCTACCACATATAGTGGTCGCTCGATTAGACCGCGATCGTGGCAACCTCAATCTTTTCGAGCACCGCCCGGCTCCACCCAGTATGCCAGATTTGCTTTTCGCCCACCGCCATCTATCGGGCGGTCCGACCTAGTGGACACAGCCACCCATCACCGCAATGTCGGTAGGGGTGATATGTTATCATTGTGGTCGTCCGCGACATTTCGCTAATCAGTGCTTTGCTAAGGCAAAGGGATTACCACCGTTCACCCGACTCCGGCTTACAGGCGACTGCACCTTCCCAAAGGCAATTGTTAACTCGATCTGTTCTGTCATGACGCGTGAATCAATTGATCTTCAAGAAGCGCCGAGGCACTGAGGTTATCCTTGGTATGCTCCTAGTTAATTTCAGTTCACTCATTGTTTTATTTGACTCGAGCATCCCATTCTTTATTAGTAGGCGGTTTGCTACTCAACATCGATTAGTCATGCATCCGCTTCATCCACCTCATATTATTCACTCACCGCTCAAGATTCATGATCGATCAAATTTGCCTAAATGTCAACATTAATATTGAAGGGTAGACTTTTGGGTGACCTAATTGTGATAAACTCTAAAGGGATAGATGTCATTCGGTATGGATCGGCTGTCCAAAAATTTTGGTCAAATTAATTGTGCCCAGAGAGCTATATCCCTCACTAATAAAAACGGCCTTTCAGCCATCTTTCAACCTAGAGCAGTCCATTCCCACCTTGGTGCATTGAAAGCTGATATCACTCCTACCTTAGAGTCGATTACCAAGAGTGTGTGAATATCGGGATGTCTTTCTCAAGAACTTCCCAGATGCCACCCGATCGGAAGTAGAGTTTGTGATTGAACTAGTCCCTGGTATCGCTCCCATTTCGAGAAGACCTTATCGCATGCCTTCCAATGAGCTGTTTGAATTGAAGAAACAGCTTGGAGAATTGCTTGACAAAGGTTTCATTCGACCGAGTTCCTCACCCTGGGGATGCCCGGCCATCTTTGTCAAAAAGAAAGATCAGACTTTACGGATGTGTGTAGATTATCATTCCATTAAATGAGGTTACTATCAAGAATAAGTATCCTCTCGCCTGAATTGATGATCTATTTGACCGCTTGATGGAGCCCGTGTCTTTTCTAAGATTGATTTACGATCGGGCTATCATCGATCAAGGTTAGGCGAGGATATTCCTAAAAAAGATTCTCTACTCGTTATGGATTATACGAGTATACTGTTATGTCCTTTGGTCTAACCAATGCTCCTGGCTTATTTCATGAATCTAATGAATTCAGATTCATGGATTTCTTGGATAAGTTTGTTGTTGTGTTTATTGACGACATTCTTATCTACTCCAAGTCTGATGAAGAGCATGAGCATCATTTGAGACTTGTGCTAGATACACTTCGCAAGCATCAGCTGTATGCCAAATTTAGCAAGTGTGCTTTCTGGCTCAAGCAAGTTGCATTTCTGGGTCATGTATTATCCGAAGGAGGTATTACAGTTGACCCCAAAGAAAGTGCAAGATGTACTAGATCGAAGCGACCCAAAAATGTTCCTGAAATTCGAAGTTTCCTTGGACTTGCAGGATATTACCGTAGGTTCATTGAAAACTTTTCCAAGATTTCCAGACCACTGACTCAGCTTTTGAAGAAAGATAACAAATTCTTTTGGTCAGTGGATTGTGAAAACAGTTTTCAGCTCTTGAGAAAGCTCCTGACTGAAGCTCCTGTTCTCACTCTTCCAGATATCCATAAAAATTTTGATATCTATTGTGATGCATCTCGCCGTGGACTTGGCTGTGTGCTTATGCAAGAGGGCCGAGTTGTGGCATATGCATCTAGGCAGTTGCGACCTCATGAGGTTAATTATCCTACCCATGACCTGGAATTGGCAGCAGTAGTCCATGCATTAAAGATTTGGCGACATTACCTTCTCGGCAATCGTTGCGAAATCTATACTGATCATAAGAGCCTGAAATACATATTCACTCAAGTTGACCTGAATATGAGACAAAGAAGATGGCTTGAATTGATCAAAGACTACGATATGGGTATTCATTACCATCCTGGCAAAGCCAATGTTGTGGCCGATGCTCTAAGCAGAAGTCACAAAGGCAATTGCTTATCCACAATTCCTTTGACTAAGAGTTTATGTGCCGACTTCGGTAGCTTAAGTCTCGAAATGGTCGAAGATGGATTTCTTGCTACTTTGGAAGTAAAGTCAACACTCGAAGATCAGATTCTGGAGGCCCAGAAAACTGATGCTGAGGTAGCAGAGATCAAAGAAAACATGAAGACAGGTAAAGCCAATGAATTTTCTGAAGATGCTCGTGGTACCATTCGCTATCGCAATCGTCTGGTTGTACCCTCAGATCCACCCCTGAAAGAGCTAATTCTTAAAGAGGCTCATAGTTCCAAGTTTTCATTACATCCTGGAAGTACTAAGATGTACCAGGACTTAAAGAAAACATTTTGGTGGAGCAAAATGAAAAGGCAAATTGCTCAGTATGTTGCTGAATGTGATATTTGCCAAAGGGTTAAAGCCGAGCACTTGAAACCTGCTGGTACCCTTCAGCCTTTGCCTATTCCACAATGGAAATGGGAAGAAGTCGGTATGGATTTTGTTACCGGGCTTCCCAAGTCCCAGAATGGATTTGATGCCATATGGGTCATAATTGATCGACTAACGAAAGTGGCTCATTTCCTTCCTGTTAGAACCAATTTCAATGGCAAGCAACTAGCAGAGTCAGATATTGCTAGGATTGTTTGTCTCCACGGTGTTCCTAAAGTTATTGTTTCGCATAGTGGATCTCAATTCACTTCCCATTTTGGAATTGTCTTCATCAAGCAATGGGAACTGAATTATCCTTCAGCACTGCTTATCATCCTCAGACCAGTGGTCAAACTGAAAGGGTGAATCAAATAATGGAAGATCTTCTGAGAGCCTGTGTTTTAGCATATGGCAAGAATTGGGAGAAATCTTTGCCGATGTGGAGTTTTCCTACAATAATAGCTACCAAGCAAGTATTCAAATGTCACCTTTTGAAGCCTTGTATGGAAGAGCTTGTAGGACTCCATTGAATTGGTCGAATCGGTGAAAGACCGTTCTTTGGCCTGCACTTGGTTTTGGAAGTCAAGAACAAGTTCGTCTAATTCGAGACCGCTTGAAAAGCGCCGCCTCGTCGGAAGAGCTATGCCGATCATCGACGTCGTGAGCTAAGCTTTGAAATAGATGATTATGTCTATCTTAAAGTGTCGCCGATGAAAGGTACTCATCGCTTTCGGTGAAAGGAAAACTAGCACCTCGTTATATCGGACCTTTCCGAATCATCGCATAGGGCCGTGGCGATCAATTGGAACTTCGACACGTGGTCGGCGGTTCATGATACCTTTCATGTTTCTCAATTAAAGAAGTGCCTTCGTGTTCCCACCGAGGCCACTACTTATGAGAATCTTGATCTGCAACGGATCTTTCATATCAAGAACAACCGGTCGTATCCTCGATTTAAATGGAACGTAGGACAAGAAATCGCACTGTCAAGTTCTTAAAAATTCAGTGGGCTAATCATTCCGAAGATGAAGCCACTTGGGAGCGCGAAGATCTGATGAGAATCGAGCACCCCCACCTTTTTGTTCATTTAATACTTGCCTTTGAATCAAGAAAGGCAAGGTTAAACAAAGCAATGTAACATAAGTTGTAATAACGGCACTATGTTGTTATGTAAAAATTTCTTTTCTATCTTTGAAAGAAATAAAGACAACTAATGTTATGTTCCTAAAGAACATCATTGCAACTTCATCTTTGTCCAACTTCTGGATTATAAGAAATCTCGGACGAGATTTTCTTAAGGAGGTAGGTTTGTAATGTACCCCAACCCTAATATACAAGAATGAAGCAATGCTCATGTCATTCTTGCTCAAATTAGCAAATTAGGTAACATGTTGTAAACTATTTTCCCAAAAAAATTTAATTATAATTCCAACTTGATAAAAATTTTAGAAGGAAATACCATCCAATGTTGGTATTATGATTGGGAATTATTTTAATTGAAAATCGATAAATTATATTGGCCAAAAATAATTTTTGTTGAATTTTTAGAAATTATTTTGATATTCATAAAAATATTTGTCTTTAAATAAACCTTAATTAGTTTAATTGAATTATTTATGTATTTATAAAGAAGAAGCGTTGATTTTAAAAAAATTATTTGGGAAATACATCATCCCAAAGAGCAATTCTACAAAATTTCATAATTTTATAAATTTATTTGCTATTTCAAACAACCCACCAAACCAATTGAAATTTTGAATCAAACCAGTCAAACCTCTCGGTCTAAACAGGGCTCGAAAGTAATTAGAGCGACCCCACTGGTGCGTTTGATCCGGCCATGTCACGACGCTGCAGCACTTCCGCCGCCCGTTGCTCGTGAGCCGTTGATTTCTTGCCAACGGCCGAGATTTACAACCGTATGCGGGTCATCCCAAACACGCAAGTCAATTTCCACCGTTGGATTGAAATCCTCCAGATCGCATCCGGATCTGTTTCGAGATCTTTTTTTCTCAGAAGGCCAACCGCTGATCTAAATCCAACGTTCGTATTGACCGCGTTGCAAAGCTTTGACGCTGTCCCATTGAAGCGACCGCTGATTTAAATCCAACGATCCTAATCGACGGGCCGTCGGACCAGCTCTGGCGCCCGCAATCGCGTCGTTGATCAGAATCGGACGGTCCATATGGATTAGGACGATCGACCCTTCTGAACGCTGGATCGTGGCCCTTCATCGCTAATCGCACGGTCGAGATCTCTCAATACCGTTTGATGCATTGTAGCCTCTAAATCGCAGCCAATCAAATGAAATCGAGCGGTGGGTGTGCAATTGGACTTGTCATGAAGGCCGCATGGTGTGTTTGCCATTGGGACCCACATGGAAGTGGCACAACTTTGCTTCATCTCCTCCTCAGACACCGTAAGTACCATTCTGCTTGAATTGGAGATAGTGTACAGTGAATTGGGTGATATTTTCTCAAATATCTATCCTTAATGCCACCTCAACCCATTCTAGAGAATTCTCGGTTGCAGAGGACCTTATCCCTATATAAACCCTAGTTCTTTTCTCTCTCGCCATTGTTGACCAAAGAAAGAGCCTCCTGACCTTGTCCTCCTTCACAGTGAAGCATTCTTGTTCTTCTATCTTGCTCAACTTCAAGAAAGCCTAAATCACATACTAATATGATTTTGGGCATTTCTTGTAGGTTGGGTCTAAGGTCATTTTCTTGGTCAACTTCAACCGTGGGGCATCACCTTGGTGAAAACTTCATCTGGGTGAGTTAAGTCCATCTTTTTCCATCAAGAAAGTGACTGATGGCCTTTTCATCTTAGATACATCATTTTCTCTTTTGTGCAGATCAAAGATTAAAGTTGAATCTTTACTATCTTAACCTTGAACTAATCTTTTCTTTCTAAACTCTAGCTGGTAAGTCTACATTTTGCTTCATATCATTATAAGCTCTTTAAGAACATCACTCACCTGTGTACATCACTCACCGATCATGTGATGCTTCAACCTTTCTTTAACCGAAAGTTATATTTTAACTTTTAGGTCTTTCTTATCGCTTTCAAAAACTTTAGATTTTTTTTCATACCAAGATCTTAAATTGTTAGATCCTAAGAGAAACCCTAGTAACATTAGACCTCCATTGTGGTTAATATGATTACTAGAGCCTCTTTAGTATAAACATTTTCTTTCTCGCTATTGTCAACTCAACCGACAAAGAGTCCATTTTGCCTTATCTTCTATAGTTGACCATGTTAGATCAAGATGAGAGGGTTATGGTATTTATTACGCCCTGTCAACTTTAACCTTTATTTAAGTCCTTCGATTGTGTAGCTCCCAAGTTAACCGAAAGGAATAAAGTATTTTTCTTGTTTTGGGTTATTGTCCAAACCAACAATAATAGCAAAAAGCTAAATCCTTAAAACTGCTCTTTATAAATATTAAATACCCTTAGATTATAGCATCGACTTTTGTATACTTAACTAGCATCCGAAGATCCCATTTGTATGCAACTAAGCTAAATAATTGAATTAATTACAACTGTCCTGTTTTAGTACATAAAACCTGATACTGTAGCTACATATCTAAATCTAAAAATCTGGATAACTACTGTCAGTATATAGTAGATGGGTTATTATTCTTAATAAATTAGCTATAACCTAAGCATACTATTACCTATGCATTATCAATTGATCATACATTCTTTTGCATCCTGTTCTCTGTTTCTCCTTTGTTTATTGAAATTCTTTTATCTTCTTTTAGATTCTGGTTCTTCTGAGTTAGTTGAATCTTTTGTTGAACCTCAAGAACCTGAGCAAGAGGTTATATACTACTATCAAGGCAAGCTTCCTCTCTGCACCATGTTGAACCTAATCTTTTGAACTTTAGAATTCTAAAATCTGGTGACACTTTGTGCATGCAAATTTCTAAAAATTATTTGTGCTCGTTCTTAGGTAGTTATACCCTAACTTGTGGATTATCTTGAATTATATCATACACTCAACCTAAGGTAGTTTGTGATGTTAGTATATTTAATTTTCACTTTTGCTTAGCCATGCAGTCCCTAGAACGTTAGAGTTTGGCAAGCTTAGCTTGTCAGACTTGGGAATAACAAATGATTTATACTTATTTTGATCTTTGTTCAGTTTATTTGATTTGGAAATGCTTCTGAATCCTGTTATCAATCAATTCAAATCTGGACAAGTGGATGCTAGTGATGGTGCTCTGTGCACGAGAATGGGAAATGTGGATGTCTTGTCTGGGTTGATTAAGGAGTGAACTCTGACGGCCCAATTCGAGCCCCAACGTACTTCCACACGCAGGTATGGGCGCTGTTTGGTTAAGTAAAGGGTTAATATTATTGAGTTGGATACAGGAGAGTAAGGACATGTGTATTGATTTCATATGGCATAGATGCTTAAGTCTTCGGGCCGTGTCGTATGCCATGTGGAGCTTATATTGATATCAGATGTTCTTAGATGGGTAAGGGCGTAGATGTGTTACATCGCATGTACGTTCCTTCAGAGCCCCGACTGCGGTGTAATATGTGTGGCTAACACGAGTTTGCATTTAATTGACTGGGTCGGCATTCCCGGTACAACATGTGAACCCCGGTTGAATGTATGCTATCAGTCTGGTTTAAGCGGGATTAATTTCACATGGGTCATCCAAGTCAATAGTGTTAACTTGTTGAAAAATACCAAATCTTAGTTTATCTTACGGCATACCAAAGGCAAGTGTGCTATTATCCCGGGGCTTACGGGCTAACTAAGTCGTGGGTAAAGATGTACACCCCGCAGGTTAAAACTATTCGAATAGCCATGTCCGATTCTACGACAACGCTTGGATTGATGTCACCAGATAGAAGTTATTCTAATTTTGGGCTTTGGGAATTGGTTCGCATGATGATTGTTCTGCATAATTAATCGTGAGATGTTATTTATTCTTGTTATTGCTTATGTTTACAATTACACTTATTCACCGTTTTAGTCCAAATCAATTTGTTAAAACCGCTTTATCAAAATATAGCAATTGTAGGTTAAGATGTATCGCTTATGCAAACTGAACCATTTAAACCTTCGTTGTCAACCTTATGCATATATACTTTCTATTCCATTGTATAGGTTCTAACAACCACCTTCTTTTATTAGTTTGTGTAAGACTTCCGAGTACCTTTCGTACTCGTGGTTTTATGACCTCTTGTTGCGGTGAGGATGGATATCTTTATGAGATGCCCGTTAGCGCTAATCTGGGTGACGCTAACGAGTAGCGCTTAGTTTTATTCTCCACGCAATAGCTCATGGGATGATGGGGCCATTGGTGGTTTTGTTTTTATCTTTTCGCTTCATTGTTACTTTTTTGTAAATGACCCAAGGTCATCTGTTCATATTTTGGTTACTGTAGCAACCTGGTACTGTAGCAACCGAAATTGGAGATGTAATTATTAATGTATAATTATGTGAATGTATGACTTGTATGTGATTGATGCAATGTTGATTAAGGATATATGCTAATAGTCACTAATCACGGGAACTATTGCATGACATATATCCGGAACCTAATTGTTGGATTGTTACTTGTGATGATTATGCTTCTAGTATGATCTTTATTATGACATTACCTTTGTTCCTTAATTAAGAATTATGCTACCAAAGGTAATTATAATTCGCACAATCCCAATAATTAAGGGTCTCTGGCGTTAGTATCGAGCATACTGATTTACTCAGAGAATAGAATTAGCATGGTTGTCACCTTTAGTGAGTCTCTGTGGCATTATTTTAACTTAAATTAATTTTTAAAAAGATCTAAGTCGCTATCTTTTATTCCTTATCTTCTTTTAGTATCAATTCTTATCCATCTTTCGTTGATTTTCCAAGATCAGTCTCTTATCTACCTTGTCTTTTCTCTATAGATGAGTGGCCGACTTGTGTATTTGGACTTAATGTGTTAATAAAGTAATGTGCGCTTTTTTGTCAGACTCACTTGGTGTTATTTTGGTGTTAATTGGTTGCATACCATGACATACTGGATGCTTAGGTTTAGTATTTAATTAATTTCTATCTCCTAATCTTGTATGTGTTAGCACGAGTGTATCCTTGTTATGTTGTTAACCATTATATGGCAACAGGATGACAGGACCAACCACTCGATCGCGAACACAACAAGAGGAGAGGTTTTCCACCCCTGTTCTCCAAACTCAGGGAGAGCAGACTGACCCTTCCGGATCTCATGGTCCACAAAGTGGTCGTCAGGAAGAGGATCTTCCTCCACCACCCACTATGGCGGACGTGCTCATGCAAATTGAGCGCAACCGCATGGATCAGACGCGCATATTGGAGCAGATTGCGCGTAATACCTCCGCTAATCCGACACCAGCTGGTCGAGCAGGAGTTCAACATGGGCAGGTAGTCTCACGACTTTCAAATAACTAACCCGCCGGTGTTTCTCGATCCCGTGATCCATTGGAGGCAGAGGATTGGCTTCGGGAAATTGAAAAGAAGCTGACCATTGCCCAATGTTCTGAAAGGGAGAAGGTCTTATATGCTAGCTACCAGTTGACTGGACCAGCTAGTAATTGGTGGGATAATTACCTGGCCATCCAACCCACCGGACATACTCCCACCTGGCTTGAGTTCATGGAGGCTTTTCGCGAAGCCCATATTCCTGAGGGAGTGATGATGCTCAAGCAGCAGGAATTCCTCGCTCTCAAACAAGGGCGAAAGTCAGTGACCGAGTATCTTCATGAATTTAATTTCCTTGCTCGGTATGCCCCTGACGATGTTTCGACTGACACTCATCGTCGAAACCGTTTCATGAATGGGCTATCTGAAGAATTGCAGTTAGCATTGGCAATACAAGACTTCAGAAACTTCCAACACCTGGTGGACAAAGCCATAATTGCTGAAACAAAGAGTAAAGCCTTGGAAGATTCACGGAAGCGGCATAAGACCACTCAGTTCACATATAGTGGTCGTTCAGTTAGACCGCGACTGTGGCAACCTCAATCTTTCCGAGCACCAGTTCCAGCTCCACCTAGGGCGCCAGTATTTGCTTTTCGTCCACCGCCATCTACTGGACAGTCCCGACCTAGTGGACACAGGCCACCTACTGCTGGCAATGTCAGGCCGGGGGTGATATGTTATCATTGTGGTCGTCCGGGACATTTCGCTAATCAGTGCTTTGCTAAGGCAAAGGGATTACCACCGGTTCAGCCAGCTCCAGCTTCTGTGCGACCTGCACCTTCCCCAAAGGCAATTGTTCACTGATCTCGTTCTGTCATGATCGCGTGAATCAATTGATCTTCAAGAAGCGCCGAGGCACTGAGGTTATCCTTGGTATGCTCCTAGTTAATTTCAGTTCAGCCATTGTTTTATTTGACTCGAGCATCCCATTCTTTATTAGTAGGCGATTTGCTACTCAACATCGATTAGTCATGCATCCGCTTCATCCACCTCATATTATTCACTCACCGCTCAAGATTCATGATCGATCAAATTTGCCTAAATGTCAACATTAATATTGAAGGGTAGACTTTTGGGCTGACCTAATTGTGATAAACTCTAAAGGGATAGATGTCATTCGGTATGGATGGTGTCCAAAAATTTTGGTCAAATTAATTGTGCCCAGAGAGCTATATCCTCACTAATAAAAACGGCCTTTCGGTCATCTTTCAACCTAGAGGTCCATTCCCACCTTGGTGCATTGAAAGTCGATATCACTCCTACCTTAGAGTCGATTAGAGTGTGTGAATATCGGGATGTCTTTCTCAAGAACTTCCCAGATGCCACCGATCGGAAGTAGAGTTTGTGATTGAACTAGTCCTGCATCGCTCCCATTTCGAGAAGACCTTATCGCATGCCTTCCAATGAGCTGTTTGAATTGAAGAAACAGCTTGGAGAATTGCTTGACAAAGGTTTCATTCGACCGAGTTCCTCACCCTGGGGATGCCCGGCCATCTTTGTCAAAAAGAAAGATCAGACTTTACGGATGTGTGTAGATTACCGTCCATTAATCCTGGTACTGTAGCAACCTGGTACTGTAGCAACCGAAATTGGAGATGTAATTATTAATGTATAATTATGTGAATGTATGACTTGTATGTGATTGACGCAATGTTGATTAAGGATATATGCGCAATAGTCACTAATCCTGGGAACTATTGCATGACATATATCCGGGAACCTAATTGTTGGATTGTTACTTGTTATGATTATGCTTCTAGTATGATCTTTATTAAGGACATTACACTGTTCCTTAATTAAGAATTATGCTACCAGTGTAATTATAATTCGGCACAATCCCAATAATTAAGGGTCTCACACATGCAGACAGGGAGAAGGATATACTATCTACAGCCTTGGGAAACAAGGAGCATCCAGGTCGCACGCGAGGCCTTGGGGTTAACGTACCTTGGAGTCATGGATTCGCGGACGACTATTGCACGTATAGGAGTAGGAAGAGATCCAAGGCCGAGCACGACGACCGGTTGGTACATGTCGAACCCGGGAGCGAAGGATCCCAAATTCTCTGTGTTCATACATTAGTCCAGGATAGCTAATGCACACAGTCAAACAAAAGTGATAATCAAAACATATCACACATTTTTATTAATATTTATTCAGAGTTTATTACAAAGGGCCTGAGGCCAATTAAAGTAAAACACAGCGGAAGCAGAATAATAGTAGTAGACCCAACGATTCGCCACAGCAATCGCTGGGGCGCCTGACCTAGGCGCCAAGATCCTCACCGTCCGGTAGATATCTTCTCTAATAAAGATTATTCAAAGAAGAGTGAGCACAACTACCGTGCTCGCAAGTTACACCAATATGGAATTGATATGCATGCATAAGGTAGACAAAGGATCTTGGCAAGGTTATTTTATGAAAGCGGCAGCTTTTAATTTAAATAATCATATTAGATTTCAAAGCCATTTCATACAAGAATCTAAATTACCATTTTAAATGACAATAGTTTATTGTGGATAACCTCCATAAAAGATGATGGATATCCTCCAATCACAATAATGGCTACCCGCCCAATTTTCCCACAAGACTATCCATCCTGAAATTATCTGTGAAAATCACTTTTAAAACCAAAAACAAAACTAACTCGAGTGGCTTTGCTAGCATGTCCATGATCATGACGCGCTATTCAATAGTTTCTACTCGCAGAGTTTGTACAACTTTACCCACACGAGATATTATACTCTTTGTGTCGGCCAATCCACGCTTCCTAAGGCGTGTGACAGAGCAAACATCACAAGGTCGTTATAATGTTCTACCTCAAAGTACTCGTTCGCTAAGGTTTCGCTTCCATTGACCGACTGTCCTCTCGAAAACCCTCTTGCGCCAGATGGGAAAAGCGTCTATCCGACACCCATACATACAACATAGCACAAATAACTAAGAGGTATTACAAATTATTAAGCCAGTCCTGCCCATACAAGACATGTGGTTGTGCGATAAGGCATAACAAAATGCGCCAAAGACCGGTCCTCAATTGGCTTAAGGCGTCATTCAATTTAAACCCTGGGTCTTAATCTTAACCAGACTAAGCCCGTGCATAAACCTGCACCCACCATCCATCCTTTTCACCCAAGTCCAAACCATTTTGATTTTATTTCTAATAAACCATCTTTACAAATTCTCTATGGTAAAACAATACCATAGTTTTTAATTTTCATCAAATTTTATTGAGTTGGCTAAAATTCTCCCAAAAACATAAATCATGGTCTAAGTATTTGCGAAGCATTTGATTATTAAACATAATAATTTATCTAAAGTGACAAAGGAATGACATGGCAACATCCAAGGTTTGGCATACAAGGATAATAGGAATAACTAATTATTTAAACAGGAATTTGAAATACTTGAATAAAATTATGCATGCAATTAATAATTTAAAATCTGAATTTAATTAACTTTAAAATAATAGGGCAAAATGGTCAAAGTATAACTTGCCTTCGTCAGCAGATCGAAAATCTAAGTCTTGAGAAGTATCAAATTTTAATCGTCAAAGTCTAAACGTGAAAATAAGGCAAATCAAATAAAATTCAAATAAAACTCAGAAATACAAAATAAACCAAGTCTAAATATAATAATTTTATTTTATTGAGCTAGATAATCAAATTATAAAACTTTAGAAATTTGTTTCACTAAATTTGAAGTTAGGATTCAATTATTATGAATTTTACAAATTTTAACCTAAATTTGATATTTAAAAGAATTCTAAATTCTAAAACAGAACTAAAATGAACTCTAAATTGAATTATTATATTTTATTTAGTTAGACAATAATTTTCTAAAATTTTAGCAACTTGAATCATTTAATTTGGAGTTATAATGCAAAAGTTATGAATTTTACAAATTTTAAACTAAATCGTTATTTAAACAATTTCCGAATTATTTTTCTAAAGAGAATTCTAAATATTGCGCGATGACGTCAGCGATGATTTTCCATGAATTAAATGAATTAAAATAATTTTTTCGACAAAGGGACCCATGTGTCATTGACACGATCCTTGTGGACTAAGTCCACGGATTCTAGGGCTCGGGGTTGTGATGACATGGCGCCACATGGGCGCCGACTCGCTAAAATGCGACGTGGCGCCGACTGTCACGACATGGCCGATCCACGAAGCACGACGAGCGGCGGCGGAGGCTTGGCTTTCGGCGCGTTGCGCCACGGCGAGGTGCGCTCTGATTGCTCAACGGAGAAAAGGTGTGGGGATTGTGATGCTCACCCTGGCGGCTCAAGGGCACGAGACGATGGCCGGCGGCGAGGGATTTGGCGGCGGCACGGTTCTGTTCAACGGCGGCGACGAGCTACGGTGACTCTCCGGGCCGGGAAAGGTGCGCACGGGGACGACGAGACCGCGGCGACTCCGAAGGTGGGTTCGGGGTGGCTGGAGAGTCGCCGGTGGCGCGGCAATTCGACGACGGAAGCTTCGGTGGCCGGCGAGCTATTTCTCAAATTCCGGCGAGTATGGGGAAGGAGAAAGGAAGTGGGTGGCGGTGGTGAGTTGGGGAGCTCAAGGCGCACCTGAGGCTCCCTTTATAGGGGCCGGGGCAGGCGAGGAGACGGAGATCGTGGGCGGCATCAATGGCGGCCGTGGTTTAGGGGCGTGGGCTAACCGGCGAGATCGTGCGCGAGAAAAGGGGAAGATCGTGGGAGGGGAGGCGGCGTAACGCACGAACTTGATTGCGTGCATTTACGCGAGGAAAGGGAAGAGGGAACGGGGTATTGTGGGAGCTCCGAATGGCTCACATGGCGGCTGCGCGATTTGGGCGAGGAAGAGAGAGGCGAGGTAGAAGACGAGTCGGGCGGGACCACCCGCAGCGAGAAGGGAAATGAGGCGCGCGGGCGACCGTCGGATCTTGATCCGATGGTCAAGATTTTGCGATGGGAATGAGGAGAGGAAACAGCAGAAAACGGGCGTCAGTGGCGTCGTGGGGTGTATGTATCGTGTAGGAGTAAATGGGCCGAGGCAAGTTTCGCCCAATTGCTGTTTTCCGATTTTCTTTTCATTTTCTATTTTAAATATTCAATTTAATTCATTTCGACTTTAGAATATAGCAAAATAATTCCAAAAATTCTAGAAAAATTCTCATAAATTCTTAGAGACATTTTAAACTTAATAAAATTATTTCCAACTTAAACTTGATAAAAGCTTTTGCAATTAAATTTATTTTAGCTTTAACTAATTAGGAAAAGCTTTTAAAATTTCAAAATTTCCACAAAAATAAATAACTTTTAAATTTTCTCTGAAATTGAAATTTTGGGCTGTTACAAACCTTCCCCCCTTAAAGGAATCTCGACCCCGAGATTCAGATTTGGCCAGCAAGGAGACGTGGATATTCTGCCTTAAGATCTTCCTCTCGTTCCCAGGTGGCTTCACTTTCTGGGTGGTGGCTCCACTGGACTTTATATGATCGGATGATCTTGCTCCTGGTAACACGCTCTGCGACATCTAGAATCTTGATTGGTTGTTCTACATAAGTGAGGTCTTCTTGTAGATCGATACTCTCTAAAAGAGTCTCGATCCTCCGCACTCGAAGGCACTTCTTTAGTTGTGACACATGAAAACGTTGTGTATCGCAGACAAGGTGGTTGGCGGCCCAACCGATAAGCGACTTCACCTCTCTTAGCCAAAATTTTGTAAGGACCCACAAATCAAGGTGCGAGTTTTCCTTTGGTTGAAACCTTCTTACTCCCCGAGTGGAGTAACTCGAGATAAACAAAATCTCCTATTTCAAATGTCAATTCTCTTCTTCGATTGTCAAGATAACTTTTCATCGGGTTTGAGCTACCTTGAGACGTTCTCTTATTGCTTTAACCTTGCTTTCGGCGTCTTTGATCAATTCCGTCCAAGAATTGGTGCTCTCCTACTTCATCCCAAAGGAGCGGAGTTCGCATTTTCGCCATATAAAGCTTCAAATGGAGACATCGTCAAACTAGCTTGATAGCTATTGTTGTACGAGAACTCTGATAGGGCGATTCTTGTCCCAACTTTTTCCATAGTCTAAGGCACGTGCTCAAGCATATCTTCAAGAACTTGGTTGACGTTCCGTCGACCATCCGTCTCGAGGATGATAAGTCATCTTTGAAGTTGAGTCTGGTTCCTAAAGCTTCGTGAAGACTCTTCCAAAATCGGAAGTGAATCGGGAACCTCTATCGGAGACAATCTTCTTAGGTACACCATGTAGACAAACAATCTTGGCCACATATAATTCGCTAGTTTGCTACTTTGATAGGTGGTCTTGATCGAATGAAATGGGCCACTTTGGTCAATCGGTCAATTATCACCCAAATGGAATCACATCCTGTTTGGGTCCTAGGAAGTCGATAATGAAATCCATACCAATTTCTTCCCACTTCCATTCAGAATTGGTAATGGTTGTAACAAACCAATGGGTCTTTGATGTTCGCCTTAACTCGTTGACATACATCACAACAGCAACAAATTCAGCGATTTTCGCTTCATGCTGACCCACCAATACTTCTCCTTCAAATCTTGGTACATTTTGGTACTTCCGGGATGAATGGAGTAGGGTGATTCATGTGCTTCTTTCAGAATTGACTGTTTTAATTCCTGCGATTAGGTACATGATGCGATTTCGAACCACAATCGTTCCTTGCTCATCTTGAGAGAATCTCGGGCTTTGCCTCTTCTCATATTCTTTTGATTTCTTTGATGTCTTCGTCTTCTAACCTGCTTTTTCTCTAATCGACTCAAGAGTGGGTTGAACTTCCAAAGTATTGACACATCCTTGATTGACAATCTCCAGATTTAGATGTTTGAGTTCTTCATACAATTCGGCCGATTCTTCCGAACCAAAATGGTATTGCAATCGCCTTTCTACTCGGGGCATCAAGAACTACATTTGCTTTACCGGATGATAATGAATTCCAAGGTCGTAATCTTTTATCACTCTAGCCATCTTCGTTGTGCGAGGTTGAGTTACGACCGAGTAAAATGTATTTCAGACTCTTATGATCCGTGAAAATCTCACAATGTTACCAATGAGATAATGCCGCCAGATTTTTGAGCATGCACAATTGTCTTTGCTAACTCAAGATCATGAGTCGGATAATTTCCTTCGTGTGGTCTTAATCGACGAGATGCATAAGCCACTACTTTGCCTTCTTGCATAAGTACACATCCAAGTCCTTGACGGATGCATCGCAGAAGATTTCAAAGTCCTTATGAATATCAGCGGTACTAACACCGTGCAGACACTAATCTCTTCTTGAGTTCTCGAAACTCTTTTCACGAGCCTCTGTCCATTCAAACTTTTTCTCCTTTTTGAAGTTGAGTCATGGGTCTCGCTATCTTGGAGAACCCTTCAATAAATCATGTAATACCCCGCTAATCCAAGGAAACTTCTCACCTCTCAGGATGACTTGGGTTGTTTCCAACCCATTACGGCTTCAACTTTGGTGGATCTCTGCGACTCCTCTTGTCGACACAATATGTCCAAGGAATGCCACGACTTAGCCAAAATTCGACTTGCTGAATTTGGCATAAAGTCGATTCTCTCGAAGTTTTCCCAAAATTATTCTAAGATGATCCTCGTGTTCTTCTTCATTCTTGGAATAAATGAGAATGTCATCGATGAACACAACTACAAACTTATCCAAGAATTCCATGAACACTTTGTTCATCATATTCATGAATAAGCGAGGCGTTTGTCAAACCGAACGACATCATCAGAATTCATACTGATCCATATCTGGTTGTGAATGCGGTCTTGGGATATCTTCCGTGCGATCTTGATTGGTGATAGCCCAATCTCAAGTCAATCTTCGAAAACACACTTGCTCCTTTAATTGATCAAACAGATCGTCGATCCTAGGTAGCGGTACTTATTCTTGATTGTCACCTCATTAAGTGATCCGTAATCCACACACATTCTCATACTATTGTCTTTCTTCTTGACAAATAATCTGGCGCTCCCCAAGGTGATGAGCTTGGCCGATATAACCTTTATGTTTTAGTTCCATTATCTGCTTTTTTCATCTCGCCAACTCATTGGCCAAGATTCAAGAGGGTCGCTTTGAGATTGGGGCGGTCCACGATTAAGTCAATTATAAATACTACGTCCTGTCGGGTGGCATAGGAGTAGTTCATCGTGAAAAACATCCGAAATTCTTGTACCACTGGTATATCTTCAAGCTTTAACTCTTTCAAGCTGGTTAGAATTGATCTTCCTCCGGTACTAGTCTTGGGCTTGAATTCAACTGAGATTCCTTGCTCATTGGTAAGAGCAATAGACCTATTGGCACAATTTATTTGTCCTTGATTCTTGGCTAGCCAATCCATTCCAAGAATCACATCCAAACCTTGAGAATGCAAAACTATCAAATCTGCTAGGAAGGTTACTCGGATATTTCAAGGGTAAGGTTTGGGCAAAGATAAGCGGTTCTCATTTTCGAGCCCGGGAGTGAATTATCATAGGATTATCTAAAGGAGAGATAGGTAACCCATGTTTTCCCACAAATTTATTGGAAACAAAAGAGTGCGATGCTCCGGAATCAAATAGGACTAATCCGGTCATCAATTGATTGGAAACGTACCAGGGCGACATCCGGTCGCTTGAGCTTCTTCTGCTGATAACGTGGTTCACACGCCCTTCGTAATCGAATCGCGGCTTTTGATTGCCGCCGGTGGTTGGAACTCTGGTGCTTGGCCTAGCGGTGGTGCGCCTTGCGACTTCTTAGGACATCTGTTAGCATAATGCCCCATCTCGTTGTAAAGGGAAACAGTCACCCAACCGCCGATGGAATCGAATTCTTCACGAGACCGACCTCCAGTTGAGTTGCTACTAAGCTTTCAAGTATTGGTATTTGTGTTGGGTTGGTACCGAGCTCGAGTGTGGAAGATCAAATCCTCCACGTTGTGGTGGCCGAGGCTATGTAAAGCGAGGCTTGGGTTGTCCTCCAAAGATTGTACTACGAGCGCCATCCTCCGCTTATGTTCTCCATCTGCAGATGTTTGGCTTCTGGCAAAAGCTTTATTCACTAACCGCTGGAAGTCGGTGTAGTCATTGGAGACCAATGGATCGAGATCTCATCGCTCAAACCATCCATGAACCTTTCTCGCCTTTCTTCATCACTAGCCACATCTGCTGGGGCATAGCGAGCAAGTTGGTTGAATTTGTGCAGTATTCACCTTGTCGTGCGGTTGCCTTGTTTGAGCGCTGGAACTCTTTCTTCTTTAGGGTCATTATCCTCAAGGAATATGTGCATGGCGGAAAGCTTGTACAAACTCCTCCCAAGAGATAGTCTGCGATCAAGATGGGAGATGTTGTAGTTATCCCACCATTCTCAAGTTGGACCATTGAGTTGGTGAGAGGCAAAAGGACTCTCTCACGATCAAGACATTGGGTAATATCTAGCTTCTTTCCGATAGCACGGATCCATCATCGGCATCCATCGGCTCTGTACTCTTTGGAGAAAGTTTGCATGACACGCATGAATTCTCGCCATGGTCAATCTTTGTGCGGTGGAGGTGGTGGTGGTGCTTGAGCCGGTGCCGCTTGGTTGTTGTTAATGGATCGAGCTAGCAGATCTATCGAGATGTTCGATTGGCCATCATCCGCGCCAATCGGGCCCTTCACCGTGGAGGAGGTGGTTCTTCGGGCGGGGTTTTCTGTAATCTGATTTGGATTTCCTTGGCCTTGAGCGCTACCCTCGCGGGTGCGTGTGGTAACCATCTGTGGAATCTTCTAAAGACTCAGAATAGAGTATAGAAATAAAGTTCTAAGGGAATAATATTTTTAACAGCCCAAGAACAAACAAGCACAAGACAAAAGAACCAAATTTTGCCAAAAATAGTCCTTTTATTATTTTATTTTATTGTTTGATTATGGCTATCACAAGAGACATCGATAGCTCATATTTCGCATCTAACGATCATATTATGAGATACAGCTAAGGTGTAAGAGGGGTATAATCTGGCTCACAAGTACTACCCTCTCCTGCCTTGTAGGTAGCCAGTTCTTCTTCTGCAGCTTTCAACCTTTCTTCTGCATCTAGCAGGCTGTTCTGAGTATTACGCAGTTCATCCAGAGTGTTCCCATAGGCATAATCCATTGCCTTTGACAGGTCCACTTGGTGAGTAAGCTCAGGAGAGTCCTCATGCTCAGCAGAACGAAAGGTGCTATCTAGCCGAGTCGGAATGTGCATGGGGTGGTAGTGGAACTCGGAGTCCTCAAAATGATTGTTGTAAATATGGCGGAGGCGACGTGTTGCCTCTCTGGCTGCATCCTGAAGTCCATCGTGAAATTATCACATCTTCTTTGGGCGTCCAAGATGTGGTGGTTTGTGTTTGGTTGAAGGTTGGCGTAGAGGATTACTTCAAGTCTCCAACGCTCTTGGTTCCCCACTTTATACATGTACCCTTGATAAGTTGGTCTCTGGTTGTAACCTAAGTGTTGCATCATCTTCCATAGAAGTGTAGCCCAGTGTCCGGCGAAAATTCCATGGGAAATCCGGGTTGGTTGTTCAGCCATCTACAATTTAGAGAATAAGTTGAGTTGATAACCATTTTAAAAAGAAGTGTTGAGAAGACTCTTGGATAGACTCAAAATATTTTTAATTTTTGAGAAATAAATTCTTAAGGCAATTCTAAGGCCACGACCTACAGTCGATATGGCTCTGATACCACTTTTGTCGAACCCGGGAGCGAAGGATCCCAAATTCTCTGTGTTCATACATTAGTCCAGGATAGCTAATGCACACAGTCAAACAAAAGTGATAATCAAAACATATCACACATTTTATTAATATTTATTCAGAGTTTATTACAAAGGGCCCGAGGCCAATTAAAGTAAAACACAATGAAGCGAATAATAGTAGTAGACCCAACGATTCGCCACGAGCAATCGTAAATGGGCGCAGCCTTGACCTAGGCGTCAAGATCCTCACCGTCTGGTAGATATCTTCTCTGAATAAAGATTATTCAAGAAGAGTGAGCACAACTACCGTGCTCGCAAGTTACACCAATATGGAATTGATATGCATGCATAAGGTAGACAAAGGATCTTGGCAAGGTTATTTTATGTAAAGCAATAGTTTTAATTTAAATAATCATATTAGATTTCAAAGCCATTTCATACAAGAATCTAAATTACCATTTTAAATGACAATAGTTTATTGTGGATAACCTCCATAAAAGATGATGGATATCCTCCAATCACAATAATGGCTACCCGCCCAATTTTCCCACAAGACTATCCATCCACGAAATTATCTGTGAAAATCACTTTTAAAACCAAAAACAAAACTAACTCGAGTGGCTTTGCTAGCATGTCCATGATCATGACGCGCTATTCAATAGTTTCTACTCGCAGAGTTTGTACAACTTTACCCACACGAGATATTATACTCTTTGTGTCGGCCAATCCACGCTTCCTAAGGCGTGTGTGAGCAAACATCACAAGGTCGTTACAATGTTCTACCTCAAAGTACTCGTGTTCGCTAAGGTTTCGCTTCCATTGGGTGACTGTCCTCCAGGAAAACCCCTCTTGCGCCAGATGGGAAAACTGTCTATCCGACACCCATACATACAACATAGCACAAATAACTAAGAGGTATTACAAATTATTAAGCCAGGTCCTGCCCATACAAGACATGTGGTTGTACGATAAGGCATAACAAAATGCGCCAAAGACCGGTCCTCAATTGGCTTAAGGCGTCATTCAATTTAAACCACAGGTCTTAATCTTAACGAGACTAAGCAGTGCATAAACTCGCACCCACCATCCATCCTTTTCACCCAAGTCCAAACCATTTTGATTTTATTTCTAATAAACCATCTTTACAAATTCTCTATGGTAAAACAATACCATAGTTTTTAATTTTCATCAAATTTTATTGAGTTGGCTAAAATTCTCCCAAAAACATAAATCATGGTCTAAGTATTTGCGAAGCATTTGATTATTAAACATAATAATTTATCTAAAGTGATAAAGGAATGACATGGCAACATCCAAGGTTTGGCATACAAGGATAATAGGAATAACTAATTATTTAAACAGAATTTGAAATACTTGAATAAAATTATGCATGCAATTAATAATTTAAAATCTAAATTTAATTAACTTTAAAATAATAGGGCAAAATGGTCAAAGTATAACTTGCCTTCGTCCGCAGATTGGAAAATCTAAGTCTTGAGAAGTATCAAATTTTAATCGTCAAAGTCTAAACGTGAAAATAAGGCAAATCAAATAAAATTCAAATAAATCTCAGAAATACAAAATAAACCAAGTCTAAATATAATAATTTTATTTTATTGAGCTAGATAATCAAATTATAAAACTTTAGAAATTTGTTTCACTAAATTTGAAGTTAGGATTCAATTATTATGAATTTTACAAATTTTAACCTAAATTTGATATTTAAAAGAATTCTAAATTCTAAAACAGAACTAAAATGAACTCTAAAATGAATTATTATATTTTATTTAGTTAGACAATAATTTTCTAAAATTTTAGCAACTTGAATCATCTAATTTGGAGTTATAATGCAAAAGTTATGAATTTTACAAATTTTAAACTAAATCATTATTTAAACAATTTCCGAATTATTTTTCTAAAGAGAATTCTAAATATTGCATACGATGACGTCAGCGATGATTTTCCATGAATTAAATGAATTAAAATAATTTTTTCGACAGGTGGGACCCATGTGTCATTGACACGATCCTTGTGGACTAAGTCCACGGATTCTAGGGCTCGGGGTTGTGATGACGTGGCGCCACATGGGGCTGACTCGTAAAATGCGCGCGTGGCGCTGACTGTCACGACATGGCCGATCCACGTAAGCCACGGCGGCGGCGCATGCGACGGGCTTGGTTTCGCGCGCGTTGCGCCGCAGCGAGGTGCGCTACTGAGCTCAACGGAGAAAAGGAGTGTGGGGATTGTGATGCTCACCTGGCGGCTCAAGGGCACGAGACGATGGCGGCGGCGAGGATTTGGCGGCGACGGTTACATTCAACGGCGGCGACGAGCTACGGTGACTCTCCGGCGGGAAAGGTGCGCGACGGACGACGAGACATGGCGACTCGAAGGTGGGTTCCGGTGGTGGAGAGTCGCCGGTGGCGCTGCAATTCGACGACGGAAGCTTGGTGGCGGCGAGCTATTTCTCAAATTCCGGCGAGTATGGGGAAGGGGAAAGGAAGTGGGTGGCGGTGGTGAGTTGGGGAGCTCAAGGCGCACCTGAGGCTCCCTTTATAGGGGCCGGGGCAGGCGAGGAGACGGAGATCGTGGGCGGCATCAATGGCGGCCGTGGTTTAGGGGCGTGGGCTAACCGGCGAGATCGTGCGCGAGAAAAGGGGAAGATCGTGGGAGGGGAGGTGGCGTAACGCACGAACTTGATTGCGTGCATTTACGCGAGGAAAGGGAAGAGGGAACGGGGTATTGTGGGAGCTTCGAATGGCTCACATGGCGGCTGCGCGATTTGGGCGAGGAAGAGAGAGGCGAGGTAGAAGACAAGTCGGGCGGGACCACCCGCAGCGAGAAGGGAAATGAGGCGCGCGGGCGACCGTCGGATCTTGATCCGATGGTCAAGATTTGTGCGTGGGAATGAGGAGAGGAAACAGCAGAAAGCGGGCAGTGCGCGTCGTGGGCGTGCGTATCGTAGGAGTAAATGGGCCGAGGCAAGTTTCGCCCAATTGCTGTTTTCCGATTTTCTTTTCATTTTCTATTTTAAATATTCAATTTAATTCATTTGACTTTAGAATATAGCAAAATAATTCCAAAAATTCTAGAAAAATTCTCATAAATTCTTAGAGACATTTTAAACTTAATAAAATTATTTCCAACTTAAACTTGATAAAAGCTTTTGCAATTAAATTTATTTTAGCTTTAACTAATTAGGAAAAGCTTTTAAAATTTCAAAATTTCCACAAAAATAAATAACTTTTAAATTTTCTCTGAAATTGAAATTTTGGAAACATTACAAGATGACAGATGATTACTAACAAATTTCAAGAAAAGAGATAGCGACATTCTTGGGTCAAATGGAGATACTCTGAGCGTTGGTCGTAAGCAGCTTCAGATTAATTCGGGAGGCAGTCCTCCTCAATGTCGGAGTAGCGTCGCGTCCGTGCATAATTCTGAACATGACGACATCCGATTACCGATAGACGACATCAAGGTAACGTACATCTATGGAATGCACCAAAGATAGACCTATAGGACGCCTTAGCTAATTGCGTATCGTTTTATAGGAGCCAACGCCCTACAAGCTCCAAGTGAGGATGGATGGGTCCCTTTGTATTGAGGTTGCGCAGGGGATGGTGTATGCATACGAGGAAGGGTAGCAAAGAGACGGTGCCCGGGCGCAGGTTACGCCAGGGTCCAGGTGGATATGGTACATGTCAATTTCCGAGCCATCCCGCTGAATATTCGCCCGAACGAAGAGATCATAACACTAGGGGATGCTGTCAACTCTTTTATCCAGTGGCCAAGAAGGACATCACCCTGGACCCAGCAGTATCGCGATCTGGATACAACCATTCCTCTCCAACGGGACCCTCGATGACTCCACCTCATGTTTCGCCTTAGAAGGCCACCTCTTCGATTCCCGTGGAGAAGACGCCGAAGGAACAGCAAAAGCGTGCCACCGTATCGGTTCCCGAGTCGTCTCATAAGAAGACGCTACCAATCGCTAAGGCCAAATCGAAATCGACAAGCGTTAAGGCGCCTCCCAAGTCCGGAAGTTCGAAGTCTGCGATACCAGAACTACATCATCGAAAACCGCAGTGCTCGAGATGATGTAATCTATTTGGATATGCTTGTCGCTTTGCATGCACGGTACTTGGAGAAGACCCAAAAGAAGGGTGCAATCATGGAATCACCGCCGATCTGAGGAGAAGCATTTCTTCAACGGACGAGGTACTTCGTCGTGGGCTTCAACGACTTATATGAACTATTCAACCTCGTTGGCCTCGACATCTCGCTTCTACGATGTTGGACATTGTAAGTCGCGCATAATCAAGTTCTACATTCATGTAATACCGATAAATATCACAACTCATTGCTTATGTATGGATACATTTGAAAAATGTCAGGAATGGAAAGAACGGTGGGTTTCCTCAACCCACATGTGGTATCGTTGCAAACCATCCAAGAAGACTAAGCCTAAATCGATAAATACATAACGAGGTCATTGCTTCGTCGGATTTAACATGAAGTACATAGTGGTGCCCTACAACCAGGGGTAAGTGTCACTACTTGCTATACAAATTTTATTTGTACTTTATACGCAGCACGAACTTAGGTTTAATGACTATAGCGACATACATGAGTAGGTACCACTGGATCCTTTTAGTTATTATACCCAAGAGGAACCATGTGATATACCTTGATTCCCTAAACCGCAACAAGCACGACTTCAGCGTTCTAAGAGGAATACTCGAAAGGTATGCTTATTTCCTCCGTACATAACTCTATTGTAGTCTTCATTCGTTTGAAATGGCCGAGGATAACTTTTTCGACTCATGTAGGTCGTTCATCAATTATGTTGCCAACAAAGGAATATACAATGCAAAGAGCGCCCAACTAACACACAGGATAGATTTTTCGATACGCGCTACAACATGATAATCCTATATCATACTTCATAATAACGCGTCTCGAACTGACTATACCTATATATGTAATTCTATTTTTGCAGTGCCGCCAGCAAAAAGATGATGAGTTATGTGCAATCTACGTCTGCTATCATATGCAGCTAATCCTTAGAGCTAGGAAGAAGGATCCCGAGGTTTGTCAATCTCGAAATAATTATTTCCTAATTATAAATTTAAATATATATAGCTTACCACTTTACTCTTGCTAGCGACAGGCCTTGGATTTACAATGTGATTCACTCGTTGCGGAAGAGATCAAGGACATTCGAGGGAAGCTCTGCACCTTTATCAACTCAGAAATCATTAACGACAACGGAGAGTTTCACTCCGTCGCCAACCGAGAGCATCACCCCGTCGAGACCTCTCAACGTAAATAATTGTAATCCAGTTGTAACTATAACGACAATACTTGAACAAATGTGATCTTTTGTAATTTATTTTGAGTAATGATCACTTTGAGTTGTCAACAATTGATTATCTCTCTGTTTTTGTGCATGCTTGTTTTCAGAGGGCATGGCTAGCAATTCCTGAGGCTAGCCAGAAAAATAGCAAAAATTTGGTCAAGGGTATGAGCTATCACAGACGGTTTTTTGTTAAAACCGTCTGTGAAGGCAAAGTATCACGAGCGGTTTCCACGTAAAACCGTGCGTGATATGAAATATCACGAGCGGTTATAAAAACAAACCGCTCAGGATCGCGAATATCATAGACGGTTATCAAAACAAACCGTCTGTGATATTCACAGATCACAGACGGTTTTTCTTTACAACCGTCTGTGATATTCACATATCACAGATGGTTTTTAGTCGAAACCATCTGTGATACTACACTTCACAGACGGTTTTTGATTAAAACCGTCTATGATATTGCGTATCACAGATGGTTTTTTACCGTCTGTGATAACGGCCTGTTATCACAGACCAACAAACATAGACGGTTCGAAAACCGTCTGTGATGACGGTTCCGAACCGTCTGTGATGTGGCTTCCTGTAGTAGTGCATGTTTTAATCCTGCTTCCTCTCTCTCCCGTTGTCCTGAGAGGTATAAACCCTAGAAAAGGGAGTGCATGGTGCGTGCAGAGCCATCAACTGGGGCGAGCGGGGAGCGTTTTGGTGATCTTCTTCTTGTGCTTTGCCGACGATGCGGGTTGTAGGTTGGCGGTGACATCTCGTACAACGAGTGCAACCCTAGCCAAGCCTACTACAAGTGCCCAAATAATCAGGGGGTATTTGATTGGAATGCATTTCCTTTTTTATTTGATTTGGATTGCTTAAAATTCCTTTCTTTGATGTTATTGATGACGATTTTTTCAATTATTAAGTCGATTTGGGCAATTTTGTTGCTGATTTGGGCAATTTTGGAACCAATTTGTTCCATTTTGGTCCCATGCACTTCAAGATTTGTTTTGCTACTCTGGTTTTTGTTAAGAAACTGATTTCTTATGCATGATGTATGTGCAGCGGTTCTCTGCATGCAAGTTTTACATGTGGGAGAACCAATATGTAGAATATTTGAAGGAGATTGGAGTTCTTGATGCCCCAAGTGGTTGGCAAGGACATGGAAGAGGACAACTTCCAGTGCAAATACAGCCAAAAAGCCATGTTGGAATGGAAGCACACACCAGAAGTGATGATGCCATTTTAGGAGACATAGTACAGGGAATTGCTCGGTTGGATGAAAGAATGAGCAAGATTCTTGGTGCCTTGGAGAGAATGAACATGATGCTTGGTCTGTTTTTGTGTGTGTGTGTTGGGCTGCTAGCAGCCAATGTAGGCAAGTAACTAAATGTAGTTGTAATGTGGAGCAAGTTAGTTGTAATGTGGAACATGATGCTTAGCCAATGTGCATGTTGTAATGTGGAGCATGAATGTAATATGAATTCAGTTGTTCCTACATATGTTCCTGCAATCTGAGAGAATCACTGACAATGCATATACACATGACAGATACATATGACCATACATGTACAAGTATCTGAGATAAATCTGGGCATAATCTGAGATAAATCGGGGGCATAATCTGAGATAAATCTAGGCATAAGACTATATGCATTGTGACAACAAATGACAATACAATGTTGACTGGGCATATGACCTTGGGACAATTGTCAAAATGCCACATTTTACTTCTGCCTGAAGTAAAATGCCATTATGTTCGACACGATTGCCTATTTGCCACATGTTATTTTCCCACTTTGTTCATTTGCCCTTTCAGAGTATTTTATTCATATTTCGGTTTGAAGTACCCTAGCCCACAACAATTAAACTACAAGCTCCCTCTCTTGGAAATGCTCATTGGACAAGAACGAATTTCTGTGCATTTTTCTATAATTTTTGGGCTTTATTTACTATTTTCTATAAATGCTTTTCTTTTTCTGGTATTTTATTTAATCAAAAACCAATTTTAACCTTCCTATTCACCTGAAGAGTAATTTGCAAAAATTTAAAAGCAAAATTTAAGCTACAAATATTTTTATTAAGTCCCAAATAATTCAAGGAATTTTTGTGCATTTCTCTATAATTTTTGGGTTTCATTTACTATTTTCTATAAATGCTTTTCTTTTTCTGGTATTTTATTTAATCAAAAACCTATTTAAACCTACCGTTTGCCCCGGTCCGAACATTCAAATCGCTGTGGATCGTCCGATCGAATTTCAATGGCTAGATCGTGCTGACCCATTTGGATGGTCCGAACGTTCAAATCGTTGTGGACCGTCCGATCGAATTTCAACGGCTAGATCATGCTGACCCGTTTAGATGGTACGAACGTTCAAATCGGTTTGGATCGTTTGATCAAGATCGGACAACCCCATTTACGCACTCCATTCTCGCCCGCGCCTTCCAATCGTTGTGAGCCTTGCGATTAGCAACGGACGGTCCAGATGTGTTGGGTCGTTCGGACCGTCCGAACAGCACCGGTGATGCGAGCCGTGCTATCAGCAACAGACGGTCCAGATGCGTTGGGCGTTCAGACCATCCGAACGGCTCTAGCAATGTGAGCCGTGCGATCAACATCGAATGGTTCGCACGAAAAGGCGCGGTGAGACGGTGCGATCAGACCATAATATGGTTTGGGTTCAGATTAGGTTTAGTTTGACTGAAATACCAAAATGTTTGACCGACCGATTTAAAATAGAAGAAAATTTTGAAAAATAATAAAAATTTTTGTGGGGGTTCTGAGAATCAAATAGGACTTAGGAAAATTAGTTGTGAGCACTGTTCAAACTAAAATTTGTCATAAATAAATTATTTTCAAAATTGTAATAGAGAAATGGTTTGAATTTTGGTGAGGTCAAAATAACTTCTAAAAATTTGTGAAAAATAATATTAATTCATTATAAATAATCTAGTATTTAAATGAATTATTTCCAACTAGTTTTAATAAACATTTTTTGCATTCAAAACAAAGCTTGAATTCGAATTGATCAGACACCATGGTCATCACCTGCACATAGTAAATATACCATAAACAACTAGAAATAATAGGAAATCATAAAGCTAGTAAAACATGATGTAATCATTAAACAACATTGTAGTACACAGGCATATACCATGAATGTAGGGCTACCATAAATCTTTTTTGTATATATCCTCCATGGACAATTTTTTGACATGCAAATGGCTCTGAATCTTTTTGTGTCACTGTGTTGTATGTTCATCTCAAACTCCACTTTTATTGCATGCTACCTCAAAATGAGCTTGAATGAATGTCTATCAGGAAATGTGTCTCCCATCTTAATTTGAGGGTCATTTCTATCATACACAGTTTGTGGTGCAAAGCAAGCATCCATTGTGGCATTGTCATTTGGAACTGAGAGAGGTTCATGGTCTAGTACATCCACATCTGCTTCATCATCATGGTGCACAACCTCTTGCTCTGGGACCTCTGTTGTTGCATCATTGTCTTTAGGGTCATCCTGGTGCACAAGGTAGTACCTCCACTCGTCATCAACCCAAATAGGGTCATCCTCATCAGGGTCTTTGTCGGGCTGCTCTTCCAGCCAAGATGCTGCATTTCATACCAAAGGGTGTTATGTAGGCAGTTGTAAAGGGGTGTTTGCATTCACTGCCTGACTCTCATACACTTCTGGAATCACTGCCACTAGTGCTCTATCATGTGGAAAATGCCTCTCACTCACTTCTGGACTATCTCTCACTGCTGCTCTGTCATGTGGAAAGAGGCTCTCACTCACTTCTGGACTCCCTGCCACTGCCACTGCTGCACTGTCATGTGGGAAGTTGCTCTCATTCACTCCCTGGCTCTGATTCACTATCTGGCTCTGATTCACTACCTGACTCTCATTGACTTCGCACTTGCCAACTGACACGAATAGCTTCACTTCCTTCTTCGCACTATTCTTAATGAAAACCTCCATCAGAAGTGCATCATTGGCCACTCTAACCAAGGTAGACTCCCTCCCAACATATCAAAATGTTGCCTCCTCATCGCTACCCCAAGAGTAGTACGGTTCCACAAACCTCAACAAATCCACAAGTGAGATCTCATCAGATCCCATATCCAATCTCAAAATTCTACCCTTTTTGTACCCTTTGCTGCCATCCTTGCATGTGAGGTAAGATTGGACGCAAAGTTCTACACTATATATTGTCTTTGGATCCTCCCTGCAACAGTTCAAAATGAAATTTTACGCTGTTAAAAATTGAGACTCACATTCGGCTATCACTACTGTCACATTCCACGGCCACACTGACATGTCTGCTCTCAAATTCGGCCCAAATCCATACAGCCCCAAATCCATCGAGACTAATATGCATACAGCAAAAAAGGAAGGCAATAAAACATATTCTTTGCTTACCCATGAGCAACTCCAGATAGATCCATCCCATGAGCAACTCCAGATGGATCCATGCCTCCTCAATCCTCCCACTACATGCTCTACACTGCGCAAGAAAGTAGGGTTAGATTTGCTGCCGCAAATGCAAACCAAAACACCAAATTGGTGGATGGGGGTAGGAGATCTCACCTACGGGAACTCTAGCACGTTACCCTGCTTCCTTCCTGAGGCGGCCGTTCACGGGAGGAGGGCGCTGCCTGAGGCGATCTGATGAATGCGAGAAGGGGAGAAAGAGGAGCGAGTCACGCGGGGAGGTGAGTGCGAACAAGGACGAACGGGGATTCACAAAACCCAATTTCTTCGGGTCAATTTGTAGATTTCACATGCTTGGTAACGGCGAAGCCAGGGCAGTTCACCGGAGTGGCATTGGGCCAAATGGAGTGAGGCGTTGATGGTATTAAAATGAACCGGTACATTTCAGTGGTATTAAAATGAACCTCTATTTTTAGTGTGGTACCAAACCAATTTTGCCATTAGAATTTGAAAGAGAAGCCAGGTACAACAAGCTAAGGTATATATATATATATAGATCCTTCATATATACCGGTACAAATGACCAGATTGCAACGGTCTTGCATAGCATATATATGAACATGGATCTCTGTGTTCTATGGTTAGAAAAGTAATTATGATGGTTTCATTGACTGTAGAAGAGAATTTGCATAAAAGTCGAGATGAGTGCTATATGACATTTAGGTCATTAACTTTTTATGTATATTAAAATGAATTCATTCATAAATTTATACAAATTTTAGCATCACATATCATATTAAATTACTTTGAAAAATATTATTCACGAGTTTCATAATTCACTGACTTAATTTTTTATTGAAATATATTGGGCACTAGGGGCAAAACTGCGAAGTGCACCCACAATCCTACCCAAATATTTGTTGTGCGCCACAAGCCCGCGAGACACCCAATTTTTTGTGAAATGTCTATTTTGTCCAAACAGGTCACTGGACCTCCCCAACCAAGCGGAGGGTATTTTCGTAAACATCACGTGTGTGGCGCAGACCCCTTCATATTCCTGGCCGAATCCCCTCCTCAAATCCTCTCCCCTAAATCCCCTCTCCCCAAACCCTAGTCCATCCATCCCCCACCCCAAATCCCCTCCTCCAGCAAGACGACAGTACTCGGTGGGGCGACGGCAAGGGCTGGGTGACGGCGATGACAAGGGGAAGGGCGACAGTGACATCCATCTCCCTTCATCCATGTCGAGGCGGAAGGTGCTAGCGAGAAAAAAGAAGTTGGCGAGTAAGTTCCATCTCCCTTCATTTGGTCGGTGAGGGGTTCGCATCGATAGGCCAGACTGGTAGAGGTGGGTGATGCCGGGGCGGGGGTGCACGTCCATGGACCCAGTAGAGGCACATTAGGGAGCCAGCGTTAGGGCGGCGAGGGCAGCGGTGGCGGACCCGGCTGCCTCGCATGCTAAAGTTCTTGTAAATTTGTTACTTCCATTGGGCATTGCATGCTAGAGTTCTATAGTAATCTTGCTGCAATTTAATTAGTTGCATACTAGTAACTTTGTAGTATCAAAATTCCAATCTTACGCTTATTTTCTTACTCATGTAAAGAAGCACCACTTACCGAATATGACAAAAAAGAAGGCTCAAACTCTGATGAGGAACAATCAAGTGTTGCAAGGACTTGGCATCACTGCATTAGCATCAATTCTTACAAATACACATCTAGACAGTAAGGGTAGTAGTCGCGAAGACTCTAGATCCGAGTATGACCCTCAAGAGAACGAGGATGAGGACACTAAACAAGAGGAACTCGATAAGGTGCTCATTCTTATTCTGTGCCTCTCTCTCTTGTGCTGGGGGTTTGGGGGGCTGGGAGAGGCTACTCATGTGGTGTCCTTGCACTGTTGTAGTGTTATTTATCATATATTCAGTTTGTAGTTTGATTAATGTGCTACTAATTCTTTTTGTATTCTGCCAATGAGGCCTGGTAGGTTTCTAAGAAGAGATCTAGACAGAGGAAAACAACCGCCAGATGCCTCCGGGAGGGACTCAGACCACCAAAGAGGGTCTTGGCACCGATGATCAATTCCAACTCGCTAGATGCACTAGGCGTAAGACAAGAGAGTCCACATTAACTCAAGAAGTTTCCCTTGGTACGAGTTCAGATCCAAAAGAACAAGCCACTCAAAGGCCTCCTACTGCCACACATGATTATTTGGTACCTACCCAATCTGAGGAGCACATTCAAATGTAGTGTGATGAAGGCAAGTGATTGTGCACAACCCTTTAAGAAATGCAGATATGCTTTACACTAACTTTATGAAATTCATATTTTCAGATGCACCAGATGTCAGTCGACAATCAAATAAGAGGGGAAGAAACAAGGGCAGAGATCTTGACAGGATATCAAGAGCATTAAACTGTAAGATTCCAATCCAAATTTCTGAAGGGAAGAAACGACCCGAGGCACCTATGCAAGCTGCAAAGCTTGCATCAGAGGGTGGGATCATACTAAGGCAACATATACTAGTCCTTCCACATTGAAAAGAGTACAAGAATGATCAGTCTCACCTTATGGACTACATTGGAAAAGTTGCAGTAAGTATATCAACTCTTGGCCAAAAGTGAAATCCCTTTTTCTTTTCCTTGCTCTGTTGTTTCTCGTTGTATTCACATATCTCTTGTGTAATGTGTATGCTCTTTGTTAGGGTCAATTTACCATGGACACCAACTCAAAGGCAGTCATATCTGCACGTGCTGATTTGCTCAAGTGTGGACAACGACAGATGAGGTATAGGCTTAAAAAGCGCTACTTTGATGGTGTACCAGCAAATCAAGTGAGAACCACTAGCCTGCTGAAGCAAATGTCTGATGAGCAATGGAGAGCACTGGTGCAAATGTGGTCCAACCTAAAGCACATGGTATGAAAGTAATTGCTTCATTTGCTTAGTTATCTGTTACTTGGCGTGTTTTACACTAATCTGTCTTTCTGTAGGACCATTGTGATAAAAACAAACTAAACCGTGAGAAAGTCCAGTTTCAGCAGCGGACCGGCTCTCGTTCCTACATTGCACACTATTATGTTGTTGTAAGTACTTAGAGAAATGATGTTCTTATATATTTGTTATGAAACCCTTCCATACCATGTTGGAAGTTTACAGTTTGCAATGATTTGAACATTTTAGAAGCAAGAGAAATATAAAGATGTAGATCCCACTGCAATTGACCTCTTCAAAGAGTGCCATAATAGCAAGAAACTTGGTTTTAGTGAGCCAATGAAGAAAGCAATTGTTAGTCACCACTTGTTCATTTCTTTTGTACATAAGTATACTGTAAATAATAACACTTTTCACGTGTAATCCATCTATTGCTAGGCTGATATGGAAGCCATCTTGGCTTAACTGGTGGAAGATGGACAAGAATCAAAGTCTCCTACTGTAGCTGTTTCTGAAATGCTCGGTGAGTCAACCAAATTCCTTGAACGTGTGGGCCTTGAAATTCCCTCACAGAAAAGCTCGAGACGAGGCGTTTCTTTGCGTGTGGAAGAGCTTGAAGCTGAACTTCACATTGAGAAGCAAAGAGCATCCCAACTTTGAGACCAACTTGAAGCTCAGTAGCAAGACTTGGATGCCTTGAAGAAGAAGGCAGAAGAATCCGAAGCAACTAGGGAGAAGAGCTTAGAAGAGATTGGCTTTTTGAAGGATAAGATTGCAGATACTGATGCCCTCCTTCGTCATTTGCTGAACTGTAATCAGGGTCAGGTGAACCCTACTCCCTAAATTGATGTAGTTTGTGATTTGACGGCACTGCGATCTGGGATACTGTTATTTTGTGAACTGCGTTGGAGTTGGGAGTTGTGATGGCTGATGTGAACTTGATGCTGGCTGTTGTGTCCCAAGTCCTAGTACCTCGGGCAATGATGTTGGATGCGTGTAACCTGGGAACAATGTGCTGGATGTTGCTATTATGACATGACATGAACTTATTGTGTATCCTTGTACTATATTTGTCTGTATGGATGTACTGGACCAAACACAACGGTTTGGTCCGTAGATATGAAATTGGAAAATTGGTTTGTGAATTGTTAAAGGGCTTAGCCTAGATAAAACTAGGCAAAAATGGTTTTAGCCCAATAATATATTGCGCCTTTCAAAACGGCCCAGTTTGAACCGTGACTGGGCAATCAAAATGGGCTACACCCAAAAAATTTGGGCCTACAAAATGGCCTACGACCACAAATTGACTCAGCGGACAATGGAATCAAAATGGGCCTTGTAGAAATTATGACGAAAATTTACACGGGCCTAACTCACATTATGACGGTAGACATTATCACAAACCAATAGCCATGTCAGATCCCGTGTGGCCCGACCAGGCTACCAATGACAATTAGAATATGATGTGGCAGCATCATAAAATTCGTGATGACAATGGTTTCGTCACTAAGTCTGTGACGATTTCGCTACTTTCGTCACAGAAACGAATCAGCAACACACTATAGGTGATGATCGATTTTTCATCATGGGAGCGTCACAAATCCCATACTGTGACAAAAAAACATAGATCCGTGATGAATTTTGATTGTCACTGTTCAGCAGATTTCTTGTAGTGAACGCAGTCGGATTTGAAGCGGTGGCGGTGGATCTTGTCCGAAGAAGAAAGGGCAATAGCGGGCAAGAGAGAGCAAGAGAGGATGATTGGATAGGGTTGGGGAGTAGATGAAAGCCAGGTGACGCTTCGAGAGCGGAAGCTTGAGGTGGCGCCAAAGGGCTGCGTGGCACGCATGTGAGCGCAAGCGTCGCTCGGTTAAGTGGCGCTGAGGAAGACGACAAGGCTGACAAGCAGGCCCCACTCATCAGCGGTGGTGACGAAGCAGTGCGAGCATGAGCCTAGTGTGGTGCGGTGTGGAATGGCATGGTCGAACAAAGTCGCGAAGAAGTGGTTCGGTCGGAACCGGGTTGACTCGGTTAGTCCAAATCACACCAGCAGATCGGACGGTCCAGATGGCTTGTGATCAAATTGGACGGTCCAACACGATAGAGTCTATTCGGACTAGTCCAATTGGCTTCACTCAAATTGAATAGTTCGCACGGCCTCAGCCAGATCGGACGGTCCGAATGGGTCGAGCTAGGGTTTTGATTTTAGTTTTGACCAAAAATAGAACTAGTTTGACTAGGCTGATAAAAATAGCAATAAAATACTAAAAATTCTAAATATTTTTGTGGGTGTTCTCTGGTTAAACTGGGACTTAGGAAAATTTGGTTTGGCTACTGTTTGACTTCTATTTGTCCAAAATAAATTATTTTCCAAATCAGCCTTAGTAACTTGGTTAGGATTTTGATGGGGTCAAATTAACTTCTAAAATTTCATGAAAATTGTATTAATCTGTGATAAATAATCTAGTATTTTATAAAATTATTTCTAGATATTTTTATACACACATTTCTCTAGAATCAATTAGAAACTTGATTTCAAGTCAAAAGTTTGAATTTCAAAGCAAACTTGTAGAAAACCAAGTGCAAACTCATAAAATTTAACAAAAGTTTTTGAAACCCCAAATTTTTATACATTTGAAACACAAACCATAGTTTGGGATGTTACAACTCTCCCCCCTTACAAGAATCTCGTCTCGAGATTCTGTTCACTTGGAAAAGAAGGACGGAAAATCTACACGAAGACGGTCTTCTCGCTCCCAAGTGGTTTCATCCTTAGCATGATTCAACCACTGAACCTTAAGGAATTTGATGGAACAATTTCTTGTCCTCCGTTCAGCTTCTTCGAGGATACGAATAGGATGCTCATGGTAGGTCAAATCTTCTTATACTTCAAGACCTTCCAATGGAGCTTGCTTAAATAGAACACGAAGACATTTCTTCAACTAGGATCAATGAAATACATCGTGTATCCCCAAAAGTGTAGCGGGCAAATCCAACTTGTAGGCTACAGCTCCTCTCATCTCAATATTGCGGAAAAGTCCGACATATCGAGGAGCTAACTTGCCTTTGACGCCAAACCGTCGAGTGCCCTTCAAAGGAGAGACTTGTGAGACCCCGGTATATTTATTAGGCTCATAATACTTAGTCACCCAATTGACCCTAGTATTATCAACCAAATAAATCCGGTCTCGAGAGATGTATACTCCTGAATGCGAGATACATACCTCACAACAAAAGAATGTACCAATTCCATACAACACATAGTACATAAGCCACAAACCGAAGTTAATATTAAAAAGGAAAATAGCTATTACAAAAGAGAGGCCCTTAGGCCAAATAGCAACAATTAAAAAGATAACAATGAAGCAAAAGTGCCATAAAGATGGCTATAACACAAAGCCAATCGGTGTGCCTTAACCCTAGGCATCGTGGGACCCTTGACTAGTCGTCAAGAAAGCGCAACACGTGGTACGTAAGTAAGGCTCTTGGAGCTCACCTCAATCCTCTGCAACAAATTTGTTAAGCAAAGCAAATGAGTACAATAACTTGTTTATTGTACTGCAAAACTGACGTGTAAGATAATGTAACTATAATTTAGCTACATGCAAGCTTCATTTAAGTGGATGAGGCTTTGGACTCATTTTAGCATAAAGCAAGTTTCATTTGTAATAACATAATAGATTGAAGGCAATTTGATAAAGCATTTGTAATTGTTGAAATAACAACGAGATAATAACATAATATCAACAACAAGAACATCACGGAAGTGACTAACCCAAGTCACCACAACAATAGTATGAACATCCATTCATACCAACCCATCAAGTTTTAATTAAATGGTTGAGTCTAGTTCTTACAGGCGTTTCCAGCGTGTCCATAACCTGGGACGAGGCTATTGAATAGTTTTAACCTGCGAGGGTGTACCAATGTACCCACACGCCTGCATCGCCTTTCCTTTAGGCACACTACCTTTGGTGTGCTTAAACACGGCTAAGTCTCTACGAGACCTTTCCAATGGGCGATGATAATTACGAGCCGCAACCCACGGGACAAGACACATTAGACAGCCCTAACCGGTCCGCCAATGCTCCCTCCCAACACCACACACACAGATTTTATTAAAACATACCCACCAACCAGCTCATAATTAACACCTCCCAAAGTACTTAGTCAAGAGAGGTCCCATATCCCCCTCGTGTGGTTAGCACGCAACATTGCTCGAACGGTGGCGCAAGTAACTCGGTCATAATGACTCGGGTATACTACCACATTCCAAAACCACCCCATCCATCCAATATGCCCAAGTCTAAATCAATCCTTTATTTTCAGTTTTTGACTTCACAAATTAATCAAAGCACAAGTGCTGGACATATAGGAGGAATAATTATACTTGTGTGATCAAGACCATCGACTAAGTCGATGATCGCCCATTACTACCGATAGCTAAGCATGTCTAAGCAGTAGGGAACGCAACTACTAAGTGATAAGAGCTCATCCAACGAGCTCAAATCACAGCAAATAACCTAGGCTCGTTGGTAGTAGAGGATAAACACTCCTACAGATTATGCAACTATAGGATTACTAGCGACCTTTAACACAAAGTAGCATGCATACATAGAAGTAAAACAACATATTAACCTTTAAAGTAATGGGACGCTAGAGGGGATATGATCAAACTGCTTGCCTTGTTGCTGGTCAATTTGTTGCGGAGGGTCGTTCGCGGGATCACCACAAATGTCGAACCCTAACGGAAAAAGCAATAAAGAACCGATAAGAACGATTTAAAAGCAACAAAGACAACACAGCAACAGAACTCAAAATCCTCTGAAATTTCTACTGCAGCAAGAGGAGGATTTTAGGAATTTAGCAACAAGAACCAATGGATTTGGATTCTCAATGCAAAAGTTATGAGCAAAACAACTCTGCTCAGCCCTAAAAATACCAAACTGCACTATTCACTAATTTAATTATGAGGCAACATTTTCTAGAAAAGTGGTGAGGCTGAAACTTTTACTGTAAAACCAGCACCTCATGAGATGAATAACACAATTGAGTTCATCTCATTTGGAGCTATTATGCAATTTCTATAATTTTTCAAAAACAAGAACTTGAACAAAATTATAATGCACAAGTCCTCATTTTTCTAATAGCAACAAGCTCAACACTAATTTTCACAGTGAGTTCATTATTAGAGGAAACCAACAAAGTTGGTCTCACTTAAAAAGAATCTACAGAGCATTAGTTATGAATTTTACAAGTTAAGCATTAATTTGAATGTATATTTAAAGTTAGTTTTTAAAACCTAGTGGCTAACTGTGCTCTGGGACTGAACTCAACTTGCAATCATTTTTGGATTACAGTCAAGTTCAAGATAGAGCTAACACAATTTGAATGACCTCATTTGGAATTAAAATGAGAAAGATATGAAATTCTAAAGTTTATACCTTATTTCAGTTCATACTTAAGAATTTCTCGACATTTCTATAACTCACAGAGACATGGGAGGTCGTGAGCCACAGATCACAGATCTAACGGCTCAGACCTCCCGGAGGACAACACACACGCAGATGGGAGGTCCAGAGGTCTGGACCTCCTAACCACGCACATCGCGCGAGGTGAGGGGGAGGTCGTGGCCATAGATGGGAGATCCAACGGACCACAACAGGAAGGAGGTCGGAGCGGACCAGTCTAAAGGGAGGTCCTCATGGTGAGATGACCTCGAGGAGGTCCCAGAGGAGGTCCTCAACGCCACTGCACCTCCGGGGAGGTCTGGACGGCCCAGTGTGCCAAGGAGGTCTTGGCGCCCAGATCTCCTCTGAGGAGGTCCGGACGCCCGAGCTTCGCAACCACGTGCTTGCGCACGCACGTGCTTGGACAAGAGGTTAATGCGCCGCAGACCACGAGGAGGTCCATGGCTGGAGGTCTTAATCGCGCACAATAAATGGTGGATTTAAGGCGGTTAAGACGCCAATGATTGCGAGATTGAGCAATGATTAGCACCATTGCGCCGGGATCTCGCCCTAAAACGACACGACACGCCGGACGCCCCGACAAAATCCCGAGCTTGAAGAAATGGTCTCGCGCGGCGATGTAGAGCCCGCCGGTGAGGTCAATGGTACCGTTGGGTCCGCAATAACCATGCGCACCAACGGACCTCCTCTCGGCGGCGGCGGCCTTAATCGCCGGCGAGCCGAGAGGACGAGACGACCTTCACGGCCAAAATACGAAAATGCAAAAGCAGCTCAGCGCGACAATCAAGCTTGTGCCCAACATAAGCTCCGCAACATGCATTCACGCTGGGTTAAAGACTAAAGGACTACGGGGAATTACGGAGGTCCTAAAGATGTCGAAGAGGTTGAGGATGGTCTTTGGCGGAGTTGGGGAAGATGGAGAGCTCCACCGCTCAAGTCCAAATTCCAAACTCAAGCCTCGGCTCCAAGCTCCACTAGCCCCTCTGAAAAGGTCAACCTAACAATGAGTTAGGTTTAACTCAGAGATTTGGGGAGCTCAATGGAGCAAGAGTTTGAGAGGGAGCCACCGAGCAAGCCTTCACCACCAAGGGCTTCAAGCTTCTCAACAATGGCGGCCAAGTGTGGAGGTCGGTGAAAGAGTAAGCTCAAAAGGCACGGTGCAAGCTAAGGCTTGAAGTGTGCCAAAGAAGCTACGGAGGAACCCAATGGGGCTTTATACTAGGGCACAGGAGGTCATGGACCACTGGCTAAGCTCCTTGTGAGCTTGGCCCATGGCACGGTCTTGGGTGGACAAGACTTGGGGCTGACAAGGGGCGAGCTCGGTGACCATTGAGGCGAAAGTCGACCGCATTAAATCTTGGTCAAGAAAGAGTCAATTGAGCAGTACCTCCTGCCGGACATGCATTAAATGCATCGCCGAAGCTTGCCGCGCCAGAGGAAGGAGAAGAACAGGAGGTCCTATGGGCGTTGGATAAGACCTCGAGGAGGTCCCGCCATCGGATCCTATTTTTGAACCGTTCGTTTTAAGTGGTGGGAGGAGGTCCCACCACACGATCAAACGTGGGGAGGTCATGGCCTCACGATTTCACTTCACGTGAAAACGACGTGAGGAAATGGACAGAGGTCCAAAGCGTTGGATTTCAATCAGCAGTGCGGACCTCTGTGAGGTCTTAACCGCACCCAATTTTAAGAAACCGAGGGGAGGTCATGGCCTTAGATTTTCGATCCAAGGGCTATGACCTCAACAAGGCGGAGGACCTTTTGTGAGGTTTTTCAGAGGAGGTCGTGAAGTTCAACACATGGGAGGTCATGACCGTGGATCTTTGATCCAGTGGCTATGACGATGAGGTGGGGAGGTCTTATCTCGAGAACGCTTGAGGAGGAGGTCGTCGGTTGTTGGATGTAATCCAACGGCCACGACCTCAACTAAGTGCAAAGAGAGGTCTTAGCGGCCGTGTAACGCGGGAGGGGGAGGTCTCTCGGGTTTATCATGGGAGGTCTAGCGCCACGCTGACCCGAGGAGGTCCACGAGGTCAAGAGGACCTCAAAGGGAGGTCCTGGGTCTTGTTGGTTGAGGGGAGGTCGTGGCGGTTGGATTGGATCCAACGGCTACGACCTCATCAAGGTGGGAAAGGAGGTCAGATGGGGTTGGGCTGGACCAGGTTTGAGTACGGCTCAGCCCAAGGGACAGTGCCCTGTTTTAAATTAAATTTTCTAACAGCTGAGGCTTTACAGAATTGTTTGAGGTAGCAATTGAACTCCAAATTTCATGAAATTTTTACAGAGCTCACGACATTAAGATGAACCTCCAAAATTTATCAAACTAGTTTTACAACTCGTGATATTTTCAGAGGGGTCCCACATTAGTTTTTGGACCAAGGGAAAATATTTCCAATTGTTTGGCCCAAGGTTTGAGATAATTGGAAAATGAGTTTGACTTTTGGTCAACAAGAGCTTTGTGTTTTTGGATTACACAACTCTTGGACAAGAATTCCATGAGATTTTAGGGTTTTTCAAGATGTGAGAAAAAGTTTTAATTTCTACACATATAATTATACTTGAATAACCCTGTTTATACATTTGGGATGTTACAAAATCTCTCCCCCTTACAAAAATCTCGTCCCGAGATTTGGCTCACTCGGTAAAGAAAGATGGATAGTCCGCACGCAGACGATCTTCTCTTTCCCAAGTAGCCTCATCCTCAGAATGGTTTGACCACTGAACTTTAAGGAACTTGATGGTCTTATTCCTTGTCCTTCGTTCAGACTCATCGAGTACGCCGAATGGGTGCTCGCGATAGGTCAAATCTTCCTGGACATCGAGGGTTTCCAACGGAGCTTCCTCAGTTGGAACACGGAGGCACTTCTTTAGCTGGGACACATGGAACACATCATGTACCCCCGCAAGTGCAGCTGGCAACTCCAACTTATAGGCAACAGCTCCCTTCTTCTCGATAATGCGGTAGGGACCGACATATCGAGGAGCCAACTTGCCCTTGACGCCGAAACGTTGATGGCCCTTCAAAGGAGAGACTTTGAGATACACAAAGTCATTAGGCTCAAAACGTAACTCACGTCGACGACGATCCGCATAGCTCTTTTGCTCGATTGAGCCGGCGCAAACGCTCACAAACAAGATGGACTTGGCGCTCGGCCTCATTAATTGAGTCCGGGCCAAAGAGAGGTCTCTCACCGGTCTCTGACCAGTTCAACGGGGTCCTACACTTTCTCCCGTATAAGGCCTCAAAAGGTGCCATGCCGAGACTGGCCTGAAAGCTGTTGTTATAAGAAAACTCGGCGAATGACAAGCATTTCTCCCAATGCTTCCCATAGGAAAGGACACAAGCACGAAGCATGTCTTCCAAAACTTGGTTGACCCTCTCGGCCCGACCATCGGTTTGGGGATGATATGCCGTGCTAAAGGTAAGACGGGTTCCCATGGCCTCTTGCAAACCGTGCAAAAGCGAGAGGTGAAAAGAGAACCACGATCCGAGACGATCGTTTTGGGCACACCGTGCAAACACACGATGCGAGAGACATAGAGGTCGGCCAATTGACCAACAGAAATCTTAGCCAAGACAGCAAGAAATGCGCTACTTTAGTCAACCGATCAATGACGACCCAAATGGAATCTTTCCCTTTGGGGTTCGGGCACCGGTGATAAAGTCCATGCCGACGGAATCCCACTTCCATTCCCAAGACAGCAAGGGCTGAAGCAATCTCGCTGACGCCGATGCTCGGCCTTGACACGATTTACATACGTCGACTTAAGAACGAACTCGCAATCTCCCTCTTCATTCGGGTCCACCAAAATCTCTGGCGGAGATCTTGATACATCTTTGTGGCCCCGGATGAATGGATAATGGCGAATCATGGGCTTCATGGAGGATCAAATTCGCAGCTCCATGTCCTTTGGAACCACAGGCGTTGTTCAACCTCACGACACCATGCTCATCCTCGAGAAGCACTTGGTCGCTCCGTTCTTGACATTTGCCTTAATGTGGCTCACTCCATCATCCGATCGCCGAGCGGACTTGATCCGATCCACCAAGGTTGGTTGCACAACCAAGGCGTTGAGAGAACCATGCTCAACTAAACCCAAGTTGAGACGTCAAACTCTTCCGTAAGAGCGGGTGAAGCTCCTCGACAACAAGGCATTGCAATGCGCTTATGATTAAGCGCATCGGCAAATCTACATTAGCCTTGCCCGGATGGTAGTGAATACCCATATCATAGTCCTTGATCAACTCCAACCATCTCCTTTGCCCGAGGTTCAGTCATTTGGGTGAACAAATACTTAAGGCTCTTGTGATCCGAATACACTTCACAACGACACGATTAGGTAATGTCGCCAAATCTTAAGTGCATGAATCACAGAAGCCAACTCCAAATCATGAGTAGGGTAGTTGAGTTCATGAGGTCTCAATTGCCTTGAGGCATAGGCCACTACCTTGCCTTCTTGCATAAGGACACAACCGAGGCCTCGACGAGAAGCATCGCAAAAGATATCGAAGCTTCGATGGATATCAGGAAGAACAAGAACAGGAGCGGTGGTCAAACGCCTCTTGAGTATTTGGAAACTTTCTCACACTCGGCGGACCACACGAACTTCTTGTCCTTCTTGAGCAACTCCGTCATCGGCCAGCGATTTTGGAGAAGTTCTCGATAAAGCGCCGATAATATCCCGCCAAACCGAGAAAACTCCGCACATCGGTGACCAAGCAGCCGACTCCATGAAAGAACATCACGACCTTGTTAGGATCAACGGCTACGCCTCCGCTGAAAGAATATGGCCTAAGAAAGCCACTTCCCTCAACTGAACGCGACTTGTTGAACTTCGCAGACTGGTGGTGCTCACGAGCTTGCCTAACACAAGCTGCAGATGCTCTAAGCATGCTCTTCCTCGTTCTTGGAATAGATAAGAATATCATCGATGAAGACCACGATTTAACTTATCCAAGTACTCCATGAATACCGAATTCATGAGGTTCATGAACAAGGCAGAGCATTGGTTGCGAATGACATGACAAGGTACTCATACAAGCCGAAGTAGTAGAGAACGCCGTCTTGGGAATATCCTCAGGCGAATCTGAACTCGATGATACCCCACTCTCGAGATCAATCTTGGAGAAAACTCGGGCCCAGTTAATTGATCAAGAGATCGCCAATGCGGGCAATGGATACTTGTTCTTCATCATCACTTCATTAAGTGGGCGGTAATCAACGACATGCGTAAAGTACCATCCTTCTTCTTAACGAAGATAGCTGGACAACCCCACGGAGATGAGCTAGGCGAATGAAACCCTTCTCTTGCAGCCGCTTAATCGCTTCTTCAACTCTACCAACTCGTTCGGTGGCATCCGATAAGGCCTCTTTGAGATAGGGGCGGTACCGGGAGCCAACTCAATGACAAACTCGAGGTCTCGAACGGGTGGCATCCCAGGAAGATCAGCGGGAAAGACATCAACAAAGTCACAAACTGTTGGGACTTCGCTAATATCTGGAGCGGGCTTCGCTTCAAGTGCGAAGAGATGAGGATCTAGCAGCTTCGGCGAGAAACGAACCTGCTCGCCGGAGGGACTAGATAAGGAGATGAGCTTCCTGGCGCAATCGATTTGTCCCATGTGCTGAGACAACCAATCCATACCAAGAATTACATCAAGACTCGCTGAATGGAGAAGGATAAGGTTCGCTAAGAACCCTACGCCTTCGATCTCGATAGGGACATCCCTACACTCAGATTCAGCTCTCAACTCCGAACCAGGAGAGCGAATGAGAAGCGGGACTAATAATGGAGAGAAAAGAAGCTCTCCGACAAGCAAAGAAAAGACTCGTAAACAAAGGAATGAGAAGCTCTGAATCAAACAAAACAAAGAGCAGGTGAGAGTTAACGAAAGTGTACCTAGCACGACGCCGGGTGCCTCCCGAGCCTCCTCTGCGGTGATGGCGTTGACGCGACCACTACCCACGCCTTGGGTAGCCGGACGATCTTGGTCCGAGTGCACCACCTCGACCGCGTCCTCCATTAGGACGAGGGTCGCTCGTCTTCTTTGGGCATTGGTTCGCATAATGCCCCTTCGTTGCATGAGAAACATGTGACCCGGCGGCACTGGTTGCGGGGCGCTCGCTGACTCGCAGTGCACGGATCGACACGGCTGCGAAGGACGAGGAACAGGCAGTGACCTCGGGCGCCAAGAGTGAGAATGGTACCCTCGAGGCGCTCAAGCGGGACGGAGGAATCGGCCCTAGATGACTTATGGGCCTCCCACTTGCGCTATGGAGTCCATAAGCTCTCGAGCCGCATGCTCACGACGATGGCCTTGTCGACCAAGGACCGAAAATCGTGAAAGTCGACAATGGATAGCTTGTCCTTCACTCCTCTGACAAGCCACGCTGAACTTGGCTCGCTTGGCCATATCGGGTTACATCCTCGGGAGCATAACGAGCTAGATGGTTGAACTCGTATACATACTCCATGATCGAAGCTCGCCTTGCTTGAGCAAGAAGAAACTCCCCCGCTTGATCTCCATCAAGCCGGCAGGATGTGAGCTCGACGGAAGGCAAGACGGAACTCCTCCCAAGAGACGGTATGGTCCACGGGCTGCATGGCGAGATAGCTCTCCCACCATGACAAAGCTGCACCTCCAACCGGTGCGATGCGAACAGCGCCTTCTCGTGTTTCGCATCTGCGCGATGCGGCTTACGCCCACCGCACGGCCAATCGTCGCATCCAAAGGGTCCTCGCACCGAAAAGGTAGGGGCTGAGTACGAAGAAACTCCGCGAGTCCTCCACGCGCCGATGGGCATTCCTCGCCCAGATCCTCAAGCTCCGGAAAGTGCAAGAGTGTTGCGCGTGATGACGCCCAAGAGAACTCTCTGTCATCCGCGCGGTTGCGCCGATCTGAAGAAGAACCTCGCCATGGTCGGAGGAGGAGGAAGCTCCTCGACGGACCGATCGCCTTGGCCGCTACGAAAAGGCCCGCCATCCTGTTACAATGAATTTTTGGTTAGCAACTAGACCAAAACAAAGCCTTAAGGTAAGCAAAAGCGATCGACTAGGGAATGGAATATCACCCTAAACGAAGGCCAAAATCAGCGGTTATTTAAACTTTAAAAAGCTTCTAAAAGACTCTAAAACAGCAAAGGAACACCAAACGGAAGGCTCAACTTCTCAACTCAACTAACCCGTATTGAATGAACGAGTAATTGACCGAGAAGGTTAAAAATCAGATTGTAAGATGAGATCTAAAACTATTAGAGAGCAAGGTTATTGCAGCGAAATAAGTGTTAGATACTTAGCTAACTAGTATCACATCTTACCCTTTTCATTCCCACAAGTTTTAGTTGAATTAACCTCTCATTATCTATCCTAATTAGAAACCTTTGAGATTGCTGTCCGGAAATTTGATGCTTGCTGTCCAGATTTCGCATCCAAGCTCCTCGTCGAATCACCGACTCTAGAACTTCAAAACCTTGTAGTGGGCAGCTCACACTTAAATTTGCCAATCTCATTGGTTCTCCCAAAACCCGAATTAGTCGATAACAACTATTGTGTAGAAGGGAAGAGAGGAGAACAACTTTTAAAACTCAAATTAGAGTGAGATGAGAAGAGAAAGCTAAGATAGGTAAGGAGTAAAATCCGAGAATTACTTAAGCTTTCAAAACTCATTTATACTTTGAAAATAGGTTTTCAAAATATCCTAAAGACGACCAAGCTTGCGTTATTACGGTCATAACGGCTCGATACCAACTTTTGTGAGACCAGATATTTATTAGGCTCATAATACTTAGTCACCCAATTGACCCTAGTATTATCAACCAAATAAACCGGTCTCGAGAGATGTATACTCCCGAATGCAAGATACATACCTCACAACAAAAGAATGTACCAATTCCATACAACACATAGTACATAAGCCACAAACCGAAGTTAATATTAAAAGGAAAATAGCTATTACAAAAGAGAGGCCCTTAGGCCAAATAGCAACAATTAAAAAGATAACAATGAAGCAAAAGTGCCATAAAGATGGCTATAACACAAAGCCAATCGGTGTGCCTTAACCCTAGGCATCTCGACCGACCGCCACTAGTCGTCAAGAAAGCGCAACACGTGGCACGTAAGTAAGGCTCTTGGAGCTCACCTCCGCCCTCTCGCAACAAATTTGTTAAGCAAAGCAAATGAGTACAATAACTTGTTTATTGTACTCGCAAGACCGACGTAAGATAATGTAACTATAATTTAGCTACATGCAAGCTTCATTTAAGTGGATGAGGCTTTGGACTCATTTTAGCATAAAGCAAGTTTCATTTGTAATAACATAATAGATTGAAGGCAATTTGATAAAGCATTTGTAATTGTTGAAATAACAACGAGATAATAACATAATATCAACAACAAGAACATCCTGGAAGTGACTAACCCAAGTCACCACAACAATAGTATGAACATCCATTCATACCAACCCATCAAGTTTTAATTAAATGGTTGAGTCTAGTTCTTACAGTATGCTTTCGAGCGTGTCCATAACCTAGGACGAGGCTATTCAATAGTTTTAACCTGCAGGGTGTACCAATGTACCCACATGCTGGATCGCCTTTCCTTTAGGCACACTACCTTTGGTGTGCCGCACGCTAAGTCCTACGAGACATTTCCAATGGACGATGCTAATTACGAGTCAAGAACCCACGGGACAAGACACATTAGACAGACCTAACCGGTGCGCCAATGCTCCCTCCCAACACCACACACACAGATTTTATTAAAACATACCCACCAACCAGCTCATAATTAACACCTCCCAAAGTACTTAGTCAAGAGAGGTCCCATATCCCCTCGTGTGGTTAGCACGCAACATTGCTCGTAGCGGTGGCGCAAGTAACTCGGTCCTAATGACTCAGCATACTACCACATTCCAAAAACCACCCCATCCATCCAATATGCCCAAGTCTAAATCAATCCTTTATTTTCAGTTTTTGACTTCACAATTAATCAAAGCACAAGTGCTGGACATATAGGAGGAATAATTATACTTGTGTGATCAAGACCATCGACTAAGTCGATGATCGCCCATTACTACCGATAGCTAAGCATGTCTAAGCAGAGGGAACGCAACTACTAAGTGATAAGAGCTCATCCAACGAGCTCAAATCACAGCAAATAACCTAGGCTCGTTGGTAGTAGAGGATAAACACTCCTACAGATTATGCAACTATAGGATTACTAGCGACCTTTAACACAAAGTAGCATGCATACATAGAAGTAAAACAACATATTAACCTTTAAAGTAATGGGACGCTAGAGGATATGATCAAACTGCTTGCCTTGTTGCTGGTCAATTTGTTGCGGAGGGTCGATTCGGGATCACCACAAATGTCGAACCCTAACGGAAAAAGCAATAAAGAACCGATAAGAACGATTTAAAAGCAACAAAGACAACACAGCAACAGAACTCCAAATCCTCTGAAATTTCTACTGCAGCAAGAGGAGGATTTTAGGAATTTAGCAACAAGAACCAATGGATTTGGATTCTCAATGCAAAAGTTATGAGCAAAACAACTCTGCTCAGCCCTAAAAATACCAAACTGCACTATTCACTAATTTAATTATGAGGCAACATTTTCTAGAAAAGTGGTGAGGCTGAAACTTTTACTGTAAAACCAGCACCTCATGAGATGAATAACACAATTGAGTTCATCTCATTTGGAGCTATTATGCAATTTCTATAATTTTTCAAAAACAAGAACTTGAACAAAATTATAATGCACAAGTCCTCATTTTTCTAACAGCAACAAGCTCAACACTAATTTTCACAGTGAGTTCATTACTAGAGGAAACCAACAAAGTTGGTCTCACTTAAAAAGAATCTACAGAGCATTAGTTATGAATTTTACAAGTTAAGCATTAATTTGAATGTATATTTAAAGTTAGTTTTAAAACCTAGTGGCTAACTGTGCTCTGGGACTGAACTCAACTTGCAATCATTTTTGGATTAAAGTCAAGTTCAAGATAGAGCTAACACAATTTGAATGACCTCATTTGGAATTAAAATGAGAAAGATATGAAATTCTAAAGTTTATACCTTATTTCAGTTCATACTTAAGAATTTCTTGACATTTCTATAACTCACAGAGACATGGGAGGTCGTGAGCCACAGATCACAGATCTAACGGCTCAGACCTCCCCGGAGGACAACACACACGCAGATGGGAGGTCCAGAGGTCCTGGACCTCCTAACCACGCACATGCGCGAGGTGAGGGGAGGTCGTGGCCATAGATGGGAGATCCAACGGACCACAACAGGAAGGGAGGTCCGAGCGGACCCAGTCTAAAGGGAGGTCCTCATGGTGAGATGACCTCGAGGAGGTCCCAGAGGAGGTCTCAACGCCACTGCACCTCGTGGAGGTCTCGACGGCCCAGATTGTGCCAAGGAGGTCTTGGCGCTCAGATCTCCTGAGGAGGTCCGGACGTCCAGAGCTCGCAACCACGTGCTTGCGCACGCACGTGCTTGGACAAGAGGTTAATGCGCGCAGGACCACGAGGAGGTCCGCGCGGGAGGTCTTAACTGCGCACAATAAATGGTGGATTTAAGGCAGTTAAGACGCCAATGATTGCGAGATTGAGCAATGATTAGCACCATTAACGCCGGGATCTCTGTCCTAAAACGACACGACACGCCGGACGCCCCGACAAAATCCCGAGCTTGAAGAAATGGTCTCGCCGGCGATGTAGAGCCCGCCGGTGAGGTCAATCGGTACCGCGGTCCGCAATAACCATGCGCACTCAACGGACCTCCTCTCAACGGCGGCGACGGCTTTTAATCGCCGGGCGAGCCGAGAGGACGAGACGACCTTCACGGCCAAAATACGAAAATGCAAAAGACTCTCAGCGACAATCAAGCTTGTGCCCAACATAAGCTCCGCAACATGCATTCACGCTGGTGTTAAAGACTAAAGGACTACCGGGGAATTACCGGAGGTCCTAAAGATGTCAAGAGGTTGAGGATGGTCTTGGCCGGAGTTGGGGAAGATGGAGAGCTCCACCGCTTCAAGTCCAAATTCCAAACTCAAGCCTCGGCTCCAAGCTCCACTAGCCCCTCTGAAAAGGTCAACCTAACAATGAGTTAGGTTTAACTCGAGAGATTTGGGGAGCTCAATGGAGCAAGAGTTTGAGAGGGAGCCACTGGAGCAAGCCTTCACCACCAAGGGCTTCAAGCTTCTCAACAATGGCGGCCAAGTGTGGAGGTCAGTGAAAGAGTAAGCTCAAAAAGGCACGGGTGCAAGCTAAGGCTTGGAAGTGTGCCAAAGAAGCTACGGGAGGAACCCAATGGGGCTTTATACTAGGGCACAGGAGGTCATGGACCACTTGGCTAAGCTCCTTGTGAGCTTGGCCCATGGCACGGTCTTGGAGTGGACAAGACTTGGGTGACGACAAGGCGAGCTCGGGTGACCATTGAGGCGAAAGTCGACCAAGATTAAATGCGGTCAAGAAAGAGTCATGAGCAGTACCTCCTGCTCGGACATGCATTAAATGCATCGCCGAAGCTTGCCCGCCAGAGGAAGGAGAAGAACAGGAGGTCCTATGGGCGTTGGATAAGACCTCGAGGAGGTCCCGCCATCGGATCCTATTTTTGAACCGTTCGTTTTAAGTGCCGGGAGGAGGTCCCACCACACGATCAAACGTGGGGAGGTCATGGCCTCACGATTTCACTTCACGTGAAAACGACGTGAGGAAATGGACAGAGGTCCAAAGCGTTGGATTTCAATCCAACGGTGCGGACCTCCGTGAGGTCTTAACCGCACCCAATTTTAAGAAACCGAGGGGAGGTCATGGCCTTAGATTTTCGATCCAAGGGCTATGACCTCAACAAGGCGGGAGGACCTTGCTTTGTGAGGTTTTTCAGAGGAGGTCGTGAAGTTCAACACATGGGAGGTCATGACCGTGGATCTTTGATCCAGCGGCTATGATGACGATGAGGAGGGGAGGTCTTATCTCGAGAACGTTTGAGGAGGAGGTCGTGGGTGTTGGATGTAATCCAGCGCCACGACCTCAACTAAGTGCAAAGAGAGGTCTTAGCGGCCGTGTAACGCGGGAGGGGGAGGTCTCGCGGGTTTATCATGGGAGGTCTAGCGCCACGCTGACCCGAGGAGGTCCACGAGGTCAAGAGGACCTCAAGGGAGGTCTGGGTGCTTGTTGGTTGAGGGGAGGTCGTGGCGGTTGGATTGGATCCAACGGCCACGACCTCATCAAGGTGGGAAAGGAGGTCGATGGGGTTGAAATTTGGACCCGAGTTTGAGTACTGGCCACCCAAGGACAAGGTCTGCTTTTAAATTAAATTTTCTAACAAATTGAGGCTTTACTGTAATTGTTTGAGGTAGCAATTGAACTCCAAATTTCATGAAATTTTTACAGAGCTCACGACATTAAGATGAACCTCCAAAATTTATCAAACTAGTTTTACAACTCGTGATATTTTCAGAGGGTCCCACATTAGTTTTTGGACCAAGGAAAATATTTCCAATTGTTTGGCCCAAGGTTTGAGATAATTGGAAAATGAGTTTGACTTTTGGTCAACAAGAGCTTTGTGTTTTGGATTACACAACTCTTGGACAAGAATTCCATGAGATTTTAGGGTTTTTCAAGATGTGAGAAAAGTTTTAATTTCTACACATATAATTATACTTGAATAACCTGCTTATACATTTGGGATGTTACAAAATCTCTCCCCTTACAAAAATCTCGTCCCGAGATTTGGCTCACTCGAGAAAGAAAGATGGATAGTCCGCACTTGAGGCGATCTTCTCTTTCCCAAGTAGCCTCATCCTCGTAATGGTTTGACCAATCGAACTTTAAGGAACTTGATGGTCTTATTCCTTGTCCTTCGCTCGGACTCATCGAGCACGCGAATAGGGTGCTCGCGATAGGTCAAATCTTCCGGACATCGAGGGTTTCAACGGAGCTTCCTCGGTTGGAACACGGAGGCACTTCTTTAGTTGGGACACATGGAACACATCATGTACCCCGCAAGTGCAGGTGGCAACTCCAACTTATAGGCAACAGCTCCTTCTTCTCGATAATGCGGTAGGGACCGACATATCGAGGAGCCAACTTGCCCTTGACGCCGAAACGTTGATGGCCCTTCAAAGGAGAGACTTTGAGATACACAAAGTCATTAGGCTCAAAACGTAACTCACGTCGACGACGATCCGCATAGCTCTTTTGCCTGGATTGAGCTGTGCGCAAACGCCACAAACAAGATGGACTTGGCGCCGGCCTCATTAATTGAGTCCGGCCAAAGAGAGTCTCTCACCGGTCTCGACCAGTTCAACGGGTCCTACACTTTCTCCCGTATAAGGCCTCAAAAGGTGCCATGCCGAGACCGCCTCGAAAGTCGTTGTTATAAGAAAACTCGGCGAATGACAAGCATTTCTCCCAATGCTTCCCATAGGAAAGGACACAAGCACGAAGCATGTCTTCCAAAACTTGGTTGACCCTCTCGGTCTGACCATCAGTTTGGGGATGATATGCCGTGCTAAAGGTAAGACGGGTTCCCATGGCCTCTTGCAAACTGTGCCAAAAGCGAGAGGTGAAAAGAGAACCACGATCCGAGACGATCGTCTTGGGCACACCGTGCAAACACACGATGCGAGAGACATAGAGGTCGGCCAATTGACCAACAGAAATCTTAGCCCGCACAGGCAAGAAATGCGCTACTTTAGTCAACCGATCAATGACGACCCAAATGGAATCTTTCCCCTTTGGGGTTCGGGGCAGACCGGTGATAAAGTCCATGCCGACGGAATCCCACTTCCATTCCGGCACAGGCAAGGGCTGAAGCAATCCTGCTGGACGCTGATGCTCGGCCTTGACACGACGACATACACGTCGACTTTCGACAACGAACCGCAATCTCCTCTTCATTCGGGTCCACCAAAATCTCTGGCGGAGATCTTGATACATCTTTGTGGCCCCGGATGAATGGATAATGGCGAATCATGGGCTTCAGCGGAGGATCAAATTCGCAGCTCCATGTCCTTTGGAACCACAAGGCGTTGTTCAACCTCACGACACCATGCTCATCCTCGAGAAGCACTTGGTCGCTCCGTTCTTGACATTTGCCTTAATGTGGCTCACTCCATCATCCGATCGCCGAGCGGACTTGATCCGATCCACCAAGGTTGGTTGCACAACCAAGGCAAAGGAGAGAACCATGCTCAACTAAACCCAAGTTGAGACGCTGAAACTCTTCCGTAAGAGCGGTCAAGCTCCTCGACAACAAGGCATTGCAATGCGCTGCGACTAAAGCGCATCGGCATCTACATTAGCCTTGCCGGATGGTAGTGAATACCCATATCATAGTCCTTGATCAACTCCAACCATCTCCTTTGCCCGAGGTTCAGTCAGCCGGTGAACAAATACTTAAGGCTCTTGTGATCCGAATACACTTCACAACGATTACCGATTAGGTAATGTCGCCAAATCTTAAGTGCATGAATCACAGAAGCCAACTCCAAATCATGAGTAGGGTAGTTGAGTTCATGAGGTCTCAATTGCCTTGAGGCATAGGCCACTACCTTGCCTTCTTGCATAAGGACACAACCGAGGCCTCGACGAGAAGCATCGCAAAAGATATCGAAGCTTCGATGGATATCAGGAAGAACAAGAACAGGAGCGGTGGTCAAACGCCTCTTGAGTATTTGGAAACTTTCCTCACACTCGGCGGACCACACGAACTTCTTGTCCTTCTTGAGCAACTCCGTCATCGGCTTCGCGATTTTGGAGAAGTTCTCGATAAAGCGTCGATAATATCCCGCCAAACCGAGAAAACTCCGCACATCGGTGACCAAGCAGTCGACTCCATGAAAGAACATCGCGACCTTGTTAGGATCAACGGCTCGCCTCGCTGAAAGAATATGGCCTAAGAAAGCCACTTCCTCAACTGAATCGCGACTTGTGAACTTGGCGTCAATTTGGTGCTCACGTAGCTTGCCTAACACAAGCTGCAGATGCTCGGCATGCTCTTCCTCGTTCTTGGAATAGATAAGAATATCATCGATGAAGACCACGACGAACTTATCCAAGTACTCCATGAATACCGAATTCATGAGGTTCATGAACAAGGCAGGAGCATTGGTTAAGCCGAATGACATGACAGTGTACTCATACAAGCCGTAGCGAGTAGAGAACGCCGTCTTGGGAATATCCTCAGGCGAATCTGAACTCGATGATACCCCTCTCGGATCAATCTTGAGAAAACTCGGGCTCCAGTTAATTGATCGAAGAGATCGCCAATGCGGGCAATGGATACTTGTTTTCATCATCACTTCATTAAGTGGGCGGTAATCAACGCACATGCGTAAAGTACCGTCCTTCTTCTTAACGAAGATAGCTGGACAACCCCACGGAGATGAGCTAGGGCGAATGAAACCCTTCTCTTGCAGCTCGCTTAACTGCTTCTTCAACTCTACCAACTCGTTCGGTGGCATCCGATAAGGCCTCTTTGAGATAGGGGCGGTACCGGGAGCCAACTCAATGACAAACTCGAGGTCTCGAACGGGTGGCATCCCAGGAAGATCAGCGGGAAAGACATCAACAAAGTCACAAACTGTTGGGACTTCGCTAATATTCGAGCGGCTTCGCTTCAAGTGCGAAGAGATGAGGATCTAGCAGCTTCGGCGAGAAACGAACCTGCTCGCCGGAGGGACTAGATAAGGAGATGAGCTTCCTGGCGCAATCGATTTGTCCCATGTGCTGAGACAACCAATCCATACCAAGAATTACATCAAGACTCGCTGAATGGAGAAGGATAAGGTTCGCTAAGAACCCTACGCCTTCGATCTCGATAGGGACATCCCTACACTCAGATTCAGCTCTCAACTCCGAACCAGGAGAGCGAATGAGTAGCGGGACTAATAATGGAGAGAAAAGAAGCTCTCCGACAGCAGCAAAAGACTCAGAAACAAAGGAATGAGAAGCTCCTGAATCAAACAAAACAGTAGCAGGGTGAGAGTTAACAGAAAGTGTACCTAGCACGACGTCGGGTGCCTCCTGAGCCTCCTCTGCGGTGATGGCGTTGACGCGACCACTACCCACGCCTTGGGTAGCCGGGACGATCTTCTGGTCCTGAGCTGCACCACCTCCTGACCCGCGTCCTCCATTAGGACGAGGGGCTGCTCCTGTCTTCTTTGGGCATTGGTTCGCATAATGCCCCTTCTGGTTGCATGAGAAACATGTGACCCCGGCAGCCGGGTTGCGGGGGCCGCTCTGCTGACTCGCAGGTGCACGTGACTGGGACACGGCCTGCGAAGGACGAGGAACAGGGGCAGGTGACCTCGGGGGCGCCGAAGAGTGAGAATGGTACCCCGAGACCGCTCAAGCGGGACGGAGGAATCGCCCTAGATGACTTATGGGCCTCCCACTTGCGCTTGCATGGAGTCCATAAGCTCTCGAGCCGCATGCTCAGCGACGATGGCCTTGTCGACCAAGGACTGAAAATCAGGAAAGTCGACAATGGATAGCTTGTCCTTCAGCTCCTCGGACAAGCCACGCCTGAACTTGGCCTGCTTGGCCATATCAGTGGCCACATCCTCAGGAGCATAACGAGCTAGATGGTTGAACTCGTATACATACTCCATGATCGAAGCTCGCCCTTGCTTGAGCGCAAGAAACTCCCCTTCTTGATCTCCATCAAGCCGGCAGGATGTGAGCCCGACGGAAGGCAGCACGGAACTCCTCCCAAGAGACGGTATGGTCCACGGGCTGCATGGCGAGATAGCTCTCCCACCATGACAAAGCTGCACCCTCCAACTGGTGCGATGCGAACAGCGCCTTCTCGTGCTCACGGCATCGCGATGCGGCTTACGCCCACCGCACGGCCAATCGTCGCATCCAAAGGGTCCTCGGACCGGGAAAAGGTAGGGGCTGAGTACGAAGAAACTCCGCGAGTCCTCCACGCGCCGATGGGCATTCCTCGCCCGGATCCCAAGCTCCGGAAAGTGCAGTAGTGTTGCGCGCGATGACGTCCAGTAGAACTCTCCTGTCATCCGCGCGGTTGCGCTCGATCTGAAGAAGAACCTCGGCCATGGTCGGAGGAGGAGGAAGCTCCTCGTCCGGACCAGCTGACTGGCCTTGGCCGCTACGAGTGCGTCCGGCCATCCTGTTACAATGAATTTTTGGTTAGCAACTAGACCCGAAAACAAAGCCTTAAGGTAAGCAAAAGCGATCGACTAGGGGAATGGAATATCACCCTAAACGAAGGCCAAAATCAGCGGTTATTTAAACTTTAAAAAGCTTCTAAAAGACTCTAAAAACAGCAAAGGAACACCAAACGGAAGGCTCAACTTCTCAACTCAACTAACCCGTATTGAATGAACGAGTAATTGACCGAGAAGGTTAAAAATCAGATTGTAAGATGAGATCTAAAACTATTAGAGAGCAAGGTTATTGCAGCGAAATAAGTGTTAGATACTTAGCTAACTAGTATCACATCTTACCCTTTTCATTCCCACAAGTTTTAGTTGAATTAACCTCTCATTATCTATCCTAATTAGAAACCTTTGAGATTGCTGTCCGAAATTTGATGCTTGCTGTCCAGATTTCAGCATCAAGCTCCTCGTCAATCACCGACTCTAGAACTTCAAAACCTTGTAGTGGGCAGCTCACACTTAAATTTGCCAATCTCATTGGTTCTCCCAAAACCCTAATTAGTCGATAACAACTATTGTGTAGAAGGGAAGAGAGGAGAACAACTTTTAAAACTCAAATTAGAGTGAGATGAGAAGAGAAAGCTAAGATAGGTAAGGAGTAAAATCCGAGAATTACTTAAGCTTTCAAAACTCATTTATACTTTGAAAATAGGTTTTCAAAATATCCTAAAGACGACCAAGCTTGCGTTACTACGGTCATAACGGCTCTGATACCAACTTTTGTGAGACCCCGGTATATTTATTAGGCTCATAATACTTAGTCACCCAATTGACCCTAGTATTATCAACCAAATAAATCCGGTCTCGAGAGATGTATACTCCCCAGAATGCAGTATACATACCTCACAACAAAAGAATGTACCAATTCCATACAACACATAGTACATAAGCCACAAACCAGAAGTTAATATTAAAAGGAAAATAGCTATTACAAAAGAGAGGCCCTTAGGCCAAATAGCAACAATTAAAAAGATAACAATGAAGCAAAAGTGCCATAAAGATGGCTATAACACAAAGCCAATCGGTGTGCCTTAACCCTAGGCATCTCGACCGACCGCCACTAGTCGTCAAGAAAGCGCAACACGTGGCACGTAAGTAAGGCTCTTGGAGCTCACCTCAAATCCTCTGCAACAAATTTGTTAAGCAAAGCAAATGAGTACAATAACTTGTTTATTGTACTCGCAAGACCGACGTAAGATAACAGAACTATAATTTAGCTACATGCAAGCTTCATTTAAGTGGATGAGGCTTTGGACTCATTTTAGCATAAAGCAAGTTTCATTTGTAATAACATAATAGATTGAAGGCAATTTGATAAAGCATTTGTAATTGTTGAAATAACAACGAGATAATAACATAATATCAACAACAAGAACATCCTGGAAGTGACTAACCCAAGTCACCACAACAATAGTATGAACATCCATTCATACCAACCCATCAAGTTTTAATTAAATGGTTGAGTCTAGTTCTTACGTATGCGTTCCGAGCGTGTCCATAACCTAGGACGAGGCTATTCAATAGTTTTAACCTGCAGGGTGTACCAATGTACCCACATGCCGGATCGCCTTTCCTTTAGGCACACTACCTTTGGTGTGCCAAGCGCGCTAAGTCCTACGAGACATTTCCAATGGGCGATGCTAATTACGAGCCGCAACCCACGGGACAAGACACATTAGACAGTACCTAACCGGTCCGCCAATGCTCCCTCCCAACACCACACACACAGATTTTATTAAAACATACCCACCAACCAGCTCATAATTAACACCTCCCAAAGTACTTAGTCAAGAGAGGTCCCATATCCCCTCGTGTGGTTAGCACGCAACATTGCTCGTAACGGTGGCGCAAGTAACTCGGTCCTTAATGACTCAGCATACTACCACATTCCAAAACCACCCCATCCATCCAATATGCCCAAGTCTAAATCAATCCTTTATTTTCAGTTTTTGACTTCACAATTAATCAAAGCACAAGTGCTGGACATATAGGAGGAATAATTATACTTGTGTGATCAAGACCATCGACTAAGTCGATGATCGCCCATTACTACCGATAGCTAAGCATGTCTAAGCAAGAGGAACGCAACTACTAAGTGATAAGAGCTCATCCAACGAGCTCAAATCACAGCAAATAACCTAGGCTCGTTGGTAGTAGAGGATAAACACTCCTACAGATTATGCAACTATAGGATTACTAGCGACCTTTAACACAAAGTAGCATGCATACATAGAAGTAAAACAACATATTAACCTTTAAAGTAATGGGACGCTAGAGGATATGATCAAACTGCTTGCCTTGTTGCTGGTCAATTTGTTGCGGAGGGTCGTTCGGGATCACCACAAATGTCGAACCCTAACGGAAAAAGCAATAAAGAACCGATAAGAACGATTTAAAAGCAACAAAGACAACACAGCAACAGAACTCCAAATCCTCTGAAATTTCTACTGCAGCAAGAGGAGGATTTTAGGAATTTAGCAACAAGAACCAATGGATTTGGATTCTCAATGCAAAAGTTATGAGCAAAACAACTCTGCTCAGCCCTAAAAATACCAAACTGCACTATTCACTAATTTAATTATGAGGCAACATTTTCTAGAAAAGTGGTGAGGCTGAAACTTTTACTGTAAAACCAGCACCTCATGAGATGAATAACACAATTGAGTTCATCTCATTTGGAGCTATTATGCAATTTCTATAATTTTTCAAAAACAAGAACTTGAACAAAATTATAATGCACAAGTCCTCATTTTTCTAACAGCAACAAGCTCAACACTAATTTTCACAGTGAGTTCATTACTAGAGGAAACCAACAAAGTTGGTCTCACTTAAAAAGAATCTACAGAGCATTAGTTATGAATTTTACAAGTTAAGCATTAATTTGAATGTATATTTAAAGTTAGTTTTTAAAACCTAGTGGCTAACTGTGCTCTGGGACTGAACTCAACTTGCAATCATTTTTGGATTAAAGTCAAGTTCAAGATAGAGCTAACACAATTTGAATGACCTCATTTGGAATTAAAATGAGAAAGATATGAAATTCTAAAGTTTATACCTTATTTCAGTTCATACTTAAGAATTTCTTGACATTTCTATAACTCACAGAGACATGGGAGGTCGTGAGCCACAGATCACAGATCTAACGGCTCAGACCTCCCGGAGGACAACACACACGCAGATGGGAGGTCCAGAGGTCTCGACCTCCTAACCACGCACATGCGCGAGGTGAGGGGAGGTCGTGGCCATAGATGGGAGATCCAACTGACCACAACAGGAAGGGAGGTCGGAACGGACCCAGTCTAAAGGGAGGTCCTCATGGTGAGATGACCTCGAGGAGGTCCCAGAGGAGGTCCTCAACGCCACGCACCTCCGTGGAGGTCAGGACGGCCCAGATTGTGCCAAGGAGGTCTTGGGCGCTCGGATCTCCTCGGAGGAGGTCCGGACGTCGAGCTCGCAACCACGTGCTTGCGCACGCACGCAGCTTGGACAAGAGGTTAATGCGCCGCAGACCACGAGGAGGTCGCGCGGAGGTCTTAATCGCGCACAATAAATGGTGGATTTAAGGCGGTTAAGACGCCAATGATTGCGAGATTGAGCAATGATTAGCACCATTAACGCCAGATCTCTCGCCCTAAAACGACACGACACGCCGGACGCCCCGACAAAATCCCGAGCTTGAAGAAATGGTCTCGCCGGCGATGTAGAGCCCGCCGGTGAGGTCAATGGTACCGTGGTCCGCAATAACCATGCGCACTCAACGGACCTCCTCTCGGCGGCGACGGCCTTAATCGCCGGCGAGCCGAGAGGACAGAGACGACCTTCACGGCCAAAATACGAAAATGCAAAAGCAGCTCATGCGACAATCAAGCTTGTGCCCAACATAAGCTCCGCAACATGCATTCACGCTGGTGCAAAGACTAAAGGACTACCGGGAATTACCGGAGGTCCTAAAGATGTCGAAGAGGTTGAGGATGGTGCCTTGGCGGAGTTGGGGAAGATGGAGAGCTCCACCGCTCAAGTCCAAATTCCAAACTCAAGCCTCGGCTCCAAGCTCCACTAGCCCCTCTGAAAAGGTCAACCTAACAATGAGTTAGGTTTAACTCCGTGAGATTTGGGGAGCTCAATGGAGCAAGAGTTTGAGAGGGAGCCATTGGAGCAAGCCTTCACCACCAAGGGCTTCAAGCTTCTCAACAATGGCGGCCAAGTGTGGAGGTCGGTGAAAGAGTAAGCTCAAAAAGGCACGGTGCAAGCTAAGGCTTGGAAGTGTGCCAAAGAAGCTACGGAGGAACCCAATGGGGCTTTATACTAGGGCACAGGAGGTCATGGACCACCGGCTAAGCTCCTTGTGAGCTTGGCCCATGGCACGGTCTTGGAGTGGACAAGACTTGGGTCGACAAGGGGCAGGCTCGGCCGACCATTGAGGCGAAAGTCGACCTGCATTAAATCTTGGTCAACAAAGAGTCATGAACAGTACCTCCTGCCGGACATGCATTAAATGCACCGCCGAAGCTTGCCCGCGCTAGAGGAAGGAGAAGAACAGGAGGTCCTATGGGCGTTGGATAAGACCTCGAGGAGGTCCCGCCATCGGATCCTATTTTTGAACCGTTACGTTTTAAGTGGTGGGAGGAGGTCCCAGCCACACGATCAAACGTGGGAGGTCATGGCCTCACGATTTCACTTCACGTGAAAACGACGTGAGGAAATGGACAGAGGTCCAAAGCGTTGATTTCAATCAACGGTGCGGACCTCTGTGAGGTCTTAACCGCACCCAATTTTAAGAAACCGAGGGGAGGTCATGGCCTTAGATTTTCGATCCAAGGGCTATGACCTCAACAAAGCGGGAGGACCTTCTTTGTGAGGTTTTTCAGAGGAGGTCGTGAAGTTCAACACATGGGAGGTCATGACCGTGGATCTTTGATCCAGCGGCTATGACCTGATGAGGTGGGGAGGTCTTATCTGAAAACGTTTGAGGAGGAGGTCGTGGCTGTTGGATGTAAATCCAACGGCTACGACCTCAACTAAGTGCAAAGAGAGGTCTTAGCGGCTGTAATGCGGGAGGGGGGAGGTCTCGCGGGTTTACATGGGAGGTCTAGCGCCACGCTGACCCGAGGAGGTCCACGAGGTCAAGAGGACCTCAAAGGGGAGGTCCTGGGTGCGCTGGTTGAGGGGGAGGTCGTGGCGGTTGGATTGGATCCAACGGCTACGACCTCATCAAGGTGGGAAAGGAGGTCAGATGGGGTTGGGCTGGACCAGGTTTGAGTACTGGCTCGGCCAAGGACAAGGCTCTGCTTTTAAATTAAATTTTCTAACAAATGAGGCTTTCTGAGAATTGTTTGAGGTAGCAATTGAACTCCAAATTTCATGAAATTTTTACAGAGCTCACGACATTAAGATGAACCTCCAAAATTTATCAAACTAGTTTTACAACTCGTGATATTTTCAGAGGGGTCCCACATTAGTTTTTGGACCAAGGAAAATATTTCCAATTGTTTGGCCCAAGGTTTGAGATAATTGGAAAATGAGTTTGACTTTTGGTCAACAAGAGCTTTGTGTTTTAGATTACACAACTCTTGGACAAGAATTCCATGAGATTTTAGGGTTTTTCAAGATGTGAGAAAAAGTTTTAATTTCTACACATATAATTATACTTGAATAACCCTGTTTATACATTTGGGATGTTACAAGACTTTGAGATGAACAAAGTCATTTGGTTCAAAGCTCAACTAGCGACAACCTCGATCCGCATAGCTCTTTTGTCGGGATTGAGCTGTGCGCAATCTATCTTGAACCAATCGAACGTGATCTTCAGCCTCTTTGATCGTGTTCAGGCCAAAAAGTGGTCTTTTGCCAGTCTCAGACCAATTCAACGGGGTTCTACATCTCCTCCATGCCAAGACTAGCTTGAAAACTGTTGTTATAAGAGAACTCAGCAAACGGCAAGCATTTCTCCCAATTCTTCACATAGGAGAGAATACAAGCACGAAGCATGTCTTCTAGGATTTGATTGACTCTCTCTGTCTGGCCATCAGTCTGAAGATGACAGTAGTGCTAAAAGAAAGACGAGTTCGCATGGCCTCTTGCAAACTCTTCCAAAATTGGGAGGTAAAGAGTGAGCCACGATCTAAAACAATCGTCTTCGGTACTCCATGTAAACTCACAATTCTTGAGACATAAAGCTCTACTAACTAGCTCACACGAAGTTTGATCTTGATGGAAAGGAAGTGGGCCACTTTAGTTAGTCAATCAATGACAACCAAAATTGCTTCATTTCCCTTGGAGGTTCGGGGCAGACTGATGATAAAATCCATACCGATCGAGTCCCACTTCCACTCAGTCACTTACAAAGGTTGCAACAAACCCACTGGACATTGATGCTCGGCCTTCACACGACAACATACGTCGCACTCGGCAACGAATTTTGCAATCTCTCGCTTCATTCGGGTCCACCAAAATCTCTAACGGAAATCTTGATACATCTTTGTGGCTCTGGGGTGAATAGACAAAGGAGAATCATGAGTTTCATGAAGAATTAAATTCCGCAATTCCATGTCCTTTGAAACAACAAGGCGCTGTCCAAACCACACAACACCATGGTCATCTTCCGAGAAACACTTGGCTGTCCCCTTCTTGATGTTCTGCTTGATTAGGCGCACTCCTTTGCTCGATTGCTGAGTAGCCTTGATCTGATCTTCCAAGGTTGGATGCATTTCTAATGCTGCGAGAAAACCATGCTCAACCACTCCCAAGTTGAGCCGCTGAAATTCTTCATGAAGGGCAGGCTGCTATTACTTGAGCATCAAGGTATTACAATACACTTTGCGACTGAGAGCGTCTACAACGACATTAGCCTTGCCCGAATTATACTGGAGACCTATGTCATAATCTTTGATCAACTCCAACCATCTTCTTTGCCGAAGGTTCAAATCCGGTTGGGTGAACAAATACTTCAAGCTCTCATGGTCTGAATACACCTCGCAGTGATTACCGATGAGGTAATGTCGCCAAATTTTCAGCGCATGAACCACTGCAGCTAGTTCCAAGTCATGGGTTGGATAATTAAGCTCATGAGGTCTCAATTGTCTTGATTCATAGGCCACAACCTTGCCTTCTTGCATAAGAACACAACCGAGTCCTTGACGAGAAGCCTCACAATAAATATCAAAGCTTCGATGAACATCTAGAAGAACAAGGACTGGAGCAGTGGTCAACCTCTTCTTGAGTTCTTGAAAACTCTTCTCGTAATCAGCGGACCACTCAAATTTCTTGTCCTTCTTGAGCAATTCCGTCATCGGCTTCACGATCTTGGAGAAATTCTTGATAAAGCGACGATAATATCCCGCTAAACCGAGAAAACTCCTCACGTCGGTTACCAACTTGGGCTGCCCCTAAGAGAGCATATCGCTGACCTTGCTAGGATCCATGGCTATGTCTCCTACTAAAAGAACATAGCCCTAGAATGCCACTTCTTTTAACCAAAATTCACACTTGCTGAATTTCGCGTATAGCTAGTGCTCACACAGCTTCTCCAACACTAATTTGCAGATGTTGGGCATGCTCTTCATCATTCTTTGAGTAGATGAGAATGTCATGTATGAAAACCACCACAAACTTGTCCAAATACTCCATGAATACCATATTAATAAGATTCATGAAAAGGGCAGGAACATTTGTCAATTCGAAGGATATGACGGTATACTCGTATAATCCGTAGCGAGTAGAGAAAGTCTTCTTTGCAATATCTTCAGATCTAATCCTGACTTGATGATAACCTAATCTCAGATCAATCTTGGAGAATAACCGAGCTTAGGTCAATTGATCAAAAAGGTCATCAATCTGGGGCAGTGGGTAATTGTTCTTCACTGTCACTTCATTAAGTGGACGATAATCAACACACATTCGGAGGGTCTTGTCCTTCTTTTTCACAAAGATTGCCAGACAGCCCCATAGAGATGAGCTAGAGCAAATGAAACCCTTCACTAGAAGTTCACCAAGTTGTTTCTTTAATTCTTCCAATTCATTTGGGGGCATCCGATACGACCTCTTCGACATCGGGGCGGTACCGGGCAATAACTCGATGATGAATTCAATGTCTCGGGTTGGCGGCATCCCAGGCAATTTTTCAGGGAAGACATCAGGGAAGTCACACACCACTAGTATTTCATGAATTTCTAGAGCCTGCTTCACTTTAAGTGCAAAGAGATGTGGCTCTTGCAGTTTTGGCACAATTCCAACTTGCATGCCAGAAGAACTTGTGAGAGATATGAATTTCTTGACACAATTGATTTGTCCCAAGTGTTGGGACAACCAATCCATGCCAAGTATCACATCCAAACTTGCTTATTTGAGGAGAATAAGATTTGCCAGAAACCCCACTCCTTCAATTTCAATAGATACACCCCGACACTCGAGTTCAGCTCTCATTTCCGATCCCGGGAATTGAATAATCAAAGGAACACACATAGGAGCAATTTGAATATCACCACTTGTGGCAAAAGATTGCGATATAAAAGAATACGAAGCTCTGGAATCGAATAAAACTATAGCAGGACGAGAATTGACAAGGAGCGTACCCAACACGACGTCGGGTGCCTCCTACGCTTCCTCGGCAGAGATGTGGTTAACTCGCCCATGGGCAACCTTCTGAACTTGCTAGGCCACCTTTTGAGCTGGGGGATAACCGCGTCCTTGCCCTTGCACTTGCCCCTGTTTAGGGTGAGTGGCCGCTTCATGCTTCAAAGGGCAGTTGTTGGCATAGTGTCCCTTGTTATGGCAATAGAAGCAAACGACCTCAGTAGCTGGATTACGGAGGCCTCCTTGTTGTCCCGCAAGTGCACGTGGTTGAAACACGGCCTACGAAGGGCGAGGTGCAAATGTTGGTGGTCTCGGTGGTGGTAGAGCCTAACGACGGGGCACCGAGGCTTGCCAAAAACGAGGACGGGGAGTACTACCACCTGCTGATCTCTGCGTCTCCCACTTGCGCTTGCAGGACTCACCAAGCGCTCTTCTCTTGTACTCAGAGACAATGGCCTTGTCCACCAATGTTTGGAAGTCGGGGAAGTCAATGATAGACAGCTTGTCCTGCAGCTCCTCGGATAAACCATCCATGGACTTTTCTTGCTTGGCAGCATCGGTGGGCACATCTTCTAGAGTATATCGAGCCAAGTGGTTGAACTCATGTAAATACTCCATCACTAATTTGCGCCCTTGCTTGAGCGACAGAAATTCCTTCTTTTTTAGCTTCATCAAGCCGGTGGAGACGTGAGCCCGTCGGAAGGTAGTACGAAACTCCTCCCAGGTGACGGCTTGGCCCACGGGCTGCATGGAAAGGAAATTCTCCCACCAAGAAAGTGCTGCCCCTTCCAGCTGATGAGGGGCAAAGAGCGCCTTCTCATGATCCTGACATTGGGCAATGCTGAGCTTCTGCTCAACCAGACACAGCCAGTCGTCTGCATCAAGTGGATCTTTAGACCGCGAGAAAGTCAGCGGCTAAGTGCGAAGGAACTCTTAGAGTCCCCCCACAGCTAATGCCCACCTCCTCCTGATCTAGAGGAGCCTGATAGAGCAGAAGTATTCCGAGCGATAGCCTCGGAATGCGTGTCTGATCCATCCGGTTCTGCTCGATCTGAGCAAGAACCTAAGCCTTGGTAGGTGGAGGCGGAAGTTCCTCATCATGGCCAGCTTGCTGACCTTGCCCACTGGGGCTTCATCTAGCCATCCTATTCTGACAAATAGGGTAGCAACACCACCCAACAGTAGATACAATTGACAGCAGCTGAAGGAACAATCTACTAAGGAATAACGCAATATTACCCTACCATATGTACATAGAATTAATTAGCAAGCATAAAGCTCCAAACAAGTAAGAAGACATAAAAGCCAACACAACAAAACAAATTTTATCGCATAGGCATGGTAAGGTAGATCTAGCTAGGGGTACCTTTAACACTAGACTTCTATACTAATACCTCTATTAAACCCCTTAACCTTGACCTAAATGCATACTATAGCTTTTGAAGAGAGACGAGAGGGGAAGAATATCTTTTGATAAACCAATTCAAAACCAGGTAAGATTGAGAAGCTAGGATAGGTAAGGAGTAAAAACTGAAATCTTCCTTAAGTTTTCATCAAAGATTTGTTATTTTGAAACTAAGTTTTTCAAATATTCTAATGACGACCAAGGTAAGGGTTTATACGGTTAGCCTGGCTCTGATACCAACTTTTGTGAGAGCCGCTAGGCGAATTAATTTATAATGCTTAACCTTTCCATTGGTCCTAGCATCACAAATCAAATTTCCCCGCTCTCGATGTATATGTACTTTCCAGAACTGTAGTACATATACACCTTACAAAAATTAAGTATCAACTCCATACACAAGTTATTACATTACCAAAGTTTTCATAATTTACAATATGTCCAACGTACAAAAGAGAAAGTCTGCAGCGGAAACAGTTGCCATAAGATGACTGTGAACAAAAGCCAACCAGCTACCCTTACCCACAAGGCAACTGACCAGAAATACCCAAGCTAGTCATCGAGAGTGAAGTCAGCCTCAAAAACGTCAACTCCTTGGGGGGTCAACCTCCTCTGTAGCAAATAAACAGTGCAGTTGAGTGCAAAAACGTACTCAACAAGACTTACGATTAACAAACCTATACATAGCTACATGCAAGCATGATTCAATGGAGATGTGTGAGAACCCAGGGTATTTAACGTGCAATACTTAACCATTAAGATAATTTGAGCATTACAAATCAAATATCACGGCTCTCGGCATATATGTACTTCCCAGAAGTGCAGTATACATACCACATACAAAAATTATGCATCAATTCCATTCACACATAGAATCCAAAGCACAACTAAACAATTCAAAAGACATACAATATATAGTTATTACAAAAGGGGCCGACCGGCCAAATGACAACTAAAGAGCTAAATAACAGCAGAAGCAAGGTGCCATAAGATGGCGATAAACAAAAGCCAGTTAGTGTGCCTTTAACCCACAAGGCAACCAACCGGGCCACCAACCTAGTCGTCGAAACCACCGCACATCTCGCAAAAGTGGAATCCTTGGGGTTCAACTTCCTCCTCTACAACAATTTATTAAGCAAAGCAAATGAGTACAAAAATGTACTCGCAAGACTTATGTGTAGAGTAACAGGCCTATATAAATAGCTACATGCAAGCTTATTTAAGTGGAGGAGGCCCTAGACTCATTTTCAGCATAAAGCAAATTTTCATTTGCAATAATGTAATAGATTGAAAGCAGTTTGACAATCTGTTTTTATTTGACAAAAACAGCGATAAATAAGTAAGAAATAATAACAAGACATCCTGGAAGTGGCTAACCCAATAGCCACTCCAACAATAGCATGAATTCCCCATTCATACCACCCACATCAAGTTTTAATTAAATGTTGTAGTCTAGTTCTTGCACGACCTTACCAAGCATGTCCATAACCTTGGACGAGGCTATTCGAATAGTTTGAACCCTACAAGGGTGTACCAATGTACCCACATGCCAGACCGCCTTTTCGCCACATGATTAAGCACACTTCCTTTGGTGTGCCGACACGGCTAAGTCCTACGAGACATTTCCAATATTGTGCATTAACTACGAGTCGCCCACATGGGTGAAACCCTCCATGAAACGCCCTTGTGTGTGCAGACGAGGCTCCCACGGAGGACCCACATGTTGTGTCGGGACATCGGCCCAGCCGAAGCAACTGCGGATGCCCCTCAAGGTGGAGAACCTCCCCGGAACTCCACCACCGCACACCCAATAACACAACACAAGCCATTTCTTTTTCCACACAACGCACACAACCACCTACGACTCGGAGCTAACACACGCCAAAGTACTAAGTCAAGAGAGGTCCCATATCCCCCTCGTGTGGTTAGCACACAAAAGCGCTTGGCTTTGTGACACAAGTAACTCAGTCCTTGGGTTCTTAGGAGCTATTCCATTCACACCCAACAGATCACACCAATATCCATTGTGCCCAAGTCATGAAACAATTTTATTTTTAGTGTTCAGTTTTTGACTTTACAAAGTAACAAAGCATAAGGTGCTGAGCATAATGATAATAATAATTTTGTGTGATCAAGGTTATAGTCGATAACCACCTAATTCTACCGGTAGCTAAGCATTTCTAAGCATGACACCGTAAAGATAATAAAAGAGCATAATTAAATCACCGGGCTCTAATTCACCAGCGATGTTAATAACTTATGTTTTGTGACAGGGGATAACAATTTAAGGGCAACCATGCAATAGGAATAGCTACCTCTAATCGGAAAAATTACTTTGACACAAAAGCATGCATACATACAATTTGTAAACAAAGTATTAGACTTCAAAGTAATGGGATATTTATGATCAAACTGCTTGCCTTGCTGAGGATAATTATCTTGCTGCAGAGGGTCACTCGCGCAATTAATAATTTCGTTTGAACCTAGCGAAAGAAGTTGAAAGCACAATAAGAACGAATAACACAAAAAAGACCCAAAAATTTAAATTCATCCAAAAATCATGAAAATTCACAGAAGGAATAGCATGATTTTAGATGAATTTAGCAATAAGAATCAATTTATTTGGATGTTCTATGCAAAAGTTATGACAGTTTGAATGTCAGTTTTCCAGAAAAATCCAAATTAATTGCTACCGGTTACTGTTCATCCGAAATAATTATTTTTTGTGACAATTTCCAGAGCAGTGGTGCACTTGAAATTTTTATGTTAGGCAGAGAACCACATGAGATGAACAATGGAATTTGATTCACCTCATTTGGAGCTAAGATGAATTTTCTATGATTTTTCAAAGTTATGAAAGTAGTACACAAGTTACATGCAAAATAAGATTTTTAGTAATAGTATCATGCTCACAACCTATTTTACAATAAACTACACTAACAGAGGATTCTAACAAAGTTGAATTTACTCTTTTTGGAGTTACAGAGAAATACTTATGCATTTTTGAAGTTAAGGCAATTTTTAATGCAACAATATTACTAAACCTAAAGTAATTTTGCCAAATGTGATTTATGAAATGGTAACATGATTCAGCCCAATTTTATATTAAAGTAGATTTAAAAAGGAAACTAACAAAATTTGAATCATCAATTTTGGAGCTAATATGAATTAGTTATGCCATTTTGAAGTTTAACCAATGTTTCAGTTCACAGATAAAGCATTTCGGAAATTATATAAACATACAATACTTTTTATACCCAGCCTAACTTAGCCATACTCACTGACCAGTGGGGTCACTAGAACAGTGCCATTTTCTATTTTCCAATTTTAACTAAGCACTGACACGTGGGTCCCAACAGTTATACTCACGGCTCATGAAATAGTGTGTGGACCAAAGTCCACAGCACAGTGCAAGGTCTAAGGGCTGCGGTTTACCAAGTACTAATGGCCTCGGCCCCATGTGTAAGTCAGACAAAGAATCAGCTAATCAGTTTCTTTCTGACAAAGATACTTCATTCACTCTAATCATCATCATTAAATGTTAACAACGCCGCTCTGAGGATTTGTCGGGCGAATCGACAACCGCGCTCGTCATGAGCTTGCTCGGTGGCGCACCGCCGCGCAGACTACAATGGCGCGGACAAGCACCACAACGGGATCTATATGCTATTGCGCACCTGTGGACACTGGCGGCGAGGTCGGAGGTGACCTGGCGTGGTGGTGCGACAAGATGGCGCGGAGGAGAAGGTACGGCCAAAACGGCAATCGTGTTTCAGCCATGCCCTTGGAGAGGTCAGGGAACCTACCTAGGTGGAGGGGGAAGGACCAGGTAGCCGGAGGATGCCTGGCGATGAGGAAGGCAATGGCGGCACTGAGCTTCACCGCAGAGGGGATGCCCTGAGGAAGAATGAGTGAAAAAGAAGTTACAGACAGCACCAGTGAGGCTAAGAGACGGTGTGCGAGAGAGGAATTTGACATAGGCTCACCATGCCGGAGACGAAGACGAAAGGTGCCCTTGCGGCCGAGAAAACGGAAATCCAAAATTTGTGAGCTCCTGTGATCCACTGGACCAATAAGTTGAGGGGAAAAGCTTCATAGGCTAAGGGACGCAAGATAACGCGCTAAGACGGGAGAATGGCTTACCGGGGCAAAATATCACACGACGGCGGTGCTCTAAGTGCTTTTACCGACGCCGAGGACGACCACCATGCTGCGGCTCTACAGACCAAGGAAAGAGTTCACATCAGTGAGGATGGATGTGGCGAGGCAAGGAGAGGACACGGAACAAAGTGGCGTGGAGTTTACTTGGGAGGAGGTGAAAAGCTTGACTCCTTTCCCTCGGCCATTGAGAGGGAAAGTGAGGAAAATGGAGGGGAAGAGGGGGTTTTGAGCGGGGAAGAGAACGGAGGAAGAGGCGGTGTTAAGTGGAGACGCTCGCGGATAGGTCGACGAGGGCAATGTGCGAAGGGCATGAAGGCGAAGACGGCAGGCGCGACAGAGCGGCGCGGGCGCGTGGCGCCTGGTTTCTGCCCGCTTGCCAGCGCGAGGTAGGGGATGGAACTGACAGCCCGGGCCCGCGGCGTCAGCGACTCAGCGACGTGCAAGCGGTTGAGCGAAATGGGTTGACGTGGGCCGTTGGATCAAGATCCAACAGTCGACAACGTGCGAGCGATTTAAATTCAGGCCGAAGCGGTACACGATCAAGACCGTAGATGCACGATCGGATGGCTACATGCGATGGTGCATTTAGTGGGTTAGACCGAGCCAGGTCGACTTTGGGTTTGAGTCGGGCTCGGGTCTGAGCCCAATGAATAGTGAATTCAGGTTTTGTTTTAAAAAGGCTGAGAAGATAGGGAATTTTTGGAGGTAGCTCCAAAGCTCCAAAAATTCTGAAATTTTTATGGAAGCTTTCTGGAACAGAAAAAAACCTTGTGTAATTTTGTTAGAAATTTTTATGCAATTAATTTCTTTCTAGAAAATTCACAAGAGGCTGTCCTAGGGGTTTGACCAGAATTCAAACTGGTTTGACTTGCTCTTTTGAAATAGAAAATAAAATCTAAAAATTATGAGATTTTTCAGAGAGGTTACTAGGATGATCTAGATGATAGGAAAAATATTTTCAGAGGGTTATCACAAGACTTGATCAAGGAGTTTTTTTAAGGACAACTACCATCAATAGAAACATTGATCTTAGCAAATAGAAAATCCTAGGGGAAAATTTCTAGAAAATTTCAATTGACATCATGAGGCATCAAAAGTTTTAATTTATCCTCATTTTATTATATTTGAAATACACACCATTGTTTGGGATGTTTCAAGATGGCTATAGAGTTCATTTTTAGAGTAAAGCCACAGTTTATTTGCAATAGAGTAATAGATCGAAGGCAATTTGTTAAAACAATTTTTAATTGTTCAAAAATCAGTGAGACAATAATTATAGACATAATCAACATCCTAGAGGTGACTTCCCATAGCCACCATAATAATAGCATGAATTACCCATTCGTACCACCCATAGCAAGTTTTATCAAAAATGTTAAAGTCTAACTCTTGAAAGACCTCCCCAAGCGTATCCATAGCCAAGGACATGGCTATTCGAATAGATTAAATCCTGCAGGGGTGTATAACTTTATCCACATGTCAGACTGCTCCTTTTTCAACTGGATAAAGAAAACTTCCGAAGGTATGCCGGCAGAGCTAAGTCCTACGAGACGTTTTTCAATGGAGTGAGCTAATTAAGAGTCGCACGTATGGGGGTTAACCCTCCATGAATCACCCATCCTAGGCTTCCACAGAGGACCCATACGTTGTGTCAGAGACATTGGCCTAGCCGTAGTAACTGCCAATGCTCCTCGGGCAAGGGAACCTACCCGGATCCCACCCCGCACATGCCTGACACAACAGAACAACATAATATTTTTCTTTTCTCCTACACCTACCACCGGTGACTCATTAATTAACACACCCTAGAGTACTAAGCCAAGAGGGGACCCATATCACTCTCATGTGGTTGCACGTGATAATGCTTGGTTTAGTGGGACAGATGTTCGGTCCTTGTTGACCCGGGCACACAACCACACATCCAATAATCACACCTACCAACCATGTGCCCAAGTCTAAATCTTTTTGTTTTTATTTTTAATTTTTCCAAATATGATATACACATGAGTACCCTAACTCAAGTATTTAAAATGATGTTGTACTAACCATCGCCGAAGCGATGATCCCCAAACTACCGTTCTAAGCATGGCTAATTAACAACAACTCATATACTAAAATATAAAGTGACTAGAGCCCATCCATCGAGCTCTAAATCACAATGGATACAGACCTAGGCTCAGTGGAAAAGGATAGATATTTCCCTAAGGTTCAATAACTATTCAGGTTAACTATCGCAAACTGAGAAAATATTTGACAACATAGCATGCATACATACAGTTCAAAATTTGAAATATTAGCATGCGAATATAATAGGATCAATGTGCATCAAAGGAAAACTATTTGCCTCGCTGGAGACAGTCTTCTAGCTGTAGAGGATCACTCTCGCAAATACCTGAATCGTCGAAATCTATCGATTGAGCAAAAGAGCAAATAAGAACGAATAACACCAAAAATAACCCAAAATTAAACTTATGAAACTATGCATACATCATGGATAGATAATGATATTTAAGGGACTTTAGATGAAAGTTTCAGTTCAAAATGAATTTATTTGGATTTTCTAAGTGCTTAATAGTTTAAATGCATAATTGTATAATTATCAAAATTTTATGAAACAGAGTCATACATCAAATTTATACCAAGTTAAAGTATAAGAAAAATAATACTTAACAAAATTAATTTCTCTCTATTTGGAGTTAAAATGAAATACTTATGAATTTTTGAAGTTTAAATCATTTTCTAAAGTAAGAACAATTCCTTTTAACCATCCAATATTTTCTGGAACAGAAACATACTTAAGATCTATTCCATTTAAAAGTACACTAAAAATGAAAACCAACAAAACTAGTTTCATTAAATTTGGAGCAAATTTGAATTAGTTATGAATTTTCTAAGTTAATTGAATTTTTAGTGTAAAACTAATTCATTTCGTAAATTCTAAAAGTGTTAATTTCTTTTTCTACCGACACTCAGCCAACCCACTGTTATTGACCGGTGGGACCGAGGTGAGGGTGTTGATTGGGTCTGCTTTGACCCAGCCTCGGCTGCGATGACGTCGTAGGCGTATTCCACGAATACGTCTTCGGTTTTAAAGAAATGCAAACTCATCCTAAGTAGTAAGGAAACACGTCTTTCTTAAGGGTAATCGTACTCCACCAATTTACGCAATTGCTTAACCAGCCGAGAGGTCCCACATGTCACTGACTTAGAGGTTTAAAAACTGTTCAATTATATTTCTAATTACGCTTAGTTCGGTAGGGTCCACAAGTCATAAGCACATCTAAAAGTTGATTAAATGCTAATGACCTTAGTTAGCCCTAAGCTACCGGTGGCTCACCAGAGTTCTTGTGCAGGGGTGCGGTGGCGAGGGAAGTGATCTAGCGAATGAGAGATGCTCTGGACTCGGGGACGACACCTCCAGATGCACAGTAGCCTCGCAAAATCGGTGACAACGATGCGGAGCCCAGAGGAGGCTGGCAGTGACTGAAGGCAGAGACGAAGACATGGGCCTTGTGGAGAAGGCGCCTCAGAGATAGAGGAACCTCGGGAAGGTGCGCCTCGAGACCAGCTTGGCTCAGGAACGATACGCCCAAGGCCTTGTTGTCAATGGTGGTCAAACGCGGCCAGATTTGAAGCGGTGTCAATGGATCTTGTCCGGAGAAGAAAAGGCAATAGAGGGCGAGAGAGAGCAAGAGAGGATGATTAGATAGGGTTGGGGAGTAGATTAAAGCGTGGCGACGCTTCGAGAGCGGTCGCGGAAGCTTGAGGTGGCGTGGAAGGGCTATGTGGCACACATGCGAGCGCCAGCGCCACTCGGCTAAGCAATGCCGAGGAAGACAACAGGGCTGACAAGAAAGCCCCACTCATCAGCAGCGGCAACGAAGTGGTGCAAGCCCAAACCTGCTGCGGTGCGGAATGGCACGGTCGAATCAAGTCACAAAGAAGTGGCACTACTACAAAACAGGCAATAGTAGACGCCTCATCACAGATGGTTAAAATGGAACTGTCTGTGTTGGGTCTGTCGGGACGTCGTATTTGTCGTGCCAGCCTATCATAGATGGTTTGTATTACAAACCATCTGTGATACTCACTATCACAGATGGTTCTATTAAAGAACCGTCTGTGATAGTTCACATATGGTTCTATTAAAAAACCATCTGTGATAATCTCCAGTATCACAGACAGTTCTTAATAAAGACCATCTGTGAACTATCACAAACAGTTCTATTAAACAACCATCTGTGATAATCTGTAGTATCACATACGGTTGTGAACAACGACCATCTGTGAACTATCACAGACGGTTCTATTAGAAAACCGTCTGTGATAGTAAGTATCACAGACGGTTTGTGATACGAACCGTCTGTGATAGGCTGGCAATACAAATACCTGGTCCCGACAGACCGCCCCTGCCCATTCCCATTTGAGCCGCCGCCACCACCAGGTCCTCCCCCCATTGCGCCGCCAAAAGAGAGGGAAGAGAGGAGAAGGAGAGGATTCTCGATAGATATTTGGTATTTTTGTCGTGAGCTCCGAGGGTAATGATCTATAACCCTTTTTGTTTGCTATAAATTAATCGCTAATCAATTTAAGTATGTTTGGTAAATAGGAAGGCCATTGCGCCGCCGACAGAGAGGGAAGGGAGGAAGGGAGGAGAAGGAGAGGATTCTCGAGAGATATTTTGTATTTTCATCGTGAGCTCCGAGGGTAATGATCTATAACCCTTTATGTTTGCTATAAATTAATCGCTAATCAATTTAAGTATGTTTGGTAAATAGGAAGCCCATTGCGTCGCCGACAGAGAGGAAAGGGAGGAGAAGGAGAGGAGGAAGGGAGGAGAAGGAGAGGATTCTCGAGAGATATTTGGTATTTTCGTCGTGAGCTCCGAGGGTAACGATCTATAACCCTTTATGTTTGCTATAAATTAATCGCTAATCAATTTAAGTATGTTCGGTAAATAGGAAGAGTACGTACTTGCGGTTTATTAATATAATTTGACACTAATTTGTTACATGCGTAGTTGACGAGGATTAAAACATCTATGTATTATTTTAATATATAATAAAAGACCATACGTCTTCATGGTCGTAACCCCTAAGACTGACGACCTCCATGGTCGTTAGTATTCCAGAGGTTACTTAATGGGTACCCTGGTCGGATGAGGCTTTGTGCCTAATCCTCACCGATAACCGCCGTAAAATTATGAATCTGGTATTTCTTATCGTATGATGAATGGAACACGTGTTATCGTTCCAAACCATGCGATGGTACAACCCCTGAGACATCGACTATTAACCACCCTACGGTTAAGCTTTTCACAAGCAATCGCAAGGAAGTTAGCACATTGCTAACTTCTCTACCGTTCCGACCAGTCGTAACGCTTCACTAGGGATGTCTTCTCCAGGATTAACTACCACCTCTTCGGAAGTTATTTAAAGGTGAAGCACAAGGGACAAGAAGGGAGACGATAGGCGACACACAAAACAAGGCCAAGGCAAAGATATGCACAGAAGCCTAAGCGGTGGAATTAGAAGCTAGATAATCAGCCTTAGACTCATATTCTAAGTCGATTGCGGTTAACATTCCTCCATTCAATGTAATTGAGGGTAGTACTTAGCCACATCTTGTAAATCCAGTTCATATCAATAAAGAGCGACCCCATTCCATTCCGGGATATTCCACGTCATTTTCCTCGTTTATTTTCGTAAGATCGGCGATTCGATCGTCGACGGTGGCGCCGTCAGTGGGGAAGAAGGCGTAAGTTTCTGAAGAAATTTTTTTTTTTTCGCTCAAGAAAATCTCGCCCAAAAACTCGCAATCGCTCATGCGACTATGCCCGAGTTTGGGATGAGGAAAAGCGATTCGATTTGGCGGACTACGCCAACCTCGACATGGAAGGATGTATCCGCGCCATGGAAGAAAATGGCAGTCATCCTCCTCATCCTCCTCGCGCGGCTCACGTCGCCGGCGTTAGCGAGGTCGTCGGATGGATGAAGATGCCGCCACTACCGGTAGCGCAACCAGAGAACCGCCGTTCGACCATTCGAATGCGGAGGATCTCTCAAGCCGGCCTTTTCGGCCGTGAAAGCAGTGAAGAAGTTTCAGCCTCATCACGGAAAACTATATACCATTGATGAAATCATGGCTGAAAGATACTCTCCTTCGGCTTCTGGCAATTCCAGGAGTCAACCGTCACCTTGTAACGGTGTCGATAAAACCTCCACTAGTCGTAGGCCATGTGGGGATGATCACACTCAGCATACGATCGGCAGTTCATCGGATCAGGCTGAGAAGACCTCAGGAAGTGCTCATCTCCGACCGATCTCCATCGTGGAAAATTCTCGCGTATAATCGACAAGCTCTCCATTAGTTACGATGGAAGCTCATCGGAAGATCAATCTTTGGAAGCACGAGGTCAACGCGATCGGAGATGAAGATCAAGATGCCCCTGACGGTCCTACACTCTCTACCACGCCATCACGTGTTGTTAGAGATGATCGGGCCGTCAAGCACCAACTTCCGGAGGCAACGGAACTAATCGGCGTCAATCGGTTAACTCTTTCGCATCGCCCACCCAGTGGACCGACAGGACGAACAAATTCGAAGGTCGGGGAAGGTTGAGACAGCGTACACCCACGACCAAGATGAACCACGAGACCTTCCGATAGCTATGACAAAAACTTGCGGCGTATTCAAAACATGTTAAATAATTCGATCTGCTCTAGCGAGAATGCCTAGTTTTGTACAACTCGAGGTCGGTATCAGAAATTCTCCAACAGACCATGCGTGACGCAGGCGATCGAGAACAGAGGGGTTCAGAAGTCGACTAGGACTTCGTCCCAGCGCTCCTCCTCAAGAGGGGCGGCATGGTCATACCAGAGAGCAGTCGATACCAAGACCTCCTCGACGATTCCGACCAAGGAGTCACGAGGGGAGAAGGCTATTTCAAGAGGATACTCCCCCACTGCGTCGAGAAGAACCACCACTAGGACCTAACGATCTCCGACATCGTTTGAACCAAGTGGTGATGCGTGGACATCATATCAATGTCCACGACCGGATCGACTACCGGAGTTCCAGCGTTCCAATCTTAGGGATCGGTCTCCGACCGATTACAATCCGGCACCTTCCCAGAGAAGACGCCATGAATCAATCACAGGTTGTCGAGCCTTCTCTGCTGGGCTCCAAGCTGTGCGTTGGCCTAGCCGGTTCCGACCGGCCAACTTGGACAAATTCAATGGAACTCAAAACCCATTGGAATTTCTCCAAATATATACCACCGCTATCAGGGCTGCTGGTGGCGATGAGAATGTAATGGCCAACTATTTACCCACCGTGCTCGAAGGGTCTGCCCGGTCGTGGTTGTTAAACTTACCGGTCGGATCCATATATACTTGGGAACAACTCTGTGATCTTCTGATTGCCAACTTCGAGTGCGCACGATACAGGAAGGAGGACGATCTCCACGTAATCCGCAGGATCGATGAGACTTTACGTCAATATATCAAGAGGTTCGGCCAGTTAAGTAACTCTATACCAAGTCGCAGAGTCCTCTGTTATTCAGGCTTTTAAAACAGGTCTAAGGAATCGGCGGTTTACGGAGGACATAGCAATGAACCCTCCAAGAACAACCGTTGAGCTTTTTGATATGGCGGACAAATATGCCACTGCTAGTGAAGCAATCGAGTGGTGTGAGGCCATCGATCGGAAAGACAAGATTCCCCACTTTGGATGCGGACAAGCAGGAGAAAAAGAACAAGAAGTCTCTCAAGAAGAAAAAGAACCGCAGACCCGACGACAAAGAAGTCCTCGCCGTTCCAGACAAGATCAGGAAGGGCAAGAAGGACTATGCCGGTCGAAGCAAAGCAAAAGTTCCGACCGAAGGATTCCAGACGAATAAGAAGTGGTGTCCACTTCACGGTGACGAGGGCATGATCTGCGACTGTCGTGCTCCGCGTAAGAAACGGAGGATTATTATGTAGGTAAGGACCATTTCCAAAGAATACAGAACATGGAGAAATGAGCTCCAAAAAGGACAAGGATGGCGGCGAGGAGATGGAGTACCGGATCCCCAACACACATCAACATGATTTTTGGAGGATCTTCTTCATACGAGTCCAGACGTCATCTCGAAGGCCATGGGCGGAGGTCAACCTCGTCGAATCTCCAAGCTGTAATCAAGCACTCGAAGTGGTCGGACACCGCATAATTTCCTTGACAAAGACGATCGCACCATCCCATCGACTCGACAGGGTAGGTTCCCCATCGTCATTGAACCAACTATTAATAATTGTCGGGTTAATCGGGTCTTAGTGGATGGGGTAGTTCCTTGAATATATTATTTGTAGGAGCTTTAGAAGAAATGCAGTCCCCATGTCAAAGGTGAAACACATGAAATATGCTTTTCATGGCATAGTTAGGGTTCTACCGCTAAACCGATAGGACAAGTTTCCTTACGGTGACATTTGGAAAAAACGACAATTTCGAGCAGAGAAGATCCCGTTTGATGTAGTAAACTTGAATCCGATACAACGGAATCCTCGATCGAAAGATTAGCAAAATTCTTGATAGCCACGCATTACGGTTATCAAAGTTTGAAAATGCGGGGCGAAGGAGTCATCACATTCGAGGAGATCGAAAATGGCTTACGATGCGATCGAAATCCTTTGCCTTTGGTTGATGAACTTCCGACCGAGAGGTTAATCCGTCTCCCATGCGAGTCAAGCACTTTCGAAGCCAAAGATGGCGCCCAAACCATCCGACCGGACCAAGGAGGTACTACTCGACAAAAGCGCTTCTCGGACGGCGTCAAGTCGTCACATGGGTCAGACAACCAGATCCAACCGCGCGAAGATTACGGTGGGGCAAGACTCGACCCTAAATAGGAAGAGTCGCTCGTCTCCTTCCTCCGAGCAAATCAAGGCGTGTTTGCTTGGCAAGCGTCCGATATGCAGAGTCCCCGGGAGGTGATCGAGCACAGGCTTGCTCTCCAGCCTGATAAAAACCGATCAAGCAGAAACTACGACGTTTTGCACCCGATCGGAAGGAAGCAATCCAGTCGGAGATTGACAAGCTTCTCCAGGCAGGATTTATTCGTGAAGTCAACCACCCACAGTGGCTTGCTAATCCTGTAATGGTTAGGAAAAATAATGGGAAATGGCGAATGTGTATCGACTTTACAGATCTTAATAAAGCTTGTCCGAAGGACGACTTTCCCCTTCCCCGCATTGATCAACTAGTAGACTCTACTTCTGGGTGCGAGTTACTAAGTTTTTTAGATGCGTATTCAGGGTACCACCAGATTAGTATGTGTAAAGAAGATGAGGAGAAAACTTCCTTCATCACCCCATATGGTACTTACTGTTATATTAAGATGCCATTTGGTCTCAAAAATGCTGGTGCAACTTTTCAAAGGTTGATGCAAAAAACTTTTAGTCCACAAATCGGTCGGAATCTAGAAGCTTATGTTGACGATCTGGTCGTAAAGACCACCAACGCTGGCGACCACATTCCTGACTTACAAGAAACCTTTAACAACTTGAGAAGACATAACCTCAAGTTAAATCCGGAAAAGTGTGTGTTCGAGTTTCTATTTGGAAAAGCGCTTGGTTTCCTAGTTTCGCTAGAGGTATTGAAGCTAATCCGGCCAAAAATTGCGCCATCGACGGATCGCCCTCAGACCACTAAGAAGGAAGTCCAAAACTAATCGGTGTATGGCGTTAAGCCGTTCATAGCAAGATTAGGGAAAAAGGATTACCTTTCTTTAAACTTCTTCGAAACATGGGAGTTTCGAGTGGACTAAAGAGGCAAAGCGATGCCTTTGAGGAACTCAAAAAGTACCTTCTGAGTACCCGGTCTTAGTTTCTCCGAGATCGGGAGAAACATTGCTAATTTACGTGTCAGCAACACCACAGGCAGTTAGCGGTGTACTGGTTGTAGAAAGGAATAATATCCAACGACCAGTCTATTACGTAGGCGAAGTCTTACATGGACCAAAGGAAAGATACCCATAGGTACAAAAGTTGCTCTATGGCCTCCTTATGTCTTCAAGGAAGCTAAGGCACTACTTTCAGGCCCACAAAGTGGTCGTACCTACCGGATATCCCCTTGGTCAAGTCCTTGAAACAGGAATCATCGGGACGAATAGCCAAATGGGCGGTCGAGCTAAGGCGTTCGATCTCCATTTTATTTCACTTAACGACAATAAAGTCGTGCAATAGCGTAATTCATTGCGAATGGACAAACCCTGAACCCACCCAAGGACCCGAGTACGAACACCACGACAGTGGACAATGTATTTTACGGTTCCTTGATGTTACAAGGATCGGGTGGAGTGGTCTTGATATCCCCTACTGGCGAACACATCAAGTACGCCATCCAGTTAAATTTTCCTGCCACCAATAATGTGGCAGAATATGAAGGTTTACTGGCGGGACTCCGAGCAGCTCGTTCGCTTGGGATTCGCAGATTACTAGTGAAAGGCGATTCTCAACTAGTAGCGAATCAAGTGGGGAAAGAGTATCAATGCTCGAGTACCAAGATGTCATCTTATCTGGCGGAAGTACGAAAACTTGAAAAGCACTTCTTCGGTTTTCAGATCCAACATATTCCTAGAAAGGAAAACTTTCGGCGCACCGGTTAGCACGGATGGCCTCCACGAGGTCGGCCGTCCCTTGGAGTTTTTCTCGAGCAACTCAATTCACCCTCGGTAGTTGAGCCTTCCGAGAACATACATGATTCTTTGCAAGTTGAACAAACTAATCAAGGAAACATGGATGCTCCACAGTGTTGACGGTTGGCTGCCACGATCACGGTAGAGATCGGATGACATCGATCTACAATTATCTTCAAAGATGACACAATTCCAGAAGATGATGTAGAGGCGATCGATAGCACTAAAAGCCAAATCATACACTCTAATCGAACGTATCTTGTATAAACGAGGATCTCATGGAGTGTTGATGAGATGCATATCTCAAACGGATGGCATTAGATTGCTAACCGAAATCCATGAAGGCGTCTGTGGAGCACACCATTCCTCTGAGAACCACAGTCGGTAAAGCCTTAGGCAAGGCTATTCTTGCCAAGCGCCCTTCATGATGCAAAAGAGCTTGTGACGAAGTGTGTACAATGTCAGTTTCATAGTCGACAAGTACATCAGCCAGCACAAGCCTTACAAACAATTCCTCTTTCTTGGCCTTTTGCAACCTAGGGACTAGACATTCTGGGACCTTTCCCAAGAGCACCCGGGGGCTTCGAATTCCTTTTCGTCATGATTGACACGTTTACAAAATGGATTGAAGCTGAGCCAGTTGTTAAAATAACAACTAAGGCCGCTAAGAGATTTCTCTTGAAAAATGTGATCACGCGATTTGGTGTACCCAGTCGTATCATCACAGACAATGGTTCCCAGTTCTCCAGCAGTCAATTCCAGGAGTTCTGCGATGAACTTAGTGTCAAAATTCATTTTGCTTCTGTTGCACATCCGCAGAGCAACGGAGCAGTTGAGCGGGCTAATGGTATCCTTATGCGAGGATCAAGCGCCGAGTATTGACCGATTAATCAAGCGGTCGGCGCTTAGGTTAAAGAACTTCCCTACGTGTTATGGGCGTTCGAACCCACGACTATCGTGCGGCCGGTGAAACTCCATTCTTTTTGGTTTATGGTCTTTGAAGCCATGCTTCCTCGTAACTCAAAATTGGCTCTGCTTTCGGCGATCGTTTTGACGAAAATGATCGAGAATGAACGACGACTCGGCGACGCCGATTTCCTTGAAGAACAGCGAAACCAAGCCCTTGTACGATCGCTAGTCTACCAACAAGCCATGCGAAGGTACCATAGTCGAAGGTGCGACCTCGCATGACCTTCTTGTCAGAGGTGATCTGGTTCTCGAAAAATTGAGCCAAACAAATCGCAATAAACTTTCTCCTAAATGGGAAGGTCCTTACTGCGTGGTCGAAGTAACTTGACCTGAGTTCCGTCTGTTGGCTATGTCGATGGGCAAATTTTGTCAAATTCTTGGAACATCGATCAATTGCGTAAGTTCTATGTTTAATTTTCATTCTTTCATTTCTTTCAATTTCAATTTCATTAAATTCATTAATTAATTAAGAAGTGCAACCTTGCTTATATATATACACCTACATTCAGTCGTTTATTATTGTTAGTGCAGTGGGAGAAGACATTTTTCTCTCCGATATCCTTTATAAGGATCTCGATACTCTATGGTCCTAGTCGTGAGCATTTTTTTCAAATGATTCCCACGCGACTACACTTTTTTTTTAAGAAAATGAGTAATCGAGCACCACACAACTACCTATCTCATGAATGATATGCTTACGATTTTGAAGATTATGCTTCATTATTTCACGATTCGGTCTATTCTTGTCAGCTCTTGGTGGGACACGGAAAGCCTCCTAGTCGAAGTCTCTCCTTTTTCAAGACGTGGTCACCGCCTAATGGAAGGAGCTTCCTAGCGACGGTTCTTTTCTTCGATCCTCGCTACGATCGGATCTGAGAATTTGAACACGTTTCAAGAAATGTGTCATATGCCTTCGTGTCTTAGCATTAGTTCCACAGTTATGGGACAATAGATATAAACAAAGTTCACTTATAATTTGTTGCATACATATTTGCATTTCTTCTTATGTCAAGTTTGACAAAGTCTTTTTTCGACCATATATAGTGTTTTTGATTGGTATTTCCATTATGACAAACAAAGATCTATAACTAGTCGAAATCATACTGTCCCGACCACATTTGATTTCCTAATATCCGCAACGATCGCTTTTGTCTTACATGTCCAAACATACCTTCAAAACTCACATACATGGTTATGACCTCTTTTTATTCTCTTTCTTGGCTCACCGCTTGTACGAAGAACGTTCTTCTACTATCAAGCAGTCGGGGGCTAGGAAATATACGAGAATTTTAAAAAAAGTCAAACAGGATAAACAAAAGCTTTGTCAATGACATAAAAGGTAAGTTTTCATAGATATTCAAATATTTTTACACTTGCAGGAACCTACTCTAAGAAATATTCCCTGCCTAACTACTGCTTGTCGGAGATTCGACCTCCATCTCCTCTACAACTATATCTCCGAGTGGCCTGAGTTCTTCCATGAACTTGGTCGCCTCCTCAGGTGGGCAGTTGAAGTCATCTTTAACAGCTTGGAGATCAATGGAGGGGTCGGAAGCTTTCAGTTTTGCCAAAGCAAAACTAACTCCACTTGCAACACTTGTTTTAGGGCACAGGCATAATTCGTCCGAGTAGTTTTGACGTAACTTTAAGATCCCCTAGAAGTTGACCCAAATAGTTCATTTTTCTATTGGATCTCTTAAGATAGGCACGCTTGATCCTGATCCCAAATCAAAGATCATCTTGTTCAAAGTATGAATCTTTTCATCAATATTTTGAGCAAGAGCTGCCTCCTTATCCTGCTCAAATTTCAGAGTTTTCTTTACTCTGTTTAGCATTTGCGTTTGCTCTGCAAAAACAAATCAGTTAATGAACACAAGCATCATTGAAGGGAAAATCAAGTTTACGACATATTACCTTTATTTGTTTTGCTAAGTGTTTCATATTTGGTCGTTGCTTCAGCGATCAACCGGTCCTTAGCTGAACTTGCTTGACAAAGAAATGATCGGTCCTTAGCTTTATTTCTTCTTCAAGAAAAGTCGTCTTGGCTTTCTCACCACAACCTCCTCTTTTATTTTCTCCGGATCTATCGAATGCGATAAGGAGAATAATTGTAGAGGAGCAAAGTATTGAAGAAGAAACAGAGTTTAAAAGGAAAAGTTCTTACTTTCCAACTCGAGTGCTTTTGCTCCAAGTCCTTAACTCATTTGGGTGGATCCTCCGATCACAAAGAAAGTTCTCGACCAAATGCTACACAATTAGCATTCTCTTTCTTAAGTTCCTTATAAACTTTGTAAAAAGAGTTATGTAGCGGTCATAGAATACTTACGAATTGCTCGGTCATTATAACCGCAAAAATCAAATCGGGGTGCATCTTGAGTGAGTATCCGATACTTTTCGCCACGCCTCATCAAGCTCCTTATCCTCGATGAATCGGGACGAAAAGGAACTTGTTAGGTTGGGAAGGGTTATCAGCAGTGATCGGAACCTGTTGAGACCTCTCAGAGGCATCTACCTCCACAGAAGGGGTTTCAATCACCAAAGGATCCAACTCAGCCGTTGCCCTTGTCACCTGCTCGGGGGCTTCTTCGACCACTACTTCCTCAGGAACTTTGTCCTGAGAAGTGCTCTGGTCGGGAACTTCCACAGGTGCCAGGTCCTCAGGAAGAACCTGGTCGGAAATGACCGGAACACCAGAAGACCTATGCAAACCGAAGATGGGAAGTTCAAAATATCAAATCATCAAGGAATTATTAAAGATACATACTTATACGATCACTTTCATTTGTACATACCTTGTTAATTTCCGGGATTTGACTCTGAAACGCGCCAGAGAGAAATCTGTGCCGCTAGCCTTCCTTTTCTTCTCTTCCAATTTTGCTGGTTTCGGACGGCCAGGTTTGTTGAACCTCACATCCTCCAACAAGATGTCGGAAGCTATGTCCTCGACCAGTTCGTCAAGGTCCACATTCCTGACTATCTGGTCGGAGGGAGTGGTTTCTTCAATCTCCAGATCAGTTGTTTCAGTAACAACCGTAAGGTTGTGCACGACCACTCTGGAGTCTCTGACCTCCTTGATTACATTCTCTGGGCCTTGAGCTTATCCACCTAAATCAAAGAACAAATTTGATTAGGTGAAGAAATCCTTTATCTAAAAAAATTTTTCGTACATATATGACTCCAAAATGTTCTATTACCTCGAGGATTCATCTCCTTCAAGTGCCTCGGGGCACGACTCGGTCGGAACCAAGGTAGGACGTTGATCCTCACCAGATTGTATGATTCGCAATCCGACCGACTGCAAATATAGAGCACGATTGGAGATCTGGTCGGAATATATGTATATACATGGTAAAAGGAATTTAATAAATTACCTTAAGCCTTGCAGTCTCCCTTCAATAGGAGTTGCGGCTAAGATCTTGGGGCATTCACCTTTTCTCCGAGCTCCCCTTACAGATCGGCTGACTCGTTCTCTAACTTCCCGGGGTAAGAACTTTAATGTATGAAGAATAGACAGATTTTAAGGTAATACATTTATCAAATCAAAATACCGATCGAATTTATCTCAAAGACTTACCACCTTCCGAGGTAACTTCATCACGATCAAGGCACCAGAGCGAGGAATGAGTCAGGAGCTTCAATGGGCTAATCTGGCAAGGGTAAAATCCTTCACCACATGCCACGAAGTCAAGCCCCGACCAAGAAGTCGTAGATGGCATCCGCCCATCTCTTGACTATCCCTGTCTTCTTTACGGTTTCCTTCCACTTGGAGTTTTCACTTGCTCTAGTTCCGGCGAAGTAGAGGCCATCGTCTTTCGTAACCGTCATGTAAAACCAGTACTTTTTCCATGACGACCACGAAGATTTCGCGTACATGAAGATGTACTCATCGGCCTTCCCGTCATGAAGACGCAATGTGCATTCCCCAGGAGCTGCCTCAGATTTTGCCGCAGATTTTCCCATCACCATGCGGTAGAAATAACTAAAGAGCTTCAAGTTGGTTGTATTCTGTGTATGCCTCGCACAAATATGCGAAAATACTAATATTTGCGATCGAATTTGGGGCCAAATTCACCAATTCCACCCCGTAATGTTCAAGAACGCGGAGGAGGAATTTGTGTACCGGTAGTCTCAGCCCACATTCGATGTAGGCAAGAAAACAGGGATTTCGCCATCTTCACGGCTCGAAAAATGCTCTCCATCGCGGTCTCTAATTAATCGATTCCTATCGGGAGCATTCCCATCTTCTTCAAGGCCTCGAGTTTTTCTTGCCCAATTCAAGGCAACCACTTTGTAATCTGCTCCGACATGGCGAAAAACCTCAAGAATGAGTAGCAAAAGTTGGAGACTTTGTGGTCGGAAGAACAGAAAAGACTCGGAGGATTTCTTGGCGAGAAGCTAAAGGGGATCGAAAGGGATTTCGGAAGCATAAAAATTCTAAGAGCCCGGCGAGAGGAGATCTTATAACCTTCCGATACTTTGAAGGATTTCTACAAAGTCCAACCGACAAAAAGCTTCTTTTTGTTCAAGCGACAGAGGAACTCTTCGTTTCCCAAGGCAAGTTCTCAACTTTAAAGTGAACCTGCAGACCTTCGTATACCACGACATTAAATGGGGTTCCGCCCGATCGATTTCATCGGGAAAAGGTATATACGACCAGTTCATTTAAAGTTAGGGGCTAGCCGACGAGATTAAAACATCTATGTATTATTTTAATATATAATAAAAGACCATACGTCTTCATGGTCGTAACCCCTAAGACCGACGACCTCACGGTCGTTAGTATTCGAAGGTTACTTAATGGGTACCACAGTGGGATGAGGCTTTGTGCCTAATCCCGACCAGATAACCGCTTGTAAAATTCTTGAATCGGTATTTCTTATCGTATGATGAATGGAACACGTGTTATATGTTCCAAACCATGCGATGGTACAACCCTGAGACATCGACTATTAACCACCCTACGGTTAAGCTTTTCACAAGCAACGCAAGGAAGTTAGCACATTGCTAACTTCTCTACCGCTCAAACCGATCGTAGCGCTTCACGAGGACGTCTTCTCCAGATTAAGCGCCACCTCTTGGAAGTTATTTAAAGGTGAAGCACAAGGGACAAGAAGGGAGGCGATAGGCGACACACAAAACAAGGCCAAAGGCAGATATGACCTCAAATTACGATATCTGATAATAAAGCTTTGTTCATGTCATTATCGTTCATCTTGGCAAATTAGGCAATTTATTTACAACCTAATTTCCCAAATTTCTATTATCAATTTCAACTTGACCAAAAATTTCAAAAGGAAATACCATCCAATGTTGGTATTATGACTGGGAAATATTTTAATAGAAAATCAGATAAATTATTATGGTCAAAAATAAATTTTGTTGAATTTTTAGAAATTATTTTGATTTTCATAAAAATAGTTGTCTTTAAATAAATCCTAGTTGGTCTAAATAAATTAATTATGTATTTCTAAAGAAGAAACTGGGATTTCAAAATTTATTTGGGAAGTATATTATTCAATAGCAAGTCTGCAAAATTTCAAGATTTTACAAATTTATTTACTATATTTAAAGGCCGGTCAAACTGTTTAAAATTCAAATAGATCTCGTCAAAGCGCTCACTTAAACTCAAACTTAGTCTTTGAGCGACTCGGCCTCACTTGGTTGGGTCCAACCCGAGGTACTGGTTCGGCCCGACACGTTCGCAAGACGATCCCAACCTCCAAATAAACGTGAGCCGTTGATCTCATAGCAAGCGGACGGATTTGCGATCCGTCGGGTCATCCCACACGCGACAAATCGATTTCCACCGTTGGATCCTCTTTGAACCGTCCGATCGAAGTGCACCGGACCATCCGCTCCGTCTCCAATTTAGCCGTTGGATCTCAATTCGACGGCATCGTATCCTTTCTTCATCTCTGAAGCCCTCCTCATCTCCGCCACCGTTGGATGCGTAATGGACCATCGGATCGCATGTAATGTTGGACCGCTTCATCCCTCTTTCATCCGGGCCGTTGAAATTTCAATATGTGGCCCGATTTCTTGTGACTTTCGGACCATCTACACACCCCTTCAATCTCAGCCGTAACTTTCAGATCCAACGGTGATTCCCTTTCGAGGCCGAAGCTCACGGCGCGCATCCAATCCGGGACCTTTGGATCGCGATCGCACGGCTCTGGTGGATTGGGCTGATCGGACCGCGACAGTTCCCCATTGAATCGCGACCGTTAAACCTGAATCCGACGGCTCGCATGAGTTGTAACCTTCGGACCGCTACAGGACCCGCTCGATCTGAGTCGTTCGCTGGAAATCGTGTGGCTCACGTGGGTTTGAAGGTTCTGACTACCTTGGAGCTTCCTTTGATCGTGGCCGTCCGAGGTAGATCGCGACGGTCCATAATCCGCAATATCGATTGATGTGCCTTTTTCCTCCGTGACGCAAACCGCTCGTGATCGATCCGAGGGCTCTTGTTCTTCGAGATTGGTCATGTACCTCGTGCATGGCTCTAATGACCTTGGACCCACATGTCGTGGCGGTTTTGCTTTCTCAGGCGCGCTGCATGGCTGGATTCCCCCAGGACCCACGGCGTTGACTCAATTTTTGATTGCTCTCTGGTTTTTCCACCGTGGGCACTGTTGCAGCCGAAATGGTGGTAAAGCACAGTGATTTAGGGGATATTTTCTCTTCATATCTATCCATTAGTGCCACCTCTTTGGTTCTAGATGAATCTCGGTTGCTCTATACATTCTATACATGCTATATAAACCCTAGTCAATAACTCCTGCCATTGTAGACCAGGAGGAGCTCTTTCACTTTGCCTTCATACCAGTGAAGCTTCTTTAGTTCCATCCTTATTCAACCTCAAGAAGGTCTGCATCTCATACTAATATGAGTTTTGGACATTTCTTGTAGTTTGGACTTAAGGATCTTTTCTCTGTCAACTGGGGCTGTGAAGCACCATCTTTGAAAAATCCTCATCCTGGTGTCACTAAGAAGAGTACGATGGATCTTTTCTGTTGACCAAGAATCAATCTTTTCCTCTCTAAACTCTAGCTGGTGAGTTAGCCTTTACTTCTGTTAGCTTAAGCTCTCTAAGAACTTTAGCTATCCTCTCATAGCACTCACTGGTTCATATGATACTTTAAACTTCTTTTAACTGAAAAGTTATTTTTATAACTTTTCGGTCTTTCATATCGTTTTCAAGAAATAGAGTTTCTCTTGTTAGCATACTAGTCTTGTTAAGGCTGAGTAAACCCTAGTATTATCTTAGACCTCTTTTTGACTAATTTGATCACTGGGACATCTTTTAGTATAACCCTTTTTCCTTTCTGTTACACTTGTCGGTTCAACCGACAAAGTCCATTTTTATATTACCTTCTGAAATTGGCCGTGTTAGGGTAACATGAGTATGTTGTGGCATTGGTTACTTCCTAGTAGCTCTAACTCCTATTGAAGATTATCATTTTGTGCATTTCTTCTCAGCAGCCAAAAATCTGGAATTAGGTCTCTACTGTTTTGGTCTAACCGAGAAAAATGCACTGTTTCTTTTTCTTCCTTAACCCGAGCACTTAAGGATTGGCATTTATAGATAGTGACATTAGTTACCTCAACTAGTTATTACTTCACTTTAAAAGTCTGTGCGTGTATAGTTTCTACACTAACTATAATGGTAAAGATCCTTACTAATTATTGATGTCTAAACCGACAAGCGAATAACCGTGAATCCACCGCCTTAATTGCTATTAATAAATACTAAATGATTAGTTAGTACACGGCACCAGTTTTCTACACTTAGTTATCTTGTAGTAATTCATTTGTACAAAGTTAGGATAGATAATTAAATTAATTATCACTGCCCTGTTCCAGTATATAAAAACCTGATCCTGTAGCTTTAAACTAAATGTAAAATCTGGGTAGCAAGAGTCAATAAATGATATATATGGGTTATTTCCCTTAATAAATTAGATATAGCTTAAGCATACTATTACCTATGCATTATCGTTTGCTCATGCATTCTTTTATGCATTTTTGTTCTCTGTTTTCCTGTGTTCATTGGACTCTCTTTTATTCTCTTTTAGATATTGACTCTTCTGAGATTGTTGAGCCTTTTTATAGAATCACAAGAACCTGAACAAGAGGTTGTTTACTACTATCAAGGCAAGCTTCCTCTCTGCACCATGTTGAACCTAATCTTTTGAACTGTAGAATTCTAAAATACAGTGACACTGTGCATGCAAATTTCTAAAAATCTATTTATGCCCTGTTTCTAGTTAGTTATACCCTGAACTTGTGGCTTATCCTTAATTCAACCATACACTCAACCTAAGGTAGTCTGTGATGTTATAATACTTAATTTTAACTTTTGCTTAGCCATGCAGTTCATAGAACGTTAGAGTTTGGCAAGCTTAGCTTGTCAGACTTGGGAACAACAAATGATTTATAATGATTTGATCTTTGTTCAGTTTATTTGATTTGGAAATGCTTCTAAATCCTGTTACCAAGTCAATTCAAATCTGGACAAGTGGATGCTAGTGATGGTGCCTTTGTGCACGAGATTTGGGAAATGTGGATGTCTTGTCTGGATTGATTAAGGACTGAACTCTGACGGCCCAATTCAAGCCCCAACGTACTTCCACATGCAGTGTATGGGCGCTGTTTGGTTAAGTAAAGGGTTAATGCTATTGAGTTGGATACTGAGAGTAAGGACATGTGTATTGATTTCATATGGCATAGATGCTTAAGTCTTCGGCCGTGTCGTATGCCATGTGGAGCTTATATTGATATCGATGTTCTTAGAAGGGTAAGGCGTAGATGTGTTACATCGCATGTACGTTCCTTCAGGGCCCGATCATGTGTAAAATGTGTGTCTAACATGAGTTTGCATTTAATTGACTGGTCGGCATTCCTGTACAACATGTGAGCCCGGTTGAATGTATGCTATCACCGTTTAAGCGGGATTAATCTCACATGGGTCATCCAACTCAATAGTGTTAGCTTGTTGAAAAATACCAAATCTTAGTTTACGGTACGGCATACCAAAGGAAGTGTGCTATTGTTCTAGATGGCTTACGGGCTAACTAAGTCATGTGGGTAAAGATGTACACCCTCGCAGGTTAAAACTATTCGAATAGCCGTGTCACTGATTCACGGACAACGCTTTGAATTGATGTCACCAGATAGAAGTTATTCTAATTTTGGGTTTTGGGAATTGGTTCGGCATGATGATTGTTCTGTACAATTAGTTGTGAGATGTTATTTATTCTTGTTACTGTTTATGATTATGATTTCACTTACTTACGGTTTTAGTCCAAATCAATTTATTAAAATTGCTTTATTAAAACATAGCAATTGTAGGTTAAGATGTATCGCTTTATGCAACAATGAACCATTTAGACCTTCTATTGTCAACCTTATGCATATAAAATCTCTATTCCTTTGTATAGGTTCTAACAAACACTTTCTTTTATTAGTTTGTGTAAGACTTGCTGAGTACCTTTCGTACTCAGGGTTTTATGACCCCTTGTTGCAGGTGAAGATGGTTTTCTTTCTGAGATGCCCGTTAGCTCCTCCACGCAATAGCCTGCGGGATGATGGGGCCATTGGTGGTTTTGTTTTTATCCTTTTGCTTCCGCTGTTGCTCTTTTTGTTAATGACCCAAGGTCATTTGTTCATATCTCTGTTACTGTAGCAACCTGGTACTGTAGCTACCGAATTATGATATAATTACTGATGTATAATTATGTGAATGTATGATTTGTATGTGATTGATGCAATGTTGATTAAGGATATATGTGCAATAGTCACTAATCACAGGAACTATTGCATGACATATATCAAGGAACCTAAATGTTGGTTTGTTACTTATTATGATTATACTTCTAGTATGATTTTTATTAAGGGCATTACACTGTTCCTTAATTAAGAATTATACTACCAGTATAATTTATAGTTCGGCACATTCCAATATTTGGGGGTCTCACAAAGGCAAAGATATGCACAGAAGCCTAAGCGGTGGAATTAGAAGCTAGATAATCAGCCTTAGACTCATATTCTAAGTCGATTGCGGGTTAACATTCCTCCATTGATGTAATTCAGGGTAGTACTTAGCCACATCTTGTAAATCCAGTTCATATCAATAAAGAGCGACCCCCATTCCATTCCAGGATATTCCACGTCATTTTCCTCGTTTATTTTCGTAAGATCGGCGATTCGATCGTCGACAGTAGTGTAGATGGATCGAAACTGGATGTACGGTGTGAACCGTGTGAGTCAAGAGTACATTAATGATGTGGTTGCTTTTAGAAGAGCCGCCGAGTAGGATATGTTGAAGAAGGGGACAAAATTTATGTATTGTCTATGCACTGATTGCGGTAATCTGAATATGTTTAACAACCCGGCGTAGATAAAAGCACACTTGATTCAAAGGGGTTTCAAAAAAGGGTATACATGTTGGACCAGTCACGGTGAAGAGTAGATTACACAGATGTTAGTAATGATGGCATTGCTGAGGAAGTCAACGATATGCCGGATGTGGACTGTGCTTTTGATGAGGATAGGTCGCATGATGACAATCTGGATCAGATGCTACGCGATGCAGAAGAGAACTACAGTGAGAGAGAGTTTTGTAAATTCGAGGGCTTAGTGGAGGACTCGGTGAGACCTTTGTTCCTTAGCTGTAAGCCAGAATACATAAGGTTGTCAACTGTGATTGAACTACTGAAAGTGAAGGCAAGCAATGGTTGGTCCGATAAGAGTTTCATGGTGTTGTTAGGTCTCCTAGTGGACATCCTTCCGGAGGGAAACGTGTTGCCTAGCACCACCTACCAAGCAAAGAAGGTTCTTTGTCCATTCGGAATGGAAGTAGAAAGAATACATGCATGTCCGAACGATTGTATCCTCTACCGTAAAGAGTATGCAGACATGCATGTATGTCTCGTGTGCAAAGCATCCCGATACAAGCGTTAGAATACTGCTAAGGTGAAGCAAGGACCTCCTGCTAAGATATTGTGGTATTTTCCTGTGATCTCACGTTTCAAGCGTTTATTTGCGAACCCAAAGGAGGCAAGATTGTTGCATTGGCACTCGAAGGAGAGTAAGAAAGATGGAAAGCTAAGACACCCTGCTGATTCTGCCTAGTGGAAAAACTTCGATCGGAGCTTCGAAGAGTTCGGTGGGGAACCGAGGAACCTAAGGTTAGGGTTGAGTATAAATTGGATGAATCCTTTCGGTAACATGAGCAGCCAACATAGCACCTGGCCCGTGAATCTATGTATGTACAACCTTCCTCCTTGGTACGTGTATGAAGCGTAGTACATTTTGATGTCACTACTTATCCAAGGACCGAAGCAACACAGGAATGATATTGATGTGTACCTAGCACCATTCTTTGGAAGATCTTGTGACCTTTGTGAAGCGAAGGGTGCAGGTATGGGATGTGTACAAATGAGATAACTTCACTTTTACGCGCCATGTTGTTTTGCACCATCAATGATATTCTTGCCCTTGGTAACTGTCAAAGCTTGATACAAAAGGAGCCAAAGTCATCAAGCCTTGCTTAGATGCTACGGAGAGTGTATGGTGAACAACTCACATAAAAGCGTGTATATGCGTCACCGTAGGTTCCTTCCCAGGAGTCACCCATACCGCAAGATGAAGAAACAATTCGACAGAAATAAGGAGGACAGTTCAGCTCCAAGGGCTTTTAGAGGGAAAGAGGTCTATGATATGGTTAAGGATATCGATGTTGTGCTTGGGAAGGGACGTAAATTAAGAACCCGTCAGAAGAACATCTGGAAGAAGCGGTCAATTTTTTGGGACTTGCCTTATTGGGAGCACTTAGAAGTTTGCCACTGCATCGACGTCATGCACGTGGAGAAGAATGTATGTGATAGCTTGATTAGTCTCTTACTAAACATTAGTGAAAAAACAAACGATAAAAAACCATATCCTTTTTACATCACAGATGATAAAAAAAGGATTAGCGATCCTATCTTAGCCTTGAAATCTTCATAAGCCTTCTCGTTGGCTTCAGTGGTAGCAGGATCAGCGACTATCAGATCAAATGCCTCCACCTGCGACCTTGCACGCTCGATTCGCGCTTGTAGCCGTTCAGACTCCGAAACCAAGCCCCATATAGCCTAGAGGCCATCAACCCTGGTCTCCTCCGTTTTGGCGAGGTCGACCCACTCTCCTGCAATTCGGATGTAGTCCTCGACTCTCCGGGCTGCATCCTCGGTGCGGACCAAGTAGTTCTATAGGACGATCTCCACGATGAGGTTTACTTGCCGGATGCCGCAGACCCTCGCATTGGTCCGTCTGAGGAGGAGTTCCAGTCGACAGATGATGGCCGCTATGGTCTCCGGTAGATCGGAGGGCCTACAATGGATGACATTGTGAACGGAAGGCTTGTCCGCAGCTTGGGCCAGGTTGCGACCAGAGAGGTGCGAGTAACAATCACAATGAAGGCCAATACAGCTAGCACGAGAGGGGAAGCCATTCGGAGTTTGTGGAGAAAGGGGATCAAGGAGGTTCATGTGAAATCCATTGTACAAGGGGATATCTATTTATAGAACAAGTACTAAAGCCGAAGTGGGAGACAAAGAGATATTTGGGAGCTATAGCGACGTTGGAAAATGAAGAGACGAAGTCGTGCGATCGTGAGACGAAGAGACACACACGGGAAAATGAAGAGACTTTTCACCAGGTTCATGTCAGGTTATCACAAACGGTTCTATTATGGAACCGTCTATGATGTAAATAGAACCATCTTTGATTTCTTTCCATAGATGGTTCCATAATAGAACTGTCTGTGATAGGCTTTCATAACCCTAGGGCTCGCCCATTCATCTCCCCAGTGCTTAGCCCGCTCAGCTCTCGCGTGCTCCTTCGCCTCCTCTAGGGTTTGCCCGTTCACCTCCCCCGCCGTAAGCCCTGACGCTACCATCTCCGACCTCGATGCCGCCGCCCCCGACATCGACGACGCTACCGCCGCCTCGACGCACAGCCTCCTCCCCGTGTCGGTGTCCTCCCTCTGCACCGGCCTCCTCCTTGCGCCGTCCTCCTCCCCGACCCATGTCGGTCTCCTCCCCTGCACCGGCCTCCTCCTCGCGGCCCCCTCCCCTGCACTGGCCTCCTCCTTGCACCGTGAGTTCTTGTGCGGCATCATCTCTACGAATATTCCTATATTACGTTTGTGCATCACTTTGGCTATATACTTATGTGTTGGATTAGCTTCAAATTCTATATTAGATTGTGCACTGAGAGATAGCAAAGTAGTTATGTGGGCTCGATTGATCAGCCCTGTGATGAATGTCAAATCTGAAATCAATTTGCAGTGCTAGTTGGTACCTTGATCTGTATTAGTTTTGATTTCTGAATCTAGTACTGAAGATATTGCAAATTGATCAGTGGGCTTTGTTGACATGCTCTGTGATGAACTCTGTCTTGTACTGAGATTGAATGTGATAGTTAGTTCATTCTTGAGCTCTATTGTATTACTACTCTTGTCAATTTGATATCTTTGTTAATTGGTTACTTTCGGTTGAAAGCTAGTTATTCTGATTCTTCTGGTTCTTTTGATCTCTAGCATTTGAAGTGGATACTCTTATGTCAGCCAATCAGCTTTATCATTGAACCTATGACTTCATGTTCAATTCTGTTGAGAGTATTCAGTTTTTGTTGGTAATCTAACGACTAGTTTGTGATTCTTCTAGTAGTCTGTTTGACTGGAAGTTTAATATGTTTTCGTTAACAATTGAGATCATTTGACAGTTAAGCAAAGTATTGTTTAGAGCTCATAGTTTGAATTTATATTATCATATTCATTTAATGAAGAGTATAGACAATAGGATTGAGATGGCAAAGACTTGTTCTTTAGCTACTCTCCTTCTGATAGCACATAATAATATCTGTTTGATAATTGTTAAATTTGATTAGTGAAGATATATTGACTGATGTACTGAGATTGCAAAGGTTAAATCCTTTGCATCCAGCATACCGAGAGCACTCTTTAACATCAATATTCTGAGATTTTTATATGACATGGAGATACTTCATATGTATATGTTGATTTGGTCATTTAAATGCTTGCAACAATCCCATGTTGATTTGGTTATTGAAATGCTTATATTGTTATTTTGCATGTCTCCTTCTGAGAGCACAAACTATCATCAATCTTTTGCAACTCTGTGCTAATTTCATTCATATACATGTAGTACATGTTTAGCATTTCAATCAATTTAAATGACTTGAATGACTTACATTTGATTATGTTAATTTGGTCATTTAAATGTTGTTGGATTAATGCTTTATTGTTTCATATTTATGCTGGAATTAATTATGATTATTTGCTAATATTGCACATGTTGAGTGTATGTAACTTATATATATAGCAAGCAAGCGAGATTGTAATACCCCGAATATCAAATAGAGAGAACATATTATTCGGAAGAGAAATTTATTCAAATTTGAATGCACTAAAGTTTAGAGGAAAATTAAAAGAAAATTCAAGATTTGAGGGAGGATTGGACCTTGGGCTTTCGGCCCAAGGCGTCCCTAGCCAAGTGGGCGGCCTTGTAGTGGAGTCAAGAAGGGGTGCCCTTCCCCAAAACCTAACCTCTGCTACAGTACCGCGCCGCACTGTAGCGCGCGGTACTGTAGCAGCCCCCCTCCCTGCTGCTCTACCAAGATGAGGAAGAAGCTCCGAGGTGCCGCCGGCCATGGTGGAAGGAGAAAAAGGGAGAAGAAGAAAGGAGGAGAAGAAGACTATCATCTTCGTGGGTTTTTGTTCAGCGTTTCATGCATCTCCAAGGGTATCAATTCGTTTCCCGCTGTTTTGATGTTGTTTAGATGCTGAAATTACATTAGTTTGATTGGATCGAGTTCGTCTTGCTGTAGATCAAGTCTGTCCAGTATGTTGCGCGGGCTGTTTCGACGTCTTAGAAGCCGAACCAGAGGATTTGATCTCCTAGAGATATCTGAGTCTTGTTCTGAAGTTTCTGTGGCCACCGAGTTCACTTGATTCCGATGTTCGAGTCAAAAGATATGATAGATTTAGTATCTGCTGTCCAGATTTCTGACGAGATTAAACTGTTTTGTTATTTCGTAAAATATGAAAATGTAATCGGAAGAATCTAGGTTTTCACCCAACTAGGTTATTGTAGGTAATTTTATAACGTTTCCAGATTGTTAACGAACGATCAATTCGGAGTTATAGATTAAAAGTTATGATCATTTTAGTACTGCTGTTTATTCTGTTAGACAGTTTCTGTGCTGAAAGTTCACCTGTCTATTATCATAATAATTTGACCGAATTGGATCGTCTTGTCAACTACAGTATTGTAGATTTGTCAGTAAAGAATCCACAGAAATTGGACTCACCTCATTCGGAGTTCCAGATCAAAAGATATGCTGTTTACCGTGCTGCTGTCCAGTGGCGTTATTTGACTGAATGCGTTGGTTTTCAGTTTAGGGTCTCTAGTTAAAATCTTGAATCGCTAGGGAAGCATTGTAGAACGTTAATCAGTAGAGTTGTGTTCATCATATTCTTATTTCAGTTATTTGATTGTTTAGGCGGTGAAGCTTCGGGTTTAGGAGTACCACCTTTGCCGCTAACGTGTCGCATCATGAAGGCAAGTATTCGGGTTATAGTAGATTTATGCTTGTTTGCTAAGATTGTTTGTGACTTGCTCGTAATAGCCATACATGGATGTAATGTGATGAGTTTCAATTTATCTTGGTGAATGCAAGTTATGGTTAAAGTTCCTTTGTATATTGTTAATGCTTACATGTTATTATGTACATGTTGAGTTCATATATTTGGAAGATGATGTCATTGTGCATATGCATGTCAAAGCATGATTGAGTCTTGGTCACTAGGTGACCAAGTATGAATCTGTTGAGGTCCCCGTCATGTAAATGACAAGCTTGAGGTCCCACATTCGCAGAATGTGGGCAATGAGTAAAGAGGTCCCCATCATGATGATGATGGGCAAAGGTCCCTATACTTGTGGAGTATAGGCTCTTGGTCCCTGTGCGAGTGCATAGGCAAGGGTATACATCGACGGTTGTATACCCGCATTACGATAAAATGCTAAAAGAGATAAAGTTTAAAAGGTGCATTGCATGGTCGCATTACATAAGCATGAAGGCTATGTTTAGTATAATGTTTTATCTTGGTATTTTGATGCTATGACTGTGATTTTAGCTTTAGCCTTGTTGATACTTGCTGAGTCTTTGGGCTCACCCTTGCTTTGTTATGTTTTTAGGTACCACAAGCAAGAACGACATACATGGGGAGGGTAGACTTGTCATGGAAGCACTCACTACCACATCACTTTAAAGATGAATAACATGTAGATCGTATTTTATTAATGAGTAATCTGTTTAAGGATAAGTATGAGTATACTTGGATGCAATGAAATATTTGTAATAATGAGAGTAGTACATCTTGAATATCCGTTATTAAGCTTTAGTGGATTAGCTTATTTTGAATGCCTTGATGAAATATGGATGATAGATTATGGATTATGATATTTGTATTGGTTGGAACCTCCGGTATACTTAGTTATACAAAGGAGGTTCTCACGAGAATTAGAATTATGTCTTACATTTTGATTAGTTTTATTTATTACTTTGTTAGTTTAGTAGCATTCCGGCCTCAATGTTGAGTGGGGTGTTCTGATTGGTATCGAGCGGGCTTTAGGTCCGTGGTAATTGAATAATTAAATTGACACACAAAGGCACGAAGAGGATGGGAATGGGTGAAGCATTGCATTTATGCTTTCCGTTATGTTGTATTGATGATTGTTGTTATGAGATAATATATTATATCTATATTATAATACTATAGATATTATGTGTGGGGATAACCCATGTTGAGAGGTTGAGGTCGTGGTTGTGGCTCGGGTGTACCAAGTTACACCACTCGTTTACATGAGATGAGAATAGGATGGTTGTTACCTCGGATATCTTAGAATAGGCGTTGATAGTGAATATCTCTAGAAGAGTTGTCCTCTTCTTTCACTTTGAATTTGGGCAACTCTAGTCCAGTTGGGCTCGAAGAGTTTCTCTTGGGTTTTTAGTTCATTACGGTTGATGGGCTTCTTTGAGAAGGATTAATTTGCTACCTTTGGCTTAATTGTCCCGTAAAGCAATCGTTATTTTCCCAACCGATGAGTTATTCTTGCGGCTGGTGAACTTGGTTGATTGTTAAGTTTGATATTTGTATTGGAGTTTGTCTTTCTTATTGGAAATCTTGATCCAATTATTTCGCTTGATGATTTGGATAATGAAAGTTTCCTTTTGCAAGTCCTTTAATGCGTGTAATCTTTGACTCAAGGTATCTCTTTTAGGTAATTTGAGTGTTGAAGTTGAATGTTTCTCTATTATGAAAGAAAACGTTAAAACCTTTAGCGACATCTTGTTGTGGTTTATCGAGAGGATATAATCAAGGAAATTAATGGTTGTGTTATGGGTTATCAAGTTGAGTCTGTAGAGTGGTGCTTATTTGATCTTAACTAAGATCCTTGAAAGGAAAGTTGATTAATTTGAAAGTGTTTTATAGTAGTTCTTGATGAACTGTGTTTAAGGGTATGACTATACTCAGTTGAAGTTAAAGAAGTTATTTATAAGTGTGAGATATTGATGATTTGGTCTGATCATTAAGATTGTGGGATTTGTTAAATTTATTGGATAATTCGATGTTATAGGTCCCAATGGATTAATATATCTATAGTGATGGTTATGTTAAGGATGTGATTGAACGATGGCTTAGAGGATAGTTATCCTGTAATTTTTCATAAGTTGACTACTTGATGATTATACTTAATTGCTAGATTGAAACATGTAAATCGATTAGATGGATGTTGAGGTAGTACCTTGTGAAACCCGGTGATTAAATGAGACGATGTTATTAAATCTGTAGTTAAACTCTAAGTATAAAGTGGAATGTTGACTCTGTGTTACAAATGGATATGTGACTGAAAATAGCAAGAGGACTCTAATTGCATACGTGATAAATACAATTGTAAATTGTTAATGATAATTGAAGTGGGTGTTGAGCAACACTTATGGTTGAATGGATGAATGCATAAGTGGTCTCGGATAGTGTGCCTTGTGAAATTGTTATTTGATAGCATGATGTGGATAAAAGAGGGTTGTTTAAACCTTGTGCTTTGTGTCTCCTTGGGAGAGGTTTACGATGGAATAGTAGGCTATGAGGATTCTCGTTAATAGTGTATTAGCTCATTGTTAGTGTGATTGTCGATGAGGATTATGAAGATGATATTGAATGTTTTATATAAAGGAATTGGGTCACTTGCTTAATATTGATTAAATGAAAATGCTTCAAGTTTCACATTTGTGATCTTTCAGACCTCGTATTAATGTGGTAGCTGAAATTGTTTTGAGCAAAGTGACGTGCTGAGAGGTTTTATTAGTTCCTAAGTGGTTTATGTGTTGTGGTCTTGAAATCTCTTCTTGTTGGAGTTGGCATAGTGATGTCAGAACCAACGGAGGTCGTTTTCTTTGTTAAAGGAAAGAGTGAAGTAGAAGTATTTAAGATTGAAGTCAAGTTTTGTAACTTGCAGTTTATCGAATTTTGCCTAAACTTTCTGTTTTGCCAGCAGAGTTTCCGAATCCCAAAAGCAATGTTTTATGCTCGTTTGAAGTTTGATATTCTCTGCTTGTGGGACGTGTGCCCACATCTATGATCTCATCTTTGTTTTCCGGGATCATTGCTATTTGATTAATTCTCTTGATTTGGTAACTGCTGTAAGTGGTAACATTTCCCGATGTGCTGAAATCTATTTCTATTTGCCTCTTCTTCTAAGAAAGGAGTTAACCGAACTGTATTGCAAAGTCTTTTCGGTTGTGTTTTGGCAACTAGTAGTGGTGGTTTAGTAGATGGTTTTGTGAACCTTTAGGTGTCAGGTTGTTTGAGAGGCTTTGAATAATAAATCGATTTATTAGAATAATCCTTGAAGATGATTTGATTTTAAAAAAAGGATGTTTGTCTTTGGAGCTATCAATTTTATTGTTGCAACTAGTAGGACCTATAGCGAGATGTGGTCTAAGATTTGGTGTTCATTTTGACGAGAACATTAGAAACAAAGAAGTATGGAAATCTTGATCGACTTATGAGAGAATCGCAATTGGGTACTTTCGGAAGATTTTATAGAAGAATTATGATGGTGAATTTAAATGAGAGTAGCGGTGTGGAGAAACCTAAGCGTCGTGCTAATTAATGGGATAGCGTAAATTGTTGAGTTATTGTCAAGTGTTACTCGGCCTCACCAAGAACCCTATGGGAGTTAGATTATCTCTAAGGATAACTTGGTCAAGAATGTATTTATTTATTAACGTCAGTGATTGAGTATGTTTGAATCTTGGTCAATCAGTTAGAGTATTGCGAATGGGTATATTGTTGTTGTGTAACTGAATTGGATTGGTGTGGATTAGAGGAGGTCTAATATTGATGAAATAACTCGCTTTGGGGCGGTTAATTGATTAGAGAGGAATGTTGATAACAATAACTGAGGTTATAGTTGAGCTGTGTGAAATCTTAGTAAACGAAATTGTGGATTCCCTATCAATTATACCAGAAATTCATGGTAGGAGACTTGGAGGTTAAATTTGGGCTTCGATTTTATGCTAGGACTTTTGTCGCCCAATGATTATGTGTAGAGGAAGTAGATTAAGGGTGGATTTTAACAAATTGGGATGATCATTGATATAACCCTTTTGATGAAGTATATGAATGTATGTCTTTGAGGTTTCGAGTTGTTTACTCTTAAAAGATTGAGGTGATGTGATTACGTGTGAGATCTATTCGAGATACATTGGGAGTCAATTGTCAAATTAATTATGTTAGTAGAGGAGTTGTTGAGAGAAAGTTTCGTGGAGTCGATAGAGCCTCTATACTGAGGTGTGGGTGATATATTTCGACTTGAGCATAGCGTTGAGAATGCCAAGTTAAGAAGAGATGAGTTAGTGTGTTATGCGATGAATTGGAATTCCAAGGTTTGAGAGAAATTTTGTTTCTAAAGGAGAACCCGAGAAACGGTTGTTTCTCGAGTAGTGCAACGTTTTGTTTTCTTCCGCTTGAGCAATGTGTCGTTGATGATTGTCTTTCGCAAATTGAGTTTGACTTTATGTTTGGCATGTGTGGTTCTTATAAGTTCGAAATATTAAAGGAAGTATTCAATTTGGGTATTTCAAGTTTCTCTTCGGTTTAAGGGTGTTTATTTGTAAACCGCCTATTTGGAAAGCGGAAGGAATTTCGTGACTAATCTTCACTTTTGCATTTGACCCTTTGGTGTGGAGTTGATTTTCTTGGTTGTGATGAAAATTCGTTATTTTCATTTGGGATCTGCTTTTGTTAAGGCGGTTTAAAGCGAGTTCATTGTGTGTTCCAGTTAAAAGAGGTACTCCTTGTTAAAATGAATAAATCGATGGAGAATTGGGACGAGTGTTCCATGTGTGTTGCGCATGTTGCGTGCTTTAGTACCAAGGGGGAAGTTGGCCCAAGGTACATTGGTTTGTTTTTGTTAGTTGCGGAGATTAGGAGGTAGATGAGGCGCTATGGCCATCTCGGGTCCATACGCGGTGTACGCAACTTTTGGCATGTCTGGTGCCGAGTGAGTACTTGTGAGATCTAGAGTTTGGATTTTCGTATTCATCGTGTACCACCGAGTAGTATCTTACTTTCGAGTCTTATCTGAATGTACTTGGCAATGTCGGATTGAGTGTTAGGTCAGACGTAGTTTACGTCAATGTCTTGTGGTCTTGTCAGTCTGAGAGATAGGCCATTTGGGAGCTAGAGTCTCGCATGCGCGAGTACTATCCAGACATGTTTGCTCTAGGCATATCTTAATAGATGTTTCTTTTCTATGGCAATTGTTCTTTCGTTTATTTCGATGGTTAGAATTCGAGGTCGAATTCTGTTAAGGGGGGTAGAATGTAATACCCCGAATATCAAATAGAGAGAACATATTATTCGGAAGAGAAATTTATTCAAATTTGAATGCACTAAAGTTTAGAGGAAAATTAAAAGAAAATTCAAGATTTGAGGGAGGATTGGACCTTGGGCTTTCGGCCCAAGGCGTCCTAGCCAAGTGGGCCGGCCTTGTAGTGGAGTCAAGAAGGGGGGTGCCCTTCCCCCAAAACCCTAACCTCTGCTACAGTACCGCGCCGCACTGTAGCGCGCAGTACTGTAGCAGCCCCCGTCCCTGCTGCTCTACCAAGATGAGGAAGAAGCTCCGAGGTGCCGCCGGCCATGGTGGAAGGAGAAAAAGGGAGAAGAAGAAAGGAGGAGAAGAAGACTATCATCTTCGTGGGTTTTTGTTCAGCGTTTCATGCATCTCCAAGGGTATCAATTCGTTTCCCCGCTGTTTTGATGTTGTTTAGATGCGAAATTAGATTAGTTTGATTGGATCGAGTTCGTCTTGCTGTAGATCAAGTCTGTCCAGTATGTTGCGCGGGCTGTTTCGACGTCTTAGAAGCCGAACCAGAGGATTTGATCTCCTAGAGATATCTGAGTCTTGTTCTGAAGTTTCTGTGGCCACCGAGTTCACTTGATTCCGATGTTCGAGTCAAAAGATATGATAGATTTAGTATCTGCTGTCCAGATTTCTGACGAGATTAAACTGTTTTGTTATTTCGTAAAATATGAAAATGTAATCGGAAGAATCTAGGTTTTCACCCAACTAGGTTATTGTAGGTAATTTGATAACGTTTCCAGATTGTTAACGAACGATCAATTCGGAGTTATAGATTAAAAGTTATGATCATTTTAGTACTGCTGTTTATTCTGTTAGACAGTTTCTGTGCTGAAAGTTCACCTGTCTATTATCATAATAATTTGACCGAATTGGATCGTCTTGTCAACTACAGTATTGTAGATTTGTCAGTAAAGAATCCACAGAAATTGGACTCACCTCATTCGGAGTTCCAGATCAAAAGATATGCTGTTTACCGTGCTGCTGTCCAGTGGCGTTATTTGACTGAATGCGTTGGTTTTCAGTTTAGGGTCTCTAGTTAAAATCTTGAATCGCTAGGGAAGCATTGTAGAACGTTAATCAGTAGAGTTGTGTTCATCATATTCTTATTTCAGTTATTTGATTGTTTAGGCGGTGAAGCTTCGGGTTTAGGAGTACCACCTTTGCCGGCTAACGTGTCGCATCGCGGAAGGCAAGTATTCGGGTTATAGTAGATTTATGCTTGTTTGCTAAGATTGTTTGTGACTTGCTCGTAATAGCCATACATGGATGTAATGTGATGAGTTTCAATTTATCTTGGTGAATGCAAGTTATGGTTAAAGTTCCTTTGTATATTGTTAATGCTTACATGTTATTATGTACATGTTGAGTTCATATATTTGGAAGATGATGTCATTGTGCATATGCATGTCAAAGCATGATTGAGTCTTGGTCACTAGGTGACCAAGTATGAACTGTTGAGGTCCCCGTCATGTAAATGACAGGCTTGAGGTCCCCACATTCGCAGAATGTGGGCAATGAGTAAAGAGGTCCCCATCATGATGATGATGGGCAAAGGTCCCTATACTTGTGGAGTATAGGCTCTTGGTCCCTGTGCCAGAGTGCATAGGCAAGGGTATACATCGACGGTTGTATACCCCGCATTACCGGTAAAATGCGAAAAGAGATAAAGTTTAAAAGGTGCATTGCATGGTCGCATTACATAAGCATGAAGGCTATGTTTAGTATAATGTTTTATCTTGGTATTTTGATGCTATGACTGTGATTTTAGCTTTAGCCTTGTTGATACTTGCTGAGTCTTTGGGCTCACCCTTGCTTTGTTATGTTTTTAGGTACCACAAGCAAGAACGACATACATGGGGGAGGGTAGACTTGTCATGGAAGCACTCACTACCACATCACTTTAAAGATGAATAACATGTAGATCGATTTTATTAATGAGTAATCTGCTTAAGGATAAGTATGAGTATACTTGGATGCAATGAAATATTTGTAATAATGAGAGTAGTACATCTTGAATATCCGTTATTAAGCTTTAGTGGATTAGCTTATTTTGAATGCCTTGATGAAATATGGATGATAGATTATGGATTATGATATTTGTATTGGTTGGAACCTCCGGTATACTTAGTTATACAAAGGAGGTTCTGCCGAGAATTAGAATTATGTCTTACATTTTGATTAGTTTTATTTATTACTTTGTTAGTTTAGTAGCATTCCAGGCTCAATTTTGAGCTGGGGTGTTACAGAGATGGCAGAGCGCCGTCTTCACCGCCGTCACCGACGCAGCAGATGGCAGAGGCGCCGTCTTCGCCGCCATCACCGACGCCGCCTAATGCGTCTGGATTTCCATCGATGATAATGATACGTAAGCGAGGTGGTAGAGGAAAATCGAAAATGCCTGCGGGCCGACTGATCATCATAGAGGTCAGTGACGTTGGGGTCCCTCTGAGTCCCCGGAGATCAGCGGCGAGATTTCGGACCATCTGTGGGATACTTGCAAGGGAACGGGTCCCCATCACCACACCAAGCTGGAAGTCTCTGACGAAAGAACAGAGAGGCGCGCTGTGGACAGAACTTTCAAGCAAGTTCACTATCCCAGAAGCAGACATGGCACGCGTGGAACGGCAAGTGTTGCCCTCAATGGATCATGCATGGAGGACCTTCAAGAGCATTCTTGTCACAAAGTACGTGAACACGGGTGAGACGCCCTTCGCGAAGTATGGATTCTTGCCGTAGGAAACATGGGACGCCTTTGTGGCTATGAAGACGGCGGCTGAATTTAAGAAACAAAGTGCGGCGCACAAAGCTCTCCAAACACAAAACACTTACCCCCACAGACTCAGCACCATTGGGTACGCGGCTAAATCCACGGAATGGGTGGCGGAGGAGGAGAACGCAACCGGGCCATTTCCTGTGATCACAGACCCGCGTTCCCTAAGCTGGTTAAAAGCGAGGGCAAAAGTCTCGTCTTCGAGCAGCATCTCTTTCACTAACCCAACAGACCAGGAAGTGTCCCAACGTGTGGTAAATATATCGAACTACCTAGTTGTTAATAAGTCCATAATTTCATAGTGTCTATAATAACATGATGACTTCTTGCAGCGTGAATTGACTGCCCAAACTTCCCTATGCTCCTTCCAAGCAGACAGGGAGAAGGATATACTAACTACGGCCCTGGGAAAAAAGGAGCACCCAGGTCGCACGCGATGCCTTGGGGTTAACGTACCTTGGAGTTATGGATTCGTAGACAACTATTACACGCATAGGAGTAGGAAGAGATCCAAGGCCGAGCGCGAGGACCGATTGGTACAGATGATTACTGCAAAATTTCAAGGACTGTTAACACAATTGCAGGATCAAATGAATCAACTCCTAAGCCAGCAGTTGCAAGCCACCCTTGTTAATTTGGGAGCCAGTCCTCCTCGACATCGGAGTAGCGTCACGTCCACGTATAATTCTGAACATGACGACGTCCAATTACCGATAGGCGACATCAAGGTCATGTACATCTATGGAATGCACCAAAGATAGACCTATAGGACGCCTTAGCTAATTGTGTATCATTTTGTAGGGGCCAACGCCCTACAAGCTCCAAGTGAGGATGGTTGGGTCCATTTCTATTGAGGCTGGGCGGGGGATGGTGTATCTATACCAGGAAGGGGCAGTGCAGCACGGTGCCCAGCTGGCGCAAGGTTACGCCAGGGTCCAGGTGGACATGGTACATGACAATTTTATGGCCGTCCCGCTGGAGATTCACCCGAACGAAGACATCAGAACACTACAGGATGCTAGGCACACTTTTATCCAGTGGCCCAAGAAGGACATCGCCTTGGACCCAGTAGTGCCGCGATCTTGACACGACCATTCCTCTCCAACGGGACCCTCGATGACTCCACCTCATCCTTCGCCTCAAAAGGCCACCTCATTGGTTCCCGTGGAGAAGACGTTGAAGGAACAAGAAAAGTGTGCCGTCGTATCGATTCCCGAGTTGTCTCGCAGGAAGACGCTGCCAGTCGTTAAGACCAAATTGAAATTGATGAACATTAAGGCGCCTCCCAAGTCCGAGAACTCTGGGCAGTACTCCATCGGAAAACTGTTGTGCCCTAACACAGTATTAACCCGCGCTAGATTTGCTTGTCAGGCTTTGCATGCCTGGTACATGCGGAAGACCGAAAAGAAGGGGTGCAATACTTGAATCACCGTTGCATACAAGGATGAACATTTTTTCAACGGGCTGGGCAACTTCGTCGTGGGCTTCAATGACTTATATGACCTATTCAACCTCGTTGGCCTCGACGCCTCGTTCTACGATGTTGGACACTGTAAGTGTGTACAATCAAGTTCTACATTCACGTAATACTGATAAATATCACAACTCATTGCTTATGTATAGTTACATGATGAAACAAGCCCAAGCATGGTGAAAACCGGTGGGTTTCCTCGACCCACACGTGGTGTCTATGCAAACCATCAAAACAGACCCATCCTTTGTCGAGAAATACATAACAGCGGCATTGCTAAGTCAGGGCCACAAGGACTACATAGTGGTGCCCTACAATCAGGGGTAAGTGCTTCACTACTTGCTATACAAATTTCATTTGTACTTTATCGCAAAGACTAACTTAGGTTTAATGACTATAGCGACATACATGAGTAGGTACCACTGGATCCTTTTAGTCATTATACCAAAGAGGAACAGAGTGATATACCTTAATTCCCTAGTCAGAAACGACAACGACTTCAGCATTCCGCAAGGAATACTCGAAAGGTATGCTCATTTTGTGGATGTCATGAGGACATTGTGGATGTCCTGGGGACATGCTCATGATCTTAGGTGATGAAACAATTGGCAATTGTATTGAGAGTTTGTTGAATTCTATAGAAAGCAGCAAGTGTCAGGTTTTGGTAGTACCGGCATTGTGGCCACGGTACTACCGCCGAGCGGTAATACCGCATGTTGAAAAGCGGTAATACCGCACATTGGTTTTACCGCAAGTTAGTAGGCGGTTGCAAAATTCCAAAGAAGGTGTCTTTGGAGCTCTGGTTTACATGAAGAGCGGTATGACCGCAGTTTGAATGGCGGTACTATCGCATGGAGGTAGTACCGAATGTGAGCGCGAAATTCCAAAGTGCATGTTTTTGGAGATTTTGGGTTTCTCCGAGTTGCGGTACGACCATAGTGATGTAAGCGGTACTACCGTAGGGCGATAGTACCAGTGGATATGTGGCGGTAGTACTGCTTGCGGAATGATTTGAGCTAAATGTTGTTTCAATTGGAGAATTGGCTTTGGGTTTGGTCAAGTCCATGTTGATCATTGCATAGATGTTGCATGATGCATGTTTTGACTAACATGGGTCAAGTTGTGAAGAACTTGTGCCTGGAAATGGTTGCTTGGTCTATTGTTGTGCAGGTGTCTTGGAGTCAACTATGGTTAATGACGAAGAGGACTAGGACTTGGTTAGGAGAACCAAGGTCCAGAACGGTCGTAGATGTCGAGTGAGATGGTTGGGCTCAAGCAAGGTGCAAGATGGACAAGAACCATAGAAGGCGAAGTTTGAGCAAAGGCCTTTGTGAAGGCATGTGCTCATGCCTCATCAATTATGTGGATTGATGATTGTGCGTATTGTGCGGTGCTACGTAACGGTTTGCTTGTTCGTGATGGTTGTAGGACACAAGAGCTAGGTCATGGTAAGACGAACTAGATCGGGACTAGGTTAGGAGAACCGAGGTCCAGAATGATCGAGGTTGTGCCGGAAGATGACTAAGGCTAGCGGAGTGCTTACAAGCCGAGAAGACAAGGAACCGGAGCGGAAGCTACCAGTGGTGAGACATGTGGTGCGCCAAGTGACTTGGTCCCAGTTGCAAGCGAGGACGGTTCAGTGGCATCTGGACGCGTGAGAGGCTTGGCGGGAAGTCATTGGGATCACATGGATGAAGACGGAGCATGGGAGATGCTTCGATGCGAAGGAATATCCAAAGGTCGGTAGAGGGGCATTTTGGGAAATTACCCTATACCAGAAAAGTGGTGTTGTGCGAAACCACCTTCTTGGCCTCGGCTAAACCGCGGCGCGGGTCGACGCATGGAGAAGCGGTTTAGGTCAAGTGAAGATGAAGACGATGCTTTGAGATGCGTGCGTGTGTTAACCCGTTTGTGTGTTAGGGTTTAACGGGTGCCCTAATGGAATATTCCCTAGATGCTAGCCTCCACTATATAAAGGAGGAGGTGCTGTCCAGCAGCCTTGATCCCTTGCATTTGTTGCCCTATTTTGTGTTTAGGGTTTTGAGGAGAATAGAGGAGAGCTAGGGTTTCTAGGGTTTGGATTGAGTGTGGGCTCACGTGGTGAGCTTTGTCCTCCTAGATGGAGTGGCTGTAAATAACAATCATCCATCTCAAATCAATCCAACCAGATTTCACAAGATGAGTCCTTTTGTGTTCTTCCTTTCTATTTGATGATTTTGGGGCTTTTCTTGATCTGCAAGTTTTCCCTTGGTTTCTTGCCTTGATCTAACTTGCTGTGACATGTGGGAACCCATCTAGGATCATCTTGATCATCAATCACCCACGAGCAAGTCTTTAGATCATATTTCGATTTTGACTTGGTTTTGAAGCACCCTTCGTTCAAACTGAAAAAGATAGGAACATTGACATGGATCTCTGCGATCTTTGATTGGAATAGGTTCCTAATATCTTAGAGAAGTGTGTCTCAAGTTTCGCGGAGTTTTCCCTTGTAGATCAAAAGTTAGACCGATTTGAGTTTTGGTTTTCGGGCTGATTTCACTGTTCCAGGATAATTGGTAATACCGCCCATAGACAGAGGTATTACCGATAATGGGTAATACCGTCCATAGACAGAGGTATTACCGATTTCCCTGATTTCTGCAGCACTTCCTCGGTTTTATTTGCTGAGCTTTGGGGGTTAGGAGTGGATTCAATACAAGACTTCCTCTGTGCTTAGTCATTGATCTTCATAGCTCTCATAGCTATTGGATAGATTTACAAATTGAATCCAATCTTTGTAAAAAGAATTTGAGCTCCTATTCACCCCCTCTCTAGTCACCTATTTCGGTCCAACAAGTGGTATCAGAGCCAAGTTTGGTCTTTTGTGATCTTCACCGATCTTTGAGCATGGCGACTTGTATAAGGACTTGTGAGCGCTTCTTTGCATCTTGTCGTGGTTCTTTTTCATTGAACTTCGTCATGACAAGATGTTTGAACGTGCGATATTTATGATGTCGGTTGAGGAAGAATTCTCTTGCGATATTTGTGGTGATCTCTTTTGTTTTGATTGTCCTAGTTTTAGGGATGATATACGCTTGGAGCCCGAGGAGAAGGAGCCTATTGGCATGTGTGCAGTAGCGCTTGAGGATGAACATGATGGAGAGCTTTTCGAGGATGATAGTGATGACTCTTCCGAGGACGATCCCCTACTCAAGCTAAGCAAGGTGAGCAAAGAAAACTCATTAATGGCTTGGTGTCATATGAATGTAATTGCATGCTCTTAGGAAGAAAATGAAATTGCTAGAAAGAGAAAAGGGTGATTTGTCTCATGAGCTCTCCGAATTGAAAACCTCCATGAATGCTTTTGATTCATTGTTTGTAGACATGGAGAACTTGAATAATTCTTTTGCATGCCTAAAATCTAAAAATGAATTATTAAAATCAAATGCTTCTATGCCATGTGATTCTTGTGTTGCCTTACATCATGAACTTGACAATGCTAAGTTAGAAATAGACAATCTTATATCTATGGCTAGAAATGATTGTGATTCTTGTGTAGGCATGCTTGTTGAAATTGAAAAGTTAAAATTGACTAATTCCTTTCACCTTGAGCAATTAGAGAATGCTAGGACTGAAATTATTGATATTAAAGCTAGGCCTTGTAGCATATGCTTAGAATATAAAAATTTGCTTAAGGATGGTTTAGTCTCTTGCAAGAATTATGCTTGTTTAGAAAATAAAATTGACGCCTTGAATTGCATGCTTAATACGAAAGCATCATTAATTTCTTGCACATCTTGCATTGCCTTGAAGAGCGAGATTAAGTCTTTGAAGAAATTGCGCGATGATCTAAGCACCAAGTCATGTGACTCTTGTATTTGCCTTCACTCCGAGATTGATGTTCTCAAGATTTCTCTTGCTTCTTTGTATTCGGAGTTGAAGTCTTTTTGTGCTAAATGTGAGTCATTTGATGCTGGTTTTTGTGCCATCGCTTTGGATAGCTCTTCTCTGGCGAGTGCAACTTCTTGTGAGTCTTCTTGTGTTGTCCAAGGGATTTCAAAAGACAAAGGTGCTTCTTCCTCAAATGGTACTACAGAGAAGTATCATTGCAACTTTTGTAAGAAGAATGGACACACTTTTGAGTTTTGCTTTCGCCGTCTGAAACATGAGCGTCGAGTGCACCGTCGAGCGTTTAGGAAGAATGGACATCTTGTGGATTTCTATTTTCGGCATGCAAAACATTTGTGTCGAGCTCATGCTTCTAAGTCTCCTAGTGAGCATAGTCTTTCTCATGACATGCACACTAAAGAGCCTAGCACGAAGACTCGCGCTGTTGATGGCTTCTTTGACACCTTTCTAGTGGTGTTGGACAGCGTAGTGGACTCGGTTTTCGTGGTTTTGGTTTTGACCCACGAGCTGCTCTGAGATGGGATTTCCACCGTTTTCCAAGAGGTGGACCTCGTTTTGTTCATCGAGGTACACACCCACAGTGAGGATATGTGAGTTCTTTTGGTGCTTCTGTTGGTTCGCATCATAGTGCTTTCAAGTAAGGTCATCGGCGCTTTTCTAGAGATGGACCTCGTTTTCCTCATCGAGTTGTCCACTCGCGGCGTGCCTTCAAGGTTGATGTTGGATCTTCTTGCATGGACCATCATTTGCATCATGCTAACTCACATAATGGTTTAACTGCTTCTAGTGACTGTGTGTCCAAGGTTTGGGTTCCCAAGTATTTGCTCTCTAACCCTTCGGGATCCAACACTTGGACATCTTGCCTTTCTCATGTGTAGGTACTGGGAACACGGGTTGGAGAATATGGACTTAAGAGGTTCTGGTTTTTTGCTTCATCACGTGATCGGGACACTTGATGGTTCTCCACCCCCATGATGGCCTCCAAAAGGCATGTGCTTTCATGACCGGCGTCTACACCTGTTTTGTGAACTATCTTATACCTTCATGCATTTACTTTCATGATTATTCATTCTTGGCATGTTGTGCTTGTTTTGTGCTCACTTGTACCATATTGGCATGTGTTACTCTTTTGATATCCTTTATCATGCCTTTGCTAGTACCTTGCTTATATATCCATGTATCATATTGATGTTCATTATTTCAATGGTTGTATGAGCTTGGTTTTGTCAACACGAGCTTGTGCTGTTTTGTACATTTATTATCTTGCTCTTGTTGATTCTTGCTTTATGTTTCCACATGCTTACCTGATATCCATGTTAGCATACCTTATCCATGATTTCCATGTTAGCATACCTTATCCATGATTTGTTCTATAATATGCTTATGCTTACATGGTTATTGTGCCTTATTGTTAATTGTGGATATATGAGCCTTGCCATAGCTTCACTAGCATGCTTTACCCTTGACTGGATGTATGTTGTGTGATATGCTATGTGCTTGTTTGCTTGCTCCTATGCCTTATTGTGGATTAAGAATAGTTTGAGCTTTATCATATCTTGGATAGCATGTGTTGTGAATTGATTTGTCTATCTCCATGCTCATGTCCTGAATTATTAATTGTGTGCTTTTATGAGCTTTGGATCATCTATTGCTATCTTTGCTAGTCATGTGTCTTGGTACTGTTTTCCTAGATAATGTCTCACTAACCCAGTACCAAGGCATAGACTTCTTCTATCTCTTTGGTGAAGTCTTTTTAGTTGAGAAGGAGAACATGTGGTTCATGACTTCAAGCTGTTGGTTCTTCTTCATATGTGCATTTGATGTTGGCTATCACTTCTTGGAGACAAAGGAATTTGAGATGAGTATGATGTGTGAGCACAACTACTTTCTGGAGTTTTACACGGAATGGATCTTCATCCATCATGACTACATCTCACTACCAAGCAGTGCGACTCAGGTTCGAGCTTCTATACCTTACATTTGTGTCTGGTATGCCTAGTCTGCCTTGCATAGCATTTGGTTCGTGTCATGTGTTGGGCTTGTTGAGTTTAGGGTAGATAGAAGGCTCTGTTCTAGCACGTGTCCTTTCTAGACACTCTTCTTATCCCATGGTTGCTAGGATGCACTCTTCTCACAGCCTAGGTCGAGCTTGTCGCCCAATCACTAGTCTTAGCAGGTTTTGAACTGCCTATAAGCTTTTTAGTATTGGTGTTTCGCTCCCTAGCTTTTCGAGTTGCTTTCCCTAGAGATCTTGTGGAGTTTGAAGTTTTTGTGCCAGTTTCTGTGTCCAAGGCACGTTTGGCATATTTCCTCTCAATGCCTTTTGACCCAACAAGGTTTGCCACCTTGAGGAGTGAGTTGGGGATATTTTACCCCTATGGGTTGGTTTGAGGGGGAGTTAGTTCTTTTCTGAACTTTCCTTGTTCATTTCAACTTTTGTGGATCTTTTCTGATACCTTTTTCAAGTGGTATCTTCTTCGGATCCTTTTGATCTTTTTGATCTTGTTAGGCTTTTAAGTCTTTTGTGCATCTCATTGTATCATATTGCATACATATGAAAATCACACAAAGATGCATTGTAATATAAGCTTTACTGCTTCTGTCTTTTAATTGATGAAGCTTTGTTTATTACCCTGTTGAACTTTAGTATTTCAATTCTTGCTCAATACTGTGTCTAGTTCTTTGACTTGCTAGAATTATCATGCTCTCTACAACACCCCGATTTTCAGAATCGGGATGTTAATATTTAATTTTGAGATCTATTAAATTTTTTTACTATGTTTTAAAATGTTTTCGGTGTTTAATTGAAATGTTGTTTGTAAAATCAAATTGTTTGAAAAAAAAACTGAAATTAAAAATTTAATTATTTTGATTTCAATTTTTCGCATGCATCACAAAAATCATTTTCAAAAATATCAAACTAATTGAGAAAGCTAAGTTAGGAATCTCTTTTATTCCTCGTCCATCTTAGTATCATTTCTCACCTTATTCTCATTTGAATTACAAATTAACTCATCTTGCCCTTCTTGTCCTTAGTGGAGTCGTCAGTACCTTGTCAAGGGGACCCAAGCAGAAGATGTGGACGGATACTCGGCATTACTTAGAGACATGATGTGCAGAGCGAACTTCACATATCAGCCAACCTACTCCTTCTATCGGCGCGATAGAGGACCTGGGATGGAGGAGTACTTGGTAGTGATCAATATCATTGCCAGACGTGTGACAGGGAGTATCCCATACGGATTCCAGGCGTGTGGCACCTCTGAGGCCACGGCGTTGCAGGAAGTGGCTCGTGTGGCACTGAGCCATCTTCGTCATGACTTGACGGAGTTAGCTTAGCCTCCATACTACCACTTTCCTATGCAAGCACGTCACGCAGAAGTGAACACTGTTGCCAGGATCTAGTCTGGGGAAGACCCTCAAGTGCGACAGCTGGCAAGATTGATTCACATCATGGATCAGATCCATCATTGCACTATGCATGAGTTATGGAAGACGCGGCGTTGTCTCACTGCGGCTCAAAAGCGTCTGCAACCCATATGCAACATGGGATTTGTAGACAAGCATGTGCTTAATGGGGAGAACGAGGTCTCTCCATATGCGTCTGCACCATCGGAGTACCGTCTTCCCGAAGTGGGAGGGCAAGTACTCAATCTTGGGCCAAGATGTCAAGCTCGTATGTCCGTAGGTTTCTCTCGTGTCCAGAGCATTGGCGAAAGGACGAGAAGGAGATGCCTTGCTGCGATATTAGGGTTAAATTAGGATTTATTCTTATATTATATACGCCCTAATGATATTATTACTTAGCTTGTAGACACTGGATTTTATGGCGATCATTTGCTCTCTTTTGTTCCAAGTAGTTGTGCATCGCCTACGGGCGGGTTGTATCACAACTATGTCGGAAAACTAACCATGTTTCAATTGTATCTTGTGCTGTCCCTATTGCTTTCTTTTTGTTTGTTTCAAGTTGGTTCTTGTGTTTTGGAGCTTCAAATCACTAAATTGAATTAAGGACCTTAACCCTGTTGTTTCCCCTACCTTGTGCTTTTCCCTCTCATCTCTTTAATGGAAGTCGCACGTTGATTAAGAGATTGATAACGGAATCGGTAAAGAGAAGGATATAATTGAATAACTGCTATTTTTATCTTTAATTAGATCTTTCATGTTTGGTTGATGTCGGTGGTTTTCCATTGTCAAAGTGATAGTTGATAATCGAGAAATTGAATTATTACTCATGATCCCTGAATATGATCTTAGAAGAGTTAATTAGATTTTTCAATCGTGAGATATTAACCTTTGTGAGATCAATTGTGGATTATGACAGACGTTACCATCAGAGGTTATGACATGAGTATAAATGCAACTATTGTAGTGATGTTTAAGCTTGCCTGCGGATGATGTTGGATTTATATCGGAGAGATATGCAGGTAGAACTCATAGAAAACATGTAGTAGGCTTAAATAATTAATTTATGGGTTCACTTGGGGATTTTGATTAAAGATATATCTTAATCAATATGGCAATAAGATTGTTAGTCATATTTTGGTTTAGTGTGATAAAGTTAGAATTTGAAACTGTGATGATATTATAAATTTTGATGGATGCTTATGATGATCATTTGAGATTTCTGATTGATGATTTTGATTAAAGATATATCTTAATCAATATGGCAATAAGATTGTTAGGCATAAATTTTTGATGATTTGATTTACCTTGGTCGGAGTTGACTTTGGATAAAGGAGGTATATCCTTAACCTTGGATAATTGTGTTGATTTTGATGATTGATTAGATCCTACAATAGGGATGAGTGGATTAGACTTTAAAAGATTGATTTGAAGTAATTGGTGGATTGATTATTGCAAGTGGATTGATCCTACTGACCAAAAGGGTTGAGAAGTAGAAATGTAGATGCATTGCTTGAGGATGCAATTTGATCTCATATAGACATACCCTCTTTTAGGAATTGAAATTGTAGTGGGGAAAATTGCTGGAAATCAACAAGTAATTTATGGATGGTTGATAGTATATGTCAATTGGTAAATTGTAGGCATTGAAATGCGGTTCTTTAGTGCTCATGTTTTGGGAGTTATATTGGAGATACCCTATGGTAGAAATTTATAAAGCCAGTATAATGGAATATGTGAGCAATATGGTGGTTTCACTTAGGATTATTAGTGTTCCCGAAAATGTGATCGAGATCGAAGTTAAACCACAATCTATACTGTGAGAATGGATTAATAGATGTTTGTGCTCACTTCTGCATTGTTAAATTTTAGAAGTAAGTAGGCCCTTTTTAGAAATCAAACTAACCTAGGAATTTATAGTGGTTTGGAGGATTGCATCAAAGCAAGCAATTTTGGAGGTTAAAATATAAATTGTGGAACGATCGATTGGAGTGTGCCTACTAAAGACTAAATATGATCGGTGGATTTTTATTGGATGAACAACAATTAGAGGTTGCTGAACCGATAGTGTTGGGATTGTAGTGGAATTGGTTGACAATTGAGACATTCAATCTTTGAAAAGAAGATCGGATTTTAACAAAGCGACTAAGTCTTTCTGCCCCTATCCTTTTTTCCATCCAAATCTCGGGGACGAGATTCTTTCTAAGGGGGGGAGGTTTGTAACACCCCGATTTTCAGAATCGGGATGTTAATATTTAATTTGGAGATCTATTAAATTTTCCGGTGTTTAATTGAAATGTTGTTTGTAAAATCAAATGGTTTGAAAAAAAACTGAAATTAAAAATTTAATTATTTTGATTTCAGGTTTTCGCATGCATCACAAAAATCATGCCATTATGCATGCATTAGTACTGATGCTCTTTTTGAGTTCGACCTACCGCAGGCGAAACGCCTGCTTGTTCCATCTTTTCCGGTCATCTCCCTTTTTCCTTCCCTGCTAACTCCCTTCGCTTCTCTCCTTCTAATCTCATCTAAAAACTCAAAACCGAGCCATCCATGTCATACCATCGCGATTGTTATCAAATGACCAACCCATTTCTGCAATTTGATTTCGCATGCATGGCAGTTTGAGTCAATTCGCGAAAGGAGAAAAAGAAATAGCAGATAAAACATCCGCGTGTTTATTCTTTTCCCTAACTTCTCTCCTCGCAATCACATCCGAGAATCAAGAATCCGAGGACGCATGTTATACCGTTGCGATCGTCATCGCGAGAGCATTCCATTTTAGCGTTTAGTTCACGCATGCAAGGTCGTTGGAGTGAGCCGGAGAAAAGAGGAAGAACTGTACTGCTATTCATCTTCCAAGCAAACAGGAACTTCAAAGATTTTTAGAGAGCATCACACTTCGGATTAATTCCTGAAAATTTTACCTAAGCATCAGCATTATGTCAGGTACCTCCCCTAAAAATTTCATGATTTTTGGAATTAAATTTCTATTCCCAAAATTTCTTTAACTCTCTCTGCCCTTTTTTTATTGCTGTCCACTGTTCATTCGATTTTGTTTTCTCTGAATCGAACAACACCTCTCCATTTCTCTACCCCCAAACCGAACCCTCTCTAACCACATGCATGCCATTCATTTTTCTATGCCCCAGCCGGACCATTGCTGTCCACTAGCATTTTTTTTACTCCCCCCAACAGCCAAGGTCACACAGCCACTCCATCTCCCACACCACTTCTTCCCCAAAACAGCAGCTCCTTCCTTCTCATACAAGCTCTAGCTCCCATCTCCATTCCTCAAAATCTTAGCTCTAAACCAAAAACAAGCCCTTGCATGTTATGCCATTGCATCCGCAATCACAAGAGCCATACATCCATCCAAGTAGTTCTTGCATGCATGAAGGTTTGCACATTTTGGAGAAGGGAAGGAAGAGGTGGTAGAGCAGTGCACTGCAGGAGGAGCAATGGGAGGGGAGAGCTCATTGCAGCAAATGCAGAAGAGGCGCTGGTGGCCATGGTGGCTTGCAAAACCGAGCTAGGCTTGTGCATGGCATTGTCGGCAGTGCAGCAACCCGGCTCTATGGTGCGCAGCAGCAGCTAGGAAGGCTGGGTGGCGATCAGCAGCCCCATGCGACTCAGCTTCAGCAGGCGAGCAAGGAGGCATGTCGGCTAGCATGCTGCAGTGCATGCAGGCTGGGGTGCGGCCAAGGCCGACTGGCTGGCAGGATAGCAGCAGCAGGGCCTGGAAGAGCCGAGCTGCTGCAATGAGCTAGTGTCTCTTGTGGCCATGGCTTGCCGGCAGCATGGTGTTGGGCGGCAATGCAGCGGCAAGGAGGAGCTGAGGCACTGGAGGCTGGCTCAGCCCGGAGGAAGAAGAAATAGAGAAGAAAGCAGCCGAGGGGGCTCCTGGTGAGGCATCTTGGAGAAACACTGAAGAGAGAGAGAGAGAGATAAAAGAAGAAGAAAAGTTGGGACGGTTAGTGCTGTGTGCATGCATGAATTGCAAATAAATGAGCACCTTGGTGGTTACTTACGTGACAATAGTAGCTACCAGTACAACAGCAAGGTTGGTCATCTAGTCCTACTAGCCAACGAGTAGATGCTAACTGATGTGTTGGGTCTAGAAAAGGAAGAGACGCGCTGGGCTATTTGGCACTGTCGGCTGGAGCAGTGGGCAATGTCATGCAACGGTAGAAGCAGCCGGCGGTGGAGGAGCCAGCCAAGGGCGTGGCGCATGCATGTGACGTCCATGCATGTAGCGGCGCGGCGACCCGAGCGAGGCGAGGCGGCATGACGTGGTGGCACCGATGCGGAGCGGGACGTGGACGACTACGGTGGACGCGGGCGCGCACGATCTTGGCGACGACTACGGTGGACGCGGATGCGGACGAGCTCAGCAACGACTACGGCAGACGCGGAGCCGAGAAGACGACGCCCGGTGGCGATTCGCACGCCTAGCATTGTGGTAAAATCTTTAGTATTATTTTTGTTACCGCGCTACGATATTAGTTGTACATGTTGCATATTATTCATGAGCATGGCATCTATTTATGCATGTTTTATTATAAAAATAATTTGGTAACTTAAGACCAGTATAATTCTCCGGTTAGGTCATAATTGTGCGTAGGCGTGATTATGTATTGATATATTGGTGGATGCGAATAATTATATTATTGTGGTGAAATACGTGTGTTATTGTTCGATAGGTGCTAGATCAAATGTATGATTGGATTAATTGATCGGATGATATTATTTTGAAGTGTCATGGATGTTAGTAGTGATCTTTGGATAATACATTAATTGGAGATTTTTCCTCATGTTGGATTAGTAATTTTAGGAGATAGGGCGTATAAGGATTTTATGATTTATTACTTGATGGATAGCTCTTGTGATGATATTGAATGAGATATGGAGGTTGACTCAAATAATTTATTTAATCATGGGCAGATTGATCGGATGTCTTAAGTCATAGTTATGTGAGTAATTTGTGCTAGAATTTGGAGAAGGTAGCTATTGATCATTTGGGGGCGAATAAATATTTGGATTTGCTATGTACTTAGTAGGTAAGTCCCATGTGCCGAGTCGGTGGAATTGTACTATCTATTGGATTAGTGGATAAATTATTATTAGTCGATCGTAGAGACGCATATGTGATTGGATTAGTAGTGGTCGTACACGACTAGTCCGGTGAAATGGATGTAAGTTGATTTATTAGTGAGCTATTAAATTTTGGATGTGCTATTAAATTGTAAAGCTCATTAGGTGTCGGTAAGTCAAATAAATTTCGCTCGGTGGAAATTTCGGTGTATACGAATGTGAATTGCCGAGGAAATACTAGTAGAGCTAGATAGTTAGTATTAGCTTAAATAATATATCGGAAAATGATTGATGGATTTAGTCATGGTAATATGCTTATCACTTGGTGGATTTCATATAACTACTAGATGGATTGTGTAGATGGAAGTCTATGAGTCCGGGAATTATTTGTTGGATTGACTACCTTGATTATGCCTTAGTGAAGGTTAGTATGGGATTTAGATCAAGATATGAGAATATGATCAGCGAGTGTTATGCATGTGATGGGATTCAACACCGAAGAATTGGTTAAGTCAATGATATTGAGAATATTAGATTTGCCGGTAGATGTTTTACTTTAGGAATTAAATAGAATAGAAAAGAATATATGTAAGCCCCTTTTGTCATGACAGAGGCTAGGTTAGCATGTGTGCAAAAAAGTATTAAATGATTTGGAAAAATTCGGAATACAATTAATTGTGCACTGCATATTCTTTTAACTTCAAAAATTCATAACTAATTCATAAAAACTCCAAATGAGATGAACCAAGTTATTTTGGTCTTATATTAATATTCTCTATCCATCCATATAATCCTTTGCCTCCCCACTGCTCTACAACTTTTGACCAAATAATTAAATTCGGTGAACAGTAACAGAGTACAACTAAATTGGATTTTTCTGAAAACTGATATTCAAACTGCTATAACTCTCACATACTAAATCCAAATAGAATAATTCTTTCACCTAAATTCATCTAAAATCATCGTCTAGCTACTGTAGAAAATTAATGCATTTTTGAGCCCTTTGAATTTTTTGGCTTTTCACGATGTTTATTCGATATCGTCTTTCTTTAGATTCCGAGTTGCCGGAAGTAAGCGAGTACATAACCGAGAGTGAGAAAGTGAACTCCCTGAAAGGCAAGCATCATTTGAACTTTCTTTTTGCATCATATTTGATCCCAGTTTTGTTAAGTTAGTGCAATGATAATTGCTTGCATACTATTTTGTTAATGTCGCTATTTTTGTGATGTGTAGAATAGCTATATCCCACTCTTTGAGGTTTATCTTGAATCATGAATAACTCCAGTACCACATGCTTAATATAGAATTGTGTGAATTATATAATGTTCGGGTTTGCTTAGCCATGCAAATCTAGAACCGCACTACTACAGAAAAGGCTTTCACAGATGGTTCAAAAACGTCATCACAGACGGTTTCGTGAGCCGTCTGAGTCAGATGGTTTGTGGCTGAAACCGTTTGTGATATGTACTTATCACAGACGGTTTGTGGGTGAAACCGTCTATGATGACTTTTCTCTATAAAGCCCCAAGCAGTGGCTACTTGTACCATTAAATCCGCATCATATATATATTATATATATATTGTTAAGTAGTCTCTGACCACTTTGAGGATCGTCCACCTTGACATGAGAAGGATGAGGCGGTAGCCACGGGCAACCTCATTGATCCTGCAAGTTTAAAAAGTATGGATGAGACCGTCGGGACATCTAATTACTGGATTGGGCGTCGTTATGTTGAGAAAGTGTCGTTGATCTTGTGAGTACTCGGTGGGAAGTGGCACCATGTATTAGCAAACTAACCATTCTTGAGCATGTAATCGTCTTTAAACCCAACAAGAACACCAAGCAACCATTCTCATATTTCAAAAGAATTATCAACTTGTTGTCGGGTGTTCTTGTTGGCTTTAAAGACAATTACATGCTCAAGAATTGTTGGTTGTCGATAGATGATGCCACTTTACCAGAGTAGTTAAGATCAACGCCACTTTCAACATAGCGACGCCCAATCCAAGTAATTGGATGTCCTGACACTCTCCTTGCATCCATACTTTTTAAACTTACAGGCTCAATGAGGTTGCCCATGGATACCGCCTCATCCTTCTCATGTCTGCGTGACTAATTTCCTAAAGTGGTCAGACTACTAATAATATATATATGATGAGGTTTTAATGCCAACGCTGGAGACTTTATAGAGAAGAGGTTATGAATGGAATGGTAGGACGACTGCACGCAAGAGGTAGGAGAACTTGACCGCATGAACAAGGGACTATTAATATGAACTAATTATCAATTCAATTTCAGCATAAGACTATTGACACCATTACATCACGAGTAAGGGGACTATTAATATGAACTAATTATCAATTCAATTTCAGCATAAGACTATTGACACCATTACATCACACAGCAAGGGGACTATTAATATGAACTAATTATCAATTCAATTTCAGCATAAGACTATTGACATCATTACATCACAGAGCAGGGGGACTATTAATATGAACTAATTATCAATTCAATTTCAGCATAAGACTATTAACATCATTGAGCAGTTCATCGCAAGAGAACAAGACCAAGGGTGTCCAAACCCACCACACCAATAGTAGCCCTCAAGATCCATCGAGAGCACTAGCTAGCCATTTTCATCATAGAGCAAGGGGGTAGAGACAGAGAGGGACCTTAGTACAACAAGAACTACGATGGTGACCCCACCACCAAAGACAACCCTCATCCATTTCCTTTACCTTGCATAAATCACACAAACATCAGGACACAACTTAAGGCTCATGCATAAAAATCAAACTCAACAAAAGACATTAAGCTAACAGATCTAGAGGAGAATAGAGGGAGGATGGGGAAAGCAAAGCCCGGCCAGGGCCCTAGCGGGGTGCAACGGGGTCGTTCGGCGACGACGACGAGCTCGAGCGGCGGCGTCGAGGTGGGGAGGGGAACGGAGTTAGGGCGGGCGCAAACCCTAGCGGATTTGGGGAGTGACGAGAGTTAGGGTGTCACCGTAGTTGTGGCACAACGGTGACACTACAAAAGACACTCTTATCGTACGAGTGTCTTTTGCAGTGTCACCGTATGCCACAACCGTCGGCGACGGGAAGAATGGCGGCGTCAGCAGCGACGAGGAGGGGAACGGACGAGAGTAAGGCCACTGGGGAGTGACGAGTTAGAGCGCAAACCCTAGCGGCCGGCCGGGCTCCTACTTATAAAGAGATTTATCACGACGGTTCTATTATGGAACCGCTGCTGATATTATCACTGACGGTTCCATAATAGAACCGCCTGTGAAATGGTTTTTTCTCAAGTATATTTATCTTGTATATACACTTACATGACATGAAGAAATTACATGTTTATATTTAAAAAAGCAGAAACCTATAATTAAACAAGGTTTTTCTAGTGGCGGAGGTAGGCTACTATCTCCATCTGTAATACTTCATAGGCGACGGTGTCGGCATCGGACGGTTCCTGATCATCAGCGAACGAAGCCTGAAATGCGTCCACCCGCTGACGCGCTTGCTCGAAAGTGTCTCCAAGACCTCAAACTATTGAACCAAGAAGAATTGAGCCCATAGGCTCTTCCCTTGCTTGAGGGTCTCGCCTCGTCGACTTCGATGCGCTGCCGCCTCGATTACACAGTCCAAGTGACGGCAAGCCTCCTGGAGACGTGCAACGTCGTTTTGGAGGACTACGTCGATGACGCGGTAAACTCGCCAAAAGTGGGAGATCACCCGGAAGACACGGCGGAGGAGGATGTCAAGACGGCGGAAGGTGGCCGTCACCTGCTCCGGCAAATTCTCCGCCGGTAGAGGAGTGAAGACACTGTTGATCAAACAGTGTTCTTCCGCAGCACGGTTCAACTTACACCGAGAGAGGTGCTCGTACAGTGTGGCCAGGAAGGCCATCAATGCTGGTGACAAGGAAGAGGCAGCCATTTCTGTTTTTTTATAAGTATGTGGGGATGATCATCTTGGATGGCGGATGATCCTTTTTATAAAACAAGGAATAAATTCGGAGCGTGAGACGAAGAGACGCATCGGGGAGCCGAAGCGGATCTATGCGATGAAGAGACGCATCGGGGAGCCGAAGCGGATAGTGACGAATAGACGCATCGGTGATGAAGAAACTCACCGTGGAGCTGTAGCGATATTATCACAGACGGTTATTGTTAAGAACCGTCTGTGATACTAATTAATATCACAGATGGTTCTTGTTCAGAACCATCTGTGCTACTTCACAGACGGTTGTGTTTTAAAACCATCTGTGATACTAATTAATATCACAGACGGTTCTTGTTCAGAACCGTTTGTGATACTTCACATATGGTTTTCAACATGAACCGTCTGTGATATTACCTCTTCACAGATGGTTTTAGCGAAAGACCCGAGTATGACGGTCTCTAAACCAAAACCGTCTGTGATTGAATGTAATACAGACGGTTTTGGTCAACCGTATGTGATGAGGCGTCCAGTATTAGCCTTTTTGTAGTAGTGCCGGTAGTTGATTGTCGGGATTAACCCGACAATTATGGGAGACACACAACTTTCATTATATACTTTTGTTTCAGGTCTTCGTATATGTTTTATGAGTTAAATTTTGTCATTTTAAATGAGCTTTTGATCTGGACAAGTGATGGTTAGTGATGGTGACTTTGTGCACGAGACTTGGGAAAGTGGTAGACTTGTCTAGATAGTTAAGGACCAAACTTTGGGTACCTGCGGTTCAAGTAAAACTCGTGCTATCACACGTGGCGTATGGGCACTGCTTGGTTAAGTAAGGGGTTGGTATTGTTAAGTTGATGACTGGTGGTGTGAGGACGTATATGTGTCCCATCGCATATATGCTCCGTAGGGTGCCGATTGCAATTCTATAATGTGCAGGTGAGCACTATTTAAACTTATTTATTGGGTCGGTATGCCCGGCACAACTAGTGTGCCCATTTAGTTAGTAGGTGGGTAGCCTACACTTAAGCGGGATTACGTCGCGCATGGGCGAGTCAACTTAATGATATCAACTTGCTGAAAAATACTAAGTCTTGGTTTACCCAGCCGACATACCATAGGAAGTATGCTATTTTCGGAGGCATCTGGAGGCTTACAGGCTAATCAAGTCGTGTGGGTAAAGTAGTACACCCCTGCAGGGTATAAATCTATTCGAATAGCCGTGTCCACGGTTATGGACGATCGCTTGAGTTTGTGGCTGCTTATTGTTAGACTTGGAATTAAAATTGTGGTTATAACTTGGTATTTGTCATGAATGGGATGTTCATGCTTTTGTTGTATCAAAGTGGACAGCCACTTTTTTATTTGTATGATTCATTTGTTATTCAATTTACTACTTATTCACATGCTTTACTTCTACTTCAAATCTGATTTCAAAATGGCACTTGAAAAACTAGTATGTGTAGGTTGTAAATTGTTGTGTCTCTTTTGCAAAACTAAGCCAATATGAGCCATCCTTTGGAACAACCTCTAGCATGACTAATTTTTATTTTTGTAAGACTTGCGAGTACCTTTGTACTCAACCCGGTTGCTGCAATTTCAGGTGAGGAAGACTTTGAGCCCATTGAGCTCGTTAGTGTCGATTTAGGCGACATTAACGAGTAGTGCTATCATTTAACTCCCAGTCGGTTGCCGATGGGTTATGGGGCATACCATGCTAGATATTTTGGTTTATTTACTTGCTTCCACTGTTACTTTCTGATCGTATTTGAATTTGGCTGGTCGGTCACTTGTAATAGTTGTAGACTTGAACTATTATGTTGTATGTCTTTTGACCTATGAATGTATAAATGTTTTATGGATATGATCAATGCTATATGTGAGTTTGGGGCATGTTGGTCGCTGATCTTGGGAGCCAACATGACCTCATGCTTGCTGTTCATGGATTCCATTTTAACTCACTAAGTGTGGTCTTTGATTCTTTAGAGAACCGATAATCATGCAGTGCTTGTAGAGGAGCAGTACACATGATCACCGGGGCTCTAGTTTCAGTAAAGATCTCTCATTTAGATGGAGTTAACTTAGAATCCATTTACTCGAGGCCCAGAGTTATGTCCATAAGTCCATGCTTAGTCTCGGTCTTACGGAGATAACCCGGGGGTCCTCACACTCTCACATGTGCTGCAATGTCTTTGTTAATTGAGCTAGCACTCTAAGACAACTTGAACTGAAAATTGCAATTTGTGGATCTTTTAGCTAGTTGCATAATTAGTGATCCTTTTGTGACATTGGCCCTGTCAAAATTGCTTTATTAGCTCTTGGATCTAGGATTGAGCATTTATGGAGCTTCTTGTTCTTTTAAGAATCTACAATTGCTCTTTTAAACAATGAAAAATGATCTCTTTTGTGCGAAAAAACTGATCTCACCAATTCTTTCTCATGAGACGGCTTGCCATTGTACTAGGCATGAACTCAGGGGGAGTTTTGGATGACCTAGACCACTCTTTTAAGCCTTTTGTACTTGAGATGGTCGCGGCAAGGCTTGAGATCTAGCACATGGCCAAGAAAACAAATTGTCAAAATTTGTTGAAGCTTAGGAAGAGATTGTGGATGGCTCCTAGTCCAGGATCTTCTTTACTAAGATAGACATTTTATCAACTTAAAATGAAAATTCTTATGAAAATTGGGCTTTTGAGTCAATTTGAGCAAAATGATTCAATTCAGAACTTTTTTGTCTCTAAAATGGTCTTTGCTAGCTTCTTGATCTCACATTGATATTCTGACAAGGCCATTATCACTTTAGGATACCTGTTGTTGAACTTGCTAATTTTGAAGCATTGCTTAATTTAATCCAATAACAAGTGGTATTTTGAGCTTTTTAGTCTATCTTTGGTATATATGTCTTATCATGATCTTGCTAGCTCTGTCAGGATTGATCTGTTTTGAGCAATAGTTGAAATGCTAGTTTGCTCTTGTAGGTAATCTCCAAAGCTTCTTTTACTAAAAACTAAAAAACACAAAAAAATGAAGCCACTCCAGTGCATTTTATGCATGCTCTTTCTTATGCTTCTTCCTTATTTTTGCACTTGTCATCTCTGGATGAGAGGAATGCATGATTCCTTGATGAATCCATTGTCAAAGGGGGAGAAGTTTTAGCAAAAATGTTAACAAAAGAGCTTTTTGGTTGTAGGGGGGAGAAGAAATGCTTTTTGGAGAAAAAGGAGGAAAATGAAAATTTTCTTGGAAATTGATGATCATAGTGAGGGGGAGCATTTAAATTGCATTCTGTTGATCTTTTTGTCATTTCTGAATCTGAATTGCAATTCTTGGAGACTCACAATGATCTAAGGTCAAATAGAACAGTTGTTCTTTCATATGGACCTTAAGTGAGATTTTGACTCTTCTATGGAATTGGAAGCTTTCTTGCTTCTTCTTGTTGTTTCTCACTTGCTGATGCTATTTTGAAGCCAACTTGGTCTTTCTCATTGCATTCTCCTGTATTTGAGCCAAGTTGAGCCTTTGCGCGAAAATGTCAAGTATTTTCATTTTCAAACCTCAAACTTACATTTTTGGAAAATTGCCAATATGTTCATCAAGGGGGAGATTGTGGATGTCATGAGGACATTGTGGATGTCATGGGGACATGCTCATGATCTTAGGTGATGAAACAATTGGCAATTGTATTGAGAGTTTGTTGAATTCTGTGGAAATCAGCAAGTGTCAGGTTTTGCGGTAGTACCGGCATTGGCCGTGGTACTACCGTCGAGCGGTAATACCGCACATTGGTTTTACCGCAAGTTAGTAGGCGGTTGCAAAATTCCAGAGAAGGTGTCTTTCGAGCTCTGGTTTACATGAAGAGCGATATGACCGCAGTTTGAATGGCGGTACTACCATATGGAGGTAGTACCGATTGTGAGCGGTATGGAAATTCCAGAGAGCATGTTTTTGGAGATTTTGGGTTTCTCCGAGTTGCGGTACGACCGCAGTGATGTGAGCGGTACTACCGTAGGGCGGTAGTACCGGTGGATATGTGGCGGTAGTACCGCTTGTGGAATGATCTGAGCTGAATGTTGTTTCAATAGGAGAATTGGCTTTGGGTTTGGTCAAGTCCATGTTGATCATTGTATAGATGTTGCATGATGCATGTTTTGACTGACATGGGTCAAGTTTTGAAGAACTTGTGCCTAGAAATGGTTGCTTGGTCTATTGTTGTGCAGGTGGCTTGAAGTCAACTATGGTCAACGACGAAGAGGACCGGGACTTGGTTAGGAGAACCGTGAGACCCCCGGGGTATTTAGCTGGTAATGCTTAGTCTTCCAATTGATCCTAGCATCACAAAAAAAATATCTCGTGCCTTGGGACAATGTGCACATCCCAGAAGTGCGATACACACACCCTTTTACAAAATCATGCATCAATTCCATACAAGCATAGAACTGAAGCAAGAACTTAACCAAATAAAAGACATACATAATAGAGTTATTACAAAAGAGCCCGACCGGCCAAATCACAAGCTAAAGAGCTAAATAAACAGTGGAAGCAAAAGCCATAAGATGGCGATAAATAAAAGCCATATGGTTTGCCTTTAAACCCACAAGGCAACCGACCAGGCTGCCAGCTAGTCGTCAAAGTCGAAGTCCGTCTCACAATAGTCGATCCCTTGGGGATCAACCTTCTCTACAACAATTAATTAAGCAAAGCAAATGAGTACAAAAATGTACTCGCAAGACTTACGTGTAGTATAATAGCCTATACATAGCTACATGCAAGCTTAATCAATGGAGAAGGCTCTAGGTTCATTTTCAGCATAAAGCAAGTTTTCATTTGCAATAATGTAATACATTTAAAGCAATGTTTGCAATCTATTTTTAATGTTCAAATAACAGCGAGATACAATAGATAAATGACAACATCAACCTGGAAGTGACTAACCCAATAGCCACCACAACCATAGCAAGAATTACCCATTCATACCACCCACAACAAGTTTTAATTAAAAGGTTATAGTCTAGTTCTTGTACGACCTTACCAAGTATGTCCATAACCTAGGACGAGACTATTCGAATAGTTTGAACCCTGCAGGGGTGTACCAATGTACCCACACGTCAGACCGCCTTTTTGCCAAGCTATTAAGCACACTTCCTTTGGTATGCCAGCACGGCTAAGTCCTACGAGACATTTCCAATTGATTGTGCTAATTAAGAGCTGTGCGTATGGGGGTTAACCCTTAGTGAAATGCCTACCCGGCTCTCACCAAGGACCCATACGAAGAGTGGGATACACCAGCCAGCTCAAGCCTTTGCGGATGCTCCCCTCCTGTCCCATGTTGCATATAGTCAAATATACAACCCACAACGCGACTCATTAATTAACACCCCCCAAAGTACTTAGTCAAGAGAGGTCCCATATCCCCCTCGTGTGGTTAGCACGCAATAATCACTTGGCTTAGTGACACAGTAACTCGGTCTTTGTGGACTTAGGCACCATTCCAATCACACCCAACAGATCACACCATCATCCATTGTGCCCAAGTCAATAACAATTTCTTTTCAGTTTTGACTTTACAAACTAACAAAGTACCAAGTGCTGGACATAATGGAATAAGAATAAGATTTGTGTAATCAAGATCATCGACTAAGTCGATGACCGCCGAATTCTACCGGTAGCTAAGCATTTCTAAGCATGACACTGTAAAGACAATAAAAGAGCATAATTCAATCACCGAGCTCTAATTCACCGGCGAGATTAGTAACTTATGGTTAGTGGTAGGGGATAACAATTTAAGGGAAAATTAACTTTGACACAAAAGCATGCATACATACAATTTGTAAACAAAGTATTAGACTTTAAAATTAATGGGATTGATATGATCAAAATGCTTGCCTTGCTGGAGATGCTCAATATGCTGCAGAGGATCACTCTCGTAATCAACAAACTCGTCAGCACCTAACGAAAGAACGAAAAGAACCGATAAGACCGAAGAACACCGAAAAGGCTCAAAAACCAACTTTAGCAAAAAGCCACGAAATTCTTACTGCAGGTAGAGCATGATTTTTAAGGAATTTAGCAACAAGAACCAATTGTTTTGGATACTCAATGCTAAAGTTATGACCAAAACAATTTTAGCCGGTTGGGAAATGCTGAAAAATTAATCTCGGGAACTGTTCATCCGAAATTAAATTTTTGGCACAAATTTCCAGAGAGGTGTTGCACCTAAAATTTTTATGGTAAATAGAGCACCACATGAGATGAACAACACAATTGGATTCATCTCATTTGGAGCTAGGATGCATTTTCTCTAATTTTTCAAATACATGAAAAAGAGCACAAGTTAAATGCAACCACAAAAATAGTAGCATACCTAAAACCTATTCTACAATTAAGCACACTAACAGAGGAAACCAACAAACTTGGTTTCACTCAAAAAGGAGCTACAGAGAAATACTTATGCATTTTTCAAGTTAAAAGAATTTTTAATGCAACCAATAAATCTAAACAGGAATTAAATCTACTAACAAATTTTTCTGAAGCAAAACTAAGCTTCCAACCATTTTTAGATTAAAGTTTAGTTAAAACCAGAACTAACAAAATTTGAATCAACCGAAAAGGAGCTAAAACGAATTAGTTAAGCAATTTTGAAGTTTAATACAATTTTTAGTTTACAAATAAAGCTTACCGGGTTTTAAACAAACTTACCCAAAGCGGAAAAACATGGACCGTTGAGATTGAATCCAACGGCCCACGCGAACGGAGCACAGCGCGCGCACGGAGACCCAACAGAGCGAACCGTTGGATTTAGATCCAACGGTCCACATCAAAGAAAAGTTCGGATGGTCCGAACGTTCCAACGAATGTGGGCCGTTGATCTAGAGATGGATGGCTCAAATCAAGGTGACGTTCGGACGGTCCGAACGTTCCAACGAATCTGAGCCGTAGATCAAGAAATGAACGGCCAACGCTACAGGAAGGTCCGAGGATCCGAAGGTCCCGTAGATCTCAACCGTAGATCTTAAAATGGACGGCTGAGGTTTGGTGGTCCGAACATTCACAGCGATCTAGATCGTTGGATCTAGATCGGACGGTGAAGGTTCAATGGTCCGAACGTCTCACATGATCTAAGCCATAGATCAAGAAATGAACGGCTGAGGTTCAGTGGTCCGAACGTTCCAACGAAGGCCGTTGATCTTGAAATCGACGGTCTAGGATCAACAAAGTGTTGCGCATGCGCCCGAGAGGGTTTAAGTGGCGCTGGGCCCACATGTAAGCGACCATTAAGCTACTCACTGTGGTATTAAACACATGGGGCCCACCTGTAAGTGAATTAGGCTATGACCCAAACTTAACTCACATTTACAGAGCGCGGGTCCCACATGTCAGCGGCACAAAGGCTAACTTAGGAAAGCCATTAATTGTTAAGCACTGATTAGCAATGATTAGCAATTAACGAACAGAATCAATGTCCTAATGACAACGCCACAACATGTTTTCATCCGACAAAACCCGAAAGAAAGAAGCCATCACGACGATGAGGACCTCACGGCAAGAACTCCAAGGCACCACTAGGTGCACAATAGCTTCTGCACCCACTGGGCCCACTCGACTCGACGTGGCGGTCTAGAACGACAATGAAGCCGAGAAATCTGGCGTGACAAGGCACGGCCAACACGACAACAGAAAAATGCTCCGCAGCAGTTCAGAGAAGCGGGTGCCCAAGCCACTAGGGACTACTAGGGAGCTACCTTAACGCTGGAGCGACAAGGAGATGGCCGGAGCTATTCCGGCAACGAAGCACAGCACCGGAGCTGAGGAAGATAACGAGGAGATGATGGCTTGAGCAAAAATAACAAGACCGGGTCATCAAGAAAGCTTCAATAGGGCTCAAGGATGGTCCATGAGCAAGTAATTGAAGAGAGGAGGTCCTTACCGGAGTTGAGGAAGAAAGGGGTTAACTTCGGTCGAATTTGAACAAACCCCAAATTTGACAATCTCTATGAATGTCAAACAAAATTAAGTTAGGGGAAATGCTCAAGATGGCAAAGGGCGCAAAGTGACGCGAAAGGATTTGCAAAAGAACCCTTGGAGCACTGGCGGCGAAGAGAACTTGCTCTAGCCGTCAATGGCAAAAGGGGGTTTTCTGGTGGTTTGAGCACAAGCAACCCGAGAGGAAGCAAGGCAAAGCAAGGTGGGTGTCGAAAGAGAGCTGAGGAGGAGCTCGGGGGCTACTTATAGCTGGAGAGCAAAGAAGGGAGCAAAGGCAAGCTCCATGGTGAACTCGGTCCAAGCACTACCATGGGCGAGCTTGAGAAGATGGGAGCAGGTGAAACCAAGACTTTGGGGGCGAGGCTCTGACCCGCATTTAATGATCAGAGCAAAGAGCCGTTGACGAGGACGCCAAAGAGGTGACCAGGCACGGCTGCCCACTCCATGGCGCGCTGGCGCTCAGGCACAGGCACGAGCATGGCTAAGAAGATGACCAGGAGGCGAGGGCCCCACAAGTTAGAGAGAGGAAGCCAAGCGGCTCGAGCCCAAGTGAGTTAGAGGGTTGAGTCAAACCACATGACTCGGGTCAAAGAGCTTGACCGCTAGATCACAAGGGGACGGCTTAGAATAAAAAGAATCTCGGGTGGTCCGAACGGCCCTCAAATCTGGAGCGTCCAAACGAAATCCAATGGCTCACAAGCCTCGCGCCTTTAGACCAGCTTGGGTGCAACTAGTTGGTTGGGTTCGAACCAAGTGGCTCGGTCGGACCCAAACCCAATAGCCACTAAGTTGCCTAGGGTTTAGAAAAACAGCTAAAATTTGGAGGGATTTTTAGAGGTAGCAAACTAACCCCAAAAATTCTGAAATTTGGACTGGAGGTTCCTCACTCCAGGATTAACCTTGCATAAAATATCTAGAGATTTTCATGTAGAGCATTTTTCTCAAGAAATTCCTCAAGATTTGTTCTAGGGTTTGACCAACAGTCAAACTGATTTGACTTGCCTCCAAAAATTATCAAATAATTTCTAAAAATTATAAAAATTTTCAGAGGAGTCACACAGCAGCCCTAGAACTAAGGAAAAATATTTCCAAGGGTTGAACGCAAGATTCCAAACAAGGAGGTCATGACTTTAGTCAATTGGAGATTTAAGTTTTTGAATTCCACAATTCCTTTACAAGAATTACAGAAAAGTTCAAAAACTACAAGATGCAATAAAAGTTTCAATTTCTACTCCTTTTCTTACATTTGAATCACATACCCAAATTTGGGATGTTACAAAACCTCCCCCCCCCTTCAAAAATCTCGTCCCGAGATTTGGCTCACTCGGAAAAGAAAGATGGGTAGTCCGCCCGCAGACGATCTTCCTGTTCCCAAGTAGCTTCATCCACGGAATGATTTGACCACTAAACTTTAAGGAATTTGATGGCACGATTCCTTGTTCTTCGTTCAGCCTCTTCAAGGATGCGAACAGAATGCTTGTGATAGGTCAAATGTTCTTGAACATCGAGAGTTTCCAACGGAGCTTCCTCAGTTGGAACACGGAGGCACTTCTTCAACTAGGACACATGGAACACATCTTGTACTCCCTCCAGTGCAGCAGGCAAATCCAACTTATAGGCAACAACTCCTTTCTTCTCGATCATGCGGTAAGGACCGACATATCGAGGAGCTAACTTGCCCTTGACACCGAAACGTTGATTGCCCTTCAAAGGAGAGACTTTGAGATAAACAAAGTCATTAGGCTCAAAACTCAACTCACGATGATGACGATCCGCATAGCTCTTTTGTCTTGACTGAGCCGTGCGCAAACGATCACGAATAAGCTGGACATGACTCTCGGCCTCATTGATCGAGTCCGGACCAAAGAAAGATCTTTCGCCGGTCTCAGACCAATTCAACGGGGACCTGCACTTCCTCCCGTATAAGGCCTCGAAAGGTGCCATGCCGAGACTAGCTTGAAAACTATTGTTGTAAGAAAACTCAGCGAATGGCAAGCATTTCTCCCAATGCTTCCCATAGGAAAGAACACAAGCACGAAGCATGTCTTCCAAAACTTGATTGACCCTTTCGGTCTGGCCATCAATTTTGAGGATGATATGCTGAGCTGAAAGAAAGGAGAGTTCCCATAGCCTCTTACAAACTATGCCAAAACCGAGAAGTGAACAGAGAACCACGATCTGACACAATCGTCTTCAGCACACCATGCAAACTCACGATGCGGGATATGTAGAGATCCGCCAAAAGACCTACCCGAAGGTCAGTCTTGACAGGAGGGAAATGAGCCACTTTGGTCAAATGATCGATGACAACCCAGATGGCATCATTTTTCTTCGGAGATCGGGGTAGACCGGTGATAAAATCCATCCCGATCGAATCCCACTTCCACTCAGACACTGGCAAAGGCTGAAGCAGACCTGCTGGACACTGATGCTCGACCTTTACACGATGACACACGTCACACTCGGCAACGAACTTCGCGATCTCCCTCTTCATTCGGGTCCACCAAGATCTCTGCTGGAGATCTTGATACATCTTCGTGGCCCCGGGATGAATGGACAAGGGAGAATCATGGGCTTCGTGGAGGATCAAATTCCGCAATTCCATGTCCTTTGGAACTAGAAGACGCTGCCCGAACCTCACAACACCAAGATCATCTTCTGAGAAGCACTTGGCTGTTCCATTCTTGACATTCTGCCTGATTCGGTTCAATCCAACGTCCAAGCAGCCTTGATCCGATCCACCGAGGTTGGTTGCACAACCAAGGTAGCGAGGAACCCATGCTCAACCAAACCCAAGTTGAGACGTTGAAATTCCTCCAGAAGGGTGGGCTGCTGCTCCTTGAGCAACAAGGCATTACAATGCACCTTTCGACTAAGTGCATCGGCAACGACATTAGCCTTGCCCGGATGATAGTGAACACCCATGTCATAGTCTTTGATCAATTCCAACCACCTTCTTTGCCTAAGGTTCAGATCGGGTTGGGTGAACAAATACTTCAAGATTTTATGATCCGAATACACTTCACAACGATTATCGATTAGGTAATATCGCCAAATCTTAAGTGTATGAATCACAGCAGCTAGCTCCAAGTCATGGGTAGAATAATTGAGTTCATGAGGTCTCAATTACCTTGATGCATAGGCCACTACCTTGCCTTCTTGCATAAGGACGCAACCGAGTCCTCGACGAGAAGCATCGCAAAAGATGTCGAAGCTTCAATGGACATCGGGAAGAATGAGAATGGGGGCTGTGGTCAAACGCTTCTTGAGTTCTTGAAAACTTTCCTCGCAATCAGCGGACCACAAGAACTTCTTGTCCCTCTTGAGCAACTCCGTCATTGGCTTCGCGATCTTGGAGAAGTTCTCGATAAAGCGACGATAATATCCCGCTAAACCGAGAAAACTCCACACTTCGGTTACTGAACTAGGCTGACTCCAGGAGAGCACATCGCTGACCTTGCTAGGATCAATGGCTATGCCTTCTGCTAAAAGAACATGTCCCAGAAAGGCCACTTCCTTCAACCAGAATGCGCACTTGCTGAACTTCGCGTACAGCTGGTGCTCACGCAGCTTTCCCAACACAAGCTTCAGATGCTCAGCATGTTTTCAATCGTTCTTAGAGTAGATAAGAATATCATCGATGAAGACCACCACAAACTTATCCAAATACTCTATAAACACTGAATTCATGAGATTCATGAACAAGGCAGGAGCATTTGTCAAGCCGAAAGACATGATGGTGTACTCGTACAAACCGTAACGAGTAGAGAAAGCCATCTTTGGAATATCTTCAGGTCGGATCCAAACTTGATGATATCCCACTCTCAAATCAATCTTGGAGAAAACTTGAGCTCTAGACAACTGATCGAAGAGGTCGTCGATGTGGGGCAAAGGATACTTGTTCTTTACCGTTACTTCATTAAGCGGACGGTAATCGACGCACATGCGCAAAGTATTGTCGTTCTTCTTCACAAAGATTGCTGGACAACCCCACGGAGATGAGCTAGGGCGGATGAAACCCTTCTCTTGCAGCTCACCAAATTGCTTCTTCAACTCCACCAACTCATTTGGAGGCATCCGGTAAGGCCTCTTTGAAATCAGGGTGGTACCGGGCGCCAACTCGATGACGAACTCGAGGTCACGAACTGGTGGCATCCCGGGAAGATCCTCGGGGAAGACATCGACGAAGTCACACACCGCTGGGACTTCACGAATGTCCAGAACAGGCTTCACTTCAAGCGCGAAGAGATACGGTCCTTGCAGCTTCGGCGAAAAGCAAACTTGCTCACCGGAGGGACTTGTGAGGTAGATGAGCTTCTTGGCGCAATCAATTTGTCCCGAGTGCTGGGACAACCAATCCATGCCAAGAATCACATCCAAACTCGTATAATTAAGGAGGATAAGATTTGCCAAAAATCCTACTCCCTCAATCTCAACAGGAACATCTCGACACTCAATTTCAGCTCTCAACTCCGAACCGGGAGAGCAAATGAGCAACGGGACCAACAGAGGAGCAAAAAGAAGATCACCAACAGCAGCAAAAGACTGAGACACAAAGGAATGAGAAGCTCCTGAATCAAACAAAACAGTAGCAGGATGAGAGTTGACAAGAAGCGTACCCAACACGACGTCAGGCGCCTCCTGTGCTGCCTCAGCTGAGATGTGGTTGACGCAGTCGCTTCCCACACTCTGGGTTGTTGGGACAACCTTCTGATCCTGAGGAGGACCACCTTTTTGCCCACATCCTCCATTAGGACGAGGGGCTGCTCCAGTCTTCTTAGGGCAATTACTCGCATAATGGCCCTTCTGGTTGTAGAAGAAACAAGTGACCCCGACAGCTGGATTGCGGAGGCCACCTTGCTGACTCGCAGGTGCACGTTGTTGAGACACGGCCTGCGGAGCGCGAGGTGCGGGTGCTGATGGCCTCGGTGGTGCTGAAGCCTGAGGACGGGGCACTTGGGCTTGCCCGAAACGAGGACGGGGAAAGTTCGCCCTGGACGACTTCTGTGACTCCCACTTGCGCTTGCGGGACTCTCCCAGCGCTCTCCCCTTGTGCTCAGCGACAATGGCCATGTCGACCAAAGTCTGAAAGTCGGGGAAGTCAATAATAGATAGCTGGTCCTGCAGCTCCTCGGACAAACCATCCATGAACTTCTCCTACTTGGCTTCATCAGTGGCCACCTCTTCTGGAACATAACGAGCCAAGTGGTTAAACTCGTACAAATACTCTGCCACTGAGATGTGCCCTTGCTTGAGTGAAAGAAACTCCTTCTTGTGCTTCATCAAACCAGCGGGGATGTGAGCCCGATGAAAAGCAGAATGGAACTCCTCCCAAGAGACGATGTGGCCAGCGGGCTGCATGGTGAGGAAACTTTCCCACCAAGAGAGCGCTGCACCTTCCAGCTGATGGGAGGCAAAGAGTGCCTTCTCTTGATCCTGACACTGAGCAACGTTGAGCTTCCGCTCAACCAGACGCAGCCAGTCGTTTGCATCCAGTGGGTCCTCTGACCGGGAGAAAGTGGGCGGCTGAGTGCAAAGGAACTCCGCGAGTCCCCCTCGTGGCTAATGTCCACTTCCTCCCCCTGATCCGGAGGCACTAGAAAGAGTGGAGGTATTGCGCGCGATAACCTCCAAGATCCTTGTCTGATCCATTCGGTTTTGCTCGATCTGAGCAAGAACCGAGGCCATGGTCGGAGGAGGCGGGAGTTCCTCATCCAGACCAGCTGATTGACCTTGACTGTTTCGAGTCCTTCCAGCCATCCTGTTCCAAAGAGAAGGGTTAGCAACACAACCCGAAAACTAGAAGCTAAAGAAAGCGAAAGAAAAGCCAACGAATAGGGGAATGGGACATCACCCTAACCGAAAGCCACAAGACAGCAAAGAAATGAACTCTAAAAGTTCCAAAAAAACGCAAGAAACAGCAAGAAGCCAAAAGACTTAAGATCAACTTCCCGACACGACGGACCCGTATTGAATGAACGAGCAATCAGTTGGGAAGGCAAAATTTCAGAACACTACTCTAGATCTAACACACCTAAATAACAAGGTAAAACCAGCAAGGAGGTGTTAGATACTTAGCCAACTAGTATCACATCTTACCCTTTTATTCCCACAAGTTTTAGTTGAATTATTCTATCATTATCTACCTTAATTACTAACTAGGAGCTTTCTGTCCAGAAACTGCTGCTCGCTGTCCAGATTTGAATCCAGCTCCAAGCACTCTATTCTTCACCAAAGGGCAGCCAACACTTCAATTTTAGAACTCTCATTGGTTCCCCAAAACCGAAATTAAACGATAACAACTATCTTTTGAAAGAAGGAGAGGAAAACAACTTTTCCAAACTCAATTTAGAGCAAGATGAGAGGAGCAATCTAAGATAGGTAAGGAGTAAAATCTGAGAACTTGCTTAAGCTTTCATATACCATTTGATACTTTGAAACTAAGTTTTTCAAAACATCCTAAAGACGACCAAGCTAGGGTTACTACGGCTAGTACGGCTCTGATACCAAACTTTGTGAGACCCCCGGGGTATTTAGCTGGTAATGCTTAGTCTTCGAATTGACCCTAGCATCACAAACAAAATATCCCATGCCTCGGGACAATGTGTACCTCCCAGAAGTGCGGTACACTCACCCTTTTACAAAATCATGCATCAATTCCATACAAGCACAGAACCGAAGCAAGAACTTAACCAAATAAAAGACATACATAATAGAGTTCTTACAAAAGGGGTCGACCAGCCAAATCACAAGCTAAAGAGCTAAATAAACAACGGAAGCAAAAGCCATAAGATGGCGATAAACAAAAGCCATACGGTTTACCTTTAAGCCCACAAGGCAACCGACCGGGCCACCAGCTAGTCATCAAAGTCGAAGTCCGTCTCAGGATAGTCGATCCCTTAGGGATCAACCTCCTCTGCAACAATTAATTAAGCAAAGAAAATGAGTATAAAAATGTACTCGCAAGATTTACGTGTAGTGTAACAGCCTATACATAGCTACATGCAAGCTTAATCAATGGAGAAGGTTCTAGGTTCATTTTCAGCATAAAGCAAGTTTTCATTTGCAATAATGTAATACATTTAAAGCAATTTTTGCAATCTGTTTTTAATGTTCAAATAACAGCGAAATACAATAGATAAATGACAACAACAACCTGGAAGTGACTAACCCAATAGCCACCACAACCATAGCATGAATTACCCATTCATACCACCCACAACAAGTTTTAATTAAAAGGTTATAGTCTAGTTCTTGTACGACCTTACCAAGCATGTCCATAACCTAGGATGAGGCTATTCGAATAGTTTGAACCCTACTGGGGTGTACCAATGTACCCACACGTCAGACCGCCTTTTTGCCAAGCTATTAAGCACACTTCCTTTGGTATGCCGGCACGGCTAAGTCCTATGAGACATTTCCAATGGATTGTGCTAATTAAGAGCCGTGCGTATGGGGGTTAACCCTTAGTGAAATGCCTCCCCGGCTCTCACCAAGGACCCATACGAAGAGTGGGATACACCAGCCAGCTCAAGCCTTTGCGGATGCTCCCCTCCTGTCCCATGTTGCATATAGTCAAATATACAACCCACCACACGACTCATTAATTAACACCCCCCAAAGTACTTAGTCAAGAGAGGTCCCATATCCCCCTCGTGTGGTTAGCACGCAATAATCGCTTGGCTTAGTGACACAGTAACTCAGTCCTTGTGGACTTAGGCACCATTCCAATCACACCCAACAAATCACACCATTATCCATTATGCCCAAGTCAATAACAATTTGTTTTCAGTTTTGACTTTACAAATTAACAAAGCACCAAGTGCTGGACATAATGGAATAATAATAAGATTTGGGTGATCAAGATCATCGACTAAGTCGATGACCGCCCAATTCTATCGGTGGCTAAGCATTTCTAAGCATAACACCGTAAAGACAATAAAAGAGCATAATTCAATCACCGGGCTCTAATTCACTGGTGAGATTAATAACTTATGGTTAGTGGCAGGGGATAACAATTTAAGGGCAACCATGCAATAGGAATAGCTACCTCCAATCGGGAAAATTAACTTTGACACAAAAGCATGCATACATACAATTTGTAAACAAAGTATTAGACTTTAAAATTAATGGGATTGATATGATCAAACTGCTTGCCTTGCTGGAGATACTCAATATGCTGCAGATGTCACACTCATAATCAATGAACTTGTCGGCACCTAACGAAAGAATGAAAAGAACCGATGAGACCGAAGAACACCGAAAAGGCTCAAAAACCAACTTCAGAGAAAAGCCACGAAATTCTTACAGCAGGTAGAGCATGATTTTTGAGGAATTTAGCAACAAGAACCAATTGATTTGGATACTCAATGCTAAAGTTATGGCCAAAACAATTTCAGCCGGTTGGAAAATGCTAAAAAATTCATCTCGAGTACTGTTCATCCGAAATTAAATTTTTGGCACAAATTTCCAGAGAGGTGTTGCACCTGAAATTTTTATGGTAAACAGAGCACCACATGATATGAACAACACAATTGGATTCACCTCATTTGGAGCTAGGATGCATTTTCTATGATTTTTCAAAGACATGAAACAGAGCACAAGTTAAATGCAACCACAAAAATAGTAGCATGCCTAAAACCTATTCTACAATTAAGCACACCAATAGAGGAAATTAACAAACTTGGTTTCACTCAAAAAGGAGCTACAGAGAAATACTTATGCATTTTTCAAGTTAAAAGAATTTTTAATGCAACCAATAAAGCTAAATAGGAATTAAATCTACTAACTAATTTTTCTGGAGCAAAACTAAGCTTCCAACCATTTTTAGATTAAATCCTAGGTAAAACCAGAACTAACAAAATTTGAATCAACCGAAAAGGAGCTAAAACGAATTAGTTAAGCAATTTTGAAGTTTAATACAATTTTTAGTTTACAAATAAAGCTTACCGGGTTTTAAACAAACTTACCCAAAGCGGAAAAACATAGAACGTTGAGATTGAATCCAATGGCCCACGCGAATGGAGCACAGCGCACACACGGAGACCCAACAGAGCCAACCGTTGGATTTAGATCCAACGGTCCACGTCGAAGAAAAGTTCGGATGGTCCGAACGTTCCAACGAACGTGGGTCGTTGATCTAGAGATGGATGGCTCAGATCAAGGTGACGTTCAGACGGTCCGAACGTTTCAATGAATCTGAGCCGCGGATCAAGAAATGGACGACCAAGGCTACGGGGAGATCCGGGGGTCCGAAGGTCCCGCAAATCTCAACCGTAGATCTTAAAATGCACGACTGAGGTTCGGTGGTTCGAACGTTCACATCGATCTAGATCGTTGGGTCTAGATCGGACGGTGAAGGTTCAATGGTCCGAACGGCCCACACAATCTAAGCCGTAGATCGAGAAATGAACGGCTGAGGTTCGGTGGTCCGAACGTTCCAACGAATCCGGGCCGTTGATCTTGAAATCAACGGTCCAGGATCAACAAAGTGTTGCGCACGCACCCGAGAGGGTTTAAGTGGCGCTGGGCCCACATGTAAGCGACCATTAAGCTACTCACCGTGGGAATAAACACACGGGGCCCACCTATAAGTGAATTAGGCTATCACCCAAACTTAACTCACGTTTACAGAGCGCGGGTTCCACATGTCAGCGGCACAAGGGCTAACTTAGGACAACCATTAAGTGTTAAGCCCTAATTAGCAATGATTAGCAATTAATGAACAGAATCAATGTCCTAATGACAACGCCATAGCACGTTTTTGTCTGACAAAACCCGAGCACAAAGAACGTGATGCGGACATCCTTAGCTACGCTGTTCCATATAGTGTTTTCAATTCAACAAGTACATCAGAACAACATGAGCTTACTAAAAGAGTTGAAGAACAAGAGAAGCTTGTGGGTGAAGCTTGTGCAAAGAAGCTTAACCAAAAGGTTTGAAGGAGATGCTTCATGTGAATATCAAGAACACGATGCTTCTCGGGTGTTTTGATGCTCACAAAAATAGCATGCAGCACTGTGGGGACGATGGAAGGTATGAGTTCATGACGATCTTCGCAGCAACTCAGAAGGATATAGTATGAACAATATATATATTTGGAAAGCTTATCAAGTCTACTTTCCAACGGATCAAACGACACGTGATTTGGAGCTTTCTATAAAAAGTTATGGCTATTCGAGTGCATGCTGCACATTCAGACCGATCAACGCGCGAGAGTTGACAAAGTTGATGATTCCGCGGCTTGTACGACATCTTGGGAAGATATCCAGCTTTGCCATGACTTTCCAAAGGCTTACAAGAGTCCCTTTCTCAAGTTTCACACGGATTCAAGTCGTTTCAATTAATGAAATTGAAGTTAGGAAAGTTTGGATTCAATTCAGATTCGAAATCAGCATCAAAATCAGATTCGGAACCAGTAGTACAGTCCGGATTAAAAAGGTCATAACTTTCACAAACGGAGTCCGATTTGGGTGTTCTTGTACTTGTTGGAAAGCTAACTTCAAGCCCGATCCAACGGATGCTCGCTCAGCCTGAGATTCATCACGTATCAAAAGATATATCCGAAACAATGTGACGGTTGTAAACTCAGAGTTTCCTTTTTTCTTTTAGATTGTGTCCGACTTGGAGTAGGAGTTCTAATTCCGAAATAGAGTAGGAGTAGGGCCTCTTGGCCAGCCATAAGGTGGAGAAGGGCAATATATATTGAGGGGTAGACCCCCATTGTATCGGAAGACTAGTTTATGCATAAGAATTGAAACATAGCTATTGCTTGTTCTTTCTAAACCAGAGTTCATGCGAGGACTTTGAGAGAGGACTAGGCGATCCATTGATTCATTCTGCAATTCAAGGTCAAGCCATCGTTCCATTGGGAATTTGGGACTTGGTGATCGTCGTTTGTGGTCTCGCGACGATCATGTATCCGGTGTGTTTTGGGCGTATTCCAAAGAGTTGAGGGTTCGTGCATTGGCGCGAGTGTTCAGCTAGTGACTTCGTCTACTTCGCATCATCTATCCACGGTTCCTCACCGAGAAGATCGGGCATCCCCCGTATCAGATGGTATCAGATTCTAGGTTTACTCGGTGAGAGCTATTTACCCATAGTTTAGATTTGTTTTCTGTCATATAGTCCATTAAACCGAAAATTAGAACACAAAAATTTCCAAACCCTAGATTCAATCTATTTTTTCTTGTGAGTTTAGTTAAGTTTTTATCCATTAGAGTTTTTGTTTTAGTGCTGATCCTTGTGTTTCCTTTGCGTTGCTTCATCTTTTGTGTCTACTTAAACCCAAGAAAATTGCTGGTTGCTTCCGTCAATTAGCACCAAACAAAAAGAGTAATTTGTATCTTCACTTCTATCTTTTCATCCTTTGAGACTAGCTTTTGATAATTGCATTAAGGGCTGCTCTTGGCATTAGTTTACACTTCTGAAATTTTTGAGACATGCAAATCAAAGGGTGAATCAAAACTTTCATTCGGCCATTGCAATAGAAGAGAGAAAAAGGCAGCCGACTTGAAGAAAAAGCCACGGCTTAAAAAAAAGTAAAAAAAGAAAAAGAGACAAACCCGCAAATACCAATACCAACTTTTCCTGTCGGTTGCCATAGCCGAAGGAGGAAGAGTTTGTTCTTGCGATTTTGAGAAAGAAAAGACAAAAGACAAAAGGAGCTGGCCGAATTTGAGAAGAGTAAACCTTAGTCCATAATTTCAGATTGTGTCTTTAATCTCTTTGAGCAATCTTGTGCCCTCATATTCATAATCATTGCAATTGGCTAGCGTCTCTCCTAGTACTTGGTGCAAAACGAGCTTGTGCATCATAATTTCCGATTGCTTCTCACTAGCTCATCCCTTTGTTTGCATTAAGTCACATTTATCTTTATGTAACGCTCATACACTTCTCTTAAACCTTTTGGATGAGCACATCGGCAAACTACTCTAGCTTGGATCATTACTTAGCTTTACAATATCTTGAATATCAGTTTGCATAGGATATATAATTACCTTCCAAGCTCCACCTACACCCGTTTGTGTACTCCCTTGCTCTTGGTTACGCTCATACATTACCGGGTTGAGGTCGTTCGCGGTCACAAGTGTCAATTTGCCGTCCTTGATTCACTTTGGAGCAGTAAGCTTGCCTTGTGTTCGGAGATGGTGAGTTGAGAGTGTAGAGAGAGATTTTTGTTTTACTAACCTGGATATAATCTCGCTTGCTATTTGTGAGTTGTTGCCATGTCAGGTCATGAGAAGGGTCCAACTAATCCAAAAACACCGGTTACGTGGACGGAGTACACTCGCTTACCGAAATGCTACAAAAGAAACTTCATAATCGTGATACTAGTGTGCGCGATGAGCTCGGGAAGTTAAGATGGATTGAACAACCTCGGGGAGGAGGTTACGCGATTCGCGTATGGACATCAACAACAACTTCTTGGAGCTACGCGCCATGTTCAACCACTTCAACGTGCATTGTAAAACGACACGGCGACATCGAGGATTTTGTTGATAAACCCAAATTTCCTATCCCTATATTTTCGGTAGTACAAATGTGGAAGAATACCTCACTTGGGAGCTGCAAATTGATACGCTATTTCGGATGCACAACTATTTCAATGAGAGGAAGCTCTTACTTACGTCCAATAGTTTGACTGATTATGCCACACATTGGTGGGAGCGGTTTGTTCGTAAGTATATGGAGCGCCATGAATTGCCGATTATCACCTGGGAGCAGATGAAGCAGCATTTTCGTGCACGTTTTGTACCTCGCCACTACAAGCGTTCCATAGTTGAAAGGTTGACAGGGCTGCGACACGATTTGAAGTCCACTAGTGTGTCACATGAGAAGGCGACTTTTCCTTCGGTCCAAGCTTCATGTAGTGCTGCCCCATTGCTTCATGAAGAGATTGTGGATGCTGGTAATTGCTCAATTGATGACCCACAATCTTTGGGGGATGCGATATATCTAAACCCACGTGAAAATGAGAGCCACATAGCCAAAATGAGTGAGAATGATAAAGAGAGTGAGCTATGTGATTCCACCATATGTGAGGTTGAGAGCATCTCAATTGAGTGTGAGAGAGATACATCAACAGAAAAGAGGGAAGTAGATGATAGCCAAACTGAGGTTATTTCTAAAATTAACGATTTACTCTCTACTTCTAGTGTTGTTTCTCATATTGTGCAGGTTGATATTAAAGAAAAGGAGTTGAATGTCCAACAACCAGCACCGTTGGAAGTAAACGACGAGGAGATAACTACGGTTGGGGATGGAGTGCTTGCTGTCCCGTGGTTTCATGATGATGATTTGATATCTACAACACCTACAACAACTGAGGAGGACGTTAAAGGTAACAATAATGGTGTTGAATTGAATCCTCATCAAGAAGAGGTACGTATGAGTGCGAACTCTAGTGTTCCTTTAAATATTCCATGTTCTGAAATATCTATGCTCAATTTACATAATGTGGAATTGATTACTCATGAGGAAGTTCTTACTAGAATATCTCTTGATGATTCTTTATACTATATCATGTTCAATGATCCTAGAGAGCTATCTAGTATGATTGGGAACCTTACTGAAGTTTCATGTTTAAAATCACTAGTACCTTATGCCTACACATCTACGTTCAATTTGATTGGAGATTATAGTGTAGCTGACACGTTCTATGCATATCGAATATGCATTACCTATGATAATCTTGTTGATTTAAAATTGCATGTTTTGCTCAAACCTTCTTTTGAGCACTGTCATGGTCACTTTGAGATGGGTTTCAATACAAGAGCCTATTGTCTCGAACGTAACATAATACCTACTTGTTTATCCTGTAACAGTAAACAACATAGTGAAGTAGTAGCATGGAAGGCATTAAGAATTTTCTCCCCCAAATTTGAAGAACTTGATCTAGTTAGTCCCTTTTATATCTTGTCCATGTCCTTAGAAAAGTCGAGGACGACTTTTTCTCATGGGAGGGAGAATGATGTGAATGAAAGTATCACAATGTATATATCAAATACATCATATGGCTATTGTTCTGCTAATTATTTTGTGCATAACTATGAGAATAAGACAACAATTGATTCATACATATATCACGTACATACGTTTTTCTCTTTGTCTAGTACTTTTTGTGGAAATCATCATGTGAATGATAGGCGCATCGAGATGAATACATCACATCAATCAAATGGCTATCGTTGTACTATTCATGATTTGCAAAGCAAAAGGGCTGATAAAACGGATGATAAATACATATACCATGCATATACGTTGTTTTCTTTGTCTAGCACATTTTCAAACTATCAAAAGCCGAGGACGGCTTTTCTTGAAGAAAGGGAGGATGATGCGGACATCCTTAGCTACGCTGTTCCATATTGTAACATCCCAACTGTATAAACAGGGTTTGTTCAAGTATAATTATATGTGTAGAAATTAAAACTTTTTCTCACACCTTGAAAACCCCTAAACACTCATGTAATTCTTGTCCAAGAGTTGTGTAATCCAAAAACACAAAGCTCTTGTTGACCAAAAGTCAAACTCCTTTTCCAATTATCTTAAATCTTGTGCCAAACATTTGGAAAATATTTTCCTTGGTCCTAAAACTGATGTGGGACCCCTCTGAAAAATATCACAAGTTGTAAAACTTGTTTGATAAATTTTGGAGGTAAAACAAATCCTTGAACCACCTTCATGAATTTCCTGAGAAAAATGCATTGCATAATAACCTCTGGAAATTTTATGCAAGGTTAATCTCATTGTCAGCAAGCTCCAGTTAAAATTTCGTGAATTTCGGAGTTCATTTGCTATCTCAAATAATTCTGCTAAGTTTCAGCTGTTAAAAACTGAATTCAAAAACTCGTACTGTTCCTTGGGCTAGCCACTTTCCCAAAGCTGGTCCAGCCCAACCTTTTCTCCCTGGCTCGTCAGACCTCCTCTCCACCTTGATCAGGTCGTAGCCGTTGGATTAACATCCAACCGCCACGACCTCCTCCTCAGCTAACGCAGCCAAGTCCTCCCCACTCACATGAGGTCATCGCCCTTGGATCAAAGATCCATGGCCACGACCTCCCCTCTCTGTCAAAATCCTTCAGACCTCCCACCTTGTTGAGGTCGTAGCCGTTGGATTCAGATCCAAAGGCCACAACCTCCGCCGCAATTCATCGCAGCCCAGACCTCCCCATCTCATGTTGTGCACCGTTGATTTAAAATCCACGGTCACGACCTCCTCCCTACCTCGTGCGCCTCAGACCTCCCCGCGCACGTGAGGTCATAGCCCTTGGATTTAAATCCAAAGGCCATGACCTCCCCCTCATGTTCTGAAGTTCATGTGCGGTTAAGACCTCACAGAGGTTCTGACTGCTGGATTGAGATCCAACGCTTTGGACCTCTGTCCCATTTTCCCACGCAAGATATACACATTAAGGAAATCGTGAGGCCATGACCTCCCCATCCTTGATCGTGTGGCTGGGACCTCCTCCTAGTCATTTAGGCGTAACGGTTCAAAAATTACATCCGAGGGCCAGGACTTCCCCATCCACTCGATCCAACGGTGGATGTGAGGTCCTGTTCTTCTTCTACCTTGGGCACGCGTGCAGGCCGTGGCAGTGGGCAAAGTCGAGCCTGTCATTTCCAATGACTCTTCCTCGCAAGCATTAAATGCATGTCACCCTTTCGCACCTAGGCCACGCCTGTCTCAACCTACCTGTCCCATCAATCGTGTCCCACCAGACCTCCCATGGACCTCCCCATGGGCTAAGCTCACCATGAGCTTAACCCATGGTGCAGACCTCTGTGCCATTGGTATAAGTTCCTCGAGCTCCCCTTTGGCTTCTTTTACACACTTGGAGCTTGCCATGCAGGTGCTTGGCCGAGCTCCTACCTCCACCGACCTCCCTCTTGGCCTTGGTTGTCGAGAAGCTTGGAGCCCTTGGTGAAGGCTTGCTCCAAAGTGGCTCCCTCTCAACCTCTTGCTCAATTAAGCTCCCCAAAATCTCCCGAGTTGAACCTAACTCGTTGATAGGTTGACCTTTTCAGAGGGGCTAGTGGAGCTTGAAGCTTGGAGTTGGAGCTTGGGCTTGAAGCGGCGGAGCTTCCCATCTTCTCCAACTCAGGCCATCGCCATCCTCGACCTCCCAAGCATCGTTAGGACCTCCGTGTACTCCCCGATAGTCCTAGGCACTGGGCACCCACATGTATGATGTCGCGGAGCTTTTGTTTGGGCACCCGCTGAATGTCGCCATGAGCTTTTCTTTTCAAATACGTCTTTTGGCCGTGCTTGTCATCGTGGTCATCTCGGCTCGCCGGCGTTTAAAACGCCGCCGCCGCCGAGAGTGATCGGTGTGCGCAACGCTATTGCGCACACATTGGTGCTATTGGTTCTTCGCGGCGAGGTCCGTGATCGCCGCATTGGCCACGTCTTTGCGGGAAGGTTTTGTCGAGAACGGACGCCCAGTAGCGTGCCGTTAAGACGAGATCCTCCCCTTCAATGTGCTAATCATTGGCCAATCTCATTAATCATTGGTTTCGCCATTACCGCTCTTAACCTGTCCCTTTTGCGCGCATTTAAGATCCCTTGCGCGGACCTCCTTGTTATCCCGCCGCATTAACTATGTCGGTATGTGCGCGCAAGAAGCGTGGTCGCGAGCTGGGACGCCCATGACCTCCTCTCGAGGAGATCCGAGCGCCCAAGACCTCCCCTGCGCAATCTTGGCCGCCTGCACCTCCCCGGAGGTGTCTGTGGACGTTAGGACCTCCCCTTAGGACCTCCCTAGGTCATCTCGGCCGCTCATTACCTCCCGGGTAGATCTTGACCGTCAAGGTCCTCCTCGGATGATCTGGACCATCAAAGTCCTCCCTTAGAACATCTCGACCGCCCAGACCTCCCCGTGAGGTCTCGACGATGTAGATCTTCCTCGGGGAGATCTTGGTAGTTTAGATCTTCCTTTGGAAGATCTCACCGCTGAGGACCTCCTCGTTAGATCTGGTCCGTCCGGACCTCCCCCATCGCTGTGGTCCGCTGATTCCCCATCTACGGCCACGACCTCCCTCACTCGCACATGCGCGCTGCTAGGAGGTCCATGACCTCTGGACCTCTTGAGCACGTGTGTGTTGTTCACTGGGAGGTCTCGAGCCGTTAGATCTAAGATCTGTGGCTCACGCCCTCCCTTGTATTTCTGGTTTTTAGAACTTCAAGTGAACTGTTATTTTAGCCAACAGAAAAAGGTATGAACTTCAAAATTTCATATCTAATTCATTCTAAATCCAAATGAGGTCATTCAAATTGTGTTAGCTCTGTCTTGAACTTGACTTTAATCCAAAAATGATTGTAAGTTGGGTTCAGCCCCAGAGCACAGTTTACCATTAGATTTTAAAACTCACTTTAAATATACACTCAAATTAATGCTTAACTTGTAAAATACATAACTAATGCTCTGTAGATTATTTTTGAGTGAGACCAACTTTGTTGGTTTCCTCTATTAATGAACTCACTGTGAAAATTAGCTTTGATCTTGTTGCTGTTTTAGAAAAGAGTTCTTGTGCATTATAATTTTGTTCAAGTTCTTGTTTGTGAAAAATGGTAGAAAGTGCAATCTAGCTTCAAATGAGATGAACTCAATTGTGTTATTCATCTCATGAGGTGCTGGTTTTGCTGTAAAAATCTCTGTATCACCACCACTCTAGAAAATGTTGCCTCATAATTAAATTAGTGAATAGTGCAGTTTGGTGTTTTAGGGGCTGAGCAGAATTGTTTTGCTCATAACTTTTGCATTGAGAATCCAAATCAATTGGTTCTTATTGCAAAATTCCCTAAAAATCATCCTCCTGCTTCTGTAGAAATTTCAGAGTATTTGGAGTTCGTTTGCTGTGCTGTCCTTGATTACTTTCGTCGTTCTTATCGGGTCTTTATCGCTTTTCCGTTAGGTTTCGACATTTGTGGTAATCCTGAGAGTGACCCTCTGCCACAACTTGAGCAAGATCAGCAAGGCAAGCAGTTTGATCATATCCCCTCTAACGTCCCATTACTTTAAAGGTTAATATATTGTTTTACTTCTATGTATGCATGCTACTTTGTGTTAAATGTCGCTAGTAATCCTATAGTTGCATAATCTGTAGGAGTTGTTTATCCTCTACTACCAATGAGCCTAGGTTATTTGCTGTGGTTTGAGCTCGTTGGATGAGCTCTTATCACTTAGTAGTTGCATTTTCTACTGCTTAGACATGCTTAGTAACGGTAGTAATGGGCGATCATCGACTTAGTCGATGGTCTTGATCACTCAAAACTGATTATTACTCCTATATGTCCAGCACTTGTGTTTTGATTAATTTGAAAAATCAAAAACTGAAAATAAAAGATTGATTTAGACTTGGGCATATTGGATGGATGGTGCGGTTTTTGGAATGTGGTGGTATGCCTGGGTCCCTAAGGACCGAGTTACTTGGGTCACTAAGCCAAGCGCTTTTGCGTGCTAACCACACGAGGGGGATATGGGATTTCTCTTGACTAAGTACTTTGGGCGGTGCTAATTGGAGTCGCTCGGTTGGTGTGTTTTAAGATAAAATGTGTGTGTGTGTGGTGTGGGAATGGAGCAAAGCGCACCGGTTAGGTCAGTCCATTGGGTCCTTATCCCGTGGGTTGTCTTGGTCGAATTAGCACCGCCCATTGGAAATGTCTCGTAGGACTTAGCTGCGTGCAAGCATACCAAAGGTAGTGTGCTTAAAGGAAAGGCGGTCGACGTGTGGGTACATTGGTACACCCCGCAGGTTAAAACTATTCAATAGCCTCGCCCTAAGTTATGGACATGCTTGGTAAGGTCGTTCAAGAACTAGTCTCAACCATTTAATTAAAACTTGATGGGTTGGTATGAATGGATGTTCATGCTATTGTTGTGGTGACTTGGGTTAGTCACTTCCAGGTTGATCTTGTTGTTGTTACTATGTTACTATCTCGTTGTTATTTCAACAATTAAAATGCTTTGCCAAATTGCCTTCAATCTATTATGTTATTGCAAATGAAACTTGCTTTATGCTAAAATGAGTCCAAAGCCTCATCCACTTAAATAAAGCTTGCATGTAGCTATTTATAGTTCTGTTATCTCACACGTAAGTCTTGCGGAGTACTTTATGTACTCATCTGCCCGTGGTTGTGGCATTTTTGTGGCTTTTGTTGCAGAGGAAGAAGGTGAGCTCCAAGAGCCTCACTTTTGTGCCATGTGTTGCAGCTTCTTCGACGACTAGCTTGGCGGTCCGGTCAGATGCCTAGGGGTTAAGGCACACTGATTGGCTTTGTGTTATAGCCATCTTTATGGCACTTTTGCTTCCGCTGTTATCTTGTAGTACTTGTTGTTATTTGGCCAGAAGGCCCCTCTTTTGTAATAACCTAATCCTTTAATATTAACTTCTGGTTTGTTGCTTATGTACTATGTGTTGTATGGATTTGATACATTCTTTTGTTGTGAGGTATGTATACTGCATTCTGGGGAGTATACATCTCTCGAGACAGGGTTTATTTGGTTGATAATACTAGGGTCAATTGGATGACTAAGTATTATGAGCTTAATAAATCCGGGTGCTCACACATATAGTGTTTTCAATTCAACAAGTACATCAGAACAACATGAGCTTACTAAAAGAGTTGAAGAACAAGAGAAGCTTGTGGGTGAAGCTTGTGCAAAGAAGCTTAACCAAAAGGTTTGAAGGAGATGCTTCATGTGAATATCAAGAACACGATGCTTCTCGGGGTGTTTTGATGCTCACAAAAATAGCATGCAGCCTGTGGGACGCATGGAAGGTATGAGTTCATGACGATCTTCGCAGCAACTCAGAAGGATATAGTATGAACAATATATATATTTGGAAAGCTTATCAAGTCTACTTTCCAACGGATCAAACGGCACGTGATTTGGAGCTTTCTATAAAAAGTTATGGCTATTCGAGTGCATGCTGCACATTCAGACCGATCAACGCGCGAGAGTTGACAAAGTTGATGATTCCACGGCTTGTACGACATCTTGGGAAGATATCCAGCTTTGCCATGACTTTCCAAAGGCTTACAAGAGTCCCTTTCTCAAGTTTCACACGGATTCAAGTCGTTTCAATTAATGAAATTGAAGTTAGGAAAGTTTGGATTCAATTCAGATTCGGAATCAGTATCAAAATCAGATTCGGAATCAGCAGTACAGTCCGGATTAAAAAGGTCATAACTTTCACAAACGGAGTCCGATGTGGGTGTTCTTGTACTTGTTGGAAAGCTAACTTCAAGCCCGATCCAACGGATGCTCGCTCAGCCTGAGATTCATCACGTATCAAAAGATATATCTGAAACAATGTGACGGTTGTAAACTCAGAGTTTCCTTTTTTCTTTTAGATTGTGTCCGACTTGGAGTAGGAGTTCTAATTCTGAAATAGAGTAGGAGTAGGGCCTCTTGGCCAGCCATAAGGTGGAGAAGGGCACTATATATTGAGGGGTAGACCCCCATTGTATCGGAAGACTAGTTTATGCATAAGAATTGAAACATAGCTATTGCTTGTTCTTTCTAAACCAGAGTTCATGCGAGGACTTTGAGAGAGGACTAGGCGATCCATTGATTCATTCTGCAATTCAAGGTCAAGCCATCGCTCCATTGGGAATTTGGGACTTGGTGATCGCTGTTTGTGGTCTCGCGACGATCATGTATCCGTGTGTTTTGGGCGTATTCCAAAGAGTTGAGGGTTCGTGCATTGGCGTGAGTGTTCAGCTAGTGACTTCGTCTACTTCGCATCATCTATCCACGGTTCCTCACCGAGAAGATCGGGCATCCCCCGTAACAGAACGGCTTACCGCCGGCGATGAGGACCTCGCCGGCGCAACCCAAGGGCACCACTTGGTGCACAATAGCTTTGCGCACCCACTGGGTCCACTCTCGACGGCGGCGGCGGTCTAGAACAGCGGCGAGCCGGAGAAAACGGCGGCGACAAGGCACGACCAACACAACAATAGCAAAATGCTTCGTAGTAGTTCAGAGAAGCAGGTGCCCAAGCCACTAGGGACTACTAGGGAGCTACCTTAACACTGAGGAGGCAAGGAGATGGTCGGAGCTATTCCGGTGACGAAGCACAGCACCGGAGCTGAGGAAGATAACACGGAGATGATGGCCTGAGCAAAAATAACAAGACCGGGTCATCAAGAAAGCTTCAATAGGGCTCAAGGATGGTCCATGAGCAAGTAATTGAAGAGAGGAGGTCCTTACCGGAGTTGAGGAAGAAAGGGGTTAACTTCGGCCGAATTTGAACAAACCCCAAATTTGACAATCTCTGTGAATGTCAAACAAAATTAAGTTAGGAGAAATGCTCAAGATGGCAAACGGCACAAAGTAACGCGAAAGGATTTGCAAAAGAACCCTTGGAGCACTGGCGGCGAAGAGAGCTTGCTCTGGCCGTCAATGGCAAAATGGGGTTTTCTGGTGGTTTGAGCACAAGCAACCCGAGAGGAAGCAAGGCAAAGCAAGGTGGGTGTCGAAAGAGAGCTAAGGAGGAGCTCGGGGGCTACTTATAGCCGGAGAGCAAAGAAGGCAGCAAAGGCAAGCTCCACGGCGAACTCGGTCCAAGCACTGCCATGCGCGAGTCTCGCCCGCATTTAATGATCAGAGCAAAGAGCCGTTGACGAGGACGCCAAGGAAGTGACCAGGCATGGCTGCCCACTCCACGGCGCGCTGGTGCTCAGGCACAGGCACGGGTGTGACGAAGAAGATGACCAAGAGGCGAGGGCCACACAAGTTAGAGAGAGGAAGCCAAGCGGCTCGAGCCCAAGTGAGTTAGAGGGTTGTGTCAAACAACATGACACGGGTCAAAGAGCTTGACCGCTAGATCACAAGGGGACGGCTCAGATTAAAAAGAATCTCGGGTGGTCCGAACGGCCCTCAAATCTAGAGCGTCCAAACGAAATCCAATGGCTCACAAGCCTCGCGCCTTTAGACCGGCTCGGGTGCAACTAGTTGGTTGGGTTCGAACCAAGTGGCTCGGTCGGACCCAAACCCAACAGCCACTAAGTTGCCTAGGGTTTAGAAAAACAGCTGAAATTTGGAGGGATTTTTAGAGGTAGCAAACTAACCCCAAAAAATCCAAAATTTGGACTAGAGGTTCCTCACTCCAGGATTAACCTTGCATAAAATTTCCAGAGATTTTCATGCAAAGCATTTTTCTCAAGAAATTCCTCAAGGTTTGTTCTAGGGTTTGACCAAGAGTCAAACTGATTTGACTTACCTCCAAAAATTATGAAATTTTTGAGAGGAGTCACACAGCAGCCCTAGAATGAAGCAAAAATATTTCCAGGGGTTGAACGCAAGACTCCCAACAAGGAGGTCATGACTTTAGTCAATTGGAGATTTAAGTTTTTGAATTCCACAATTCCTTTACAAGAATTACACAAAAGTTCAAAAACTACAAGATGCAAGAAAAGTTTTAATTTCTACTCCTTTTCTTACATTTGAAACACATACCCAGATTTGGGATGTTACAAGAACCAAGGTCCAGAACGGTCGTGGATGTCGGGTGAGATGGTTGGACTCAAGCAAGGTGCAAGATGGACAAGAACCATAGAAGGCGAAGTTTGAGCAAAGGCCTTTGTAAAGGTATGTGCTCATGCCTCATCAATTATGTGGATTGATGATTACGCGTATCATGCGGTGCTACGTAACGGTTTGCTTGTTCGTGATGGTTGTAGGACACCAGAGCTAGGTCATGGTGAGACGAACTAGATCGAGACTAGGTTAGGAGAACCAAGGTCCAGAATGATTGAGGTTGTGCTGGAAGATGACTAAGGCTAGCGGAGTGCTTACAAGCCGAGAAGACAAGGAACCGAAGTGGAACCTACCAGTGGTGAGACATGTGGTGCGCCAAGTGACTTGGTCCCAGTTGCAAGAGAGGATGGTTCGGTGGCATCCGGACATGTGAGAGGCTTGGCGGGAAGTCATTGGGATCACATGGATGAAGACGGATCATGGGAGATGCTTCGATGCGAAGGAATATCCAAAGGTCGGTAGAGGGGCATTTTGGGAAATTACCCTATACCGGAAAAGTGGTGGTGTGCGAAACCACCTTCTTGGCCTTGGCTAAACCGCGGCACGAGTCGGCGCATGGAGAAGCGGTTTAGGTCAAGTGAAGATGAAGACGATGCTTTGAGATGCGTGCGTGTGTTAACCCGTTTGTATGTTAGGGTTTAACGGATGCCCTAATGGAATATTCCCTAGATGCTAGCCTCCACTATATAAAGGAGGAGTTGCTGTCTAGCAGCCTTGATCCCTTGTATTTGTTGCCCTATTTTGTGTTTAGGGTTTTGAGGAGAATAGAGGAGAGCTAGGGTTGCTGATGAGGACATCGACCCTAAGGATACAACCACGACTTTGAGAAGACCTACGACCGGTTCTGCAGGGTCTACGACCAGCTTTGTAGGGACTACGACCAGCTCTGCAGGGTCTACGACCACTTTCAGAGGACCTACGACCAGCTTTGCAGGGTTTACGACCACTTCCAGAAGACCTACGACCAGCTCTGCAGGGTCTACGACCACTTCCAGAAGACCTACAACTACTACTTCAACTCAATCTTCCACAGCTTGGACTTATGCCACCGCAATACCATTTTATCCAATTGGACCACGCTACTTCTACTCCTACAAGCCGAGCTATGTCTACATGCCTCAAGGCTGCATTTACATACCATGGTGTCGTCTCCAATTATTGGCCCACTAGCTATGTAATATATGGGCTGACTTGGCCTATAAGGCCCATGTGATGGCCGACCACCCTAGGGGGCTGCACTGTTCATGTGAACAGTACCCGTGAACAGTTTCGCCGCCCTAGGGTTCCCACCTCCTCACGTTCCCCCCCCTATATATGTGCAGCAGCTGCCACAGTTTAGGGTTGGGTTTTTCTTAGATTATTCTTTTTATTACCTTTATACCCCTGCTCTCCGGAAAAAGTTTGTGACCTATATATATATCCCCAGACCCAGAAGAGGGTTTTGAAGAGTTGTGAGTTATGGTCACTTTCGCAAAAAAAAAAAGAGAGGAACCCTCGGTTGGGTTTCGGCAGTCAAAAAAAAAAGAAAAAGAAAGAAAGAGAGAAGCAAAAAAAAAAAAAGAAGAACGAAAAAGAGACCACCCCAGTTGGCTCACGACCACCCTTTTTTGGTCTACGACCACCCTCAGGTGGCTCACGACAATCCATAGTTGGTCCACGACCACCCACAGGAGAAATCAGTTGCTTTGCGAATTTTGTTCCATTGTGCTTGTATCTACCACATTTTTCGGCTTGCTTGAGCTAGTTCTAGGAACGCATTTGGGCCAGCAACTGTGACGAGTACCGTGAACTTTGATTCAGCTTTGCTAATCTGATTTCATTACTGCTATTCCTTGCTACTAAATTTTGCCTGTCCGAGCTCCACATACTTTCGGCCCTCAGATTTGGATCCTCGCATTCGCCATCCGCCGCGGTCATACATCCCACCTTCTCCAATCATACCACCTGCTGCAATTGGTAAGAAATTCATAAGAGCTTGGTGAGACACTTGAGAGTGTGTGATTCCACCTTCCACCGCCTAGTAGTTGATAGGGATAATATCTTTGTGTTGTCTTTTGTCTTCTACTAACCATGGCAGGTGAGGAATTGGAGGCGCAAGAGTGTGTTTTGAGGGGAGAGCTCACAAGGGTGTTGGATGAGCACCGCCATGCTATTAATGGCGACATTGATAGGAAGCTTGCGGAAACAAATGCTACACTGCAGCAACTCAATGATAGTATCGCAAGGCTCAATACACGCATTGATGGTTTGGCCAATCAACCACGGAACAATGGGCGTGTGGATCCTCATGGTGCAGCCCATGACCATGAGTTTGACAATGATAATGAGGTGCACAACCACGATGCCTTTGATGCACGACAACGGCACCGGTTGAACTTCAACCGTCAAGGTATGAGGGGTAATAACGCTCAGCAACATAATGCATGTGTTAATGATGATCCATATGCTAAAGTCAAGTTCACTATACCATCTTTTGTGGGTGCTTATGATGCTGAAATGTATCTAGATTGGGAGTTGACGGTAGAACAGAAATTTAATGCTCACTTAGTTCCTGAAGTGCATAGAGTTCGGCAAGCCACAAGTGAATTTAAAAACTTCGCCATCATTTGGTGGAATAGAGTATGTACTGATGGATTAGCGCCTACTACTTGGGATGCTTTAAAGGTTGCTATGCGTAATGATTTGTTCCACCTTCTTTAAACGTGACTCGCTTAAGAAATTGCAGCGCTTAAACCAAGGCAATAGATCCGAGAAGAATATTATCGAGCTACTGATTAGTATGTTGCGTTGTAATGTTATTGAGGATGAAGAGACTGCGATGGCATGTTTTATGGAGGATTAACACGTGAAATTCAGGACATAGTTGATTACAAAGACTATAATAGTGTCCCTAGATTGTTTCAACTTGCATGTTTGGCGTAAAAGGAATTGCGAGGACGACAACAGAGGCCAAGGAACAATTTTGGAAGCACGCCTACACCAAGAACAACACCAGTCAAGTTAAAACAGTCCCACCTTCGCCACACGGTCTCTGCCCCTCCTCAAGTAGGGCGCTGCTCAAAGAAGACTTCCGACAACTTCACATGCACCCGAGGTAAGCAACTCTACTAGTGTGCGTGCCCCACCAAGAGTTCTTCTTGGTTGTTTCCACAGCCGACGATCGGGATTATTTGCCACCGTTGCAAGGAATGGGCCACGCCATGAGGGATCGCCAAGTCGTGAAAGCATACCTTGCCACCGCAGACGGAGGTTATGTAAGTGCTAGTGATATTGAGGATGAATATGTACTTGCAGCTAACATTGCAGGTGGAGGAGTCGAAACAGACAGTGATGCTGATGATGTGGAGGAACAAGTAGCTGCTGTTGACACCGGGAACCATATGAGCCTTGTTGCACAACGTCTTTGCCGAGCGACAAGTGGAGAGAGAAGAGCAAAATCAACGGCACAACTTGTTTCAAACCAGATTTTCGTGAAGGAGAGAGCTCGCAGAGTAATCATTGATGGGGAGCTGCAATAACCTTGCAAGTTCTGAGATGGTCAAGAAGCTTGGCTTGGCCACACAGCCACACCCACATCCCTACTACATCCAATGGTTCAATTCGTGTGGTAAGTTAAAGGTAACCCAAGTTGTGAGAGTGCAATTTTCAGTTGGTAATTACAAAGATAGTACCGACTTTGACGTAGTGCCTATGCAAGCATGCTCTTTGTTGCTCGGTAGGCCTTGGATATATGATAATGATGTTTTGCACCATGGTAGAGCTAATACCTACTCGTTCTCACATAGGGGCGAGAAGATTAAGTTGTTGCCTTTGACACCAGCTGAAATTGTGAAAGATGAAGTAGAGCGTGCTAAAGATGAAAGAAACATCAATGAACATGATTTTGAAAATCAGCAAGTAGCAAAACATGTTTTCCCACCTAAAGGGGAGAAAGTGACGCCTAGTTCTAAGTCCGAGGGAATAAAATTGAAGGGGTGTGTTATGCTTGCCACTAAATCTGAACTTACTGAAATTTGTGAAATTTGCAAAGGGTCTCCGTATCCATTAGAAGAAATGCATGTTTCTTTGTCTCCTGTTGCTACTAACCTTTTGCAGGAGAGTGATGACTTTGGGAAAACGACTGAGTCGAGGACGACTCAAATTCAAGAAGGGAGGATGATGAGGACATCGACCCTAAGGATACAACCACGACTTTGAGAAGACCTACGACCGGTTCTGCAGGTTCACGACCAGCTCAGAGGGACTACGACCCAGCTCTGCAGGTCTACGACCACTTCCAGAGGACCCACGACCAGCTTTGCAGGTTTACGACCACTTCCGAAGACCACGACCAGCTCTGCGCAGGTCTACGCACCACTTCCAAGACCTACAACTACTACTTCAACTCAATCTTCCACAGCTTGGACTTATGCCACCGCAATACCATTTTATCCAATTAGACCACGCTACTTTACTCCTACAAGCCGAGCTATGTCTACATGCCCCAAGCGCTGCATTTACATACCATGGTGCTGCGTCACCAATTATTGGCCCACTAGCTATGTAATATATGGGTGACTTGGCCTATAAGGCCCATGTGATGGCCGACCACCCTAGGGGCTGCACTGCTCACGTGAACACGATGCGTGAACAGCCACGCCCTAGGTTCCCACCTCCTCACGTTCCCCCTATATATGTGCGGCCATACGATTTAGGGTTGGGTTTTCTTAGATTATTCGCCACTTTGCGGTTTCGCCGCTTGTTCGGTTTGAGGAACCCCACTTGTGAACTTCATCCATATTCGCAATATATTTCAGATTGCATCATCGTGTTCTTGTGAGTTGCTTCGATTGCTGCGCAGAACCATAACCCTCGTGGTAAGGTCGATCGCGTGCAAGCGTGGTTGATAACGACGATCGTGCGGGTGTAGCGAATTGCGAGGTGAAGATCTGCGGGTCGGAAGCCTCAAAGCGTCAACGTCCTTACGACGAAACAAATAGAACCTATCGGAAGATCGGGCCACCGTGATTCATCAGTTGCTAGGGTTTGGATTGAGTGTGTGCTCACATGGTGAGCTTTGTCCTCCTAGATGGAGTGGCTGTAAACAACAATCATCCATCTCAAATCAATCCAACCAGATTTCACAAGATGAGTCCTTTTGTGTTGTTCGTTTCAATTTGATGATTTTAGGGCTTTTCTTGATCTGCAAGTTTTCCCTTGGTTTCTTGCCTTGATCTAACTTGCTGTGACATGTGGGAACCCATCTAGGATCATCTTGATCATCAATCACCCACGAGCAAGTCTTTAGATCATATTTCGATTTTGACTTGGTTTTGGGGCACCCTTTGTTCAAACTAAAAAAGATAGGAACTTTGGCATGGATCTCTGCGATCTTTGATTGGAATAGTTTGCTAATATCTTAGAGAAGGTGTGTCTCAAGTTTCGCGGAGTTTACCCTTGTAGATCAAAAGTTAGACCGATTTGAGGTTTGGTTTTCGGGCTGATTTAACTGTTCTAGGATAATTGGTAATACCGCCCTTGAACAGAGGTATTACCGATCGTTGGTAATACTGCTCATAGACAGAGGTGTTACCGATAATTGGTAATACCGTCCATAGACAGAGGTATTACCGATTTCCCTTATTTCTACAGCACTTCCTCGGTTTTGTTTGCTGAGCTTTGGGGGTTAGGAGTGGATTCAATACAAGACTTCCTCTATGCTTAGTCATTGATCTTCTTAGCTCTCATAGCTATTGGAGAGATTTACAAATTGAATCCAATCTTTGTGAAAAGAATTTGAGCTCCTATTCACCCCCCTCTAGTCACCTATTTCGGTCCAACACATTTCCTCCATACATAACTCTATTATAGTCTTCCTTCGTTTGAAATGGCCGAGGATAACTTTTTGGAATCATGTAGTTCGTTCATCACCTATGTTGGCAAAGAAGGACCATACAATGGTTCGAGCGCCCAACTAACACACAGGATGAAATTTCCGGTACGCGCTACAACACAATAATCCTATATCATACTTCATAATAATGCATCTCGAATTGACTATACCTATATATGTAATTCTATTTTTGCAGTGCCGCCAGCAAAAAAATAATGAGCGATGTGCAATCTACGTTAGCCATCATATGTAGCAAATCATTAGTGCTAAGCAGAAGGATCCCGAGGTTTGTCAATCTCGAAATAATTATTTTCTAATTATAAATTTAAATATATATGCGCACCACTTTGCTCTTTCTTGCTAGCAGCGTGACTTGATGATAGATTTAGATGGACTCGTGCTATGATGAGATCAGGACATTCGAGGGAAGCTCGCAGCCTTTATCATGTCGTAAATCATTAATGACAAAGGAGAGTTTCACTCCGTCACGTAATTCGTAGTTTCACACAAACAATTGACTCAATTGTAATCCAATTGTAACTATAGCGACAATACTTGAACAAATTCGATCTTTTGTAATTTATTTTGAATAATGATCACTTTGAGTTGTCAACAATTGATTATCTGTGATGTATCTGTTTTCTGCATGCTTGTTTTCAGAGGGCATGGCTAGCAATTCCTATGGCTGGCCAAAAATCAGCAAAAAGTAGTTAGGGTAATGAACTATCATAGACGGTTTTTTCTTAAAACTGTCTGTGAAGGCATAGTATCACAGATGGTTTCTATTAAAAACCATCTGTGATACGTAGAATATCATAGACGGTTCTATTTAAGAATCTTCTGTGATACGTAGAAATATCACAAACGGTTTGTAAATAGAACCGTCTATGATATTTCTACGTATCATAGATGGTTTTTAAATAGAACCGTTTGTGATATTCTCGTATCACAGATGGTTTTTAATGAAAACCGTCTGTGATACTATGCCTTCACAGACGGTTTCAATAACAAACCGTCTGTGATATTCGTATCATAGACAGTTTTTGAACCGTCTGTTATCACAGACGAACATTTTTAGATGGTTCAAAAATCGTCTGTGATGACGGTTCTGAACCGTCTGTGATGAGGTGATCCGTAGTAGTGTGGTTTGGTCGGAACCGGGTTGGACTCGATCGGTCCGAACGACAGCAGCAGATCGGATGGTCGAGACGGCTTGTGATCAAATCAAATGGTCCAACATGATAGAGTTCGTTCGAACTGGTCAAATCGACTTCGCTCAAATCGAACGGTCTGCACGGCCTCAGCCAAGTCGGACGGTTCGAATGGGTCGAGCTAGGGTTTTGATTTTAGTTTTGACCGAAAATAGAACTAGTTTGACTAGGCTAATAAAAATAGCAATAAATTTCTAAAAATTCTAAAAGGTTTTGTGGGTGTTCTCAGGTTCAACTAGGACTTAGGTAAATTTGGTTCGGCCACTGTTCGCCTTCCATTTGTCTGAAATAAATTATTTTCGAAATCGTCCTTAGTAACTTGGTTTGGATTTTGATGGGGTCAAATTAACTTCTAAATTTTTTTTGAAAAACTATATTAATCTGTGATAAATAATCTAGTATTTTATAAAATTATTTCCAGAGATTTTTATACACACATTTCTCTAGAATCAATTAGAAACTTGATTTCAAGTCAAAAGTTTGAATTTCAAAGAAAACTTTTAGAAAACCAAGTGCAAACTCATCAAATTTAACAAAAGTTTTTGAAATCACAAACTTTTATACATTTGAAACACAAACCATAGTTTGAGATGTTACAGATATACTCATCATAGTACTGGCTGTAGGTTTCTAGTACTTCAATCCGGGATATCTCGCATGCCGATCAATAAGATAATGGAATCTCTGGATGCTACTTTCTTTGAGAATATATTTCCTATGAAGAATTCACATTGAATATAACTCCTGAACCTACCGCTCCAATTGAATATATTGAACACACACACGAACATGTACCTAAGGAGGGTGATGGTGTTGTAGATCGTCGAAGGAGCTAGAGACAAAGGACTCAAAAATCTTTTGGTGATGACTTCACTGTGTACCTTGTGGATGATGTTCCCAAATCTATTTCAGAGGCATATACATCTCCTGATGCAGAGTACTAGAAGTATGCGGTCCGTAGTGAAATGGATTCCATTATCGCTAACGGAACTTGGGAAATCTCTAATTGTAACACCCCAGTCTGAGGGTCTGGAATGCTACTAAACTAACATATTAACACAACTAAAGCAGAAGATAAAATTCTAAATTTCGGCAGTACCTCCCCTGTATAGATCGCTATACCAGAGGTTCCAATAGTCATATAACAAGTACATAAAGGAAACACTAAGAACATGAGCATCACAGGACTATAGTCAGGTTCCAAGCATTTTAATCAAAAAGATGATCGAAGATCATCCACAGTACTCAGTCAATCATAACGAGGAAGAAGCTATCAACCATAGCCACCTTCAATTATTACAGTTCATTAATTCTCGGATGGGTGGTAGAATCAAACTCTATTATCAAAATTTTGGAGTATGTTGAAGTGAACAAAAGTGAATGCCTACTCCCTCCCAAAATGGCCATCGTCAACGATCACCTAAGACAAACAAACAAAGCAAGAGTGAGTCTGAGACTCAGCAAGTACAGTGATTAAATGAATAATACATATAACAACCATGATCATGTGAACATCATTAAAGTGTATGAAATAAGCACAGAACGAACACTTGAATGAATGGAATGAATGATTTGGACGAAATCAAGGGACTACACACATGCAAATACCGGTATTGCTGGTGACACACCCGTCGGTGTTCACCTAAGCCTGCAATTAACAAAATACGGGGATCCAAGCCCCCATACGAAGAACGTTTCGTACGGGTGTCCCAAACTGCCCACATTGGAATGGTGGGTCTTACGTGCCCATACTGGAATTGATGGGTCTTAAATAATGATCCACTCCCGTGGATTGAAACATGTATTATGGATGCATGGTATGACATATGAACATTGAAATTACATGCTCTCTATTCATGGAGGTAACACAAATGGATTGAATACGAACTAGTAAATATTAACATGGTACTTAGAAATACAATACCAACCACAAGCGTACAACATGTCATAATCATAGGAACACTAAGGTACTTGCCTTCCGCGCTGCGACACGTTAGTAGGCAATTGCGGTGCTCCCAAACCTGAAGCTTCACCTCCTAACAAATAAATAACTGAAATAAGGATACGATGAACACGACATTACTAAATAATGTTCTACAACGCTTCTTCGGCGATTCAATATTTAACTAGAAGCTCTAAAATGGAAACCAACGCAATCTGCCCCAAACCGCCCCTGGGCAGCAGCACAATAATCAGCATAACTCTTGATCTGGAACTCCGAATGAGGTGAACCCAGTTTCTGCGGACTCTTAACTGACAAATCTACAATACTCTAGTTGACAAGATAATTTAATTCGGCCATTTAGAACGCTAACAGACATATGAACGTTCAGCACAGAAAAACTGTCTACAGAATAAACAGCAGCGCTAAAATGACCATAACTTTTAATCTATAACTCCGAATTGATCAATATTTATCAATCCGGAAAGGTTATCAAATTACCTACAATAACCTAGTTGGGAGAAATCCCAGATTCTGCCAATTACAATTTCATAATTTACGAATTATCACAACAGTTTAATCTCGTCAGGAATCTAGACAGCAGAAACTAAAACGGTGATATATATTGACTCGAACGTCGGAATTAGGTGCTCTTGATGGCCACGGAAAGCTAAGAATAACACCTAACTTTCACTAAGAGATGGGCATCTCGAATTCTGTCACTAAGGACTCGAAATCATCCACGCAACTAACTGGACAGAACGGGACTACAGCAGAAACCATTCGATCCAAACAAATCTGATCCAAATCGCAATTACCAACAAATCAACAACTAAGAATGACAACCGTTACCCTTAAAGATCCCAGGAAGTCGATGAACAAGCTCCCCCAAGAACCTCCCCTTCCCCTCCCTCCTTTCCTTCTCTTGGTCGGCCACCAAGAGCAGCTCCAAATGTGGCCCGGTTGGAGGAAGGAACAAGGACAGCAGGGAGGCGCCACCAAGGAGGAAGAAACTGGGAGGGCAAGAGGCGTCACCATGGAGGAAGAAGCAGGGAAGGGCGGCCTGGAGATGCAGCAGCAAGGGGCGGCGGCCAACCATAAAATGGGGGCGGCGGCCAGGCAAAAAGAAGGCATAGGGTTGGGGAAAACTTAGGGCAAGAACATCCCTCCCCCACCTTTGGATCTTAAGGCAACATCCTCCACCCTTGGATCTCAAGGCTAGCCCCCATGGGCCTATTCGGTTCTCTCCTTGGGCTTGTTGGCCAAGGGCCCAAGCCCAGGGTAGGGTAGAACAGATGAACAAATCCCCTCCTTTACTCTGAATTAACCGAGTGATCAAACTTCTGCCTCACAACCTGTTCGGGGTATTACATTCTACCCCCCTTAGCAGGATTCGACCTCGAATCTAAACGTTGATCTACGAGAAGGGAATCCAGGATTTGAAAATTGAAAAATGAAGAACACTCACCTGAAGTGAACAAGTCCGGAAATTGCTCGCGCATGCGAGACTCCAGTTCCCAAGTGGCCTCTTTCTCAGTCTGATGAGACCAAAGAATCTTGACATGCTTCAAAGTCTTGTTCCTCAGAACCCGCTCTGACTCCTCTAGAATTTTCACTGGTCGAGACTCAAAGGTAAGATCTTGCTCCAATATCAAAGGTTCCAACGGAATCACATGTTCTGGGTCTCTCAGGTACTTCCTCAGCATGGATACATGAAACACATTATGAACTCCTTGCATAGACTCGGGAAGATCCAGACGATAGGCCAACTTCCCAATTCGTGCCACAATTGGAAATGGCCCAACGTACCTTGGGCTAAGCTTCCCTTTGGTACCAAAGAGCACTACACCCCTGATAGGCGATACCCTCAAAAGAACCTGATCCCCCACTTCGAATTCCAAATCTCGCCTTCGACATCAGATAGCTCTTCCGCTTCGGCTCGAGCAAACTAATGATTCTTTCTAACCTCTGCCACTCGCCACAGTTCTTGAACCCAATCGGGACCCAAAGCGCCGCTCCCAACCGCATCCCAAAGACAACGGGATCTGCACTTCCGCCCATAGAGAACCTCAAACGGTGCCGCTCGAATGCTAGCATGGTAACTGTTGTTATAGGCGAATTCTGCCAAAGCTAGGTGGTCTTCCCAGCCTCCCTTCCAAGACATAACACAACATCTGAGCATATCCTCCAGTGTCTGAATGGTGCGTTCAGATTGACCATCTGTTTGGGGGTGAAAAGCGGTACTTAGACGAAGCTGTGTGCCCAACGCACTTTGCAAACTCTCCTAGAACTTGGAGACGAACTTGGCATCTCGATCCGAAACAATGGTCTTGGTTACCCCGTGCAACCGCACTATCTCTCGCACATAGAGAGGAGCCAAATCACTTGCTGAGTTGGTTGTGCGAATAGGTATGAAATGTGCAGACTTACTGAACCGGTCCACTATGACCCAAATAGCGTCCTTCCCTCGCTGGGTGCGAGGTAAACCAACTACAAAATCCATGGAGATGTCATCCCATGGCCAAACTGGAACCTCCAAAGGTTGCAACAAACCTGCTGGTCGCTTATGCTCGGCCTTGACCCGCTGACAAACTCCACAAGATGCTACATATTGAGCTATATCGACCTTCATCCTTTTCCACCAAAAGCTCTTCTTCAAGTCCTTATACATCTTGGTCTCACCAGGATGTACGGTATATGGAGTATGATGTGCTTCCCTCAGAATTTCATCTTTGACTTGAGCCTCCTGTGGCACACAGAGGCGGCCTTTAAATCTCAACGCACTGTAATCGTCAACACCGAAGTGGCCTTGTTTGCCCTCATCTATCGTTTCCTCACTCATTTGGAGCATCCGATCATCTTTGTTGTGCCTCCGTACTCGATCCGAATGGTGACTCAAGAAGCAAACGAGTCTCAGTCTGCGGTACCGCAAAGCAAAAGGAGATATCCATACGCTCAAAATCGGCAATAAGACAACTGAGAGTAGGAGGTGTCGCCTTGCGACTCAGGGCATCTGCTACAACATTCGCCTTGCCCGGGTGATACTGAATTGTGAGATCATAGTCTTTTATCAACTCTAACCACCTCCTCTGTCTCAGGTTCAAATCTTTCTGGGTAAAGATGTATTTCAGACTCTTATGATCAGTGAATATGTCACACGATTCACCGTACAAGTAATGGCGCCAGATCTTCAAAGCAAGAACCACTGCGGCCAGCTCTAAATCATGAGTAGGATAATTCTGCTCATGTTTCTTCAACTGTCTCGATGCATAGGCAATCACCTTGCCATCCTGCATGAGCACACAACCGAGTCCAACTCTAGACGATCTCAATAAATAGTGAACCGCTTCTGGCTCGGGAAAAGTAAGAACTGAGCGGTCACCAATCTATCTTTCAAAGTACAAAAGCTACGCCACACGCATCGACCATCAAATTTGACACCTTTCGTGTCAATTTAGACATCGGTCTAGCAATGGTTGAGAAACCCTCCACGGCTAACCGGTAATAGCCACTAAACCCGAAAACTCCTCACTTCCTTAACATTGGTGGCCTCTTCCATTCTACCCTTTGTTGAGATCTTGCCGATCAATCAAATACCCTCTTGATTGATTACATGGCCCGAAACCCAACTTCGTAAATCCGAATTCACACTTCTTGACTTGGCATAAAATTGGTTCTCTCTTAAAGTTTCGAGAACCAATCTCAAATCTTGACCATGATCCTTTTCTGTCTTGGAATAGATCAATATATCATTGATGAATACCACAACGAAATCATCAAGGTATTGGTGCAGCATACTGTTCATGGCTTCCATGAAAACTGCAGGAGCATTTATTAGTCCAAAAGACATAACCTTGTACTCATAATGGCCATACCTCGTAGAGAAAGCCGTCTTCTCGATGTCTTGCTCCCAAACTCGAATTTGATTATAACCTGACTGAAGGTCAATCTTGGAGAATACTTTAGCTCCCTTCAGCTGATCAAAGAGATCCTCAATGCGGGGCAAAGGATATTTATTCTTCATAGTAGCTTGATTAAGAGCCCGATAATCCATGCACATACGCCAACTGCCATCTTTCTTCTTAGTGAATAAAACAGGCGCTCCCCATGGTGAAACACTACGCCGAATCATATCTTTGGATAAAATATCGTCCAATTGCTTCTTCAACTCCTCTTGGAAGGGTCGTGCCAACCGGTATGGAGACATTGAAATAGGTCGAGTTCCCAGAATAAGATCAATCTAGAACTCTACCTTCCGCTCTAGTGGCATCCCAGGAAGCTCCACAGGAAAAACATCAGGAAACTCATTCACCACAGGAATCTCCTCGATGCGATGTGAGGAATCAGCCTTCTCGCTGAGAGACCAAAGCAACCCAATGGTTGAGGCCCGAAGTCCGGGAAACAGACTAGCCAACACGAATAAGGAATCAGATGGTGCGCTGCCTTGGAACACTAGTTCTTCACCGAACGGAGCTTGCAAAGTCACCGTCTTCCAAAAGCAACATATCTTGGCACGGTAAGTGAATAACCAGTCCATGCCCAGAATAACGTCAAACGGTGACAACTGAATTGCCATAAGGTTAGCAGTGAAGTTCTCATCATCAATAGTGATAGAACAGCCCGGACATGCCATAGAGCTAGAAATAAGACCCCCCAGAGAACTGACTACCACAGACTCAGAAATACGCTGCAACCTCAAACTCGCCCTTCTAGCAAACTCCAGAGACACAAAAGAATAGGTAGCCCCAGAATCAAAGAGAACTAAAGCATCATGCGAATCAACTAGCAAAGTACCTGTCACCACGTCAGGACGACCCAGAGTCGCTGGAGTAGGCATGGCGTAAACTCCCGGTGGTGCCGGAGCAGAAGACGCACCGACACTCTAAGTAGGGTGAACAAGAGCTGCAGCAAGTGAAATGAGCGTCGGTGGTGCAGACGGAACGGGGTTCCAGTAGAACCCTGCAGGAGGTGCAGGAGTAAATGTCTTTGAATGAGCCCATCTCAAGAGAATCGAGGTGCGAGGAACAAAGAATTAGGGTGCGAATCAAGCCCGAGGAGCACCGGAAAGCAGAATCGCTGGGGTGGCTCCCATTTGATAAGGCTCGTTGGATTCTATTTGCATACTGACAACTTGTGGCCTTCCCGGCCACACTGACGACATGTCCCTTTGAAAGAACACTCCGATGCCTGGTGCTCTCCACCACACCTAAAGCATTTCATACCTTGACCTGGAGCAGGGCGCATCTGACGGGTGGATGACGAAGAACGTGGCGCCGGCGAAGTAGATCGCCACTATGAACAGACGAGCATCTTGATTCCCTGAAACCTCTTGGGAGTGGGTCGCTGAGAAGACCCACCTCCCCCACCAAAACTCCGCTTCTGGCCACCACCAGAACCACCAGTAAGGACAGGGCCACTAGCAGCATGCCTCTGAGAAGAAAGATCTCTCTCGGCTCCATTCCCTGGCACCCCGCCGACCACGGAGCTGAAATCACGCAGCGATCGCCCCTTAGCGTGGCGATACTCTAATGAGGCCCTGCGGAACCTCTTGGCCTTCTCTCGATCATCATTGGCCACAGCGGGTACAAAGCGTACCAGATTGTTGAATCCAGCCTCGTACTCTGACACTGACATCTTCCTTTGAACAAATGTCATCAGTGACTGCTCCATCCTCTCAACAAAGGAATCCGGATAGAATTTTGTCTTGAACTGCTCCACGAATACCTCCCAAGTGACTAGTCCCTGCACTAGGGTCCTAGCAGATAGAACCCCCTCCCACCAGATATCAGCTTGGCCCTTCAAATTGAAAGGTTACGGCGCCTTCCTGCTACCAAGTCATCTCTAAGGCACCAAACTGTCTCTCCATGTACCGCAACCAATCTGCGGCTGAACCGAGTACTGCTCCGCCTAAGGTGTCCAAACGGTGACATCCACTCATGAGACTCATCCTCGCCTCGGGGATTTGCTACAAAGAAGAAGTTCATAACTAGTCTGTTGCAGCAGTAGGGCTGCTGCACTTGTCGACGGAGTTCTGGTTCTCCCTCGAAGATTCGAATGATAGCGGTGACGCGCTCGAGCCTGCGTGCGGTGCAAAGTGAAGCAACCCCCTCGCAAAGACCAAGAGTCTCCTCGGACGAAGATGAAGACACAGCCGGTTCGCGTCCACGACCATGGCCACGGCCCGGTGGACGACCACGACCACGGGTCGCTCCACGACCATTGCCTCTACCCCTCGCCATCTAAGAACACCAAAGCATAAAACTGAACGTTTAGCTTAACAGTATTAGAAGCACAGAAACAATTCAACAATTACTCAACGGATAAGTCATAACAATAGAAATACGGAAATCATGAATTACCCATCCTACCTACTGTGCACAGTGTGTCATTTTAATAGATTAATTACCACGGACCTAAAGCCCGCTCTGATACCAACTGTAACACCCCAGTCTGACAAGGGCCTGGAATGCTACTAAACTAACATAGTAACACAACTAAAGTAGAAGATAAAATTCTAAATTTCGGCAGTACCTCCGCTGTATAGATCGCTATACCGAAGGTTCCAATAGTCATATAACAAGTCCATAAAGGAAACACTAAGAACATGAGCATCACAGGACTATAGTCAGGTTCCAAGCATTTTAATCAGAAAGATGATTGAAGATCATCCACGAGACTCGATCAATCATAACGAGGAAGAAGCTATCAACCACGACCACCTTCAATTATTACAGTTCATTAATTCTCGGATGGGTGGTAGAATCAAACTCTATTATCAAAATTTTGGAGTATGTTGAAGTGAACAAAAGTGAATGTCTACTCCCTCCCAAAATGGCCATCGTCAACGATCACCTAAGACAAACAAACAATGCAAGAGTGAGTGCGAGACTCAAAGCAAGTCTGATGATTAAATGAATAATACATATAACAACCATGATCATGTGAACATCATTAAAGTGTATGAAATAAGCACAGAACGAACACTTGAATGAATGAAATGAATGATTTGAATGAAATGAAGGGACTACACACATGCAAATACCGGTATTGCTAGTGACACACCCGTCGGTGTTCACCTAAGCCCGCATTTAACAAAATACGGAGATCCAAGCCCCGTACGAAGAACGTTTCGTACGGGTGTACCAAACTGCCCACATTGGAATGGTGGGTCTTACGTGCCCATACTGGAATTGATGGGTCTTAAATAATGATCCACTCCCGTGGATTGAAACATGTATTATGGATGCATGGTATGACATATGAACATTGAAATTACATGCTCTCTATTCATGGAGGTAACACAAATGGATTGAATACGAACTAGTAAATATTAACATGGTACTTAGAAATACAATACCAACCACAAGCGTACAACATGTCATAATCATAGGAACACTAAGGTACTTCTCTTCCACGCTGCGACACGTTAGTAGGCAATTGCGGTGCTCCCAAACCTGAAGCTTCACCTCCTAACAAATAAATAACTGAAATAAGGATACAATGAACACGACATTACTAAATAACGTTCTACAACGCTTCTTCGGCGATTCAATATTTAACTAGAAGCTCTAAAATGGAAACCAACGCAATCTGCCCCAAACCGCCCCTGGGAAGCAGCACAATAATCAGCATAACTCTTGATCTGGAACTCCGAATGAGGTGAACCTAGTTTCTGTGGACTCTTAACTGACAAATCTACAATACTCTAGTTGACAAGATAATTTAATTCGGCCAATTTAGAATGCTAACAGACATATGAACGTTCAGCACAGAAAAACTGTCTACAGAATAAACAGCAGCGCTAAAACGACCATAACTTTTAATCTATAACTCCGAATTGATCAATCTTTATCAATCCGGAAAGGTTATCAAATTACCTACAATAACCTAGTTAGGAGAAATCCCAGATTCTGCCAATTACAATTTCATAATTTACGAATTATCACAACAGTTTAATCTCGTCAGGAATCTAGACAGCAGAAACTAAAACGGTGATATCTTTTGACTCGAACGTCGGAATTAGGTGCTCTTGATGGCCACGGAAAGCTAAGAATAACACCTAACTTTCACTAAGAGATGGGCATCTCGAATTCTGTCACTAAGGACTCGAAATCATCCACGCAACTAATTGGACAGAACGGGACTACAGCAGAAACCATTCGATCCAAACAAATCTGATCCAAATCGCAATTACCAACAAATCAACAACTAAGAATGACAACCGTTACCCTTAAAGATCCCAGGAAGTCGATGAACAAGCTCCCCCAAGAACCTCCCCTTCCCCTCCCTCCTTTCCTTCTCTTGGTCGGCCACCAAGAGCAGCTCCAAATGTGGCCCGGTTGGAGGAAGGAACAAGGATAGCAGGGAGGCGCCACCCAGGAGGAAGAAACAGGGAGGGCAAGAGGTGTCACCAGGGAGGAAGAAGCAGGGAAGGGCGGCCTGGAGATGCAGCAGCAAGGGGCGGCGGCCAACCAGAAAATGGGGGCGACGGCCAGGCAAAAAGAAGGCATAGGGTTGGGGAAAACTTAGGGCAAGAACATCCCTCCCCCACCTTTGGATCTTAAGGCAACATCCTCCACCCTTGGATCTCAAGGCTGCTCCCCCATGGGCCTATTCGGTTCTCTCCTTGGGCTTGTTGGCCAAGGGCCCAAGCCCAGGGTAGGGTAGAACAGACGAACAAATCCCCTCCTTTACTCTGAATTAACCGAGTGATCAAACTTCTTCCTCACAACCTGTTCGGGGTATTACACTAATTGTCCATTTGGTTGTAAGCGAGTTGGATGCAAGTGGGTGTTCAAGAAGAAGCTTAGGCCTGATGGTACTATCGAAAAGTACAAGGCTCTACTTGTGGCTAAAGGTTATACTAAAAAAAGAGGGTGATGATTTATTTGATACTTACTCACCTGTTGCTAGATTAACCACTATTCAAGTACTATTATCCTTGGCTGCCTCACATGGTCTTATTGTCCATCAAATGGTCGTAAAGATAGCTTTCAAAATGAAGAGATGGATGAGGAAATTTACATGGAACATCCTAATGGATTTGTAGTACCTAGACAAGACAGCAAGGTCTATAAGTTATTGAAATCTTTGTACGTTCTCAAACAAGCACCTAAGGAATGGCATGAGAAGCTCGATAGAACTTTGACATCTATGGGGTTTGTAGTAAATGAAGCCGATAAATGTGTATACTTCCGCTATAGTGGGGATAAAGGATTAATTCTATGGTTGTATGTTGATGACATACTTATCTTTGGGACAAACATTGATGTGATTAATGATGTTAAGTTATTTTGATCCCAAGGTTTGACATGAAAGATTTGGGAGAGGTTGATGTTATTTTAAACATCGAGTTGACCAAGGGCGAGAATGGGATTACCTTCTTGCAATCCTATTATGTGGAAAATGACTTGAGCCGTTTTGGCTATATGGAAAGCAAGTCCTGTGGGGACCCCGAGATCGGATCCGTGTCAAGCTAAGTAATTACGCTGAAAGAGCCCAATACTTAACACGAAACGAAAATGATTCCGAGTACCCGGATAGGTGTTTCATGTTAGCTCCCAAGGATCAGTGACTAACATGCATATATCCAAACACAACATTGTATTCACATCCATACACAATATACAAAAATAAAGAAAATGTAAATACAATATCATTGAAAAGAAACATAATATACAAGTTTGCATAAGAGGGCCAATCGGCCAAAAGTAATTATCAACTGATAAATCGCAGCGGAAGACAAACTTAAAATAAAAGGGGAATAACCAAGTTGGCATGCCCACAATCCCACAAGCAACCAACTGGGATTAAAGTCGTAGCGTCTGAAGTACTTTACCCAATTTGAATGACTTCTCACCTGAACAAATGGACAATTTTTAAGTACAAAGTTGTACTCGCGAGACTTTTCAAGAAAAATAGGGATGCATGTAAGTATCAAAGGAAGGCTACTACACTAGTCAATTTTCAGTATAAAGCAAGTTTTGCAACTAGATAAACAATATAGATTCAAATTGCCATTTCTAAAACATTTAGAAAACATGGTATAACAGTAAGTAATGATCATCAATAGTATAATCTCCAAAAATAATCAACATACGAATATACCATTCGTGACACAATTCATTCCATAACCAATTAACATGCGTACATCGCGTTCAAGATATCATTTCAGATTTGAACAAACTAACATAATGACACACATTTTTAACCATAACCCCAAACTTAACTTCCCATAAGCTAACTGTGCATGCTTTCCCACAAGTGATGTCCATAACCGGGGACACGGCTATTCGAATAGATTTATTTGACTCTACAGAGTTGTACAGCTTTACCCACACGATATGCATACCTCGTAATGTTGGCCAATGCACTCTTCCTTTGGAGTGTGACTGAGGTAGCATAACGAGGCCGTTACAATGTCATGTCCTAACTATCAAACCACCCGAGGACAGTCCCATGGCAGACAGTATAGTCGCCTAAACCACAGGGGAACCTCGTTGTGTAAGTAAGTCCCTTGCGCAGTTTCACGGCAAACGCAAAAGACCCTTAAGGGCAAGAAAATAAAAGTGTAACATGCCCCCACCAGATTGGCAAGAGAGCCATTAAAACCAAACAACAACAATTGCCAATTTGATTGTGTTTTGATAGCTAACACACAACAAATTATTAAGCCAAGCCATCGCCCATAAACCCGGCGTGTGGTTGTACGTAAGACTTGGTTCATCACACCACAGACCGGTCCTCAAATACCCAGATGGCGCTACATGAATCCGGGACCACCCCTTCATTACCCTATCACCCGTCCAAGTCCAACACATAACAACCCATCAACAAGTTTATAAAATTCAGATACAAAGATCTGGACATTCTCCTCAAATTCAATATAATCAAATCCACATAATCCTCAAATTTCATTTAAGATTCAATTCGATCTATCGGCCGATGGACTAGCTCCATCAACCGCGTTATCGACTACCACTACTAGCACGACTAAGCATCGTTCTACAAATTAGCAGACAAACCCATATAACATATAGCCTTAATCATTCAAGGTAAAAGGGTAATCAACATTCAAAGGAGGGCCAATGCAGCAAGTAGGGGATTAACTACTTCTACCCATGAATATACCTTTCAACATAGCATGCAATTGAGATATTAAAACCATTCAAAACATTTTAAAATCAGTAGGAGCAATATGTTCAAGAGGAGGGTGCTCGCACCTTTACTATACCACTTGTTCAATCTCAGGTTACACTCATGAATATATATTTGTATCGTCGAGATATCTATCGAAAGAACGATATTGCAATTAACACCAATTAAGCCAAAAAATCAAAGTACTCAAAAATGCTTGAAATTTATACAGTAAGTAGATCACAATTTTAGATGAATTTAGGTGAAAGAATTACTCCATTTGGATTTACTATGTGAAAGTTATGATGGTTTGAATCTCAGTTTCCAATATGTCTTAATTCATGTAATTTAATTATTTGGCCAAAATTTGTAGAGTAGTGGTGAGGCAAAGTATTACATATATAAATAGAGGATAATATTATAAGACCAAAGTAGTTGAGTTTACCTCATTTGGAGTTTTTATGAATTAGTTATATATTTTCAAAGTTATCACCTTTTTCTATAGTAAAAATAATAGAGTTAATGGATCATTTTTCCAAAACTACCTTCTCTGTTATAGAGACATGTTTGAAACCTATTTTAAAATAAATTTCACTTAAAAGGAAAATTATGAAAACTGGTTTCATCCATTTTCTAGTGTATAAATAAATGGGTTTTGGATCAATCTCCAATAACTATATTTTCTGTGATAGGGACAAGTTTGAAACCTATTTTCATATATAGCTCATTTAAAATTAAAAATAACAAAATTGGTTTCACTGTTTTTGGAGTTAGAATGAATTAGTTATGCAATTATCAAATTAATACAATTTCCAGTGTATAACAAAATCATTTCTGAATTTTCTTAAGTATGAATTACTTTTTGTACCGGGTCCAACTAGCCTTAGAGACTGACAAGCGGGACCGGCCTCAAGGGTTTGACCCAGTCCACATTGACTCGGTCTCGGCCGCAACTTCGCTGAAAGCGTATTTAAGAAAATACGTCTTCTACTCCAGAATGTGTAAATTCATTCCAAGCATACAAAGAATACACTTTGCATAAGCAAATACGCACATGATACTCTACACATCCTCTTAACTGGCTAATCGAGCCCACATGCCAATGACTTAGTAGCTTAACCGTTGTCCACTTAAAAATTCTAAACACGGTTTAAAAAGTGGGACCTACAAGTCATATGCTCAACACTAAACCTGATTAGCCCTAATCCAAAAGAGATTTGGTTAAAAAAATCGCTACCGTTTCGGACGGTAATCCGACAACGCGCGCATGGCTTCACCGGAGGCTCGCCAGCGCGGTGGTCCATGGCCGCATGATCCAAGGGCACGGTTGGAAACACAATAGCTGTGCGCTTCTAATGGCACCGACGGTGACCTCTACGGCGGCCCATAGCGGTGGCGTGCCGGAGAATGGTGGCTGTGAACCTACGGTGCAAGTGCATGTGACGGCTCGGTGCAAAATTGAACTAATCAAAGCATGCTTAAGCTACAAGGGGTTTCCCTGAGGCTCACTAGAGAGGTGGAGTGGCCAGTGAAGCTCGTGAAGAAGCGGTCGTCACTAATGGCGGCGGCAGTGATGCGGCTCCTGAGGAGGGGACTACCTGCTCAAGGAAACCGAAAAATACTTGCTTAGAAAGCTTGAGTGAGGTCAAAAGATGTTCACCAAGCAAGGAATTGAAGAACCACTCACTGGAACGGCAATGGGAAGGAAAAGGATACTTCTGGCCGAAAATGGGGAAAACTCCAAATTAGTAAGCTCCTGCGAAGCATTGATAAAATTGGTTGAGGGGAACTAATAACCATATCCACGCACATGATATGACGCGCAAAAACGAGAAGGAAACTCACCGGAGATGAGAAATGGATTAAGGGTGGCATTCGGTGCACGCCCTGGAGCTACCGAGAGCACGAGATGGCCCCGGGCTCTATAAGCAAAGGCAAAGGCTCAGATGAGCTAAAATGGAGATGGCATACAAGGTGAAGTAGAATGGCACCATCGCGGCGAAGCTTATCGGGACGAGGAGAGCTCAAGGCCTCCTTCTCTCCCACGGCCGCAGAGAGAAGTGAGGGGAGAGAGGGAGGTGGCACCCGTTTTGTGCGAGATGGATGACGCAGGAAGAAGCGGCGTGAGGCAGGGAAGACCTGGGACTGGCTATCATGGGCGGTGTCTCACGGCGTTTCGCCACACAAACGGAGGCGCGGCAGAGCTCGGTGGGCGCGTGGCGCGTGGCTCCTGAGCGCGAGCCTGCCCAAGGAAGGGGACGAGCCCGACATGTGGGGCCAGGTGGTCAGACGCACAAGGAGGTGCGGTGCGGCGAGTGGGTTCGGCTGGACCAATGCATAACGGGCTCGATCGGTTTCATCAGGACCGCACGATCACGAACGGACGGCTCAAATCAAGAGGCAACTCCGGGTGGTCCGAACGGCTACGCGATCCTGGCCACTCATTTCAGATCGGACGATGACGAGTTGGTGCGTTTAGGTGGTTGGGTGCGATCAGTTCAAAGCAGTCCGGCTCGGGTCAAAACAGTGACCGGTCCGGTCGAATGTACAGTGCTAAGCCTAAGGTTTTAAAATCAGTTGACCAAATAAACAACAAGTTTGACTAGGGCTTAAGAAATAGAAACAAAATTCTAAAAATTCTGAATTAATTCAAGGGTGTTCCTGGGACATCCTAGTTCCCAAATAAAATTTGAAAACCCACTATTCATGATTTAATTTGTATACTTTAAATTCAAACTTGGGATAGGTTATTGATTCGAGTTTGAATTTTCTTTGGGTCAAAGTAAGTTCCAAAAATTTTGGAAAAATTATATTAAATCATGATAATTATTCTAGTATTTGAATAAATTATTTCTAGAAGATAATCATAAGTTTTTATTCTTGATTTCTTTTGGAGTTTAGATTTAAGTTATAGGTTTAAACTTTAATTGAGATTTTCCAAGTGCAATATATGATGCAAATGTTTCCAAAAGTCATGCATGCTGATAAGATGTATACTATTTATCATTAATTAACTTGGGGATGTTACAAGTCCTCTCCAACACCCTATGATCCTAGTTTAACACTTCAAAAGAACCGAAGACTAGGAAAGGACCAATTGAGGTACTCTCAGATTATTGGTTCACTCATGTACTTGACTAGTGCTACCCGTCCTAACATCTCTTTTGTTGTAAGAAAATTGAGCCGATTTAATGCTAATTCGGGAAATGATCATTGGCGCGCACTTGAGCGGGTTATGTGCTATTTGAAAGGTACAATGAGTTACAGGATTCACTATACTATGTATCTTGGTGTACTTGTGGGATATAGTGATTCCAATTGGATTTCTTATGCTGATGAGATAAAGGTTACAAGTGGATATGTATTCACTCTAGACCATGCTGACGAGGTCAACCTTGGAGGTAGAACTCACAATGCTAGACACAACCACTATTAAGGTAGAATAGCTACGAGAACTCTTGATGAGTTTACCAGTGGTTGAAAAGCCAATTCTAGCTATCTTTATGTACTATCGTAACCAAACATTTATAATAAAGGTGACTAGTGCAAAGGATAATACAAAATCCTCAAGATATGTAAAAAGGCAGTTGAAGTATGTTAGAAAAATGAGAAACTCTACAGTGATAGCTGTGGATTATATCCAAACTACTAAAAATCTAGAGCTTCACATTCATTTATTTCCCGACATTTTGTGGAAAGGCATCAAATGCCAGTTTTTTTTGCTAACAAACCCAATGATAGTTCAGTCACCTGGGGGTGAAATGAAAGCTAGTTTAGTTAGTCCAACCACCGTGATACAGATAAAACTAGTAGAAATCCAGACCAGCTTGATTGTAACATCCCAAACAATGGCGTGTGTTTCAAATGTAATAAAAATGAGGAGAAATTAAAACTTTTGAACATGCATTGGTTTTATGGAACTTTTGCAAAATTTGTTGCATTGAAATTATTGAAAACAAAGAAAACATACAACTCAAATTAGAGTTCCAAAAGAAAGCAAGAGAAAAAACTTATGTTAATCCTCTGGAAATAATTTATTCCAATACTAGGAGAATTATCATAAATTAATATATTTTTTTCCAAATTTTTGGAACTGAATTCAACCCCTAGAAAATTCAAACACAAGTCAAAGACCTATTCTAAGTTTGAATTTGAATTACACAAATTAATTATTGAACAGTAGGTTTCAAATTTTATTTGGAAACTAGGTTGTCCCAGGAAGCCCCTTGATTTATTTCAGAATTTTTAGAAATTTATTTCTAATTTTAAAGCCCTAGTCAAACCTGGCTTTTGTTGGTCAAATCAGATTTCAACCTCGGGCTCAATACTGTTCATCGGACCCGATCCAGTCTACTGTTTAGACTCAAGCCCGACCCCGCTTTCTGTCTCGGTCTAACCACCTAGCTGCACAGCGCTGGACCCGTGCGCCATCAGCCGTCCGTTCCTGATCGTGCGGCCCCTGATCGCCCCGTGCCTCGCTCGCGCGCGCACCGCGTTGTCTCACTTCCGCTGGGCCCGGGCTGTCAGTTCCTTCATCCACCTCCCATCGCATCGTGCAGAACGTGAGCGCCACGCGCCCATGCTACTCTGCCGTGCCCCTGTCCCCGCCAGGTCACGCCGTGAAGCCACCGCCCAAGCAGACCTATCCGGGAGCGTCTCCTGCTTATGCCGCATCTGTCTCCGTCCTCGCCCGAGGATAATACCTCCCCGAACCCTCCATTTTTGCTCATTCCTTCTCTCGGGGGTGAGAAGGAAGAGGCTCGTTTGAGCACCACGCTGGGGTAAGCTTCGACCGTGTGGTCCTCCTCCCCTCTACCTTCCTTGCCCTCTCCATTTTGGCTTATTCGAGCTCTTACCTTGCCTTGTAGCTCCTGCTCCATCTTCGCGCTCTGGGAAGTGTTGGAGCGTGCTCCCGAGGTCAACACTCATGTCAACTTCCATCTCGGTGAGTCTTAACCTAAATTTTGCGTGTCATCTCTAGCCTCGTTGCACATCTAAGGAAACCCCTCTATCAATTTCCTCCTTGCATCGCAGGGTTGCTCGAATTTGGAAGATCCCCCTTTGTCGGCCGCCGCGGCCATTATCGTCGCCAAGTCACCCCCGAGCTCCCCCGACCTCTCCAACTCTCGGGTGAGCTTCCTAGGTCCCTCTTATAGCTTAAGAGGCCGGTAAGAAAAGTCTTTAATGCATGTTTAAATTCCGAAATGAATTATTTATGAACTGGAAATTAGTTAAACTTCAAAATTACATAAATAATTCATTTTAGCTCCAAAATTGATGATTCAAATTTTGTTAGCTTCCATTTTAAATGTACTTTAATATAAAAATGGTTTGAACCATGTTGCTGCTACATGAAATACTTTTGGCAAAATTACTTTATGTTTAGTATTATTGTTGCACTAAAAATTGCTTTAACTTCAAAAATGCATAAGTATTTCTCTGTAACTCCAAATAGAGTGAACTCAATTTTTTTAGCATCCTCTATTAGTGTAGTATATTGTAAAATAGGTTATGAACATGATACTATTTCTGAAAAGTCCTAGAAAATTCATCTTAGCTCCAAATGAGGTGAATCAAATTCCATTGTTCATCTCATGTGGTGCTCTTCATACCATAAAATTTCAAGTGCACCACTGCTCTGGAAATTTTCACCAAAAGAATTATTTTGGATGAACAGTAACAGATCTCTATTTAATTGAATTTTCAGGAAAACTGATCTTCTAACTGTCATAACTTTTGCATAGAACATCCAAATAAATTGATTCTTGTTGCTAAATTCATCTCAAATCATTCTATACCTTCTGTGAATTTTTCATAATTTTTGGATGACTTTGAATTTCTGGGTCTTTTCGATGTTATTCGTTCTTATTGTGCTTTCGACTTCTTACGCTAGGTTCCAACGAAATTATAGATTGCGAGAGTGCTCCTCTGTAGCAAGAGGGTAATCCACAGCAAGGCAAGAAGTTTGATCATAAATGTCCTATTACTTTCAAGTCTAATACTTTGTTTACAAATTGTATGTATGCATGCTTTTGTGTCAAAGTAATTTTTCCCGATTAGAGGTAGCTATTCCTATTGCATGGTTGTGCTTAAATTGTTATCCCCTGCCACAAAACATAATTTATTAATATCGCTGGCGAATTAGAGCCCGGTGATTTAATTATGCTCTTTTATTGTCTTTACGGTGTCATGCTTAGAAATGCTTAGCTACCGATAGAATTGGGCGGTTATCGACTTAGTCGATAACCTTGATCACACAAATCATTTTATTACACTTTGATCAACACCTTGTGCTAAATTGCTTTGAAAACTAAAAGTGCAAATGAAATGATTCAGACTTGGGCAAGTTGTTGGATGGTGGGATATTGGGTGTGTGAATGTCTTGCCCAGGTCAACAAGGACCGAACATCTTGTTTCACCAAAACCAAGCATAATTGCGTGCTAACCACGCGAGAGGGATATGGGACCTCTCTTGACTAAGTACCTTGGGCGGTGTTAATTATGAGCTGGTTGGTGGTTGAAAAAGGAAATGTTGTGATATGAGGGGAACATTAGCAAATCGGCTTGAGCTGGCTAACGTGTCTTTCTCTTTGTTGGGTTGCGGCTCTTAATTAGCATCATGCATGGGAAATGTCTCATAGGACTTAACCGTGCTGGCATACCAAAGGAAGTGTGCTAATCTAGTGGCGAAAAGGCGGTCTGGCGTGTGGGTACATTAGTACACCCCTGCAGGGTATAAACTATTCGAATAGCCTCGTTCTAGGTTATGGACACGCTTGGGATAGGATTTGCAGGAGTTAGACTCAACATTTTGGAGTTCATGCTATTGTTGTGGTGGCTATTGGGTTAGCCACTTCCAGGTTGTTTTGTTATTTTTGTTACTTGTATCTCGTTGTTTTTATCAAATAAAAATATATTGTAAAATTGCTTTAAATCTATTACATTATTGCAAATGAAAACTTGCTTTATGCTGAAAATGAGTCTACAGCCTGCTCCACTTAAATAAGCTTGCATGTAGCTATTTATATAGGCCTGTTACTCTACACGTAAGTCTTGCGAGTACAATTTTTGTACTCATTTGCTATGCTTTAATGTAATTGTTGCAGAGGAGGGAGTTGAACCCCAAGGGTTATACTTCTGCGAGATGTGCGGCGGTTTCGAGGACTAGGTTGGTGACCTGGTTGGTTACCTTGTGGGTTAAGGCACACTGATTGGCTTTTGTTTATTGCTATCTTATGGCACTTTGCTTTCGCTGTTATTTAACTCTTTAGTTGTATTTGGCCGGTCGGCCCCTTTTGTAATAACTCTATTTTGTATGTCCTTTGAATTGCTTAGTGTACTTTGGATTCTATGTGATTGAATGGAATTGATGCATAATTTTTGTATGGGGTATGTGTACTACATTCTGGGAGATACATATATGCGAGAGTCATGATATTTGATTTGTAATGCTTGAATCATCTTAATGGTTAAGTATTACAAGTTAAATACCCCAGGTTCTCACAAAAGTTGGTATCAGAGCCATGCTAACCATAGAAGCGACTCGCTTGGTCGTCCTTAGGATATTTTGAAAAACTTAGTTTCAAAATGTCAAATGGTTTATGAAAACTTAAGTAAGTTCTCAGATTTTACTCCTTACCTATCTTAGATCGTTCCTCTCACCATGTTCTTTTTTAAGTTTTGAAAAGTTGTTTCCTCTCATCTCCTTTCCAAAGATAGTGTTACCGTTTAAATTCGGTTTTAGGGATTCAATGAGTGTTGAGAATATGTAGTGTTGGCTGTCTTTTAGTGGAGATTAGAAGCATTTGAAGTTGAAAATTTCAGCTTGGAGCTTAGATACAAAATCTGGACAGCAAGCACCTAGTTCTTCGATAGGGCTTAAAATGAGAGGATAATTCAACTAAAACTGGTGGGGTTTAAAAGGGTAAGATGTGATATTAGATAGCTAGTGTCTAACACACCCTTAGATGGTTTTTACCATGATCCTTAGATGCGATAAGACTTGACATGTATTCTGAAATTTTCTTCTCAAATCGATTGCTTGTTCATTCAATACAAGTTAGTCGTACCGAGAAGTTGAACCTTCTGTCTTATGAGCTTTGCATTGGATCTTATGCCTTTTTGCAATTGTTTGGAGTTCATTTCCTTGCTAGTTATATGGTTGTAATTGGGTTAGGGTAATATAACATTTCCCTAGTCGATTGCTTGTCTTTTGCTACCTTTCGTCTCTAGTTCGGGTTTTTGTTGCTAACCTGCCTTGATGAAACAGGATGGCTGGATGAACACGCAGCAGCTAGGGTCAGCCAGATGGTCGGGATGAGGAGCTCCCACCTCCTCCGACCATGGCCGAGGTTCTCGCTCAGATCAAGCGGAATCGCATGGATCAGACGAGGATCCTAGAGGCAATTGCAAGGAACACCTCCAACATTTTCGGTGCCTCCGGATCAGGAGGGGGAGGTGGCCACCATCAGAGGGGGGGGACTCTTAGAGTTCCTTCGCACACAGCCACCTACCTTCTCGCAATCCAAGGATCCGCTTGACACGGATGATTGGCTACGTCTTGTCGAGCGGAAGCTCGATGTTGCCCGGTGCCAAGAGCAGGAAAAGGCACTCTTTGCCTCCCATCAGCTGGAGGGGGCAGCACTCTCATGGTGGGAGAACTTCCTCGCCATGCAGCCCAAGGGCCGGGCTATCACTTGGGTGGAGTTTTGCACCGCTTTCCGTCGGGCTCATGTGCCCGCCGGTTTGATGAAGCTCAAGAAGAAGGAATTCTCGGCGCTCAAGCAAGGGTGCAGGTCTGTGACCGAGTACCTCCACGACTTCAACCACCTCTCCCGTCGCGCCCGAGGGCGTGCCTTGCGATGAGGCGTAAACAGAGAAGTTCATGGATGGCTTGTCTGAGGAGATTCAGGACAAGCTGTCTATCGTTGACTTCCCCGACTTCCAGTTGTTGGTCGACAAGGCCATTGTTGCCGAGCACAAGGCAAGGGCTCTAGGCGATTCTCGCAAGCGCAAGTGGGAGGCTCAAAAATCAGCAAGGGCCACTGTTCCTCGTTCTTATGGCGGGCAAGCCCCGGTGCATCACTCTCAGACTTCAGCACCACCGAGGGCACCGACGTTTGTACCACACCCATCGCAGGCCGTGTCTCAGTCACGTGCACCTGTGGGACAGCAAGGAGGCTCCCGCAATCCAGCTGCTGATGTCACTTGCTTCTTGTGCAACAACAAGGGGCATTATGCTAATCAATGCCCTAAGAAGACTGGAGCGGCCCCTCGTCCTAATGGAGGGCGGGCAAGAAATAGCCATGACCGGAAGGTTCATCGAAGGCCCGAGAATGTGGGCGGTCGAGTCAACCATATCTCGCCGAGGAAGCTCAGGAGGCACCCGACGTCGTGTTGGGTATGCTTCTTGTCAACTCTCAGCCAGCTACAGTTTTATTTGATTCCGGAGCTTCGCATTCTTTTATATCAAAATCTTTTGCTGCACTTAGTGATATTCCAATTGTACTTATGCATGTTCCTTTGATTATTCACTCTCTGGGTAATGTAATGAGAGAGAGTATGAATGTCGAGATGTTTCTATTGAGATTGGAGGAGTGGGATTTTTGGCAAACCTCATCCTCATCGATTCAGCAAGTTTGGATGTGATACTTGGCATGGATTGGCTGTCCCAACACTTGGGGCAAATTGATTGTGCCAGAAAATTCATCACCCTTACAAGTCCATCCAGCGAGCAAGTTGGAATTTATCCGAAGCTGCAAGAACCACATCTTTATGAACTTGAAGCCAAGCCAACTATGGAGATTCATGAAGTCCCTGTGGGGTGTGACTTCGTGGATGTTTTTCCCGAAGAATTTCCTGGGATGCCTCCAGTCTGAGATATTGAATTTGTCATCGAGTTGCTGCTCGGTACCGCCCCGATTTCAAAGAGGCCGTATCGGATGCCTCCAAATGAATTGGAGGAGTTGAAGAAGCAGCTTGGTGAGCTTCAAGAGAAGGGTTTCATTCGCCCAAGCTCATCACCGTGGGGCTGTCCTGTAATCTTTGTAAAGAAGAAAGACAAGACTCTGCGTATGTGCGTTGATTACCGTCCGCTGAATGCTGTGACGGTGAAGAACAAGTACCCGTTGCCTCGGATTGTCGACCTTTTCGATCAATTGACCGGCGCTCGGGTATTCTCTAATATTGATCTGAGATTGGGCTACCATCAAGTCCGAATCAGGCCTGAAGACATTCCGAAGATGGCTTTCTCTACTCGCTACGGATTGTACGAGTGTACAGTCATGTCTTTTGGCTTGACGAATGCTCCTGCTCTTTTCATGAATCTTATGAATATGGTATTCATGGAGTATTTGGACAAGTTTGTGGTGGTCTTTATTGATGATATTCTCATCTACTCGAAGAATGATGAAGAGCATGCTGAACACCTGAAGCTAGTGTTGGGAAAATTGCGTGAACATCAACTCTATGCGAAGTTCAGCAAGTACGAGTTTTGGTTGAAGGAAGTGGCATTCTTGGGTCATGTTCTTTCAGCGAAAGGCATCGCTGTTGATCCTAGCAAGGTCGTTGATGTGCTATCATGGGGTCAGCCAAGTCGATGGATCGATGTGAGGAGTTTTCTTGGTTTAGCGGGATCTTGTCGTCGCTTTATTGAGAACTTCTCCAAGATTGCGAAGCCAATGACAGAATTGCTCAAGAAGGACAAGAAATATGTGTGGTCCGCTGATTGTGAGAAGAGTTTTCAAGAGCTCAAGAAGAGGTTGATCTCAGCTCCAGTTCTTGTTTTTCCCGACGTCCACTGAAGCTTCGATATCTATTGCGATGCTTCTCGTCAAGGACTCGGTTGTGTTCTTATGCAAGAGGGCAAGGTAGTGGCTTATGCATCAAGACAATTGAGGCCTCATAAACTCAATTATCCAACCCATGACTTGGAATTAGCTGTTGTGGTTCATGCACTGAAGATTTGGCGACATTACCTCATCAGTAATCGTTGCGAAGTGTATTCGGACCACAAGAGTTTGAAGTACTTGTTCACCCAACCGGATCTAAACCTTAGGCAAAGAAGGTGGTTGGAATTGATCAAAGATTATGATATGGGTCTCCAATACCATCCGAGCAAAGCTAATATTGTTGCCGATGCTCTCGGTCGCAAGGTTTATTGCAATACCTTGATGATCAGGGAGCACCAGCCTGCCCTTCATGAGGAATTTCAGCGGCTCAACTTGGAGGTGGTTGAGCATGGTTTTCTCACTGCTTTGGTTATGCAACCAACCTTAGAAGATCAGATTAAGGCTGCACAACAAACAGATAAAGGTGTGAATCAAATCAAGCAAAATATCAAGGGTAGAACAGCTAAGTGCTTTTCTGAAGATGACCATGGAGTCGTATGGTTCAGATCACGTCTTGTTGTTCTGAAGGTTGTGGAATTGCGGGACTTAATCCTCCGCGAAGCCCATGACTCTCCTTTGTCCATTCATCCTGGGGCCACAAAGATGTATCAAGACCTCCCTCAGAGATTCTGGTGGACCCGAATGAAGCGGGAGATTGCAAAATTCGTTGCCGAGTGCAACGTATCTCGCCGAGTGAAGGCCGAACATCAGTGACCAGCAGGCATGTTGCAGCCTCTTCCCATTCCTGAGTGGAAGTGGGACTCCATTGGAATGGATTTCATCACCGGTCTACCCCGTACCTCCGCAGGAAAAGATGCCATCTGGGTTATCATTGATCGGTTGACAAAAGTAGCCCATTTTCTTCGTGTGCGTGCTGATCTCAGTGTGAGTTGTTTGGCAGATCTCTACATATCTCGCATCGTATGCTTGCATGGGGTGCCGAAGACCATTATTTCAGATCGCGGTTCCCTCTTCACCGCTCGGTTTTGGAAACATTTGCATGAAGCTATGGGGACTCGCCTTTCTTTCAGCACTGCATACCACCCTCAAACTGATGGCCAAACTGAAAGAGTAAATCAAGTTTTGGAAGATATGCTCCGCGCTTGTGTTATCTCCTATGGGAAGAATTGGGAGAAATGTTTGCCTTTTGCCGAGTTCTCCTACAACAACAGCTTTCAAGCTAGTCTCGGTATGGCACCATTTGAGGCATTATATGGGCGAAGGTGTAGGACCCCATTAAATTGGTCAGAAACTGGTGAAAGACCACTCTTTGGCCCGGACTCGATCCAGTAGGCCGAAGATCATGTTCGGTTGATACGAGACCGATTGCGCACGGCTCAATCACGACAAAAGAGCTATGCAGATTGCCGTCATCGCGAGTTGAGCTTTAACCAAAATGATTTTGTATATCTCAAAGTCACTCCTTTGAAGGGCACTCGACGGTTCGACGTCAAAGGCAAATTAGCACCTCGTTATGTCGGACCTTTCCGCATCATTGAGAAGAGAGGAGCTGTGGCCTACAAGTTGGACTTACCCGCTGCACTTTCCGGGGTACACAATGTATTCCATGTATCCCAACTGAAGAAGTGCCTTCGTGTCCCTTCTGAACAAACTCCTTTGGAAGGTCTTGATGTGCAAGAGGATCTGACCTACAGTGAGCGTCCTTTTCGCATCCTTGAAGAAGCTGAACGAAGGACAAGGAATCGTACCATTAAGTTCCTTAAAATTCAGTGGGCAAATCATTCCGAGAATGAAGCAACTTGGGAGTGTGAAGACCTTATGCGAAAGGATTATCCAGATCTTTTTCCTTCTGCTTAGAGTGCCTTCGAATCAAGAAAGGAAAGGTTAAGCAAAGCAATGGAAAGGAAAATGTATTAACCACTCCTTGTAATCTTGTTAAGAATATCCTAGCACTATCTTTAAAGGAAATCAAGACAGCAGATGTTGTGTAATCTTTTAGAACTCTCCTATCCAGCTTTCGACCTACCCAAATCTCGGGGTCGAGATCTTTTGTAAGGGGGGAGATTTGTAACATCCCAAACAATGGTGTGTATTTAAAATGTAATAAAAATGAGGAGAAATTAAAACTTTTGAACATGAATTGGTTTTATGGAACTTTTGCAAAATTTGTTGCATTGAAATTATTGAAAACAAAGAAAACATACAACTCAAATTAGAGTTCCAAAAGAAAGCAAGAGCAAAAACTTATGTTAATCCTCTAGAAATAATTTATTCAAATACTAGGAGAATTATCATAAATTAATATAATTTTTCCCAAATTTTTGGAACTTAATTCAACCCCTAGAAAATTCAAACACAAGTCAAAGACCTATTCTAAGTTTGAATTTGAATTACACAAATTAAGTATTGAACAGTAGGTTTCAAATTTTATTTGGAAACTAGGTTGTCCCAGGAAGCCCCCTGATTTATTTCAGAATTTTTAGAAATTTATTTCTAATTTTAAAGCCCTAGTCAAACCTGGCTTTTGTTGGTCAAATCAGATTTGAACCTCGGGCTTAGTACTGTTCATCGGACCCGAGCCAGTCTACTATTCAAACTCGAGCCCGACCCCGCTTTCTGTCTCGGTCTAGCCACCTAGCTGCACAACGCTGGACCTGTGCGCCATCAGCCGTCCGTTCCTGATCGTGCAGCCCCTGATCGCCCCGTGCCTCGCTCGCGCGCGCGCCGCGTTGTCTCATTGCCGCTGGGCCCGGGCTGTCAGTTCCTTCGTCCACCTCCTGTCGCGTCACGTAGAACATGAGCGCCATGCGCCCGCGCCGCTCTGCCGCCCCCCGTCCCAGCCAGGTCACGCCGTGAAGCCACCGCCCAAGCTGACCTATCCGGGAGCGTCTCCTACTAACGCCGCGTCCGTCTCTGTCCTCGCCCGAGGATAATACCTCCCCGAACCCTCCATTTTTGCTCATTCCTTCTCTCGGGGGTGAGAAGGAAGAGGCTCGCTTGAGCACCACACTGGGGTAAGCTTCGACCGCGTGGTCCTCCTCCCCTCTACCTTCCTTGCCCTCTCCATTTTGGCTTATTCGAGCTCTTACCTTGCCTTGTAGCTCCTACTCCATCTTCGTGCTCTGGGAAGTGCTGGAGCGTGCTCCCGAGGTCAACACTCGTGTCAACTTCCATCTCGGTGATTCTTAACGTAAATTTTGCGCATCATCTCTAGCCTCGTTGCACATCTAAGGAAACCCCTCTATTAATTTCCTCCTTCCATCGCAGGGTCGCTCGAATTTGGAAGATCCCCCTTTGTCGGCCGCCGCGGCCATTATCGTCGCCAAGTCACCCCCGTGCTCCCCCGACCTCTCCATCTCTCGGGTGAGCTTCCTAGGTCCCTCTTGTAGGTTAAGAGAGCTTGTCTTGTGCGATTTGTGCGTCGGGGCTTCGTTTCCCCTTTTGTCGTAGCGCGGTCTCGCCGGCCCACTCCAGCTCGCCGGTGGTCTAGTGCTCCCCTGTCGCCGAGACACTTAGCATTAGCTGCACAAGGCTATTAGGGTCCCATCCTGGGCCTTGGTCGGTGCCGCCGTGGCGCCTGGCGCAAGACGCCGCCGAAGCAAGCGAGGCGTCTGGCGGCCATTGTCGAGACGAGCCGACCGATCCTCAATTCGGCGGTTAATTAGCGTTAATGGCTGTGATTAGTAATTAATGCGTATCTTTGTCGGAAAAACAACGGTTTACTGCGGTAATGATTGGTCTTTATTAGTGTTGTGTCACTTACACGTGGGCCCGAGGCCATTAGTGTTGGTGAACCCCAGCCCTTAGCCCTTGCACTGTTTCGTAGACCATTGGTTCACGCACTGTTTCATGGACCATGTGTATGACATATGGGTCCCACCTGTCAGTAGCATTTTAAATCAGACATGAAAATGGAAAACGGTACTGTTTAGTAGACCCCACCTGTCATAGGCTTTGGCTAGCTCTAGGCCGGTAAGAAAAGTCTTTAATGCATGTCTAAATTCCGAAATGAATTATTTATGAACTTGAAATTAGTTAAACTTCAAAATTGCATAAGTAATTCATTTTAGCTCCAAAATTGATGATTCAAATTTTGTTAGCTTAAATTTTAAATGTACTTTAATATAAAAATGGTTTGAACCATGTTGCTGCTACATAAAATACTTTTGGCAAAATTACATTATGTTTAGTATTATTATTGCACTAAAAATTGCTTTAACTTCAAAAATGCATAAGTATTTCTCTGTAACTCCAAATAGAGTGAACTCAATTTTGTTAGCATCCTCTGTTAGTGTAGTTTTTTGTAAAATAAGTTATGAACATGATACTATTTCTGAAAATCCTATTTTGCATGTAACTTGTGTACTACTTTCATAACTTTGAAAAATCCTAGAAAATTCATCTTAGCTCCAAATGAGGTGAATCAAATTCCATTGTTCATCTCATGTGGTGCTCTTCATACCATAAAAATTTCAAGTGCACCACTGCTCTAGAAATTTTCACCAAAAGAATTATTTTGATGAACAGTAACAGATCTCTATTTAATTGAATTTTCAGGAAAACTGATCTTCTAACTGTCATAAATTTTGCATAGAACATCCAAATAAATTGATTCTTATTGATAAATTCATCTAAAATCATGCTCTACCTTTTGTGAATTTTTCATAATTTTTGGATGACTTTGAATTTCTGGGTCTTTTCGGTGTTATTCGTTCTTATTGTGCTTTCGACTTCTTGCGCTAGGTTCTAACGAAATTATTGATTGCGAGAGTGCTCCTCTGCAGTAAGAGGGTAATCCACAGCAAGGCAAGCAGTTTGATCATAAATGTCCTATTACTTTCAAGTCTAATACTTTGTTTACAAATTGTACGTATGCATGCTTTTGTGTCAAAGTAATTTTTCCCGATTAAAGGTAGCTATTCCTATTGCATGGTTGCCCTTAAATTGTTATCCCCGGCCACAAAACATAATTTATTAATATCGCTGGTGAATTAGAGCCCGGTGATTTAATTATGCTCTTTTATTGTCTTTACGGTGTCATGCTTAGAAATGCTTAGCTACCGGTAGAATTGGGCGGTTATCGACTTAGTCGATAACCTTGATCACACAAATCATTTTATTACTCTTTGATCAGCACCTTGTGCTAAATTGCTTTGAAAACTAAAAGTGCAAATGAAATGATTCAGCCTTGGGCAAGTGGTTGGATGGTGGGATATTGGGTGTGTGAATGTCTTGCCCTGGTCAACATGGACCGAACATCTTGTTTCACCAAAACCAAGCATAATTGTGTGCTAACCATGCGAGAGGGATATGGGACCTCTCTTGACTAAGTACCTTGGGCGGTGTTAATTATGAGCTGGTTGGTTGTTGAAAAAGGAAATGTTGTGATATGAGGGGAACATTAGCAAATCGGCTTGAGCTGGCTAATGTGTCTTTCTCTTTGTTGGGTTGCGGCTCTTAATTAGCATCATTCATGTGAAATGTCTCGTAGGACTAAGCCGTGCCGGCATACCAAAGGAAGTGTGCTAATCTAGTGGCAAAAAGGCGGTCTGGCATGTGGGTACATTGGTACACCCCTGCAGGGTATAAACTATTCGAATAGCCTCGTCCTAGGTTATGGACACGCTTGGGATTGGATTTGCAGGAGTTAGACTCAACATTTTGGAATTCTTAATTAAAACTTGATGTGGGTGGTATGAACGGGGAGTTCATGCTATTGTTGTGGTGGCTATTGGGTTAGCCACTTCCAGGTTGTTTTGTTATTTTTGTTACTTGTATCTCGCTGTTTTTATCAAATAAAAACATATTGTAAAATTGCTTTAAATCTATTACATTATTGCAAATGAAAACTTGCTTTATGCTGAAAATGAGTCTAGAGCCTGCTCCACTTAAATAAGCTTGCATGTAGCTATTTATATAGGCCTGTTACTCTACACATAAGTCTTGCGAGTACAATTTTTGTACTCATTTGCTATGCTTTTATGTAATTGTTGCAGAGGAGGGAGTTGAACCCCAAGGGTTATACTTCTGCGAGATGTGCGGCGGTTTCGAGGACTAGGTTGGTGGCCTGGTTGGTTGCCTTGTGGGTTAAGGCACACTGATTGGCTTTTGTTTATCGCCATCTTATGGCACTTTGCTTTCGCTGTTATTTAACTCTTTAGTTGTATTTGGCCGGTCGACCCCTTTTGTAATAACTTTATTATGTATGTCCTTTGAATTGCTTAGTGTACTTTGGATTCTATGTGATTGAATGGAATTGATGCATAATTTTTGTATGGGTTATGTGTACTGCATTCTGGAAGGTACATATACGCCGAGAGTCGTGATATTTGATTTGTAATGCTTGAATCATCTTAATGGTTAAGTATTACAAGTTAAATACCCTGGGTTCTCACATTGATGCTATTGGATTCCCCAACCCTAGATGTGATATTGGGAATGGATTGGTTGACCATGCATCAAGGTCATATACGATGTGCAGACATGGTAGTGACCCTAGTCAACATTGAAGGGATTAAGGTTAACTTCATCGCCGGAACACCATTCCACAGAGCTTGTGCAGTACAAGGCTTGAAGAGCTTATCCCTAGAGGATGTGCCCATAGTCAGGGAGTACCCAGATGTTTTCTTGGAAGATCTACCCAGCATGCTGCCTGATAGAGATTTAGAGTTCATAAAAGAATTGGTACCAGGAACAACACCTATAGCCAAGAAACCCTATAGGATGCCCGCCAATGAACTGGAGGAACTGAAGAAGCAGATCCATGACCTTCAGGACAAAGGGTTTGTGAGACCAAGCTTGTCTCCATGGGGATCCCTTGTTCTGTTTGTCAAAAAGGACAACACGATGAGGATGTGCGTGGACTATCATTCCCTCGATGAAGTCACTATCAAGAATAAGTATCCTCTCCCCAAGATCAATGATCTCTTCGATCAACTCAAAGGATCTTGTGTGTTTTCCAAGATAGATCTATGATCAGGCTATCGTTAGTTGAAGATTAGGCAGGCGGATATCCCCAAGATAGCCTTTTCGACTTGATATGGATTGTATGAATTATGGTCATGATGTTTGGGTTGACCACTGCACCTGCATATTTCATGAATATGATGAATAATACATTCATAGAGTATTCCGACAAGTTTGTTGTGGTCCTCATTGACGACATTATGATATTTTTTAAAGACCATTCAAGAACACTAGCAACATCTAAGCTTAGTCCAGGAAAAGCTGAGAGAACACCATATGTATGTCAAATTCAGCAAGTGTGAATTTTGGCTAAAGGAAGTTGCATTCCATGGACATGTTATGTCAGTCGGAGGAGTGGTTGTAGATCCCTCCAAAGTAGAGGCAGCTATCAATTGGAAATAGCTATAACATCGCAAAATTTGAATTTGAAAATCACTTTTGAGTAGTTTAGCCCTTAGGAAAATTTCATCAATTTTATTTGAATTAAAAAAAGCATAAATGAGAATTTTAGAAATCAAAATGATTTAATGTGAATAATCCAAACATCAATTAATTCCAAAACTATTTTATTTAAGTTCCTTATGCCCAACTACGCGCTTGTGATACGTCGACCTGACCACACAAAAGTAGACCTGACAATGCTCCTGTAAAACCCAAGGATTCACAAGAAAAACAGCGGCGAGAAATTCCCAATTCACTCAAAGGTGCACTTGGCTAACTTAGAAAACAAAAGTGTAATTCTCAAATATTTAATCATGGTCTAAGCCACCAGAAAAGAACGTATAAAAACTATATAGGCCAAATGGCTTACTCAACTTGGAGAGAAAAGATCGATCCCAACTTGGAGTCGGTCTCATCTATTCCTCACGCACAAAAATGCCATAAGTTGGTTCGAATTCAAATAAAATAAAAAAGAAAATTACATGACCGAACCATATTGGTTTCAACCTAAATATCCCTTGCCACTAAAAACCCCACTAAACATCGTGCCGCCATTGGAAATCCCACAAAACCGCGAGGTTTCTAGTTGGGGAGCGGGGTTTCCGGGGAGGTGAGGTTTCCAGTGGGGTGCGAGGTTTTCGGTGATGGCAGTGATGAGGTGCAGGCACGGTGGTGGCACGGCTCAAGACGGGTGTAGCAGTCGGTGACGATCGGTGGGGGAGAGAGGAGGAGGAGATGGAAAGGGCCAGAAAGGGATGGATATTTCTGCAAAAAAATGTAGCACGAATCTTAGAGCACTTCGACGATAAAGATAATGCATACGGTACCATATACAAGTACAAAAACCACATTCCTCTCTACCGGCATACACAATGTACTTAAAAAGTAGGACATAAGGCTTACATGGCATTCTTGCGACCGACTTTAAGCATTGTGGCCAAAATTGTAGGTCGGCCATTGCTTCAAGTCGTCCATAGGCTTAAGGCCTGGTCACAAGGAATAAAATAATTGGAATCTCTCTCCTCTCACTGGTAGTTGTTGTTTCCACCAAGAGGACACTGGGGAGGACATAGTCGACAGCCCAGATCTGGCCGCATGGAGCTTGGGGATGACATTCACCCACTGGATCTAGCCGCCACCGAGGAACTCGGGGACGACACGGAGCCAACGGATCCAGTCGCCTAGAGCTCGGTGGGGACATGCCTCAGCTAGATTTAGTTATCTGGATGTAACAGTCCATTATTGTGAAATTTGAAATTTTATGGAATTTTGTGGATTTTAAAAAACTTTTGCTGCATTTTGTGTAATTACAAAAAATTGGGTGCATTTCAAAAATTAAATCAAAATCCTAGTCTTAAAATGTAATTAATACAAATTTACAAGGAAAATTAGGTTCCAAAATTCAAACAAAAGTTAAACTTTTATTTTCCCTCTCTCCTCCTCGAGTCGCAACTCACGCCACCAGCCCAACTTCTTTACCCTCTCCCCAGCCCAGCGCGTCCACACCTCCCTTCTCTCCTTTCCATGTGTGGCCCATCTCCCGCGCTTGGCCCGCCCACGCCAGCCTACCGTGGCCTGCCTTGCGCTCACCCGCTCCTTCACATCGAGCCGCTACCCGGTGGTCCTGTGACCCACTTGTCAGCCATCCCTGTTCATCTTCTCCCTCCCCCCCCCCCGCCTCTCTCCTCTGCTCGCCATTAAACCACCATGTGCACTTGAGTGCTTCTTGAAGGGATACGGGTAGACTACGATAGCTACAATTGAAAAATTCTATCACGTAAACTAGGAAGCCAAGGAAGAAGGTGATCACATATCATTACCACCTGACACACAGAGCAACAGAACAGGAGTTGGAGCAGCCTAGTCCAACGTAAAACGCGTCGATGTAGTGGTCGTAGTCAATTGGCTAGCGTCCTCGCGAGACGATCATCTCCTCCAACAGCCTCTGCAGTTTCTTATGAAATCATGGATCGTCCTCAAGCGCAGTAACGCCTCTACGGTATCCACACGTCCAGGAAAGGAACAATCGTACGCCAGTGTGCTAACATCAAGTCACACGGCAGAGCTTTTAGGAAGATGGCGGCTAGGGTTTCGATGGAGCAACTCACATCAATCTCATGTTCCCAATAGCCTCAAGCATCTCTTTATATAGTGCCCATGACGGATCCTATCTGAATACGTTTTGTTCCAACCCGTTAAGTGTGTGACCCGTTAGGTTTATGTGTAGTTGGTTGTGACTCGGAAACCCTTCTGATTACGAGTCGTTAGCGGTTCCTAGCAAGACATAACGATTCCTGAATACGCACAAATTATATCGGACGAACCTTAATACGATATGATCTACGACCAAGTCTCATCACTTACAACTAGGTCATATCTCTATACGACCAATTTGTATTTGGTCACAACCAGTTCGTAACTCCTCACGACCAGGTTTCGACCACTATGTGATTACGTTCGGCTAGTTTACGACTAGCTCGTATCTCCATACGACCAGTCCATAACTGATCGACTAAGTGACCTACTCGTGTATTCTCCCTTTGCCTCATGATATCTGGTTGAACTCCAGGTGAGATGTTGTGTCATCCATGGACTGTTCAATACTTTCTCGATCAAGTGTTGGATAACCTTATGTGGTCGAACTCTTCGGCCACCAGTGGCGTGGCCATGCACTTTCTTTATCCGACCACTTCGAGGGGCCTAGAGATATCTCTCTTGTTATGTTAGGAGGGGAAAATCCCATATCTGACTAGTCACATTCCTCTACATGTTTCATAACATACCCGAAAGCTACCTTTATAACTACCTAGTTACGAGTAGCGTTTGGTAATCTCTAAGAGTGCTATTACACATATAGGGAACCATGCTGATCTTAGGTCTAAGGATTATACATCATCATTGCTTGAGACCAACTAATGACACTTAGGATCATAACAATCTTAATAGTGTCTCAAGGTGGGTCAATCCAACTCCATGTTCTCCAACATGTGCTCACATTATTGATTCGATATCCCTATATCCATGACTGGTGAAACATGGTCATCAATCAATACATGTGTTGGTCATAGAGTAACTGGTGTTCTGACCAGTGACATCTGACCAGAGATTCATTTAGAATGACATCATATAAGTTAAAGAGCTTCACCAACAAGTCACATACTTGTTAATCTTTATAACCAATGATTCATTCATGGAACAGAATAATATTTATTCAATAACTCATAAACATAGACGTGATACAATCATCTCTATGATTGTCTCTAGGGCATATCACCAATAGTCTCCCACTTGCACTAGAGTAAATCATACAGGTATCGAATACCCATAGCTCTTGTGTGCGCCTCATGCTTAGGTTGCGGGAGATGCTTTGTCAACGGATCAGCAATATTCAAATCCGTGTGCACTTTGCATATCTTCACATCACCTCTCTCAACGATCTCACAAATAATGTGATATCGTTGAAGTATGTGTTTGGACTTTTGATGTGATCTAGGCTCCTTAGCTTGTGCAATGGCTCCACTATTATCACAATAGAGATCCATTGGACTAGAAGCACTCAAAACCACACCCAATTCAATAATGAAATTTCTAATCCACATGGCCTCTTTTGCAGCTTCCGACGCTGCAATGTACTCAGCCTCTGTTGTAGAATCAACAATCGTTCCTTGCTTGGAACTTTTTCAGCTCACTGCTCCTCCATTCAAACAAAACACAAACCTAGACTACGATCTAAAATCATCCTTGTCAGTTTGGAAGCTAGCATTGGTGTAGCCATTTACGACCAGCCACTACTACAAAACAGGCTATAGAAGACGCCTCATCACAAACGATTCATTTGGAACCGTCTGTGTTATTCTTATCACAAACGGTTCCTTTGGAACCGTCTTTGATACATACCTATCACAAATGGTTCGTAACTAGAACCATCTGTGATAATTCATAGACGGTTCTTATTACGAACCGTCTGTGATAGTCTAGCTAATCATAGACTACTCCTTCATTAAGACAAAACACAAACCTAGATTGCGATCTGAAACTATCCTTGTCGGTTTGGAAGCTAGCATCAGTGTAACCATTTACGACCAGCTCTTCCTCACTCCCATAAACAAGGAATGCATCCTTAGTCCTTCTCAAGTACTTTAGAATATTCTTGACTGCTATCCGGTGACTTTCACCTGGATCTGATTGATATCTGCTTGTAACACTTAGAGTATACAACACATCTGGTCATGTACACAACATGGCATAAATGACAGATCCTATAGCCGAAGTATATGGGATTCTACTCATTTTGTCTCGCTCATCAGTGGTCGTAGGACACTGACTCTTGCTAAGATTAATACCATGTGACATGGGCAAGAAATATTTCTTGGAATCTTGCAAGTTGAATCGTTCAACACCTTGTTAATATATACATCTTGGCTTAATCCAATTAGCCTCTTAGATCTATCTCTATAGATCCTTGTACCAAGAATATATGCTGCATCTCCTAAATCTTTCATCGAGAAACTATTTCTTAATGAAGTTTTAACAGATTCAAGCATTTGAATATTATTTCCGACCAGTAGTATGTCATCCACATACAAGATCAGAAACACAAGCTTGCTCCCACTAACCTTTTTTTAAATACAACGTTCTTCTTTGTTCTTGATGAAGTCAAACCCTTTCACTACTTCATCAAAACGAATGTTCCAACTCCGAGATGCTTGCTTTAATCCATAGATGGATTTATTAAGCTTGCATACCTTTCTAGCTTCCTTTGGATCGACAAAACCCTCAGGTTGTGTCATGTACACATCCTCACTTAGGTTTCCATTCAGGAAATCTGTTTTGACATCCATTTGCCATATCTGATAATCGAAATATGCAGCAGTAGCTAGAATGATCCGGATATACTTAAGCATTGCAATAGGTGAGAAGGTTCCATCGTAATCAACACCTTGAATTTGTCTGAAACCCTTCGCGACCAGTCGTGCTTTATGAATGTGAACATTTTCATCCATATCTATCTTTTTCTTAAAAATCCATTTGCACTCAATGGTTTTAATACCATCTGGTGCATCAACCAAGTTCCAAACTTGATTATCATGCATGGACCTTATCTCAGATCTGATGGCTTCAAGCCATGACTCAGTCTGGGTCCACCATCGCTTCCGAATAAGTTTTAGGCTCATCATTATCTGATAATAAAACGTCATGCCCATACCTTATAGGCAATTGATGTGGCCTTTTAGATCTTCGTGGGGCTGATATCTCATCTATAGGTTCAACAACATTTTGTTCATCCTGTAGAGGTTTAGTAGGAGTTGAAACATTTTCGGATGCTTCTTGAATTTCTTCGAGTTGCACCTTGCTCCCACTGACTCCTTTGGAAAGAAACTCTTTCTCCAAGATGACACCATTTCGGGCAACAAACACTTTGTTATCTTCCCGCTTATAAAAGTAATATCCTTTAGTTTCCTTAGGATACCCCATAAAGAAACACTTATCAGACTTGAGTGTGAGTTTATCAAACATCAAACATTTTACATAAACCTCACAACCCCATATCTTAAGAAAAGACAATCCAGGACATTTCTTGGTCCATATCTCATATGGTGTCTTCGCTACTGTTTTTGATGGAACCCTATTTAAAGTGAAAGATGCTGTTTCTAGAGCGTATCCCCAGAATTGCAATGGAAGATCAGATTGGCTCATCATTGACCGAACCATGTCCAACAATGTTCAGTTCGATCGTTCAGACACCCCATTCCATTGAGGCGTTCCCAGTGGAGTGTGTTGTGGAACAATTCCACATTTCTTTAGATGATCACCAAACTCATGGCTCAAATATTCACCTCCACGATCAGATCGTAGACATTTGATTGTCTTGCCAAGTTGATTCTGTACTTCATTATGAAATTCTTTGAACTTTTCAAAAGATTTAGACTTATGCCTCATTAAGTAGATATAGCCATATCTACTAAGTCAACAATAAAGGTTATGAAGTAATGAAAACCACCTCTAGCTGAAGTGCTCATTGGTCCACATACATCCGTGTGTACAAGGGCCAACAGGTCACTCGCCCTTTCACCTCTGGTCGTGAAAGGCGTCTTTGTCATCTTGCCAAGTAAAAAGATTCACATGTTTCAAATGATTAAAAATCAAATGAGTTTAGAAGACCATCTTTATGGAGCTTCATTATGCTCTTCTCATTTATATGACCTAGACGACAATGCTAAATAAAAGTGGGATTCATTTCATTAGGTCGTAGTCTCTTAGCATTAACGTTATAGATAGACATATCCTCAAGATTCAAATAGACATATCCTCAAGATTCAAAACATACAATCCATTCACTAATGGAGCATGGCCATAAAGCATATCTTCGAAATAAATTGAACAACAACTGTTCTTTATTCTGAACTCATAACCTTCTGCTCCTAAACATGAAGCGTGTTGGAAGAATAATTCATCTATCATACTGACGGGGCCCGCCTCTCAGAAGACATGCATACAGACCCGAGAAATGCTATTGTGCTCATAGAAGACTGTAATACCCCTCACTTGTACTCATAGCATAGCCATCCCCCAAGGGGTATTTTGGTCATTTGTACAGGCTTGGGAGCCTATAAATACCCCATGTATCCCTCCTTTCAGGGGGATGGCTCTCTTGAGCAATAAAGAGACATGTTCAAACTGGTGAGCCCTCGGGGGCTCCCTCTCCGGAGGTAACCCCCCGTTGGCTCACCGACAGGAGTAGGGCGGTCCTCTCGGACCCCGAACACATATAAATCCTCGTGTCATTTTTACTCTCGTGGGCGAGGGCCGTTAGGCGGCCGACATTCACCCCCTCACTCGTGTTTGGTTTTACACCTACAACATTGGCGCCGACCGTGGGGGCGTAGCTAATCGATGAAAGGCTATGTCTCCTACCAAAAAATACTCTAAGTCCACGAAACCTCCTCAGGATCTCGAAGGCACGATCTCGTGGGCGACCCATCCGCTCTTTGAAGGAGCCCCACCGAGCACCCTCGCCGGAGATCGAGCTATCCACCTCGGGATGGCAACGTCCTACATGCCACAGGGCCCCATGCGCATCCTCCTCCCTTGTGCGAGTCGATGCAAGGCCCATCCATGGCGTAGCGATTCAAGGCACCCTCGTAGCTGAAGGCTAAGGATTACGAGGCCAACCATCACCCGGGGCGCATAGCGTTCATGCGGCCTGGCGATGAAGGCTGCTCTGAGGCTGCCCCTAACGCGCTACTGTTAGGGGACAGTCCTGACATATAAATCTCGTATGGGCTCTCAAGACACTTTCCCTCCAAGGGATTTCACCCCCGTGGTGCATAGGGCGTACGACCTCCGCGGTCTCCCCTAGCAAAAGTCCATGGTGGCCTGGGCGTCCGTCGCCTCCACCATGGCGGCTCATGTCCTACTGGACCTAGGGCATGAGCGACCACCCCCGTGGTGCATAGGGCGTACGACCTCCGCGGTCTCCCCTAGCAAAAGTCCATGGTGGCCTGGGCGTCCATCGCCTCCACTATGGCGGCTCATGTCCTATTGGCCCTAGGGCATGAGCGACCACCCTCGTGGTGCGTAGGGCGTACGACCTCTACGGTCTCCCCTAGCAAAAGTCCATGGTGGCTTGGGCGTCCGCCGCCTCCACCATGGCGGCTCGAGTCCTACTGGCCCTAGGGCATGAGCGACCACCCTCGTGGTGCGTAGGGCGTACGACCTCTACGGTCTCCCCTAGCAAAAATCCATGGTGGCTTGGGCGTCCGTCGCTTCCACCATGGCGGCTCGTGTCTTACTAGACCTAAGGCATGAGCGACAACTTTGGTCCAGTACCAAGTTGATGGATGTGTTGAGGACTCGTCTTCCTTAGACTCCAGACCGCGCGCCGAATGACCTCCGGGTCCCCACAGGCATAGCTCCATTGCTTCGCAAGGGTTAACCACTCTCAAGCATTCCCGATCATCACAAAAAAACCCACCAACAGGGTAAAGGGGCTTCATCACCCTCATAGTTCGGTGCCCCACGACTTAGCCTCGTGGGCGCCACCGGTGTGCCCGTGACTTACTGTCAGGGGCACGTGTCTAAGGTGCCCATGAGTTAGCCTCATGGGCACCTCCAAGTCCACTGGGGGGCTACCACCTCTATGGGCCTTTCGGTGCCCCACGACTTAGTCTCGTGGACGCCCCTCCGATGTGCCCATGATTTAGTGTTGTGGGCACACCTTCAAGATACACGAGTTAGCCTCATGGGCATCTCCAAGTCCACTGGGGGGCTACCATCCCTAGTGGCCATTCGGTGCCCCACGACTTAGCCTCGTGGGCACCCCTCCAATATGTCCATAATTTAGTTTCGTAGGCAGCTCGAATCATGTACCGTCGACTTGGCTCGAATATTGATCAAGGACCATCATGCTCGCATAAGGCTATCACCTCGGAGATCTTAGTATCGAAAGTGATGGGACTCTACTAGTCCCTCGGCAACACTTCAATCAATACTCATGTCAAACGAATGTTATCTTGCTATAAGAAATAAGTGTTGATCATTCTCTTTTTCCATGAGAGACTTTCGTGTTATCTACATCCTTTCGCAGCGTTTCTAGCTCGAACCGCGACCATTCTCGAGGAGTTCTACTTGACAACTCTCATCAAGCCGCGGAGTAAGAGGAGGACAACTTTGCCTACATAGGCTTCCCTTCGACGCACCGCCGACCTCGAAGGCTATGCCTCGGCTCGGCGACCTCACGTCCAAGACTTCGCCTACTTAGGCTCGCTTGACCTTGCACCGACCTCGAAGGCTATGCCTCGGCTCGGCGACCTCGCGTCCAAGACTTCGCCTACTTAGGCTCGCTTCAACGCCGCCGGCCTCGAAGGCTATGCCTCGGCTCGTGACCAGCGTCCAAGACCGCCTACTCGGACTTCGCTTTGACGCGCTCGCCTCGAAGGCTATGCCTCGATAGAGCGGCCCGCGCGTCACGACCGTCTCCACAGATTGCGCCCGACCGCCGCTCGCCTCGAAGGCTATGCCTCGATAAGCGGCCACAAGTCCACAACTTCGCTGCCACGAGCTTCGCTCAAATGCATCCCCTAGCTTGGAGGTTATGCATCAGTGAGGTGGCTCTGCATCTAGTACTTCGCCTTCAAGAATAGAACGACAAAAACCACCCCCACGAAGGGCCAGCGAGCGCGACACCGCGCCCGTGCCTCATGGCTGCGTCAAGCGAATTTGGCCAAGTCTTTGGCGCACGAAAAGCATACTGCTAAGTGCCGTCAAGAAGGATATTTAACGGGATACAAGACCTCGGCACTCTTCTTTGCCCTCGGCGCCCTTGCGAGCACCCAAAGGGGGGTGCTGTGTCGAGTAATCCTACTACTACGCCTCCTCACGCGGCGAGGCCTCGGGCACCTTTGCAATGACTTCATGTAGCCGCCGAGGGCCGCCGCCATGCCTTCATCGACATCAGACGCTTCACGTGACCTCACACCGAGCATTCTTATTTGCCCTTAGGCGCCTGCCTAAGCGCCCAAGGGGCGGGGCTACACTATCGAGAATCCGACCACCTCCCGATGAAAATGATCTATACGCCGACAAATGCGCACAAAGGCGTCGTGAGCCCTTGCCCGGGCGCAGCCACTAACCCACTAGAAGTGGTTTGAGGCCTACTCTGACGCTTCACGCGTGTTTCGCAGAACATCCTGACTACACCCGCGCGGGGCCCCGCCCTCGCGGCGCCTAGCGCCTGTGACGAGATGTCCGAGTGCCCTGGTGATGTGCACAGTGGTTCTCCGAAGCCAAGTCGTCGACTGCATCGCCTTTCTCTGAAGCCGAGTCCTCGAGAAAAGAGAACATAGAAAGTTGGAGTTTTCAGTTTTGATCTTTGCATTTTGCAGATTACAAGCTCAACCGAAGACAAACGATCACATACACCTGGGCCCTCATGGTGCCCCGCACCCTGTGCGCCCGCACCCTCGTGCCTTCGTGCCCTCGGGGTCTCAGGACCCTGAAAGCCTCATGCCTTCGTGCCCTCAGGGCCTCGGGGCCTCGGGACCCTCGAAGCCTCACACCCTCGTGCCCTTGGGACTTCGAGACCCTCGAAGCCTCGCACCCTCGGGGCCTCGTGCCCTCGGGGCATCGAGACCCTCGAAGCCTCGCACCCTCGTACCCTCGAGGCCTCATGCCCTCGGGGCCTCGGGACCCTCGAGGCCTCGTGCCCTCGGGGCCTCGGGACTCTCGAAACCTCGCACCCTCGTACCCTCGAGGCCTCGTGCCCTCGGGGCCTCGGGACCCTCGAGGCCTCGTGCCCTCGGGGCCTCGGGACCCTCGAAGCCTCGCACCCTCGTGCCCTTGGGACTTCGAGACCCTCGAAGCCTCGCACCCTCGGGGCCTCGGGACCCTTGAAGCCTCGTACCCTCATGTGCCCTCGGGGCCCTGGAACCCTCGAAGTCTCACGCCCTCGAGGCCTCGCACCCTCGCACCCTCAGGGCCTCGCATCCTCGTGCCCTCGGAGCCTCGGGGCCTTGAGACCCTCGATGTCTCGCACCCTCGTGCCCTCGGGGCCTCGAGACCCTCGAAGCCTCGCACCCTCGTACCCTCGAGGCCTCGTGCCCTCGGGGCCTCGGGACCCTCGAAGCCTCGCACCCTCGTGCCCTTGGGACTTCGAGACCCTCGAAGCCTCGCACCCTCGGGGCCTCGTGCCCTCGGCGCCTCAGGACCCTCGAAGCCTCGCGCCCTCGGGGCCTCGTGCCCTCGGGAGCCTCATGCCCTCAAGGTCTCAAGGACTCGCACCCTCACGCGCCCTCGTGACCTCACGCCCTCGCATGCCCTCACGCGTCCTCACGGCCTCACGCCCTCGCACGCCCCCGAAGCCCTCCACTGTCCACAAACAAGCACAAGCTGCATACCAACGACTAGATAATAGGCCTCCAAGGCTCCAACTGCAAACTAACACATGCACATAGGCAAAACACATACGCAATCACTGTTCATACACACGGCAAAAGATCTACTACAACAAAGGCGGAGGCATTTCATCAAGCAGTGGCGGTAACATGAAATGAAAAGGGGGATCAAAAGCCACCGCCGCCGCCGCTGCCGCCTGCCGTGCCGCCTCCATATGGCGCGCCGCTATTTCGGCGTCTTCGAAAGCACAAGCGCCATCCACCCGGCCGTGCCAAGCCTGCCGACCTCGGCGGCGAGTCCCATGGCGACCAAGCGAGGCAGCTCCACGCGCTCTACGACAAGCGGTTCACGTGACGCCGACAAGTGGGCTCGGCTCTCCTCAAAGCATTGCCTTTGCAGATCGAGTCCGACCTCGGCGAGTCCCTCCACGCCTGACGATCAAAGCCGCCGCGCGCGACATGCTCGTGGGCACCACGCTGTGTCCATGTAATCGCAAGTCGCGGCCTCCCGAGCAGCGTCGCAAGTTGTTCAGCGGAATGCCGGAGAGGCGTCGTGGCGTGCAACGCCATGTTCTCCGGTGCGGCGGCTTTAACCAAATATCTCGTGAGCTCATGGCACCCGCCGCGAGCGCTTTGCGTCCCACCGGCGTGCCCCTACAGTGCGCCTTGCCCAGGTGCGGTGGCCCCATCGCGAAGCGCCCTTCCTCGCATGGCGCCGAGGGCGCATTGCTGGGGAGCGGGCGAGGCGGGCAAGGAAGAGCGGCCGGGCCGGGCCCAGGTGGCGGCGGGTCCCAGAGACCCGACGGCCGAGGTGGAAGCGGCCGCGTTTTGAGGCGGCGGCGGGGGAGCTAAGGAGGCGAGGCGGCGACGAAGCAGCGCCATGAGGGAGGCGCGCTGTCGGCGGCGCGTGACCCGAGCTGTGGCGGCAGCGGGCGGGAGGCCGGTGGCTTGAGGAGCGGCACCGAGACCGAGACACAGTGGCCGTGAGGCGCAGTGGCGGGCTCCTGCGCAAAGCCGGCCACGAAGCTCCCCATGGTGGCAATGGAATGGAGAGAGAGGTTTGAGAAAGAGATGGGAGAGGGTAGAGTGGGCTGCACATGCGGTTGAGAAGATAAGAAAGAGGCAGCATCTGTATTCGGTTGAGACCTGAGAAGACCAAAGATGTTCCACAATGCAAAAGAAATAGAGAAGAAAACCTGTAGCCTTGGATTCCACTCGGTGGAGTTGTGCTGGACAGCATCATGTGGCAAGCTTGGCAAGGAAAAGCAGAAAAACAAAAGGCAAGGCACATGGACCTGCATCCAAAGCAATCTGAGGACAGTGGCCCTCATCCAAAAGGAAATTTCAAGAATCCAATGCCTGGTCAATATTGTGACTGGAAGCCAACGATTCGTAGCACACATTTCCATAGTGCCGCACCGACCATTGATTGGCATAATATGGTATTTTGAAGTGCATTTTTGGGCCTTAACCACAGTTCAAATCTGTTAGTACTCTCTAAAATATCAACCTCACGCTTGAAAAGCACAATTCAAGATTGCCCTCTGGTGTTCCCCAAAACACCAAGGCGAGAACTAGTGTTGGAAGAATAATTCATCTATCATCTTGTGGGGCCGCCTCTCGGAAGACATGCATCTGAGACAGAAATGCTATTGTGCTCATAGAAACTGTAATACCCTCACTTGTACTCATAGCATAGCCATCCCCAAGGGGTATTTTGGTCATTTATGCAGGCTTGGGAGCCTATAAATACCCCATGTATCCCTCCTTTCGGGGATGGCTCTCTTGAGCAATAAAGAGACATGTTCAAGCTGGTGAGCCCTCGGGCTCCTCTCCGAGAGGTAACCCCGTTGGCTCACCGGCAGAGTAGGGTGGTCCTCTCGGACCCCGAACCTGTATAAATCCTCGTGTCATTTTTTACTCTCGTGGACGAGGGCCCGTTAGACGGCCGACGTCCACCCCCTCACTCGTGTTTGGTTTTTACACCTACAACAAAGCGAAAATAATATTTTTGCTTAAGGCTGGAACATAATAACAATTATTTAATTTCATAACCAATCCTGAAGGTAAAGCTAATGGTAAAGTGCCAATAGCTAATGCAGCAACTCTTGCTCCATTGCCCACCTGAAGATCATCATCTCCTTTTGCCAAATTTCTACTCCTTATTAGTCCCTGTATCGAATTGCAAATATGAGCAACTAATCCGGTATCAAATACCTAAGAACTGGTCGGAGAAGTGGCAAGATTAATTTGTATAACATTTATACCTGAACTAGAAGTCTTACTTCCTTTGTTCTTTTTCGTTTCTACCAAGTACTTCTTGCAATTTCTTTTCCAATGCCTAGTCTCATGACAATGGTAACATTTTGTGTCAGGCTTAGGACCCAGCTTGAGCTTCTTAAGCTTAGCTTTGAGACTCTCGATCTCAGCTTCAGGCCCCAGCTCTGCATCTCCCTCCAGCTCTAGCTCGGCCAGGTCCTTCGTTCGCGGAATGGAGGAGGAGCTGGAGGAGGGAGAGTTAGGGTTGACTCCTCGAGGTGGCTCGGAGGCACCCGTCATCCAGTATCATGATGCCTTCGACTCTCTCTTTGGTACCAATGAAGGTTAAGCGCATTTTTTATCTTCATTCATCTTTGTTCATTTGTTGCTCGTTGCCCACTAATGTTTTCTATCCGTCAGATGTTGCTGAGGTGGGAGCACAGATCGGGATCACGGAGATCTGTTGCCAAGGTTCAGGGCCCGGCGAGAGAGAAGGCCCTTCCCGGCCTTGAGGTTCAGGCGCACAAGGATCGTGATGAGGCTGCGAGTTATTCCTCCTCGAGTTGCCTTCCCTCGCTGTCCGCTCGCCGATATGATGATGATGCATTGCCTTGATTCGTCGTCTCACCCGGCGTGTTGACAAGTACATGGCTCGTTTTCGCGTCGCGAGATGTTGGAGAGTTCTCCCGGCTCCTCAAGGATCGGTGGAATCGCTATAAATCTCTACTTCCGTGTACTTTTATGGTTATTACCTTCCTCTGCCTAATACTTGCTTTTTAATCATCCTCTAACTGCGGCATTTCGCATGCTCCTCAGAGGCCACTTCCATCTCTAACATCATTAGGGATGAAGCCCCAATTATTGAGGAGATGTTTCAAGAGGCGGCGGTGAGGCTCGTGAGTGCCCGCCATTGGATGATGTGAGTTGAAGTTAGCAGAGGAAAATTTGAAAAGTGCAGAGGAAAAGCATGGATCTTGAAGATAAGTGAAAACTCTTGAGGAGAAGTGAAAGTTTGAGAAGAAGGCTAGAGTCATTCGCCATGTGAATGTGAGCTTGGAGGAGGGCGTGACCAAGTCTGGCAATGGTGAAACACTTCTTGAACTCGAGGAGATCACCGTAGGCTGCAAGAGAGGTCCTTGGAGAGCTTAGGAGCTAAAGTTGCTCCAATCCCATCAGGGGTGACGAGGCCAGAGGTGTGGGTTCCTCTCCTTGGGGAGCGAGTCCGTCTGCTCGCCCAGACTGCAGAGGATCGGTGTCGATCCTTTACTCTGGCAGCTTTGACAGCTGGGGCCCTCGCCATTTCCCATCGTTGCGACGGTTTAGGCAAGGAGGCAGTGCGCGAGGGCCTACGCGGCTCCTTCACTCCCGAGGTGAAGAAGGCGTCCCCAGAGGAGTGAGCCATGTTGAGGCCTCTTGCGGCAGAGTTCGTGAAGAGCGTCGCTTCATCCCTGGCCCCGAGGGAGGGGCCGAGCGCCTGGCCCATCGGACCCGGCCCTATGAGGATAGCCCGCGGAGGGTGGGTGGTTCAGCGTTAGGTATGATCATCGCGAGGCGCTTCAATCCCCCAATAGGAAGCCGCCATAGCAGAGGCCTTGCTTGTGAGGCCTTCAGTATGCAGATGTAATAAGGAACACTCCTGTGCGGCGAGAGGGCATGCCTCTCGGGACCTGTAAATGTTGTAAACTTGTATTATTGTTTTGCTCAGAGGTATATGTTCGAGGGATATGAGCGTCATAAGCGCGGTGGCCTTTGCTTGCGTTGGAACAAGGCAAAGGCGTGACCAGTGGATTCGGCGCGTAGCCTGGAGGCTGAAGGGGGACTAATCCTTAGCTCATCCATAGACTCGGGCGCTAGGCCTGAGCCGTCACTTGCGCCTGGGTCGGCGAGGCGCAAGTCGCCAAGCAGAGGCGGCGGACACCCAAGCTGCCTAGGACTTAGTTAGGGAGACCACGGGGTGTGGCCCTACACACCACGGGGGTGACACCCCTTGTGAGGGAAGGGTCAAGTAGGACTTATGAGATTATTGGGTAAGGACAGCTCCTTAACAGAAGCCGTTAGGAGCAAGTCCTTACAGTTGGTTGCAAGCATGCTAGTTAGACTATCTCCTGAGATTGTGCAACCTCCTGACAACATTGCGTTGGAGGGTGGCCTTTCAACAGCAACGTGTTAGAAGGCAAACTTTTCAATCACCAACGAGCATGTATTTGGGAACATACACACAAAATAGGCATGTCTCTTAACAGCAGCGTGTTAAGGAACTACCCCAGAATCGTGGCCCGCCCCTTAACAGCAGCGTGTTAAGGGACTATCATCAAATTGTAACATAATTGCATATATAGAGGATCGTCTTAGGAATCTCATGTCTTCATTTCATTGAGCAAGATGGTGTTTACACTTTGATAGGTGCCACGGAGGGCATACAAGAGGGTTTTAAGCGTAAAACTTATGGAGCTTATCCGCATTCCATGCATGCTTTTGCTCGTCTTCGAGGTAGCAAGTCGGTGGCGCTGATCCTAGGGCCGAGGAGCGGCAGAGGGCCCTTCCCACTTGGGGTGAAGTTTCCTTGAGCCGTCGGGTCGGTGACCCTTTGAGGACAAGGTCGCCAAGAAGAAAAGCACGTTCCTTCACCTATTTGTTGTAGAATCAGGCGGCCTCACCTTTATGGCGGCATGCTTGAGGAGGGCTTGGTGGCGGATGTCCTCAGCGAAGTCCACCTCAATCTGTGGTTGTCCTCACTTGGGTGAAGCTAACGGTGATGGCCGAGAGCATTTCCACTCGGAGGAGCGGTGGTGGATTTCGGCGGGGAGGGCGGCCACGCCCAGACACGGCGAGAGCGGAGTTCTCCCAAAGGGCACGACTAGTAGTTCTGCGTAATCCCCATAGGGCCGAGGAGCTCCTCCACCCATGTTCCTCGCTTGAGGGCACTTGCCTCGAGGCGGCGTCGTATGCCTTGCGAATTAGCCCATTAGCTCTTTCCACGACCAGTTGGTTTTGGGTGAGCCACCGTCTGAAGCAAAGGGTGGTCCCAATAGATTCGCAGAAATCCCTAAGGAGGAGGCATCAAACCGAGTCTGCCGTTGTCCCTTGTGAGTTCCTTGGGAACCCCAAAGCGACACACAACATTCTTCCAAAAGAACTTCATGCGGAGCGAGATGTGATGGAGGCCAAGGGTTCGCCTCCACCCACTTGGTGAAGTAATCCTTGATACCACCACATGCTTGTAGCCCCCTTGCACGGTGGGAATGGCGAAAGCAGGTCCATTCCCCATCAGACAAAGCCAAATGTCGGTATGGTGCAAAGAGGGCTAGCAGGAGCGTTGTGGTTGGCTGCCATCCTTTGGCACCCCTTGCATGTCTTGAGGACGTCGAGGGCATCTTGCACCATCGTGGGCCAATAGAAGCCTTGACGGAGGGCTTTGGCTGCGGTTGCCCTTGGCGCAATGTGAGAGCCGCAGAGGCCCTCATGCACATCAAGGAGAAGAGAAATGCCTTCTTCTCTTGTGACACACTTGAGAAGGGCGGATGCTCCGCGCTTGTAAAGCTTTCCTTCAATGATCACGTAAGCCTTGGCTTTGGAGTGTAGCCTACAGGCCATTACTGCATCCTCAGGCTCTTCTTCTCCCTGTATGCACTTGATGATGGGAGTCATCCAGGAGGGAGGAAGGACCGAAGTCTCGTTGACCTCTGGGGGTAGTTCGGGATTAGCCACTTCTTCCACTGATGGCGTTTTTAACACTTCAAAGAAGACTTCTGGAGGAAGGGGTTCCTGAGAACCTGCGGTGCGAGCCAGGTGGTCTGCTTGGTGATTATCTCCACGGGGGATCCGACGAGCTTCAAGTCCGGCAAAGTGGCATTCCATCTTCCTTACTTTGTCCAAGTATTTGGCCATTTTTTGATCGAGGCATTGATATGTTTTATCCATGTGATTGACAACCAACTAGGAATCCCCCAAGATGAGAAGGTGTCGGACGCCCATGGCCTTAGCAAGGCGTAGACCCAAGAGTAATGCTTCATACTCGGCCACATTGTTTGTGGGGTTAAAGGATAAGTGGGCCGCGTACTCAAGTGCCTTCCCTTCTGGGCTTACTAAGACGACGCCTGCACCCCCTCCTGCCAAACGCTTGGACCCATCGAAGTATAACGTCCAATGCTTGCTAGGGGTGTTTAGGGTGCTTGCTGGTGCTTCATGGTCGACTGGGGATGTAGTCCATTCAGCCACGAAATTGGCAAGGATCTGAGATTTGATAGAAGTCCTCCCCGCGAGCTTGAGAGAGAAAGGTGCTAGCTCCGTGGCCCATTTTGCTATCCTTCCTGTGGCCTCTTTGTTCCTCATCACCTCATTGAGGGGGTAGCTTGTTGGAACAGTGATAGAATATCCCAGAAAGTAGTGACGAAGCTTTCTTGAAGCCATAAGTAGAGCATAGCATATTTTCTCTATTTCTGTGTATCTTGTCTTTGCTCTGCCAGGCTTCACGACATATATATTAGGGTGTTGAATTCCTTCTTTTTCCTTGACTAGGGCCGGTGCTCACCGCATGATGGGTTGCAGCGAGGTATAGGAGTAGCACATCTCCTGGTCTTGGACTTGTGAGGAGTGGAGGGGCTGCCAGGTAGGCTTTTAGGTTTTCGAAGGCCTTCTGGGCTTCATCGGTCCATAGGAAGCCTTCAAGCCTACAGAGAATCTTGAAGAAGGGGAGGCTCTTTTCATGAACGTGACAGAAGCGTCCGTGCGCCATGCGCCCATGAGTATTTGGGCGTCTTTGGTGGAGCGGGGTGGTTCCATGTCAAGGATTGCGCGAATTTTTTCAGGATTGGCTTCGATCCCCCGCTGTGAGACCAGAAACCCTAGGAGCTTTCCTCCCTTTACCCCGAAGGCGCATTTTTCGAGGTTTAGTTTGACGCCGAACTTGCGAAGGTTGGTGAATGTCTCTTAGAGATCTTCAATATGCGACGAAGCTTGAATGCTTTTTACGACAGCGTCATCGACATAAACCTCCACATTGCGACCTAGCTGGTCCTTGAGGATGAGATAGACGAGACGTTGGAAAGTGGCTCCGGCATTCTTCAACCCAAAGGGCATCGCAAGTAGCGTAAAGCGCCTCTGGGGGTGATGAAGCTTGTTTTTCCTCGTCTTCTTTCGCCATGTGGACTGATGATACCACGAGTATGCATCTAAAAACTCATCAACTCACACCCGGTGGAGTCAACGAGTTGGTCGTCTTGCGAGGAGTGGGTAATGGTCTTTCGGACATGCTTTGTTGAGGTCGGTGAAGTCGATGCACATCGCCACTTGCCGCTAGACTTTTTACCAAAACAGATTAGCTAGCCATTAGGATGCCAAACCTCCCGAATGAGGCCGGCCCTTGAGAGCTTGTCAATTTCATCTTTAATTGCTTGACACGCTCTCAAGAGAGCTTTGAAGCTTTTGCTTTCTTGGAGGCATCCAGTCTCACCGCGAGGTGATCTTGGATCACCTCCCAAGGATGCCGGCCATGTCGGCGGTGTCCAGCGAACACGCCAACCTTTGGATTTTAAGAACTTCACGAGCTCTTTCTCCACTTCTCTTGGGAGATCGACCCCGACTCTAAGAGACCGCGGGTCGTCTTGGCTGAAGAGTCGTACTTTGTGCAGGTCCCCCTCAGAGCGAGGTTTCAGACAGCATCTCCCTGGGTGGGGATACGTCCTTGGCGTTCCCTAGTGAGAGAAGCGAGCGCGCTCCTTCGTTTGACTCCTTAGTCTCGAGGAAGTTGATGTCGCCGGAGTCAGTTGCCGCTTTGTGGTATAGACGGCGAGCTAAGTCTTGATCGCCCCTTACGGAGATGACCCGCGAGAATTTGGTATCTTTAAGCCTGAGTAGTTTTGATGGACCGCCGCGCAGAAGCGGTTGAGAGTTGCCCTTCCCATGATAGCATTGAATGGGGACTCGATGTCAACGACATCGAACCTGACGGCTTCCGTGCGGTGATTCTCCTGTGGTCCGAATGTCATGAGAAGCTCAATCCTCCCAAGGGGTTGAATGGATTTTCCTGGTACGAAACCAGCGAGAGGCCGATCGGATGGCAGTAGGATGCCATGATGATATCCCCCCCGTGACTCCCATAGTTCCTTGAGTGCACGCAAATAGAGTATATCTGCAGAGCTTCCTCCGTCGACAAGGATGCGGGAGACCTCGCAATTGGATATTGTGGCGGTTAGTAAAAGGGCATCATCATGAGGGAACCTTAAGCCCTTTGCATCCTCAGCTGTGAAGCTAAGAGGAATATTTGCCCACTTGGGAGGGATGCTTTGAGGAGCCACCCCTACGACATTGACCTCCCGGGCGTACTCCTTTCTTTGGCGCTTTGACGCATGCCTGGAGGCCGAGCCCCCTATTATGACGTTTACTTGTCTTTGCGGTGCTTGAAAAGGGAGTTCATGCTCGGCATCCTGCGGCTGCTGCCCGGGGGGTAGATCACCAAGGGCCTAAACTGGGGGCTGTGGAATTGCTTGAAGAGGCATCGCTTCTGTAGCCGTGGGGCGTGATGGCGACCGTGGCGGCTCGAGACCCGCGTTTGAGAAGCTTCGCTATTTCAAGAAACATATTGGCGGCACTCATTTGTATCATGCCCACGCATCTTGTGGTAGGCGCACCAGCGTCCGTCTCCTTGATTTGGGTCACCTCTTTTTTCATTGCGGCCTTCACCAGGGCACCCCCTTCCAATGGGCTTTAGGCCCCGATTCCTTCTTGGGTCCTCTGGTGAAGTTGCCCCACGCTCTCAGTGAGGTGCGTCGATCATAGCGAGGACTTTGGAGTCGCGTCTACCACCGGATTGATCCCTCCGGTCCTTGCCCCTCTTTTCGGAGGAGCCTTTTGACCTCCTCCCTGGGGAGATGCTTTCATCTTCTTGGTAAGCCCTTCTTGGCCAGTCATCTTCCTCCCTCGGCGTATTTTTCAACGACCTCGAAGAGCTCATGGGTCGTCCTCGGGGGATCTCTCCCAAGTGCGCGATTGAGTTCTCCCGGGAGCAGCCCTTCCTTGCAAGCATTTATGACCGTTGAGTCCGGGGCATCTGCGACTTGGCTTCTCACTTTGGAAAAGCACCTAAGAAATTCTCTTGTGGATTCACCATTTTGTTGCTTGACAGTAAAGAGCTGGTTGGGGAGCATAGGGCGCTTATAGCTTCCTTGGAAATTTGCGCTGAACTCTTCCCTCAGCTGGTCCCAAGAATAGATGGAGCCTTTCTTTTGGTTGAAGAACCAGAGGCAGGCCGTTAGGAAAGGAACAATGGGAGGCAATTGCACATCTCTACTTCTCCACCTCCCCCGGCCCGAATCGCCGTGGAGTATACTTCCAAGAATTGTTTGGGGTCAGAGTCCCCATCGTAAGGCTGAAGTTAATTTGGCGAAACTTGATCGGAAAGGAGTTTTGAGATATCTCTTGTGAGAGGATTCCCAGTCTCTAGACGCCTTGTCCCTTCGTCGCGTGGTGATGGTGATCGAGGCGGTGCGGCAACGGCGGATGGCGGGCTCTCTGGTGGAAGAGCTAGATGTCACGGTGGCGCGGCGATGGTCTTGGCGCATTGGCGAGTTGGGCGCCCGCGCCGACTTGCAACTTGATCCGGTGGGGAGATTAGTGATTCAGCATCCTCTTCTTCGTGGCGGTGGTGACCGCGCTCCCCAGCGGATCCGATCGGTGGCACGGGGACACGCCTAGTGCCCGCAGAGTACATGCTCTTCGACCGCCTCGGCCACGGCCTCCTTGATGTGAATCCTACGGCTTGATGAGTGCACTTGGGCCGCAGCGGTTGGAATGGTCCTTCCGCCTGAAGGTGCTGGAGGGGGCACCGGGGGAGCAACGTTTGGCCTCACGGGCTCCCTAGTCGCCCCCGGCCATGTAGCACCTTGAGGATGGAGCCCAACACTTCTTGGGGAGTTGACTCACCATCTCGGTGCGAGCACATTTGCCCAGCAGAGGAGAACTGGAGGGAAGTCATGAGCGCCGCCCGTTCGGGGTATGAACTCAGCCTCGGAGGTGGGCGGCAGGATAAATTGCAATGGAAAGGGTGAGCTCCTCCCATCCGAGTTTGGTGGGTGCATTGGCGATGAGGAGCCCGCTCATCACCGCATGGCGTGGGCGAGTGGTGGGAGGTTAAGAGATGCCCCCTGTCCCTCCTCCAGGAAAAATCTCCTTGGCCGGGTCGGGCCACTTGGCGAAGGCGGTGCTAGGAGCGGGGAGATGTGCTGAGGGCCACTGGGAGTGCGATACGTGGCCATCATGTAGTCCACCACCTGCCTTGCGGTTGCCTCCACCATTGCTTTGCAATTAGCGGCATCGAGCCCCCTAGGAGCGGTGGATGGCCCTGGAGCTTCGCAACATTTCGGGCCTCTTGCCTTGGGCCAGACACCGCGTCAGCTAGTGCAATGGAGGTGGGGATGCCTGGCAGCCTGGGAATGCGCAGGACGTTGTCTGTCCCGGGATGAATAGCTCTGATCTCCGAAGATAACTCATGCCTTGGGCTTCTTCGGAGGACGGACCGGTCGTCCGCGGGCTCCCTATGCTCTGAAGTGAGAGGAGGCCTCGCGGACTTGGAGTACTTCTTGGTAGGAGCCATAGCCTTCTGTTGATCAGCTACGGTCCCCACAGTCGGCGCCAATGTTGGTCGTGTAAAACCGAACACAAGTAAAAGGGCAGAGGTCGGCCGTGCTACGGGCCTACGTCCACGAGAGCGAGCGTAACACAAAGATTTATACAGGTTCGGGGGTCCGGGAGGACCGCCCTACTCCTGTCGGTGGCCTGCAGGGGTTCGAGGATCCCTCTGAAGGCTCACCTAGTGACTTGCTTGTATGTATTGCTCAAGAGTCCCCCCCTCCAAAGAAGGGATACATGGGGGTATTTATATGCTCCCAAGCCTGTACAAATGACCAAAATACCCCTTGGGGTTGGCTATTCCAAGAATACAATCGAGGGTATTACAGTCTTTTGCAGATACAAGCGAGGGATACAGATGGTCTTTGCCAGGTGATTACATCAGCAGATCCGATGAGCCGGCGTTCACCACGTGGAGTGAATCCCACTGCAAGGGGATAAAATATTACTCCAACAACATTAGTAGCCAACTCTTGGCTCAGGGGAAAACCAAGCTTGTCCAAGCTCTCAATGAGACAAATCATTTTGATCACATGAGGACTGACCGGGTTACCTTTTGATAGCCTACATGAAAACAATGCCTTAGAGGTGTTGAACCTCTCTGCCCTTGCTTGATCCTGAAACATACCCTTCAGACTTACAATCATATTATAAGCATCCGTGGTCTCATATTGCTTCTGAAGCTCAGAGTTCATGGTTGCAAGCATTAGGCAGTGCACATCGACTACATCATTGCAATGCTTCTCATAAGCATTCTTTTCACCACAAAGTGCATCGGCACTTGGTTCCTCAGGATAGGGACCCTCTAGAATATATTCCTTCTTTTCTTGCTTGAGAACAATTCTTAGATTACGAAACCAGTCAATGAAATTTGAACCATTCAACTTTTCCTTTTCAAGAATAGATCGCAAATTAAAGGTAGGTGCAGAAGAAGTAGTAGGTGCCATGATCTACAATAGAAGAATATACAAAGATTCAACACTATGTTTATGTAAGATCTTCTATTAGACACTAATGTTGGTGGTTATGTTCGACTAGTTTACGACCAGCTCGTATCTTCATACGACTAATCTGTATCTAGTCGTATCTCCATACGACTAGTCCCAAACTAGTCGAACTTAATCATCAACTGTCAATAAAAGGTACTCCCACTATATGTTCTAAACCATGTTTCCCTCTAACATCATATAGTGAGTTCAAGATCCAAAAATCATTAAGTCCTAGTGAGCTTTGGCATCACTGCTAGAAACCTAGTGATTTAAGCTAAGCAACCCTTTGCCAATCATATCACATATGACTCTTGTTTGTTGGGTGGCATCTTTATGCCCGATGACCAACATTATGCCCCAAGGCCCAAAACTATTTTGATAGCCTTGTCAAGTTAAACCAATACTATACATGTGGGTGTCCGACACCCACCCCATCTTATTAGGATAGTTAATGGTGTTGGACCGGAATAGGAGCACGCTCACTTTTTCACTTTGATTTGGATTCAATACCAATGTCACTCCGATAGCTATGAAAGCTATGAAGATCAATCTACAAGTATAGCAGAAGTCTTGTATTGAATCCTAATAAAAAAAACCCCAAGCATAGCAATCAACAGACACAAAGATAGGCTGAAGAAACCAAAATCAGTACAACCACAGTTATACAGGCGGTTGTACCAATGATCGGTACAACCGCAGTTATACGAGCGGTTCAACCAATGATCGGTACAACCTTAGTTATAAGGGCGGTTGAACCGATTTCCCTGGAACAGCCTTATGACGAAAACTAAAAGTGGCACAACTTTTGATCCACTTGGCCAAACTCCACGAAATTTGAACCACACCTTCCTAAAGATATTAGGAACCTATTCCAATCAAAGATCATAGAGATCCATGCCAAAATTCCTATCGTTTTCAATTTGAACGAAGGTGGTTCAAAAACCGAGCCAGATGCAAAATATGATCTAGAGACTTGCTCATGGGTGGTTGATGATCAAGATGATCCTAGATGGGTTCCCACATGTCACAGCAAGTTAGATCACGGCAAGAAACCAAGCAAAAACTCGTGGATCAAAGAAAGACCCCAAATCACCAAATAGAGAGAAAGAAAGCAAATGAACTCATCATTGAGAGAACTTTCTTTGGATTGATTTGATATGGTATTGGTTTACAACCACTCCATCAATGGAGGACAAAGACTCAATACATGAGCACGAAATCAAATCCAACTCTCTAGAACCCTAACCTCCAACTATCAACTCCCTAAGCACAAAAGCAAAACTAGGGTTTACAAGTAATGAATGGGTTAAGGGGGTGTAGCCATCTCCCTCCTCTATTTATAGTGGAGGCTTAGACCTTCTAGAAGATTGAACCCTAATGGGCTCCCGTTAAGACCCACATACAAACAGGTCACATACGCACACATTTTAAAGCGCCGTCTTCATCTCTTGACCTAATCCGCTTCACCTTGCGCCATCTTGTGCCGTGAGTTGGAAAAAGGTCATCAAGGTGGTCTTTGGTAAAATTACCAAAATACCCCTTCTCGATCTTTTTGCAAAGACCGAGTCCCAACTGCGTGAAGCACCACCCATGCTTCGCCACGTGTAGGTTGATCCAGCGGCTCTCTTCATGTCGGAAAGTCTCTCCCATTCGGCTCCCACCGAAACCACCATGGCACTTGCACTGACCCCCGTGCCGCTTGATCCAACCCGTCGCACCGAACTGCCCGTTCGGTCACCTTTGTCCCTTATGCGCCATGCTTGACTCCATTGACCTCACCCGGCATCCCCGATCGTTCTGGACCTCAGCTCACCAAGCTTAGTCCCGATCATCCTCGCCGTTGACCGTCATTGACCTCAAAGCAACTTGCATAACAATAGACAAATAAATCGATTCCGAGAACAAGTTCTTCACAACTTGACCCACGTTAGTCAAAATATGCATCATGCAACACATATGCCATGAAACCCATGAACTTGACCTAACCCAAAACCATTTCTCCAAAATGGTCGAACTTCAAAACAGAATCGGTACAACCACCAAGTAAGAGCCGGTACTATTGCATCGCGGTCATACCGCTTCTGAAGGAAATCCAAAACTCCCCAAAAACATCCTCTCTGGAAATTCCATACCGCTATTCAAACGGTTCAACCGTGATGTGGTACGACCGCCATCTACAAGCTGGTACTACTGCACTGTGGTCGTACCGTGACTTACACGCCGGTACAACCGATTGTCCTAAGACTTGCTTGAAAACGCTGTTTCGACAAACCGATAACGCCATTGCCAATTGTAACATCATCCTAAGATCATGAGCATATCCCCATGATATCCACAAATGGCACCCTACTTTGGTAGACCTACCAATTAATGATCAAAATCGTGATGGAAGCAACAATTGGAAAGGCATCAATTTTACTTAATTTTTCTTGAAGGATACAACTCTATCATGTTAAAACATCTAATGATAAAACATGATCAAATAGCATAACAGGAATAAACACAAACATTCACAGATAATCATATTAAACTGTGAAATAGTGTGGCCCTTAACATGTCGATCTCCATCTGCATGCTTCCTGTCCTCCGACCACCATGCTTGACGTCTCCGACTGCATTCATCTACTAAGTAATTACTCCTAAGATCTAGTAGTGAATTACATAGGATAATTTCAAGCATCACATGTCGGTACACAGACCGTTATACAATAATATATAGCTCAATGGCTATCTCACAGCATGACACATAGGCCATGAAAATCCATTCGTGCATCACATACACAATAGGCCATGCTATTCAAATCAAACCCTGCAAAAACGAGTTATGCATACAATCCAATTCTATCAGGCGACATGAACTCATACTATCTATAACACTCAGTAAGAATACCCAGCACGGTGGTCCCGCTAGCCGGTTAGCGGGTGGGGTTTGAAGGGGCAGCGCCCCTCTCTAGTCGAGGGCAGTGTGCTCGGAAATTTTTTCTGGGGCATGAATCTCATTCACGTAACTGAGTCTCGAAAATCATCGGATTAATCATATTAACCCTATTCTGAACCAATCTGATCTCTGCCTTGATACGACCACGCACTACAGCATACTCCGATGGTGAAATTCCGACCGGTAGGAGTATTATGCAGTGTGATTGTGAATAAGCATAGTAAACCATCTGGTCCTTTTAGCTTATACCACCTCGTGAACCCATCCACTACCACCGAAAACCGATCGATCTTATCGACTAGTGTCTAGATCGTTCCATCGACATGAAACGATCTAGGTTACTAGACCCGACCAGTAATAGATCCAATCTACTACTACCACATATCAAGTATATGCAACCGATCCAGATCAAAAACTACGCAAGATGGCTCTGATACCACTAAAGGGATACGAGTAGGCTACGATAGCTACAATTCAAAAATTCTACCACGTAAACCAGGAAGCCAAGCAAGAAGGTGATCACAGATCATTACCACCAGACGTGCAAAGTAGCGGAATAGGAGTTGGAGCAGCCTAGTCCAACGTAGAGTGCATCGATGTAGTGGTCGTAGTCGATCGGCCAGCGTCCTTGCGAGACGATCGTCTCCTCCAGCAGGCTCTGCAGTTCCTTATGAAATCGTGGATCGTCCTCAAGCGTAATAGCAACCACAGTAGCGCCTCTATAGTATCCACACGTCTAGGGAAAGAACAACCGTACGTTGGTGTGTTAACACCAAGTCGCACGGCAGAGCTTTTAGGAAGATGGCGGCTAGGGTTTCGGTGGAGCAACTCATGTCAATCTCATGTTCCCAATAGCCTCAAGCATCTCCTTATATAGTGCCCATGGCGGATCCTATCCGAACACATTTTGTTCCAATCCATTAAGTGTGTGACCCGTTAGATTTATGTGTAGTCGGTTGTCGGAAACCCTTTCCGATCACGAGTCATTAGCGATTCCTAGCAGAACATAACGATTCCCGAATACATATAAATTATATCGGACGAACCTTAATACAATATAATCTACGATCAGGTCCTCATCACTTACGACCAGGTCATATCTCTATGCGACCAGTTCGTATTTGGTCACAACCAGTTCGTAACTCCTACGACCAGGTTTCGACCACTTTGTGATTACGTTCGACTGGTCTATGACCAGCTTGTATCTCCATACGACCAGTCCATAACTGATCGAACTAAGCGACCTACTCGTGTATTCTCCCTTTGCCTCACGATATCTGGTTGAACTCCAGGTGAGATGTTGTGTCATCCATGGACTGTTCAATACTTTCTTGATCAAGTGTCGGATAACCTGATGTGGTCAAACTCTTTGACCACCAGTGGCGTGGCCATGCACTTTCTTTATCCGACCACTTCGAGGGGCCCAGAGACATCTCTCCAGTTATTTTAGGAGGGGCAAATCCCATATCTGACAAGTCCATCCCTCTGCATGTTTCATAACATACCCGAAAGCTACCTTTGTAACTACCCAGTTATGAGTAGCGTTTGGCAATCCCTAAGTGTGCTATTACACATGTAGGGAACCATGCTGATCTCAGGTCTAAGGATTATACATCATCATTACTTGAGACCAACTAATGACACTTAGAATCATAACAATCTCAATAGTGTCTCAAGGTGGGTCAATCCAACACCATATTCTCCAACATGTGCTCATATTATTGATTCGATATCCCTATATCCATGACTGATGAAACATGGTCGTCAATCAATACATGTGCTGGTCGTAGAGTAACTGGTGTTCCGACCAGGGATTCATTTAGAACGACATCATATAAGTTAAAGAGTTTCACCAACAAGTCACATACTTGTTAATCTTTATAACCAATGATTCATTCAAGGAACAGAATAACATTTATTCGATAACTCATAAACATAGATATGATACATGTCATCTCTATGATTGCCTCTAGGGCATATCACCAACACTTCTAGCACCAGTAGACCTTGAGCACACCACTCTAGTCGTAGGCCCCTTAAATCACGCAAAATCATGAGACCTCGTAGCCCGGCCACGACATTGCTACCAGCGTCTAGCACTCTCTGCAGCTATAAGACAAGCCCAAGCATGTCACCGTTATCACCACATACTTCTCGTGCTTATGCCCTCACTCACTTCTACCCTCTCTCACTCAATCGTCGGGAACGAGCCAAGATCTAAGCACCCGATCCGCCATCGACATCGCCATCGCCGCACGTTCATCACCGCATCAGTGACCTTCGACCTTGAAGGTCGCCATTCTTGGCATCGCCTCATTCTCCTCTTGCTGATGCTCCCCTTCCTTTTCTAGTTGGAGCACAGAGCATCGGAGCCTTCTTCACCTCACTGTCTTAATAGTACCGCCACCAACCCCATTTCTCCTTGCTTCATTTCCGGTGAGTTTCCTTCCCTCTTCTTCGTGTCATATCATTTGCCTCGCTCCCGAGAACCTTCTAGGTGAGTCAATGTATGTAACATCCCAATTTTCTGAGCTTTAAACATCCTTTTGATTAGTGGTAGTTGAAAATTCACCATTTGAATTTATTTGAATTTAATTCAAAAGCTTAACTTGGACTTTTAGTACCAAAACAATTTAATATGATTAAAGTCAACATCAACAATGGTCAAAACTATTTTATTTGGATTCTATGTGCTTGGGTATATTTTCTATATTTTTCTAGAAGTTTTCCAAGTTCATTTGCTATTTTCTAATCGCTATTTGAATTCTCTATATTTTCTAAAATAGAAAAGGTACTAAAATCTCAAAAATAGTAATCGGGCAGATTTCCTCTTAGCCCAACTCCTATTCTCGTGCGTGGCCTGCATAGCGGCCCAAACACGCGTTCGCTAGCCCGTTCACCCGCGCGCATTCGCGCCTGCACCCGCTGACGCGTGGGCCCGAGTGCCGTTCGGACGAGTCCGATCGCGCGCGTGTCATTGCTATCAATGACGGGAGGGCCCGCGTCTTCATCGTCTCCGAGTCGCTTTCATCCTTGCGGAACCGTGCGCTCACCCGCCATGACTCGAGCTCGAGGCTTGTACGGCAACGGAGAAATCCCAACTAAAACCTCCCGGATTTTGTTACCAAATCCTATCTCCTAGCTTTTTGCACCTGTATCAACACTCAATTGTCCCCGAGATGAACTCTATGCCCTATAAAAGGCATCCCCGGGATCGCAAGCACACCCTCATCCCGAACCCCAGCTTATTTTCACCTTAGATTGATTCCAGCCCCCGCTATTTGAGCTTTAGGGTTTTGGAGCCGAAACCCTAAAAACTCAAATTCCTCTGCCGCCATCGCCGCCTCATCAATGTTAGGCACACTGTTGGGTCCGCCATCACCGTAGCTCCCTCCAGAACCCCTCCGTGTGGTCAGAGCGTCGCCGGAGCCTCCATCCGACAAAATATGATTCGTCTCCGCCGTCTAAAGCTCACCGCCAGCCGCTACAACGGTTCCCGAGCGTTAGTAAGGGCATCATTAGGTTCACAATAGCCCCAGCACCTTGGTACCACCCACTGCTTTCCCCGCACCACCATTCTCCATTGTCGGTTGAACCCAAGGGCTCGCCGTCGATGACGACGTGGCAGTTTGAGTCAGCGTCTACGTCTCTAGCCACAACGGCGCATGCATCTACGTGTCCTCTAGATCATCACCACATGCGCACCGATGTGACAGTCCAAATCTAAAAACCTAAGCCGGTTCAGTGGACTCGGCTCACCGTGAACCATGTGACTGACTTGTGGATCCCACATGTTAGATTTTCTTTTCATTTCTTTTAATTTCAAAAATCCTTCTCTGACATCAGCCTACGTCATTAATCTAGATTTTTCCTTTGGAAAATAATTCGAAATATTCTGATAAATCTAATTTAGGTTATTTCTTTAGATTCAAACTTCCAAAGCCCATACCTTTTGCATCCGAACTCCAATTGAGCCCATTCAAATTTCTAAATTCATCTAAATTCAAGATCTATTTATTTGAGATTTTTATTTAATTTTAGAGTTTGTTTTGCCTCTATTATTCATTTGTTTTATTTATTTACTTCGTTTGTGAGTAGATGTTGATACTACGGGGAACTTTGAAGAAGAAAGAGTACCTCAAGAGCAAGATCAGTACCTAGACCTATTCCAATGCAACTTATACCTTTGATCATATTGAACCCAGTTTTTAAAATACTTTGTTTCAAGTTATTGCAATTACTTTAAGTATTTATTTAAATGCTTTTGGGTTTAGTTATTAATCCAATTTGTTATATCCACCTTGTCTATTGTTATGTCATAATCGTTTGTCACCCTAGATTGGTTCATTATTTAGTTGGTATTATCGTAGCACCAACGTGGGGTTGGTTAGATACGATTAGATTGCTTAGCCATGCCACAACTCATCATTTCATGTGAGTTGCAAATATAAACTTGACTAAGTGATTATGGAACTTTGTGATAAAACTATGTGTACTGTGTGCTATTACTCGTTGATGTCATGTGTTGCACTTAACCAACTGGGTGATAAAGGATTTAGACTGAGGCAAGTGGTGGACATTAAGTGATATGGTGGAGCTGTGTGCATGGGAATAATAATCTGTGTGACATAGTTAGAAATTGGAAATCTTGCCTTGGTCAATTAAGGACTTAACTTTGTGTGCTATTGAACTAGGCCTTTTGTACAACCACATGCCTGATGGGACGGGCCTAACTTAGTAAGTTATGGATTCTTGACATTGATTACTCAGGCAGTAGATTAGGCTATGTGCATGGGTGGAAGTGTGGACTACCAGGTAGTACACATTTATGAGCGGTTCACTATCTTCAAGTCCAACGATCTGTGTCGGACTGGCTTCCTGTGTGGGGTTAGTCTAGCGGTAAAGCACATCGGGAGTGTCAATGCTTGAAATGAAGTTTCTGAAACGTTTTGTTATGATTAGTGCTAGCTACACTGGTTATATCGTGTGGAAAAAATGTACAAACTCTACAGAGTGTTAAATCAATCTATTCGAATAGCCATGTCCACGGTCATGGACATGCTCGAGGATTTCACAAGAGGGGTAGTTTTCATAAAACATTTGGGAAGGGAGCTATGTGATCTATGTCGTATGGCTGTGTGAATAACTTGTTTATGCTTTATGTTCTTTGTGAAATCAAACTGTTAAAATTAATATTGTTTATTTGATTTACTTCATGTTTTAATCTATTATTCATATTCAAATTGCAAATGTTGCATTTCTACAAAAGAACCACAGAAGCCATTCCTTTGGAATAAGCCATCATGTATAAATTACATTCTGTGGTATGACTTGCGAGTACGGTGGTGTACTCATGCCTTCTATAATCAATCAACAGAAGTAGAGAGTCTTCGCCTGAATTTGAGGAGGTGTTCTGTGAAGGTGCTGATCGTTAGGGTCTTTATCCCAGTCGGTTGCCTATGGTGAATTGATGGGATTCCGCTGGAGTTTAGTTTTGTTCCGCTGCTTATTTCTCTATTGCTAGCCCTGCATGGCTTAATAAGTGTAAACTTGACCATAAGGTCAAAAACATTATTTGTCATTCAAATTAATCATTTATGCTATTAATCATCTTGTGTGGCTCGATATTCATCTATGTTGACACTGTGTGGACTAGTGTGATCCTGGACAAGTGCATTATACACAGAGGGTTTAGAATTGCATTTTTGGGGTCCCGAGAGAGGTGGTATCAGAGCTAGGTTGACTGTAGCTCTTGACCTTAGTTAGATCGGCCATCTTAGAGTGTCCAAATTATTTTATGAACCAAAATTAACTTGCAAGATTAATTGAACTGCTTAACTCCTCTCATTTCTTTCTTGACTCAACTATTGCTAGCATTTTTCCTCTCCCCGCCGTTTTAATTTGGTTCTTAAGCTCTTATCTGTCTTGATAGATGCCTCGTCTTTAGAACTATGGTGAGCTGCAAGACACCATCTTCCGCTACCACAACCGTGCCTCTACAGTGGACCATCCTGCACGCTACCATTAGCAGATGGAGAAGGCAACACCACCGTGGTGCACCTTGCCCAGTTCGTCACTGCTCAGGAGGAGTCACTGGAGTTGGCCGCCACAGAGCTGGAGTGCGTTCATGAGACCTTGCAGATGGCAGAAGAAAGGATCGCCGTGCTAAAAGAAGCCCTCTACGATCAGCACGAGCATGAGGAAGAGCAAGAAGAGGAAGACCCTAAGGAAGAAGACCCAGAAGAAGTTGAGGAGCCAGCAGAGGTCGTAGAGCCGGAGGAGCCAACTATGCCTGCACCAAGGATGCCTGTTCCTATTGCACCAGTCCCAAGGCATCAGAATCAGTTTGCGAGGATGGAAGCTCACTTTCAAGTCTACAGCAAACGGGAGCACTGTCATGGCTGTGGAGGCTACCTTAGCGACTGAGTTCGCTAAGATTTAAGTTTAGTCAGGCTTAGCAAGTTTAAGGTTAGGAGAGTTGCCCTTTAGGCGGTAAATTATGTGTTTAGGATCGCTCTTATTTCTTGTGTGCGAGTATGAGCTGCAAAGGCCCTTAGGCATTTGTTGCAGCCATGCTAAGGCCCTATTAATAAAAGTTTTTAGTTGAGTTTCTTGAAGTTGTGTTTGTTGGGTTTAACCTACCCCTCGATTAGTTCTTAACTCATCTTGTGCTAGCTACCTTATCTAACCCATGAAGCTTCACCAGATGCTTCAAACTCGTCATGCTGCTACAAGTGGTTTCGGCACCCAGGGATCAGAAGAAAATGAGCAGACCCCCACAGGAGCAGTACAGCCGCAAGCACCCCCGATCGACTTGTAGAATTTTGGAGCTTTTATGGCAGCCTAGACCCAAATGATATACACCATGATGAATCAAATTCAGAATATGAACAATTAGAATAGCAACAACAATTACCACAATGGAGCCCCAGTCGCTCACGGTCACCATGGACCATCCAAGCTTGCCGAGTTCATGAGAACTCGTCCACCCACTTTTTTGAGACATGTCTCACCGATTGAAGCTGATGATTGGCTTCGTGTCATTGAGAGAAAGCTGCTAATCACTCAATGCAGCGACCACGAGAAGGTTCCATACGCCACTCACCAGATGGAAGGCATAGCTGTCGAATGGTGGGAGAACTTCTATGCAGCGCATGAGACGCCACAAAATATTACTTGGGAAGAGTTTTCCACAGCCTTCCGTCAGTATCATGTGCCGGAAGGGATAATTGATCTGAAGAAGGATGAGTTACATGCTCTCAAGCAAGGAGCTATGTCAGTGACTATAACATCCCAAAGTGTTGTTACCAAAATAAAAATAAATAAACTTATTATTTTGTTGGATTTCCTAAAATTGAAAGAGTTTTATTGCTTTATTTGAATTTCTGAAGTTTTAAAATTCAAAAAAATTCATTGAAGTTTTTGATGTTTTATTTGATTTAAGTTGAAAAATAAAAATTTAATTATTTTGTGGAATTTTCGGAAATTTTAAAAGCTTTTTCCTAAATATTTTAAAGACAAAATAATTTATTTGCAAAATTAATAGCCAACTTTAAGTTGAAATTATTTTATTTAAGTCCAAAATAACTCTAGGAATTTTTGTGAATTTTTCTAGAATTTTTGGATTTTATTTGCTATTTTCTAAAGCCTTTTTGAATTTTCGGAATTAAATAAAATGCTAAATCTTTTAAAACCTCTTTGCTATTTGGGGCCGATTTTCACTCCCACGGCCCAACTTTCTTCCCTCTCTTCTCCGGCCCACTCTTGCTTTCGGCCCGTTCCGCGCTTGCTCTTGACCGTTGGATCAAGATCCAACGGCCGACTCGCCAGCCCACTCCCCATCTCCCGTGCGAAACCTCAACCATCCAAATTAAATCAAGCGGCCGAAACACACTCGTTTCGGGCTGTTAGATCTAAATCCGATGGCTCTACGCCTTTCTTCTTCACATCCCCTTCCTTCTTCATGCGCAAGCAACGGCCGCCATTAGCGCCGCGGTGAGCTTTATTCCCGCCGCCATTTGCTCCCCTTTTACTGCGCCGGCGTGCATGTTCAATCCCCTAAACCGCGCCACCTCCATTTCCGGTCCTTTCCTCCTCAAATCATGCGCACGTTCATCGGAGTGCGCCAATGGCCACCGTGATCTTCGCGCCCGATTCTCCTCCCTCACCCTTCCCTGGCCCCTATAAAAGGGAGCACTAGGTGCGCAATCTCTTCCTCGTCCAAACCCCTCAAAGACCCCTCTCTCTCCCCCACTCAATCGGCGATAATCGAAGTTTTTCTCCACGCCGCCGAGCTCTCTTCGCTCCTCTTCTCTGGCGCCAATCGTGCCTCTCCGCCACCCTCGTCACCACCGTCGGCACTGCCACTACATTGCCTACGCCGTGCGCACCTCCCTCTCGCCGGAGCACCTCCCGAACCACTGCGTCGCCTCCGACCCGATCTTGTCGCCGTCGTTGCCCTCACCGCCGGCGAACCATTCGCGCCCTTACGCCACCGAGGTGAGCCTCATGGTCCCCTCGATCTCCTCTCTCCGATGCACACCTCGCCGGAGCTCGCCGCGGCGCGTAGCGCCGGCGAGCTCACGGCCGAGCCGCTGCCGGTCTTGTGCCAATGTGGCCATGCGTTACGTCATCGCCACGTAGATGCCACCCGACGCCACGTCACCAATTTTGCCCATGTGGCCGCCATGTCATCCGCTTGCGTGTCGTCCACGTGGCACACGGTTTCAACCGAATAAAAATCGGTCACTGACGTCATGCCGATGCAGTAAAGCCATTTTCGTTCACAAAATTAAATCCAAATTTCTGAAAATTCCTATATTCATGATTTCATGTGTTTTAAAAACTTCCTGGGGTTCGTTCTCCTTCATACGAACTCTGATTTCGTCGATTCAAATTTCTAAATTCATATAAATTAAAGATCTAGCTAACTAAACTAAAATTATTTACTTTGGAGTTCATTTAAATCTTCATTTGAATTTTATTTGAATTTGGCTTATTTTCGCGTATAGACTTCGATGACTTCGGGGAGCAGGATTTCAACGCCGTTTGAGAGCAACTAATTGAGCAAGGCAAGTTATACCTTTGATCATATTTGATCCCATTATTTCAAATTATTTAAATTCTGTTTTAAATTATTACCGCATGCTTATTTCTATTCAATGTATTTTAAATACATGTTTTAAACTGTAGTTATGCCTAAATCCTTTATACTGCCAATCTTGATATTGAAATAATTCATACCTTGTCACCTTAGATGAAAATCTAGTTTATGCAATAGTATGAGCTAGAACATTTTGGAAAAACTTATGCTTAGACCCAAAATTATTTGATTTTGGAATTTTCAGCCAAAAGTCAAATATTGTTTAAATTGTATCCATAGCATTGGTGTGCTATGGAAGTTTGAAAATGATTTGAAAAGAAAAGTAAAATAAAATACTAGTTTGGACTTGGGCGAAACGGATAGTTGGTGGGTGCAAGTTTATGCATGGGCTCAATGCAGTGAATGGTTGAGGCCCAGGGATTGTTTTGGAAATTGCTCAGTCAATTAAGGACCGGTCTGCGAGCTGTGGATTGTTAAGCCAAAATCGTACTACCACATGTCTCGAATGGGCGAGACCTGGCTAACTAATTTGCAATGTTTCAATGTGGTTGTGCCATCCAGTTGTGTGGGTGTCGTGAAGACTTATTGTCAATACTCACATGGCGCAAGAGGGGGTTATCGTTTGGTACAAAGCCTACAATAGCGAAACCTTAGCGGATATAACTACGTTGGGATGGTGCATTGTAAAGGCCTTGTGATAATCTCTTAGTCGCACATCTTCAGAAGTGTGTGGGCGGACAGTATAAGTTGATTATCTCTTGTGGGTAAAGTTGTACAACCTTTGTGGAGTGTCAATCTATTCGAATAGCCATGTCCACGGTCATGGACATGCTGAGCAAAGCCTTTCGCGGATTAGACTTTGGTTTTATTTTCAAAAGGTTTTGTAAAATAGTTTTGGCATGGATGGGTGTCCACGAGAAAAGTATGGGTTGAAGCCCCAGGTTGGTGCCCGTGTTTATGTTGGTGTTAGGTTGGTGCCTACACTAGCTTTATTAATTCAGCTAAAACTCAATTTTAGTTATTGTAAAATTTGAGCTTTTGAGCTTAGTATTGTATTTAAATTGTCAAATATTGCTTTTGCGCAAATAACCCTATAAGCCATCCTTTGTTACATCCATACATGCATTAACTCTGTTATTGGGTATAACTTACGAGCGCGGTAGTTGTGCTCATCCTTACTTTATGCAAACAAATTTAAGAGGAGAAGGACTTTGCTACCGGTGTGGATCTCGACGACTAGGCCGCTACTCCAGTCGATTGCCTGTGGCAGATCAGCTAGACTCTACTACCTCTTCGTCTTCCGCTGTGTTTTTGTATTGTTGGCTTGTAAGCCTTTCTTGTAATAAACTCTACTGATTATTAATATAATTGTGCAATTTGTGGATGTTACCATATCTGTTTACTGTGTGAACTAGCTACTGATCTTGGGACTAGTTCAGAAATGCACAGAGGATTTGGGGTGTTACTCCCGGGTCCGACAGTGATGGATTATCTCAACAAATTTTCTCAGCTAGCTCGCTATGCTGCAGAGGATGCCACCACCGACAAAGCTCACCAAGGTCACTTCCTGAAAAGATTGAATACTGGATTACAAGTTAGTTTGATCGCTCATACTTTTCCAGATTTCCAAGAGCTGGTCAATAAGGCGCTAATTCTTGAAGATAAGCGCAAAGAGCTGGAGGACAACTGCAAATGTAGGATGGCTTAGCAAGGAAGTCACCAATCACAGCAGAAGGCAAGAATGGTTCCGCAGCAGTTTAATCATTTTTCGCCGTAGAATTCTTTCAGAACGCCTGCACCAACTTCAGTACTTTGTCCAGCTGCTCAGAACTTTCACGATCCTACACCAGCCAGCCCCAATCCGGGGAACAACCAGCAGAATGTACAAAGAATTTGTTATTCTTACCGTCAGTCAGGCCACTTCGCGAACAATCACTCCAGTACACTTCAATCTTGGAGCTACACCGGCCAAGACGTCAACATCGAACATCAATCAAGGAGTTTCTCAAGCTACCAGTCAACCCGGAGGAGCACCGCAATCTGTGGTCAGAGGTCGTGTCAACCACATCACTCTAGAAGGAGCTCAGGAAGCACCGAACGTCGTACTGGGTAAGTTTCTGGTAAACTCAGTACCTGCATCAATTTTGTTTGATTATGGAGCTTCACATTTGTTTGTTTATAGAGTTTTTGCAACTAAGAATAACTTAGAAGTTATGCATCGTAAGCATACTCTATTAGTCCAGTCGCTTGGAGCAGAGTTAAGTTCTAAAGTGGGATGTTTAGGAGCTAAGTTACTCATAGCTGGAGTTGAGTTTCTAGCCAACCTTATTGTTCTAGACACCCAGACCTTAGATGCCATTCTTGGCAGGGATTGGTTATCAAAGCACAAAACTATGCTAGATTGTGGCCGAAGAGCCGTAACAATCAAGGATGCCAAGGGAAACAAGGTGGGGTTTCTAGCCACCTCAGTGCGTGATGGACATCTGCTAGTCAATAGCCTGAAGACCGTTGCTTTGGAAGATGTGCCTATCGTTAGAGAATATCCAAATGTGTTTCCAGAGGAATTACCAGGAATGCCACCAGACCGTGACATCGAGTTTGTCATCGATCTAGTGCCAGGAACAGCACCAATTTTGAAGAGACCCTATCGGATGCCAGCCGATGAGTTAGTAGAAATGAAGAAGCAGATAGAAGAACTTCTAGAGAAAGGTTTTGTAAGACCTAGTTCGTCGCTATGGGGAGCACTAGTTTTGTTCGTAAGAAGGATGGAAGAATGATAATGTGCATTGATTATCGATCTCTCAATGAAGTCACCATCAAGAACAAGTATCCATTGCCCCGGATTGATGATTTGTTTAATCAAATGAAAGGAGCTGGAGTGTTCTCAAAGATTGACCTACGATCAGGTTACCTTTAGTTGAAGATCTGTCCTAAGGATATACCAAAGACTGCTTTCTCAACGTGGTATGGACATTATGAGTTCTTAATCATGTACTTTGGTCTGACTAATACCCCTGCCTATTTCATAAGCATGATGAATAAAGTATTCATGGAATATTTGGATAAGTTTGTCGTTGTGTTCATTGATAATATTTTGGTTTATTCCAAGTCAGAAGAAGAGCATGCTGAACACCTGAGGTTAATCTTGGAGAAACTCAGAGAGCATCAGTTGTATGCTAAGTTTAGTAAGTGTGATGTTTGGAAAAAGGAAGTTAATTTCCTTGATCATGTGATGACAGCCGAGGGAGTAGCAGTTGACCCCAGTAAAGTTAAGGCAGTATTACATTAGGAACAACCCAAGACTGTTTCGCAGATCCGCAGTTTCTTGGGAATGACAGAATATTATCGCTGTTTTATTGAAGGATTCTCAACTATTGCTAAGCCTCTTACATAATTGTTGAAGAAAGAGAAAAAGTTCATTTGGACCCCAGCTTGTGAAGAAAGTTTTCAAGAATTGAAGAAGCGTTTGAGTTAAGCCCCAATGCTAATTTTGCTAGGAATTCGCAAGGATTATGATATCTATTGTGATGTTTCACGTTAAGGATTAGGATGTGTCCTGATGTAAGAAGGAAGAGCTGTCGCTTATGCATCTAGGAAATTGAGGTCTCATGAAGAGAATTATCCTATCCATGATATGGAATTAGCTGTCGTAGTGCATGCTTTAAAGATTTGGCGTCATTACCTCATCGGTAATCACTGTGAAGTTTATACAGCTCACAAGAGTTTAAAGTATATTTTCACTCTGTCATCTGATTTGAACATGAGACAGAAAAGATGGTTGGAGTTAATAAAGGATTATAATCTTGGAATCTACTACCATCTTGGTAAGGCCAATGTCGTTGCGAATCTTTAAGCCGTAAGAGCTACAGCAATGCTTTGGAAGTGAAAGAGGTTTGTTCCGAACTTCAAGAGGAATTTCAGAAACTGAAGCTAAAAGTTGTATCTGATGGGTTTGTAGCCAGTCTAGAGGTACAGTCTACTTTGGAGAAGCAGATTCGTGAAGCTCAACCAAAAGACCCCGCGTTTTCATATATCAAGCTCAAAATGGTAGAAGGAAAATTAAAAGACTTCACCAAATATGATCAAGATATACTGTGGATTAATGGACGTATCTGCATGTCAGATGTTGATGGGCTGAGACAGCTAATTTTGAGGGAAGCCCATGACTCAAAGTATTCGATTCACCCTGGAAGTACTAAGATGTAACAGGATGTTAAGAATAAGTTTTGGTGGCCAAATTTGAAGCGAGAAGTCGCAGAGTTCGTTGCCTTGTGCGAAGTGTGTTAGAAAGTAAAAGCAGAATATTAGAGACAAGCAGGTTTGTTGCAACCCCTAAAGATTCCAAAATGGAAATGGGAAAAGATCGGAATGGATTTCATTACGGTTTACCTAGGAGTCAATCGGGTTACGATTCAATTTGGGTAATAGTTGATCGTTTGACTAAAGTTGCCCATTTCTTAACAGTCAAAACCACTTACTCAGGAGATTGCCTTGCGGAGTTATACATGTCGAGAATTATCAGTTTGCATGGTGTGCCTAAGAAGATAGTTTCAGATCGAGGATCTCAGTTCACCTCTCATTTTTGGCAAAGTCTTCACGAAGCCTTAGGGACTCATCTGAATTTCAGTACTGCTTATCATCCTCAGACAAATGGACAGACTGCAAGAGTTAATCAAATGTTGGAAGATATGTTGAAAGCATGTGCTCCAGCTAATGCTACCAGTTGGGACAAGAGTTTGCCGTATGCAGAATTCTCATAGAACAACAGTTATCAAGCCAGACTACAGATGTCATCGTTTGAAGCTTTGTATGGTCATGCCTGTAGAACCCCTTTGAAATGGTTAGAAACAGCTGAATGTTTGGTTTTCGGGCCAGACATTATTCAAGAAGCAGAAGAACAAGTGTCTATGATTAGAGAAAGATTAAAGATAGCTCAATCGAGGCAGAAAAGTTATGCTGATAACCGCCGTCGTGATCTCAGCCCCTAGGTATGTTGGTCAATTCAAGATATTGCATCATCATGGAGAAGTAGCTTATCAGTTGGAGCTGCCACAGTCGTTAGCAGGAGTACATGATGTCTTTCATGTCTTGCAGTTGAAGAAGTGTCTTCATATGCCAGAAGAACAAGCCCCGTTGGAATCAATTGAGTTGAAAGAAGACCTCACTTACAAGGAGCAGCCCATGAAGATTTTGGATGTCGCAGAGCATCATACCAGAAGCAAGACCATTCATTTTTGCAAAGTTCAGTGGAGCAACCATTCAGAAGGAGAAGCAGCATGGGAGCGTGAAGAGGAGCTGAAAGCCGAGTTCCCTAGCCTTATCTCTAGCTAGCTTGAATCTCGGGGTCGAGATTTCTTTAAGGGGGGAGGTTTGTAACATCCCAATTTACTGAGCTTTAAACATCCTTTTGATTAGTAGTATTTGAAAATTCACCATTTGAATTTAATTCAAAAGCTTAACTTGGACTTTTAGTACCAAAACAATTTAATATGATTAAAGTCAACATCAACAATGGTCAAAACTATTTTATTTTGATTCTATGTGCTTGGGTATATTTTCTAGATTTTTCTAGAATTTTTCCAAGTTCATTTGCTATTTTCTAATTGCTATTTAAATTCTTTGTATTTTCTAAAATAGAAAAGGTATTAAAATATCAGAAATAGTAATTAGGCCGATTTCCTCTCAGCCCAACTCCTATTTTTGCGTGTGGCCCATGTAGTGGCCCAAACGCGCGTTCGCCAGCCCGTTCGCCCGCTCGGGTTTGTGCCTGCACCCGGTGACGCGTGGGCCCGAGTGCCGTTCGGACGAGTCCGAATGCGCGCACGTCGTTGCTATCACTGATGGGTGGGCCCGCGTCTTCATCGTCTCTGAGTCGCTTTCATCCTTGTGGAGCCGTGCGCTCGCCCACCATGACTCGAGCTCGAGGCTCGTACAGCAACGGAGAAATCCCAACTAAAACCTCCTGGATTTTGTTACCAAATCCTACCTCCTAGCTTTCCACACTCGTATCTGCACTCAATCATCCCCGAGACGAACTCTATCTCATGATTCAAAAGATTCTGAGATAATCCCGATTTGGGGATTTCCAAATCTGTGCCGCTCCGGCCCTATAAAAGGTAGCCTCAGGATCGCAAGCACACCCTCATCCCGAACCCCAGCTTATTTTCACCTTAGATCGATTCGAGCCACCGCTATTTGAGCTTTAAGGTTTTGGAGCCGAAACCCTAAAAACTCAAATTCCTCTGTTGCCATCACTGCCTCGTCAACATTGAGCACGCTGTCGGGTCCGCCATCACCGTAGCTCCCTCCAGAACCCCTCTGTGTTGTCAAAGCGTCGTCGGAGCCTCCGTCCGACAAAACTCGATTTGTCTCCACTGCCTAAAGCTCACCACTGGCCACTACAGTGGTTCTCGAGCATCAGTAAGGGCATCATTAGGTTCACAATAGCCCTAGTAACACCCTAGTACCACCCACTACTTTCCCTGTGCCACCATTCGTCATTGTCGGTTGAACCCGAGGGCTCGCCATTGATGATGACGTGGCAGTTCGGGTCAGCATCCATGTCTCCAACCATGTCGGTGCATGCATCTGTGTGTCCTCCAAATCATCGCCACATGCGCACCGATATGGTAGTCCAGATCTACAAACCTAAGCCGGTTCGGTGGACTTGGCTCACCGTGAACCATGTGACTAACTTGTGGTTCCACATGTCAGATTTTATTTTCATTTCTTTTAATTCCGAAAATCCTTCGCTGACGTTAGCCTACATCATTAATCCGGATTTTTCCTTCGGAAAATAATTTGGGATATTCTGATAAATCCAATTTAGGTTCTTTCTTTAGATTCAAACTTCCAAAGCCCATGTCTTTTACATCCGAACTCCAATTGAGCCCATTCAGATTTCTAAATTCATCTAAATTTGAGATCTATTTATCTAAGATTTTTATTTAATTTTTGGAGTTTGTTTTAACTCTGTTATTATTTGTTTTGTTTATTTGCTTCGTTTGCGAGTAGACGTTGATACTTCAGGGAACTTTGAAGAAGAAGGAGTACCTCAAGAGAAAGATCAGTACCTAGACCTATTCCAAGGCAAGTTATACTTTTGATCATATTGAACCTAGTTTTCAAAATACTTTGATTCAAATTATTGCAATTACTTTAAGTATTTATTTAAATGCTTTTGGGTTTAGTTATTAACCAATTTGTTATATCCACCTTGTCTATTGTTATGTCATAATCTTTTGTCATCCTAGATTGGTTCATTATTTAGTTGTTATTATCGTAGCACCAACGTGGGTTGGTTAGATACGATTAGATTGTTTAGCCATGCCACGAGTCATCATTTCATGTGAGTTGCAAACATAAACTTGACTAAGTGATTATGGAACTTTGTGATAAAACTATGTGTACTGTATGCTATTACTCGTTGATGGCATGTGTTGCACTTAACCAACTGGGTGGTAAAAGATTTACACTGAGGCAAGTAGTGAACATTAAGTAATATGGTGGAGCTGTGTGCATAGGAATAATAATCTGTGTGACATAGTTAAAAATTGGAAGTCTTGCCTTGGTTAATTAATGACTTAACTTTGTGTGCCATTGAACTGGGCCTTTCATACAACCACATGCCCAATGGGACGGGCCTAACTTAGTAAGTTATGGATTCTTGACATTGATTACTCAGGCAATAGGTTAGGCTGTGCGCATGGGTGGAAGTGTGGACTACCAGGTAGTAAACATCTATGAGCGGTTCGCCGTCTTCAGGTCCAACGATGTGTGTCGGACTAGCTTCCTGTGTGAGGTTAGTCTAGCGGTAAAGCATATCGAGAGTGTCAATGCTTGAGATGAAGTTTCTGAAACATTTTCTTATGATTAGTGCTAGCTACATTGGTTATATCGTGTGGGAAAAGTGTACAAACTCTGTAGAGTGTTCAATCAATCTATTCGAATAGCCGCATCCGCGGTCATGGACATGCTCAGGTATTTCACAAGAGGGGTAGTTTTCATAAAACATTTGGGAAGGGAGCTGTGTGATCTAAGTTATATGGCTGTGTGAATAACTTGTTTAGGCTTTGTGTTCTTTGTGAAATCAAACTGTTAAAATTAATATTGTTTATTTGTTTTACTTCATGTTTTAATCTATTATTCATATTCAAATTGCAAATGTTGCATTTCTGTAAAAGAACCACAGAAGCCATTCCTTTAGAATAAGCCATCATGTATAAATTGCATTCTGTGGTATGACTTGCATGTACAGTTGTGTACTTATGCTTGCTATAATCAATTAACAGAAGTGGAGGAGTCTTCACCTACATTTGAGGAGGAGTTCTGTGAAGGTGCTGGTCATTAGGGTCTTGATCCCAGCTGGGTGCCTGTGGCGAATTGATGGGATTTCGCTTGAGTTTAGTTTTGTTCCGCTGCTTATTTTGCTATTGCTAGCCCTACATGGCTTAATAAGTGTAAACTCGACCATAAGGTTAAAACCATTATTTGTCATTCAAATTAATCGTTTATGCTATTAATCGTCTTGTGTGGATCGATATTCATCTATGTTGACACTGTGTGCACTAGCGTGATCCTGGACTAGTGCATTATATACAAAGGGTCCAGAATTGCATTTTTGGGTCCCGACAATGTAGCTGTTAGAACCCCTGTAGTGCCACCACCTCCCGAGCGCTCTAGTCAGCCTCTGTGCACGCCACCGCCGCAAATAGCTTTGTCATAGTCTGTAGAAGCTCAGCCACACATAGTTTTAGCAGCTAGAAGCTCCGTTGAGTAGATGCCTCATAGCAACAGTCGCACTAGGCTGCCTCCTTTTCACTCTACCACCTCGGGCCACCTCCCGACGCACCGCCGCAACCCATAGCTCCACCATGAAGCCTGCCACGCATTTGCCCCTCCTAGTGTAACATCCCAAAGTTCTGTTACCAAAATAAAAATAAATAAAGTTATTATTTTATTGGAATTTCTGAAATTTGAAAGAGTTTTATTGCTTTATTTGAGTTTTCTTAGTTTTAGAAATCAAAAATAAAATTTATTGAATTCTTTGAAGTTTTTCTTGGATTTAAATTGAACAATAAAATTTTAATTAATTTCCAGAATTTTTTGGAATTTTAAAAGCCTTTTCCTAATTATTTCAAAGCTAAAATAATTTATTCGCAAAATTAAAAGCCAACTTTAAGTTCAAAATAATTTTATTAAGTCCAAAATAAATAAGGGAATTTGTGTGAATTTTTCCATAATTTTGGATTTTATTTGCTATTTTCTAAAGCCTTTTTAATTTACTAGAATTATTTTAATTGGAAAATCAATTTAAACCTCCTAAACAGTGTTGGGCCGAAAGCTTCCTCAGCCGGACCATTCACACGCGGCCCATCAGCCCCTCCGCTCTCGCCCGTCTGATTTGAATTGGACGGCCAACACACCATCACGCCGCTCCGCCCGCTCCCTATCCCACCCGCGCCGCTCACAGCCGTTGGACGCGAATCCTACGTGCACCCACACCTCCCCTCTAACCCTCGCTGCCAGTGGGCCCCGCCATCATCTTCCTCCCTCGCTTCTTCCCCACGCGGCCAACCGAGTCGGCTGCCATTTTCGTCGTGCTAAGCTCCCTCGCTACCGTGATCCTTGCCTCCTTTCCTTGCGCGGATGCGCGCATTAAAACCTATGTATCCCGCCACGCCCGCTCCCAACCGTTTCCCCCTCCTTCGCGCTCGTAATCACTGGAATCGCAAGTTCACCGCCACCGGCCTCGCACGCGATCTTCTCGCTCCAGCCTCCTTCGCCCCTACAAAAGGGAGCATGAGGAGCCCCTCCTCTCACACAATCCCTCCCCCTCACTCACCCTCCTCCTTATCAACTCTAGTCACCGGATTTTGGGTTTTAGTCGCCGCCGGCCACAAGCACTTCCTCCGCCACTTTCGCTGCCAACAAGGCCCCTCTGCCACCATCCTCCGCACCAATGGCATCACTGCCACCTCGCCGTCCCCGTCCGCACCTTTTCCTTGAAGACCACCGGAGTCATTGCCGTGCCGAGCCCGCACACGCCTCTTTTTACCGTCTTGTTGGCGAATCCCAGCGCCCCACACGTCCACGGTGAGCACCAAGGTCCATGCGCCCTCCTCTTCCTCTCGCGCACCTCACTAGAGCTCGCCACGGCACGTAGCACCGGAGAGCTCAACGGCAAGCCGTCACCGGCTTAGAGCCACCGTGGCGCTGCCACCTCGCCTCCATGTCACTGCCACTCAACGCCACATGGGCGCCACGTTAGCCAACCACGCCTAGTCACCGCCCACGTGGCGCTGACATGGCCATTCTTTTCAACCGGAAAGAAATTGGCCACTGACATCATAATCCCAGTTTTCCTTCACAAAAATGATTCAATAATTCTAAAAATCCCTAATTGATCATTTCATGTAATTTTGAAACTTCCAGGGGTTCGTTCTCTTTCATACGAACCCCGATTTCGTCGATTCAAATTTCTAAGTTCCTATAAATTCAAGATCTAGCTATATAAACCAAAATTATTTAATTTGGAGTTCATTTGAATCTTTATTTGAATTTTTTTTGAATTTGGCTTATTTTCGCGTATAGATTTCGACGCCGTTTGAGAGGAACCAATTGAGAAAGGCATGTTATACTTTTGATCATATTTGATTCCATTATTTAAATTCTATTTTAAATTATTATTGCATGCTTATTTCTATATAGCCTAATTTAAATACCTGTTTTAAATTATAGTTATGCCTAAATCCTTTGTACTACCAATCTTTCCATTGAAATAAACCTACCTTGTCACCTTAGATGAAAATCTAGTTCATGCAATAGTATGAACTAGAACACTTTGGAAAAATTGATGCTTAGCCATGCTTAGACAAAAAAATGTTTGATTTGGAGAATTTCATCCAAAAATCAAATGTTGTTTAAATTGTATCCATGGCATTGGTGTATTATGGAAGTTTATAAATGACTTTGAAAAATGAAATAAAATGAAGGTTTGTACTTCGACGAAATGGTTGTTTGGAGGGTGCATGTTGATGCACGGGCTCAATCTGGTTAGGGTTGAGACCCAGGGGTTGTTTGGAAGTCGCCCAAGTCAGTTAAGGACCGGTCTTCGAGCGTTCCTTTGCTATGCCTTAACGTACTTCCACAAGTCTGGTATGGGACAGACTGGGCTAATTAATTTGCAAAGTTCCATTGTGGTTCTGCCATGTTGATGTGTGGGTGTCAAAATGACCTACTTTTATGTATTCCCACATGGCGCAAGAGGGGGCTTGAATCCGGCTAGTGGTTAGCCCAATGGAAGCGAAACATTAGCGAGGTGGGGACCACGGTGGGATGATGCTTTGTAAAGGCCTCGTCACGTGCTGTAGACTGCTTACCTAAGGTAGTGAGCAGTGGTATTGACGGATGCCAAACAAACTGGAGAACTCGTGTCTTGTGGGTAAAGTTGTACAACCTCTGCAGAGTGTTAAGAACTATTTGAATAGCCGTGTCCACGGTCATGGACATGCTTGGCAAAGCCACTGAAAGTTAGACTTTGGTTTTGATTTTAAAATGATTTTGTAAAATAGTTTTGACACGGATGGGTGTCCATGAGAAAAGTTATGGGTTGAAGCCCCGAGTTGGTGCCCGTGTTTACGTTAGTGTTAGGTTGGTGCCTACACTATCTTTATTAATTTAGCTAAAACTCAATTTTAGTTATTGTAAAAATTGTGTTTTTGAACTTAGTATTGTATTTAAAATGTCAAATATTGCTTTTACACAAATAACCCTATAAGCCATCCTTTGTTTCATCCATGCATGCATTAACTCTGTTGTTGGGTGTAACTTGCGAGCACGGTAGTTGTGTTCATCCTTGCTTTATGCAAATAAATTTCAGAGGAGAAGGACTTTGCTACCGGTGTGGATCTCGACGACTAGGCCGCTACCCCAGTCAATTTCCTGCGGCAGATCAGCTGGATTCCACTACTTCTTCATCTTCCGCTGTGTTCTTAATTGTTGGCTTGTAAGCCTCTTTTGTAATAAACTCTGTTGATTATTAATATAATTGTGCGATTTATGGATGTTACCATATCTGTTTAACTGTGTGAACTAGCTATTGATCATGGGACTAGTTCAGAAATGCACAGAAAATTTGGCGTGTTAATCCCGGGTCCGACACCTGGGTTCCAACTGAGCCCTGCCTTGCTGGCGGCGAGCTCCTCTCGAGCATGATGATGTGGCAGCCACGTGGACATCATTAGTGTTAATCGGTGATTAGAAACGTTTGTTAGTTAATTAGTTAGTGTATGACATTTGTGTTGGGTCACGGGGTAGGCTACGATAGCTACAAACAAAAATTTCTACCACGCAAACTAGGAAGCCATGCAAGTAGATGATCATAGATCGTTACCACCAGACGCACAGAACAGCGGAAGAAGGGTTGGAGCAGCCAGGTCCAACGAAGAGCGCGTCGATGTAGTGGTCGTAGTCGATCGTCCAATGTCCTCACGAGTCGATCGTCTCCTCCAGCAACGTTTGCGGTTCGTTGTGAAGATCGCGGATCGTCCTCAAGCGCAACAATCGTAGTAGCGCCTCTACGGTATCCACACGTCCAGGGAAGGAACAATAGATGCGCGGTGTGCGGCACCAAGTCGCACGGTGGAGCTCTCGGGAAGATGGCGGCTAGGGTTTCGGTGGTGTTTCACGATCTCACCCAATGACCTCATGCATCTCCTTATATAGTGCTCGTGGCGGATCCTATCCGACATCGCCATTTAATCGATTCGTCTTGGTTTGTTCCAACCCGTTAAGTGTGTGACCACAGAGGTTCATGTGTAGTTCGGTTGTGACTGAAACCCTTTCCGACCACGAGTCGAAGCGGCTCCTAGCGTAACATATCGATTCCCGAATACACACAAATTATATCGGACGAACCTTAATGCAATATGATCTACGACCAGGTCTTCACCACTTACGACTAGGTCCTATCTCAGATATCGACCACTTCGTATGTGGTCACGACCATTCGTAACTCCTCACGACCTGTGTTACGACCACTCTGGATTACGTTCGACCGGTCTCGACTAGCTCAGATTTGCATACGACCAGAATCGCTCGACTGAGCGACCTACTCGTGTATACTCCCTTTGCCTCACGATGTCCGGTTGAACTCGGGTGAGATGTTGTGTCATCCATGGATCGTTCAATACTTTCTCGATCGAGTATCGATAACTTACGTGGTCGAACACTTCGACTACTAGTGGCATGGCCATGCACTTTCTTTATCCGATCACAACGAGGGCCCAGAGACATCTCTCTGTTATGTTAGGAGGGCAAATCCATATCCGACCAGTCACATTCCTCTCCATGTTTGAGAGCATACCCAAAGCTACCTTTATAACTCCCGATTCACGGTGTAGCGTTTGGCAACCCCTAAGAGTGCTCTTACACATGTAGGAAACCATCTTGATCTCAGGTCTAAGGATTATACATCATCATTGCTTGAGACCAACTAACGACACATAGATTCATAACAATCTCAATAGTGTCTCAAGGTGGGTCTTATCCAACATCATGTTCTCTAACATGTGTCCATATTATCGGTTTGATATCTCCATATCTATGACTCGTGAAACATAGTCATCAACCAATACATATGCTAGTCTATTCATATGTGTCCTCATATGTTTACGACCAGGGATAGTGTAAGAATAATTATTGCAGAAATATAGAGTTTCACAACTAAGTCACATACTTGATAATAAATATTAACAATATTATTCTAGGAACAAGATAACACATTATCCAATGTCATGAACATAATGAAATATAATCATCTCTATGATTGCCTCTAGGGCATATTTCCAACAGTCTCCCACTTGCACTAGAGTCAATCATTTTAGATATCTAATACCGATAGCTCTTGTGTGTGCCTCATGCTTTGGCTGTGTGAGAGGCTTTGTCAACGGATCAGCAATATTTAAATCCGTATGAACTTTGCATATCTTAACATCTCCTCTATCCACCAATTCGCGGATAAGATGATAACGCTTTGAGTATGTGTTTGGACTTGATGGGATCTAGGCTCCTTAGCTTGAGCAATGGCTCCATTGTTGTCACAATAGAGATCCATTGGGCTCGAGGCACTCGGAACCATTCCCAATTCAAGAATGAAATTCCTTATCCAAACACCTTCTTTTGCGACTTGAAGCGCAATGTACTCGACCTCCGTCGTGGAATCAAGAACCGTCTCTTGCTTGAACTTTTCGACTCACTTTGCTCCTCCATTCAAAATGAATACAAAACCAGATTGCGAACGATAATCATCTTTGTCGGTTTGAAAGCTCGCATCGGTGTAACCATTTACAACGAGCTCTTCATCACCGCCATAAACTAGGAACATATCCTTAGTCCTTCTTAAGTACTTAAGAATGTTTTTCACAAATTGTCAAATGACCTTCACCGGATCGACTTGGTATCTGCTCAGTAACACTTAGAGCATATGATACATCTGGTCGTGTACATATCATGGCGTATATGATAGATCCAATGGCAAGCATATGGAATATCACTCATTTTGTCTCGCTCATCGCTGGTCGAGGACACCGATTCTTGCTAAGATTAATGCCATGTGCCATGGGCAAGAATCCTCTCTTGAATTTTGCATGTTGAACCGATTCAACACTTTGTCTATGTACATTTCCTGGCTTAATCCAATTAGCCTCTTAGATCTATCTCTATAGATCCTTATTCCCAAGATATATGCTGCATCTCCTAAATCTTTCATTGAGAAACCTTTTCTTAATGAAGATTTAACAGATTCTAGCATTGGAATGTCATTTCCGACCAATAGTATGTCATCTACATACAAGATCAGAATAACAAGTGCGCTCCCACTAACCTTCATGTAAACACAAGGTTCTTCTTTGTTCTTGACGAAACCAAACCTTTTGATCTCCTCATCAAAACGTATATTCCAACTCCGAGATGCTTGCTTCAACCCATAAATGGACTTTTGAAGTTTGCATACTTTACTAGCATTATTTGGATCGACAAAACCTTCAGGTTGTGTCATGTACACATCCTCATCTAGGTTTCCATTAAGGAAAGCTGTTTTGACATCCATTTGCCATATCTCATAGTCGAAATATGCAGCAATTGCTAGAATGATCCGAACAGATTTAAGCATCGCTACTGGTGAGAAAGTCTCATCGTAGTCAACTCCTTGAACTTGTCGAAAACCTTTTGCGACTAGTCGAGCCTTATGAATGTGAACATTTCCATCCATATCAATCTTTTCTTATAGATCCATTTGCACTCAATGGTTTTGACACCATCAAGTGGATCGACCAGGTTCCAAACCTGATTTTCTCTCATGGAATCTATTTCGGATTTCATGGCTCCAAGCCATTTCTCAGAGTTTGGGTCCATCATCGCTTCCTCATAAGTCTTAGGCTCACCATTATTCAATAATAATACGTCATGCCCATACCTTGTAGGCAATTGACGCGGCCTTTTAGATCTACGAAATGGTGCCTTATCTCTGTGTTCAACAACAATTTGTTCATCCAAGAGAGGTTCAAGAGGAGTTGAAACACTTTCAGATGTTTCCGAATTTCTTCGAGTTGCACCTTTCTCCCATCGACTCCTTTTGAAAGAAACTCTTTCTCCAAAAGACACCATTTCGCAACAAAAACTTTGTCTTCTTCGGTTGTAGAAATAATATCCTTTGGTTTCTAGGATATCCTATAAAGAAGCATTTATCCGATTTGGGTGTGAGCTTATCGACGTCAAACGCTTAACATAGACATCACATCCCCAAACCCTTAGAAAAGACAAACTAGGACTTTTCGGTCCACATCTCATATGGTGTCTTATCTCTTGATTTAGATGGTACCTTATTTAAAATGAAAGCGGCGGCTTCTAGAGCATAACCCCAAAAATACAATGGCAGATCCGATTGGCTCATCATTGATCGAACCATGTCCAACAAGGTCTGTTCGATCGCTCGGACACCCCATTCCATTGTGGAGTGCGGGTGGTGTAAGTCAGGAACAATTCCACATTGTTTCAAATGATTGCCAAACTCATGGCTTAAAACTCACCTCCACGATCGATCGTAAAGATTTGATTGTCTTGCCAAGTTGATTCTCAGACTTCATTCGGAACTCCTTGAACTTTTCAAAGGATTCCGACTTGTGCCTCATTAAGTAGATATATCCATATCTACTATAGTCATCGGTGAAAGTAATGAAGTACTGAAAACCACCTCTAGCTATCGTACTTATTGGTCCACACACATCAGTATGTATGAGTGCCAACTGGTCGGACGCCCTTTCACTACGACCAGTGAAAGGTGTCTTGGTCATCTTACCGACCAGGCAAGACTCGCATGTTTCAAATGATTCCAAATCAAATGAGTTTAGAGTTCCATCATTATGGAGCTTTTTCATGCTTTCACTTATGTGACCCAAACGACAATGCCAAATAAAAGTGGAATTTATTTCATTAGGTCAAGCCTTTTAGCATTAATATTATAGACCGATGCATCATCAAGATTTAAAATAAACAACCCATTCAAAATAGGTGCATAGCCATAAAACACTTCATTCAAAAATATAGAACAACCATTGTTCTCTATAATGAACTTATAACCCTCTCGCCATCAAACATGAGGCGAGAGATAATGTTTCTACTAATGGTGGAACGTAATAACAATTATTCAATTCCATAATAAATCTCGAAGGCAAAAGTAGTGGCATAGTCCCGACGGCTAATGCAAAGAACCTTTGCTTTATTCCCGACGCGAAGATCCATCTCGCCCTTGCAATCATCCTACTTCTTGTTAGACTCGCATCGATTACATATATGAGCAACCGATCCCAGATCAAATACCCATGAGTTAACGAAGAGTCAAGAAGAAAAATGTCTATAACATTAATACCTGTAGTGGAAGTTTTAGTCCCACCATTCCTTTTCTCGATCGGCCGGTATTTCTTGCGTTCCTCTTCCAATGGCCTAGTTCTTTGCAAGAAAAGCATTCATTCTCTTGAGTCGGGCGGACTTAGTCTTGGGTTTAGGTTTGTCGGTTTGGATCTCATCCAAACTTTAGCCTTGCCCTTTTCTTGACCCAAGTCTTAGCCTTCTTCTTGAAGCTTGTACTCTTTTGCACCATCATCACATGATTGTTGCATTTCTTAATCTTGCCCTCTCATTGCCTTAAGCATCATATGCGATTCGGTGAGATTCTTGTCTAAGCTGCTCATATGGAAGTTCAAAATGAACTCGCCATAGCTTTCGAGAAGCGAAGCAAGAATCAAATCAGAGCCAATTCTTGGCTAAGTGGAAAACCAAGTTTTTCCAAGCTCGTGTGTAACCAACCATTTTGATTACATGAGGGCTCACCGAACCACCCTCAGCTAGCTTACATCCAAACAAGTTCTTTGAGGTCTCAAATCTCTCAGTTCTTGCTTGTGTCTCAAACATGCCTTTGAGCGCTACGATCATATCGTAGGCCTCTATGTTCTCAAACTGCTTCTGAAGGTCTGAGTTCATAGCAGCAAGCATGAGACAGCTAACATCAAGGGACTCATCACATGCCCTTTTATAGGCAGTTTTAATAGCAGCAGCAACATTTTCTGTAGGCACTTCTGGAATTGGTTCTTCTAGAACATGTTCCTTTTTATCTTGCCTGAGAACAATTCTCAGGTTGTGGGACCAATCCGCAAAATTTGTTCCATTAAGTTTTTCCTTTTCAAGTATCGAACGTAAAGCAAAACTGGATGTAGGTACAGCAGTTGGTGCCATGATCTACAACAAAAATATATGCAAAACTAAGACATATGTTCATTAAAGTAACTTCTATTAAACAATTTAATAAAGATACTCCCACTAAACACCATATCCCTCTTATGACATTTAATGATTCAAGATCCATAATCATTTAATCAACTAGTGAGCTTTGGCTTCCTTTGCTAGAAGACTAGTGAAAACGGTAAGCAACCTTTGCTAATCATATCCACTATATGACTCTTGTTGTTGGGCAAGATCTCAGATGCTTCAAGACCCAACCTTTATGCCCCAAGGTCCACAACTGTTATGATAACCTTGTTAAGTTGAACCAATGCCGGTAGCGTAAGTGTCGACACAAACCCATCTAGTCAAGGAGAGTTAATGGCACTGCTTTGGCAAGACCTACCATTAAAAATAGATGACTTTTGATGGTGCGGCATATTTGGGAGGGCATCAATTTAACTTAATATTAAGTGAGGGAATTTTACTTCTATCATGTTAAAAGCAATTAAAGCAAAATAACATGCATAGAAATAAATGAACAGGAATGTAAAGGCATTCACAGACAATCAAATTGCATTGTGATATAGCATGACCCTTCTTCATGGTAATCTCCATCGCCATGTATCCTGTTCACCATGTCTTCAAGTGGTGGACTCCTCCAAGCACTCTCACTAAGCCATTATTTCTAATAGCACTAGTAATGAAACACAAGGAGTAAAGAAGCATCACAAGTCGACACGCAGGCCGTTATACAATTATAGACAGCCTTGGGTTGCAATTAATATGACATGCAGGTCATGAAAATTACAAGCATACATGCATCTCATACATGAAACAGTATGGGTCATACTATTCACATCAATCCCTGCAAAAACAAGTTATGCACAGAATCATCGGGTTAATCAAATTAGCCCTATTCTGAACCAATCCGATCAATGCCTTGATACGACCACATACTGCGGCATACTCCGATGGCGAATTCGACCCAGAGGAGTGATATGCGACCGTCGTGGACAAGTGCAATAAACCATCTGGTCCTTATAGCTCATACCTCCTCGTAAACCCATCTACTACCACCGAGAAACCGATCGATCTTATCGACCAGGGTCTAGGTCGTTCCATCTATATGAACTGATCTAGGTTACCAAAATCGACTAGTAATAGATCCAATCTACTACTACCACATATCAAGTATATGCGATCGATCCAGATCAAAAACTACGCAGGATGGCTCTGATACCACTATTGGGTCACGGGGTAGGCTACGATAGCTACAAACAAAAATTTCTACCACGCAAACCAGGAAGCCATGCAAGTAGATGATCATAGATCGTTACCACCGACGCCAGCAGCAATGGAAGAAGGGTTGGAGCGGCCAGTCCAACGAAGAGCGTCGATGTAGTGGTCGAGTCGATCGTCAATGTCCTCACGAGTCGATCGTCTCCTCCAAAGAACGCTCTGCGGTTCCTTGTGAAGATCGCGGATCGTCCTCAAGCGCAACAATCGTAGTAGCGCCTCTACGGTATCCACACGCCCGTGGAAGGAACAATCGACGCCGGTGTGCGGCACCAAGTCGCGCGGTGGAGCTCTCAGAAGATGGCGGCTAGGGTTTTGGTGGTGTTTCACGATCTCACCATGACCTCATGCATCTCCTTATATAGTGCTCGTGACGGATCCTATCCGGACATCGCCATTTAATCAGATTCGATCTTGGTTTGTTCCAACCTGTTAAGTGTGTGACCCAGAGGTTCATGTGTAGTTCGGTTGTGACTGAAACCCTTTCCGACCACGAGTCGAAGCGGCTCCTAGCGTAACATATCGATTCCCGAATACACACAAATTATATCGGACGAACCTTAATGCAATATGATCTACGACCAGGTCTTCACCACTTACGACTAGGTCCTATCTCAGATATCGACCACTTCAGATGTGGTCACGACCAGTTCAGAACTCCCACGACTGTGTTACGACCACTCAGGATTACGTTCGACCGATCACGACTAGCTCAGATTTGCATACGATCACCAGAATCGCTCGACTGAGCGACCTACTCGTGTATACTCCCTTTGCCTCACGATGTCCGGTTGAACTCGGTGAGATGTTGTGTCATCCATGGATCGTTCAATACTTTCTCGATCGAGTATCGATAACTTTACGTGGTCGAACACTTCGACTACTAGTGGCATGGCCATGCACTTTCTTTATCCGATCACAACGAGGGGCCGAGACATCTCTCTGTTATGTTAGGAGGGCAAATCCCATATCCGACCGGTCACATTCCTCTCCATGTTTGAGCATACCCAAAGCTACCTTTATAACTCCCGATTCACGGTGTAGCGTTTGGCAACCCCTAAGAGTGCTCTTACACATGTAGGAAACCATCTTGATCTCAGGTCTAAGGATTATACATCATCATTGCTTGAGACCAACTAACGACACATAGATTCATAACAATCTCAATAGTGTCTCAAGGTGGGTCTTATCCAACATCATGTTCTCTAACATGTGTCCATATTATCGGTTTGATATCTCCATATCTATGACTCGTGAAACATAGTCATCAACCAATACATATGCTAGTCTATTCATATGTGTCCTCATATGTTTACGACCAGGGATAGTGTAAGAATAATTATTGCAGAAATATAGAGTTTCACAACCAAGTCACATACTTGATAATAAATATTAACAATATTATTCTAGGAACAAGATAACACATTATCCAATGTCATGAACATAATGAAATATAATCATCTCTATGATTGCCTCTAGGGCATATTTCCAACAATTTGTAGCCAACACCATTAGTTATTTAATTAAACCGTCAGTTTAGAAAGGACTAGTGCGACAAGCGCACATCTCGCAGGAGCCCTCAGTTTGAATGGAGTGCTTTGGTGACTTCTTCGGTGACTAGCGCCCCCTGCGCGATCTCCTCGCTGGTGCCTTCCAGGCACTGGCGGACATCTCCTTGGGCGTGCCTTCCCTCTCACTAGATGGCTCCGGAGCTTGACTTCAACCCAGGATTAGATCTTCAGCAACATATCTGGAAGCGTTTTGGCTCTCCGGTGGTTTTATGGCCGGGATGTGGCCTTCGTGAGTTCTTCTTAGTGGCCTCCTTCGGTAGATCTTGCTTTCACCTAGAGGAGGAGAAGGTTAGTGCTGCTCTTCAATCTTGTTTGGGGGGCAATGCTAGAGATTTCAAAGTATGCAAGCTTTACTCCTCAGGCTTTAAGTTCTCAGTAGCTTCCAAGGATGTTGGCATGTTCATCTACAACTTGAGAAGCTACTCATGCAAAGAATTTGTGATCTTCTTCAGTCTTTGGGGTAATAGAGGGGCTAATTGGCAGAGAGAATTTCACTTATGGTCAGAGGAACAAAAGAAGGAATGGACTACAGTCCAGGGTAGGAAGAGATCATTTGTGGAGGTGGTGCGATCGGGTCATAGAAAGGAGTCTTCTATTCACTCGGGCGCAAATTTAGTTCCCTTGAACTCCTCATGGAGTTCCAAGCAGGCTCCAAGCTCTTCTGATCGAAACACCAATGTAACGATTCTGATCGCTTAGGTCTTTAATCGTATTAAAGCCCCTTTTCAAAAGGATCTTCATTAGTAGGATAATCTGAAGGAGTCTAATGGCCAAGATTCCAAGCCAGGCATCAGACTGAAATTTGGAGTGCCTTATTCGTCTATTTCAACTGGCTTTCTGGCCTCTGACCATGATCTCCCTCGCTCTCGTAACAATGCCGCTACTTGTTGTATCCGGTGCCTTCTCTCTGGGCATGCCAAAAGGAACTACAGAAATGCCATCCGCTGTCATACTTGCAAATCTCTAGGTCATGTGGCGAAATCTTGTCCTAAGAAGTTTTCCATTTTTGGATTTGTCCCTAAGTCCTTCTCATCATCAGTTAGAGATTGGGACTGGTTAGGCCAGAATTGTAACTCTTGGTTCAAAGGAGCGGACCAGGTCACCTCGGCTCACATCTCGGAGCCATTAATTTTTTAGTCCCTAAGGGACCTCGGGGCTTTCTCGGGACACTTCGCCCTCCCCGAGGCAAAACAGTCTTGTCACTCCATCTCCCCCGTCTCCTAGGCAGTCCACTCAAACACCCTCCTCACCTACCTCTAACTGGGCGATCGTCCCCTTTGACCCCATGGCCAATTTTGAAGGTGACTTCAGACCTCTATTACCGCGAGGATATGATCTGCAGCATGTTGAGGGAAGACCTAGCCGTGCTCAGGTGATCTGTGGACGAGCTTCATCAAAGAATGAGGATTGGGCTATAGCAAGAATTGATCCTATGCCACCAGGTTAGGTTCCCTTTGCCAATGTGGAAGAGATCCTCTCTGAATTTCTTGTTGATATTCAGAGACTTCGCATTTGTGGCATTCAACCCTGCCCCTTCGAGGTAGCTTATGTGAGATTTAACAGTGTCCACTCGCATGAGGCGATGATTCAAGCTAGCCCTCACCAATTTCAAGATGTTCAAATTTCTTTTCTAAAGCACAATGAGGGATTAAACTGGAAAGGTGTAAATTTCAACAGAGAATGCTGACTCATGTTGGATGGTTTTCCATTGGATTACTGGAGCTTGTCCTATATCCAAGATGCCATTAAAAGCTTTCGTAGATTACTTGTTTGGGGAAAAAGATCTTACCAATCTTTCTAGGATTACCATCAAAGCAAGAGTCATTGATTTAGAATTAGTTCCAAGAAGTTTTCAGATAACTGATGGAGATACTTTCTCAGCGAATCCTGGACGGTCCCCTATGAGATCATCGCTCAGAAACTATTGGGAGTTGGACCCCCTAATGAAGATGCCCCTCCTAATGATGGTGGAAACCCTCACCCTCTCCCCCTCCAACCCTGGAACCTACCTCCTCCAGAACCTACACTTGTTAACCCCAATAATGGAGATGTAGGGCATCAGGCTGCTGTGGGAGGTGACCCCAATGTGTTGGCACCTCATCAGGATCTCTAGATGCACAATGCAGATAATTGGATGCCTTGGCCACAACCGCTGCCACATTTACCACTTGAGGAGGACCAGATGGAGATGGGGGACCATAATCCTCTAGAGATCATGGATCCAGTTGCTGAACAACCAGCTCTCGCACAAATTAGCATGGAGCTTTCTGATCAAGCCCATTCAACTACCACTTCGGCCTCGTTGAGCTTTTGTGTTGAGCAGGGTCTCACTGGTCAACCAATGCTTCACCCAGCACTGATCCTGGACCTTAATCAACCTGTCAACCTTGGCGAAGAGGACCCGTATGATCAACTAGTGGTCGACAATAATCCGATGGTGAATCCGGGACAAGTTAACCTTAACTTGCAGCTGGGGATGGTTCTGGTTCCTTGTTTGGAGTTTCATGCAGGCGGTGCTGACGTAGCCATTCCCTCATCTACCTGCCCAAATTTTGAATCTCAAGCCTAGGCCAATCACTTTGTTCCGCAGGCCGACCAGCCAAGGCAAGTAGTGGTGGACATGCCCATTGAATGGGCCGATTTCTTCTCTTCATTACTTTTGTCTCCAAACAGCTTTCCTATTGCTAAGAGTATTCTTTCTTCTGGCATGTGGTCAGTTATCTCTAAAGCTAAAGAGCAACATGGCCGAAGCAAACCATTTGTTGTTCCTGATTGCTGTCCTGTGCCTCCAGATGCATCACAGGACCATACAACTGAGAAGGTGAATCTGGTAACTACCCCCCCTTTACCAGACTTCCACCTCCTTAGACTCAGGAAAGTCACCATCAGAGGAAGAAGAAGTGGCAGTGGTCTCTTTGGCTCTACCAGCTCCATCTACTCCGTTAGCACCTCAGATTATGGCTCCATCTATTGGTTCCACCTCGGACATTCACCTCAAAAAGAAGCTCTCCAAAAGATCTATCCCTTTGGTGGAAACTGATGTTCGTAGAAGCACAAGGCTGAAAGCACAAAAAGGTAGCTTCATGCGCAAGCTTAGCACGGACAAGCATCATTTGCCTGGGGGAGAGACTTCACCATATCTCTCGAACAGAATTATCAAGAACCTTTGCTTGAACTACTGCCAAGTGCCTCCAGAAGATGTCTCGGATGACAGACTTCTGAAAGTTCCACCCAAGGTCAAGAAGTATGAAGAGAAGGAAGCTGAAATTGATGAGAGCATGTAGACCTTTTGGCAGAAGTGAGATGGGCTACAGAAGCTTTTGGACTGGTGTTGTCTGCAGCATCGCTTTTTCTATTAGTGTTCCTCTATTTTGTGTTGCTTGTTATCTCCCTAGTTGTCCTTGCTTAAGCTGTGTCTACCATGCTGGTCTGCTTGGGGCAACTATGTCCTGGAATGTTAGAGGTCTTAACTCTAACAACAAGTGGAGGGCCATTCACAACAAAATTGAAGAAAGCAAGTGCAATATTCTGTGTTGTCAAGAAACTAAGATTCAAAACCTGGAGCTGGATTTTTTGGCTAACTTCTGCCCCAGATGATTCAATAGTTTTGCCTATCTACCCTCGGTCGGTGCCTCGGGAGGCCTTCTTATAGCTTGGCCAAGTTCCATGTTCCTAGGCCACACTACAATTTCTAATGAGTCCTCTATCTTAGTTGACTTGACCTCGGTTCACTCGGGTCTTACCTGGTCTCTCACTAATCTATATGTCCCCCCTAGACCTGAAGCTAAAGGAAGATTCCTGGACTGGTTCGCTAACATTGTTATTCAACCTAATCAAAATTGGCTTTTTGTGGGAGATTTTAATTTCATTAGGGCACCTTCAGACAGGAATAAACCGGGAGGAAGTGTTAATGACATGCTTCTCTTTAATGTAGCCATCAGCGATCTAGGTCTTGTGGAACTGCCCTTAAAAGGTAGATCCTTTACCTAGAGCAACATGCAAGGGGACCCCTTGCTGGAAAAACTGGACTGGGTTTTCACATCCTACTCCTGGACTCTTAGTTTCCCGAATACCTTGGTCATCCCTCTGGCCAAATCGGTTTCGTACCATGTACCCTATGTTGTGCAAATCAACTCTTCCATCCCTAAATCTACCATCTTCAGATTCGAAAATCACTGGATGGAGCACAAGGACTTTGAGAACCTTGTGCGTCATGTTTGGCATTCTTCAGTTCAAGCAAATGATCCGGGCAAACGGATCAATCTGAAATTCAAGGCTCTTCGGTGTGCACTTAAAATCTGGTCTAAACATCTATCTAATCTCTGGGCAGCCATTTCCCATTCGAATGAGGTGATCCTGCTTCTTGATACTTTAGAAGAATTCAGAGTGCTATTCACAGAATAATGGAATGCAAGGGATATCTTAAAGGATCACCTCCATCACCTCTTAAAACAACAGCACATTTACTGGAAGCAGCGAGGTGCTATAAATTGGGCTAAGCTTGGAGATGAAAACACCAAAATTTTCCATGCTAGAGCAACCATCTGTTTTCAAGCTAATTTTATCACTGTCCTCCAAGATGCTTTTGGGAATGAAATCAAAGAACATCAAGACAAAGCATCACTCATTTGGGAGGCCTATAAAGAAAGATTAGGAACCACCATGGGCCGTGTCATGCATTTCAACCTTGCAGACTTAATCTTGCCTCATTCTAATTTAGAATGGTTGGAAGAAGCATTCGATCATCAGGAGATCGATGAAGTTATCAAGCTCCTTCCTCCGGACAAATCCCCAGGACCAGATGGCTTCAATGGACATTTTGTTAAGAATTGCTGGAGTATCATCAAACAAGACTTCTATGAGCTTTATGATGCCTTTTTCAAGAATGAGCTCAACCTTCAATCCATCAACTCAGCCCTCATTGCTCTTATCCCAAAGAAGGACACCCTTATGGGGATCAATGACTATAGACCGATCTCCCTGCTGAACACTTCCTTCAAAATCCTAACTAAACTCCTGGCCAACAGACTTTAGACGGTTATTTTAGACCTTGTTCACGCAAATCAATATGGGTTCCTAAAATCGCGGACAATTCAAAACTGTTTGGCTTGGGCCTTTGAGTTCCTTCACATTTGCCACTCTTCGAAGAAGGAGATTATTGTTGTCAAATTGGACTTTGAGAAGGCATTTGACAAAGTTGAGCATAGGACCATTCTAGCTATCTTGAAGCATAAGGGCTTTGGACCCAAATGGATGTCATGGATTGCCAACATCCTATGCACTGGAACTTCATCCGTTCTTCTCAATGGGGTGCCTCGAAAAATGGTTCATTGCAAAAGGGGTGTTAGACAAGGGGATCCGCTCTCTCCACTTCTATTTGTTCTGGCAGCTGACTTTTTGCAGTTGCTTCTCAACAGGGTGAGGGACCTGGGACTTCTGACCCCCCCGGTGCATTACCAGGCTTGCCCGGATTTCCCAGTAGTGCAATATGCTGACGACACGCTCATCATTATGCAGGCCTGTGCGAAACAACTGTTCTTCCTTAAGGGGATTCTTAACTCTTTTTTAGAATCTACTGGTCTCAAGGTGAATTTTGATAAATCCTTCATGACCCCTATTAATGTTCACTCGGACAAGATGGATATCCTCCCCCGCACTCTTGGGTGCCAACTGGGCTTCCTCCCGTTCACCTATCCAAGATGTCATCACTACATATAATCAGTGCTCAGTGTGTCTAAACTCTAATGCTATGCAAATTGTGTGTTCTTCACTGTCAAAGATGGAGATTAATTGATGCAATTATATTTAATCTAGCCTCTTCTGTATCATGCTTTTAAAAAAAGAAAAGAAAAATTAAATTTTAGAGAAATGGATAGGTAGTTTCTATGACAAACATGTCATACATTCATATGTCCAACTTTCCCTCTTCTAGCCTGTAATATAAGTTATCTGCGAGATACCATATCTAGATCTTAAAGGCTACTTTCCAAACAGAGATGTGTTTACACTTTACTCTAGCACACATGTTTATATAAATCTGGTGGGGGTTGTGAGGTTGCTGTCCAAAATGAGGGGTTTTACTTCTTTTGGTTCCTATATTGTATTTATGAATTACTTGCTTTGAGGTGCTTATCAGAGATAATGTCACAAGATGTCGTTACTAGTTTAAATAGGGAGTGGATTAGCAACTTATGCCCCGGGCTACATGTTTGTGCGGATCAATTGAGTAATTCTTCATCCGTGTTGCAAGATTTAACAAAGCATTCTTAGTTTAAGAGTTCTTACTTTGATAATAATATATTGAGGTCCGTAATGCCAAAAATAAAGAACTTGTGCAACACCGTAAAGTATCACTCTCTGCGGATGGACCCATATCTCAGAGAAGCACTTCAATGAGACCGTGCACTATTAGGTGAGCTAATGTTAACTTCCCTTAAATGATTGTTCCCAGTGTTCACACTAAGGAAAATAAATCTCAGTTAAACAATTGTACAACCTTAATTTTGTTACATTTTATTTTCAGATGATATAAGACCTTCTGATGTTGGCCTGGAGCAAGAAGCATATATTGTCGGTAACTGGAATAATTCAATTCATGTTACAAATGGGAGAAGAGGACACAATTGGACTGACAAGTATACTCTTCCAATCAAATATCTGAACATTCATGAATGTGAAAGCTTCTCTGGAAGATCATTGCTTCATCGTTTAATACCCATGACATTTCTGCAAATTAGTCAAATACACAAAGAGTTTTTTTGGCTCCTTTGGGGTACTTAGGAATCTGGATGAGCATTCCTATTGTTTAAATCCATGCTAATAATTTATTTAAATTGCATACTAATGTTCCACATAATATCTTTTTGTAGAAACAACATCGCAGTACATTTAATTGGTTGCCTACCAATTTGATAGCAGTACGACAATCTTTATGTTTATTTGATATGTGATTCTCTAAAAAATATTTAATTGCATCCTTTGTAAAATATTTGATCCTGTACTTATGTGTGGACTAGGTTGGCACTAAAGTATTCTTGAAGAGTTGGAAAAATGCAAATAAGGATGTGGCTCTTGCTACAATCATAAGTTCTGATCCAAAAGATAAATTTGATGGCGTTGAGCTAGGAAATGAATTTTGGATGGTGTATGTCGATCTTGCAACTGCGAATGTGAAGAATTGATACGGCCATACAAAGGCTACAAATTGATTGGTCATGCAGTAGGAGCTGATGTTGCGTGGCCATCAACTTATGTACGGTGCTCCTTTTAGTTTTGTTACTTTAATATTGTGATTTTGTTTCTTCCTAATGGTGTATTAATGGACTCTAATTTTTCATTGTAGGTTGATAAGATAAATGGATGATGCTATGGATGACATGTTCAATGCAAGGTGGAGAATGGTGACATAGCTAGGATGATCTTCATTACATTTAGATTACATTCTGTTAGGAAATGATGTTCAAGATCTTTATTACATTTAGATTTCATTCTATTAGGAAATGATGTTCAAGTAAAATATTTATATCATGTCATATGTGGATGGTTCTCTGTGTAATGCAACAATTTGTTTATAATATATGACTGTTCTTTTTAACCATGCTATGACCGATAATGATTTCTTTTTTACTTTGACTTCTACACACGTATAATCGTTGCAGCAACCTAATTATATCCGTTGCCAAAATAGCAAAACTCATCTGTATGACAAGTACCAACGCTTCTATGCGTTGTGACAATATAATTATATCCATTGTTAAAATAGTAAAAGTTATCCGTGCATGGTAAGTACCAACGCATACAAGTGTAGTTACAACACAACTATATCCGTTGCTACTTCGCAACGCCTTTTCATATCTATTACCAATGCTTGTTTATCTATTATAATAGACTCTCGCAACGGCCTCAATGGCAACGCATAATAAATGCATTGGTATAGACCATACCAACACTTATTTGGATTTTTACCAACACATATATGTGTTGGTAAAGGGGTGTTCATGTTGTAGTGGAAGGAAATCAAGACAACAGACGGTGCATTTCATTTAGAATTGAAAGAGACATTGCTCTTTCCTTGTCGTAGTGACGGCAGTCGTCATTTGAAGCCAGTGAGAGAAAGAAAGCTCGCATGGAAGTAGGTTAAGGACACATAAAAGGACTTGACAAGGTAGAGAAACAGGTGAATTTGGCTCTAAGGCGGTCTTCTCGTTCCCACGTAGCTTTGTCTTCGGTGTGGTTGCTCCACTGGACTCTTAACATCTTGATCGTACAACTATGGGTGTGTTGCGGGGCTTCATCTAGAAGTTGAATCAGGTGTTCTCGATAATAAAGATTTGGTTGGAGATTAGTGTTCTCCAACTGAATGAATTCAGTGGGAGTTTGAAAACGTAGCTCGAGATGTGATACGTGGAAGACGTTATGCATATCCGAAAGTTGAGGTGGCAACTTTGATTGGTATGCTACCTCACCTTTCCTAGCGAGAATCTGATATGATTGATATACCAAAGTGCCAGCTTCCCATGGACTGGGAAATGGCGGATACCTCGCAATGGTGAGATTTTGAGATAAACGAAACCATTTACTCCAAAGCTTAGCTCTTAGCGGCGTGGATCCAATCATTAGTGTCGAGAGGGTCGATTACTGAAGCAAAGGTCGGTGGTAAAGTCCGCATAAACTCGCCCATATGGAACGATGGTTGTTTGATAATAGCTTCGTTTCCTCCGGCAATAGTGCCGAGGTCACGGTATTCTGTACCAATTGTAGGAAGGTGTTGGTCCGTCGCCCTTGCTCAATCATGGCAAGCACTTGTGCCGTGATGGGTGGCGAGGTAACACTTCCAATTCTTCGACAGACATTGGCTGAGGTTGCTCAGCTGGCACCATCAAAGTAAAAGGATGCTATGGGCTAGGTTGCAAAGATGTAGGAACTTTGCTTCCCAGTTGATGTGATCTGAAGGTAGCACTTGTCACCATGAGCTAACGAACATGGCACGTTACCGGTATCCTGATTTTTATGCGCAAGATGAGGGGGAATAAGCATGAGTTAAGTGGGTCGGCAAGAATTATCATCCCAACTAATTTAACTAATGTAAACTGAAAATATGTATATTTTCAAACTTCAAGGGCAGCACACATGAATTTTAACCTAAAGGTCAAATTTTACATGACACATATGCCTGATACCTTTACATTACAAAAGAGGCAACTAAACCGACATAAGTAGCAACTTACACCCAGATTATAGCAATATTATACCTAAGTTATTTCTACAATTTGAGAATAAGGAAAGTCTGGTGAACATGTACTAAGAGACATAGATAAGAAATGATATTAGACAAGACAAGAATTTCAGCACAAGTTTTACCCATTCGCTAGTTTATTTAGCTAATACCTAAGGCTCAATTTCAGGGTATTCTACCCCTTGGTCTTCACATACTATTAGACCTTTGTAATAGCAAACAATTTAACTCCAAATGAAGTAGGGGAGGTTATAAAGGATATTACATCACATAAATGTTCTGAAATTTTGAGGAAAGGTACATCCAAAGCAGCATCTTGTAGCTTGATGTTGAATCTTCAAAATAATTTGGGGTAGGACGTTTTAAAGACTTTTTGAAAACATTTTTAGCTCAGTTTTAAGGTCCTAAAAGTTGATTATGCATAGTTATTTTCAGAGAGCATCCCATCTCTCAAAACTAAAACTATTTTGAACTAGATGAGAGGAGATGATCAACAACAAACTTTAGGTAAGAAAAGAATGCTAAGATGGATAAGTTTAGCAAAAATTTTCTAAATTTTCAGAACCATTACTAAGGTTAAATTAGATTGCAATTTTATTTCTAAGTCCTAATCTATTAACCATTCTACCTAGGGCTTGTCCTATAGTTAGTATAGCTCTGATACCAGGCACTGTCAGACCCCCGGGCGTGGTATACCTGAAGATCTTATGTGTATACTGTGCTAGTCCCAGGATTAAAAGCTAGCACACACATTCACATCATTTGGCATCATTTCCATACAATTACGTACTAAAGTAAAGCAAAAGGGTGTAATCTACTTAAGCTATTACAATAGTTATTACAACAATGGCTAACTGGCCAAATAAAAGAAGTCATCAGAGAAAAGTAAATAGCACCGGAAGACATATTAGTAGCAAATGTCCAACGGCATGCCCATCCAATCCCGTAGGCAACCGACAAGGAAACAAGGCCTAAGTAGACCCGTCACCGAACCCCTTGGTGCCAGGTGCAAGGAACTCGTCGTCAGGCGTTGGCTCATCTGCAAATTCTAAACTAACAACAATAGCAAGATTGAGTACTTGTGTACTCAGCAAGACTTGTAGTGTATCCCAAATGTTATATTAGATGCAAGGCTCTCAAATGTATGGCTCTATTCTACAAGTTCTTTTGCTCAAAGTCAAGTTTATTTGCAATAATCATAAGTAATAATTTGCAACGGAATTTGAAAGAGCAGTTTACGAAAAAGTATGTATAGGACAGTAAGTAAAGTAACTGAACAATTGAAAACAAACACTCACAACCCTACTCGGTTGTAAGCAAAAATATAATTAGGTTTTGCTGTAGAAATGGCACTAACAAATTCATGTTCAACCATAGAAATGGCAGTCCTGCTATAGAAATAGCAAATCAATCATAGAAATAACAGTTCTACTATAGACGTAGCAACAAAGCCATAGAAATGGCAGTTAACTCAAGAAATGAAAAACCCCACGTCATTATCCTGATCATTTGTAAGAAAATAGTTTTGAAAAGCAAAGCTACCGCCATACCGACCGCACTAAGCATGCTCATGACCGCGAGCGTGGCTATTCGAATAGTTTATTACTCTATAGACGTGTACAGCTTTACCCATAGTATGCGGTATTCCGGTTGCCTGGAATATCTCTAGTTTGTTCGGCATCCATCGATGCCACTACTCACTACCGAAGGTAAGCAGTCTAGAGTTCGCGACGCAACCTTTACATTATCTAGTTCTAACCTTGCACTAGCCCTGCGAATGATTATCCGCAATTACGTGGATAGAAACCTGTAGTATGAGGAGTCCTCACTTACCAGATAGAAACCTGATAAGGAGTCCCTCACTTGACGGATAGAAACCCGTTAGGTGAGTCTTTCACTACACCTAGATAGAAACCCGACGAAGTGAGCCATTCGCAGTTGGGTCGGCAATAGAAATTGTGCGCACCACTCCTGCCTACTATCATGCAAGGCTAAGATTTCGATAACTTAGTTCGCTAGGGCTATCCCATACTAGCACTTACGGTTGTACGGTTAGGACTTAGTCCCAGATTTGCTGGCTTCAGTCCTTAATCGACTACGGGCGAGAACTCCACCCTATCTACTAGTGAGTCACAAATCCTCACTTTTTCAGAATACATTATAACTCGCCCGTGTCTTAAAGACTAAAGTGTTCATGTCATTTTCATAAAAATAACGGAGGTAATTCCTCTGGACATTTTTCAAAATAATGCCAAACTCACAAATTAACATATTGTCCTTTAATCAGTTTTCAGAAATTCTATTGCTCTAGTTGCATTTTGTACGACAATCGTACTAAAAAATTCCCGTTTGACATTATCTATTGTCTAACCCATATTCTAAAAGTTACAACAGTAAGGGATCAATATTTCAAGGAGACATATGCAGCAAGTAGGATTTACGACAACCAATTTTCTCGATAATAGCATTTTCATACAAGAAATACACGCATGCATAATAGGATTTACAAAAGAAAGTACAATAATTAAAATACTAGGATCAACATGATCAAAGGGGGTGCTTGGCTTACTTATATTGTTGAGATAACCTTGATCCTGTTTAATGTTCTGATAATCTTAATCCCGTTGGGAGTGTTGTCCCATCACAACAGCAGAGTCTAACTACGCAGATTATGATTAAATCCAAGAGCATCTAAAAATAACCAAATAAAATCCAATAAAAACATATTCAAACCAAATGAAACACTTCAAATAAGATTAAACATATTTATCGCCATCTTGAAAGAAGGGAGTAATTCAAATGAGATCATTACATACTCATCTGGAGCGAATGAAGGAAATACTACAATAACACCCTAGCTAAGCGGAAGCCAAGATGTTACCCAAAAGACTATCGTACAACAGCAATATGGAATAATGTCAACCTTTTTTTCAAACAATAATACTTGGCAGAACCTCTGTTGTATAGATGGCTATACCGAAGGTTCAAACAATTCAATATAGCATCATTCAACAATCAATCATCCAATTTAATGAATCATCAAAGCACATCTAGGATAAGCTAAATAACTATAGCAGAATCGAAAGGGCATCCATAATCTTCTAATCAACCCTATTACAAAATTATTGAGACTCTACTGAACCAATTAATTTCAACAACTCAATAAGCCATCAACCCAACATTCTAATCTATCAACGAGAATAAAATGAACACAATCAACGAATGAATAAGAACATAAATGGATCATCCATGACCACAATTAAAACAACCACCACGAAGGATGGTCACAATCTGAATCTAGAGCAATTATCAAGAATAGGAATTGTGACTAAATAGACGCGGTTATTCATTGTGATTAGTGATTATGTGACGTGCACCAAGTCTACCCCTTCCCATACATGTCGCTGCCTTGAGAGGTACCTAGCAAGCACAACACAGCAAGTGTGAGTCCACGACTTAGCAAAGTGCAATAGCAAATCAAACAATAGCATCATAACTAGTCAAAGGGAATAAACAATTCCATCATGAATTACAACATGATATACCACAAACCCATCTCTTTTGATGGCATCATAAGCAGCCAAAGGGGATTAAACCATCCCATCCTGAACAACAACATCAGATGCTAAACAAACAAATCCATATCTTATGCAGAAATGCAATGACATGTCATGAATGCACATTCTTCACATTTTAGCAATTACCGGTAATGCCGAGTACTGTATCCGTCGATACATACTCTAGGCCTGTGTCCTCTAGGCACAGGGATCAAAAGCCCAGACTCCAAGTCATGTAACTTTCTCACCGACCTCACCAGATTAGTTACATGACTTCCCACGAGTGTGGGGACCAGGCCCGTCTAATGCATGACTGGGATCCAAAAACATAATCAAGGCCTATGCCCTCTAGGCACAGGGATCCAATGCCATGATGCAAATGCACATGTCTAAGGTCATTATCATGATTCATCATTGTCATCATTAACAAGGTTGTCTCATTGCTCACCTTGCCCCATCATTATTGCCGTCACTCATGAAACCGTTACCATGTAAATACCATCATTTAAACATTGTCATGTAGGTACCCTCATGTAAACACCATCATTAACAAGGTAGTCTCATTGCTCACCTTGTCCCATCATTATTGCCATCACTCATGAAACCATTACCATGTAAATACCACCATTTACACATTGCCATGTAAGCATCCTCATGTAAACACCACCATGTAAGCGTCATCGCATAAACATTAGCATGCGACGTCATGTAAACATTTTCATGTAAGCTTCATCACATAAGCATCATCATTAAACTATAGCATTCACGCTCATCGACATTACCAAGCAGCAATCATCAACAATCAACTATAGCATTCAACAAGTATGAAATATAAAAACTCATTAATACTACTTGCACTTGCCTCAACCGTGAGACGGAAGACGACGACAGTCAAGCTCTAGCCCTGGTGTTCATCTCCACCCAATCAGCAATTATAGGAACATGACTCCCAAATGTTAATGGTACTATAGCCAATTTGCCAACATAATGTGCATAACGCTCATCCTCTGGATTAACAGGTTCCTCCGAGTATTCTACTTCTTGATTAGATAAACCATGTCAGGATCAAATTGTAGTCAGCAGGTTAGGAGACCAGTTGACCAAATAAGATCCTTGATATAAGGCCTTTTTCATGAAGCCTGACGAATGCTTCAACAACTGCACGGCTTAATTGCTCATCAAGAGTGAAACGTTCACGACACCAATCACAAGATGCACCCAATCGCTTAATCTGATTAGTGATAGTGCCCCCATACTTCTATTTCCACTTCCAAACCCTTTTCATGAACTCCTCCCGGGTCAGATATGTCCTTTTGATGCCTTCAGCAGCTAACATCGTTTCCACAACCAACCGAAAGGCAATCCCAAAGATGGTCGCATCGTGTATCCAAAATGCAGGCCTCCCTTTCATACGGAAATACCTTACCATTATCCACGTCAGCTGGGATCTTCGAGTGGAGCGGCAGAGGCGGCCTGGCTGACTGAGCGGAGACAGCGAGGGGACAGCGTATGCCTCGGGCGGCAGGGGCCGGACAAACCCATCCCGGCGGCTCAGGTTCTACCGAGGCTGGCGCTTGGTGAAGATGCTCACGAGTTGGCTCGCACGCACGAAGGCGGTGGCGGCTCGGGCACTAGCGCCGGCGACCGGCAGGGCTACTGCCACCGTCTGGTGTCAAGGCCAAGATCGCTACCGAGGCTCGCCGAAGGCGCTGGCCGCTAGGGGGAAGCACGGCGCTAGGCGGTGCCATGGTGGTGGCAGGCGACGGCGCCGGCCTCCAGGCGAGGAGAGGAAGTCGGGGTACTGGGAGACGACCTTGGAGTTGAGGGCTGTGAATGCGGACATGACGAGGGAGCCCCGGTCGGAGAGCTCGATGGGGACGGCCATGGCGTGGAGGACCTCGACTGCGCGAGTGGCGAAGCGGTGGAGGGTGTCGGCAGCGACTGTAGGGTGGGCGCCGATGGAGAGGAGCGACCGCGCGCGGTGGAGGAAGGACTCGGCATGGACGACGACGGTGGTAGTGCCGTCGCCGGCAGCGGCGTCCTAGGAGCGGGAGAGCACGGCAAGCAAATGCGGACGGCACCAAAGGCCAGGGGGCGGCGGCGGCTTGGAGAAAGGCCAAAAAGGGGAGGGGTGAGCTTGGCTAGGGTTTAAAGGGGATTGGGTCTAGGGTTTCTTTGGGCCAGCTCCCCCTCTACCCAACTTAAAGCCAGGCTCCTCCACTTGACCTATGGGCCAGCAGCCCACTAACCACCTCAATCCACCAAAATTTTGAAATTCTTCACTATTAATTAATTTATTTTCCTTTTTAATTCTTTAATTTCATCCTCTAATTTGCCAAGTACTCAAATAATTAAACGGGGTATTACATTCTACCCCCCTTAAACAGAATTTGACCCCGAATTCTAACCGACGAAAAGAACACAAGAACAAACGCCACAGAAATGAAACAACAATTTCACAAGCTCAAAAATCGAACTCTTCATCTCACAAGGAGCACCTTCTATGACCAAGAATGCACAACAGAACCCGTTCTTAAACAACGGTTTTACGAAGAGAATCCAACTGAAAATAAGGAGTTCTCATCGCAACTACGAAACGACAACTTTACACCAAAAAGGGGCAAACTCAAAAGCGAAGATTCATCATGAAATCCCTTCCGCTTTTCAAGTAGGCAGTTTACAAATAAACACCATATAAGCCGAAGAGCAACCACTCAAATACCAAATCAAATACTTCCTTTCTTCTTTCTGAAATGATAAGGACCACACAGGCCCACAATAAGCCAAACTCAAATCGCAAAAGACATCCGTCAACATCACAAGCTCAAACGAGGATCAAGAAAACTCTTCGCTGCTCAAGGAAACTTTCTTTTTCAGTCTCTCTTTTAGGAATAAAATTTCCTCTCAAACCTTGGAATTCAAATTCATTACATACCACACGAACTCAAACCTCGTAATTTAACATCCCCAAATTATGCTCAATCCAAAATACATCATCCACACCTTTGTGAAAAAACTCTATTGATCCCACCAAAACACTCTAGACAACTCCTACTAACAAAATTAACTTGACAGATGGCTTCTATCAATGATCATTCCACTACTCAGAATACTCCAAAATTCTATTTTCTCTACACAATCATTGGGCGATCAAAGTTCTAGCATACAAATGCAAAGCCCAAATTTAACCTCCAAGACCTCTACAGCGAACTTCCCTTATAACAGATAGACAAAATCACTGGATTAAATCTCTATTCATTCCCACAAATCCAACATACTCACTCATTAGCATCATCAGGAATCACCCACACAATCTCGCAACAACAACCCAATCGCGACACTCTAAAACTTGATCAAGGTTTCCATACTTTCAATGATTCCTAACATTTCAACATGAACTAAGGATTCTAGAATTACACTACGTAACACTATTCAGTTGTACTTCAGCAACAATCATCCCATTTGAATCAATTTTTCCTCCAAGAGGTACAGGTCAAAACCAACTCATCTTCGACTACTCCTCCAATAGCTTGGTAGCACAATCTCACCACTACAATTACTTAACCACTACTAACAGTTGCCAAAAAAACGCTTTGTAAAACATTGCAACACAAAACTGTTGACCCTGTCTCAAAAGAAGGAGGCAAACAAGGACAAGTTTCGTCACACAGGAAAACGTTGCTCCTCACAGCGAGCACGAAAACAAAAGAATAACGATGATCTTGGAAAACTAAAGTTGAGTTCACAGTTGAGAGCACACATCCCTCAAAAAGAGAATAGCAAATAACAACCAATACGAAAAGGACATTGCGATTGAAACTTGGCAACTCTTGAGCGGACAGAGCAGAAAGTTTAGGCATGATTCAAATAACCACAAGTTATAAAACTTGACTTCAATTCTCAAATACTCCTACTGTACATTAGTGCCAAGAATCATCAAACTTTATTACCTCATTCTAAAGCTTTCCCAGAGAAACACAAGCCACAAGGTTGAAACAAATTTACTTTAACAAGATCATACTATGCAATAGCAAATTTCACAGAGCAGGCTATCATGGACCACTTACGAAGTTCATCTACTCAACAGTTGGTGTGCTCAACACCAACTTTAGCTCTCATAAACAATTGACCATTGTATTATTCATGTGTGTAAATATAATGCTAATTCTAGTTGCAATCACATAACCATTTATATACATCGATTCAACATTTCACCTTATGTTTAGAAATCAGTTCAAAACATGATTAATGAGTTACTAACATACTTTCTCGTAATGACCCAAAGTTACATTACCAAAATTAAAATTAATAAAGTTATTATTTTTGTTGGATTTTCTGAAATTTGAAAGAGTTTTATTGCTCTATTTGAATTTTCTGAGTTTTAAAAATCAAAAGTAAAATTTCTTAAAGTTTTTGAAGTTTTATTTGAGTTAAAATTGAAAAATAAAAATTAAATTAATTTCTGAAATTTTTGAGATTTTAAAAGCTTTTCTTAACTATTTTAAAGCCAAAACAAAATTATGTGTAAAAACTATTATCATTTAAGTTGAATTATTTTTATTAAGTTCAAAATAATTCTAGGAATTTTTATGAATTTTTCTAGAATTTTTGGACTATATTTGCTATGTTCTAAAAATATTTGATTTATTGCTTAATCTTTATTTCGAAAATAATAATAATAATAATAAAATCTCATGCTGAACTTTCGGACCATATGACGCTATGAACAGTACCCGAGAAATAATAATAATAATAATAATAAAATATTCTTTTTCCATGGCACCGGACTTCCCATGCGCCACCCATCCCGTTTGTGCTCCAGGACTACATCTTTGCTCTCCGCCACTCTTTTTCATTCATGACGACCGCAACATTTATACATCCATGATCCACTAATCGCACTCCTAAACTCATGGCCATTAGCCGCACTAATACCACCAAAGACTACCTATTCTCGCCCACAAAGATGCACCACTAACACACCCATGCATGCTCGCATGCAAGCACCATGATCACACGCACACATGCGCCACATGCAAGTGCATGCTAAATCTATTAACACAAACTCATGCATGCCTACATGCAAGCACCATGATCACACGCACACATGCACCACATGCAAGTGCATGCTAAATCTATTTACACAAACTTAATTCCCTGAGTGCATGCACGTTGCATCTCACATGCAACTAACTCCTAATGCTAATTAACTCTATCCCATCACCATGCGTGCACATCTAACACATACATGCATGCTTAACTCCCACCAACACTAGTGCATGGCTGCCAACCAACCATTTGTTTCTTAATTACTAGTAGCCCTCTTAATTTCTTTTATCCCTTTCCTCTCCCTTCTTTCTCTTGCTGTGCAAACCAAAGCACTAACTAGGTGCACGCCATGAACACTTCCTGCATGCAAACCTGGACTAATTAACTTCACCACTAATGCATGCACTCCTACAACATGCAAAGCTTTTTGTCTTCCCGATGGTTCAACTCCCAGTGCAGCTATATAAAGGGCATGCCATCTCCTCAGAAACTCCATTGCACTCTCTCCAAATTGTAGAACCACCAGTGTCACCTCTATCTTTCTTCATTGCCACCACTGCTATATTACTTGGCCGGTCACCAACTAGCCGAGCTCGCCATCCATACCGCCGCCATCCACCATGTAATGCCAATGCTATGTGTTTCATTAATTTGCATGCATGAGCTCTTGCTCCTTTTTGAATTGAAAGAAGATGAACAAGTGCACTTCCAACACATCTCTTCTTCGTTTCTCTCCTCGCCCAAGATTTTAGATTCTCACGGCCGATCGCCGCCTTCCACTTCTAGCGCCCGTCGGTGGAGCTCCGCCACCACCATCATCTCCACCGCATCGCGACGACGTTCTCTACACGGTTCACCCTCCTCTTCACCGGAACCTCGCCGAGCACCGCCCCCTGCACCACCGTGGGCATTTGAGGTCGCCGCCACCGCCGACCGCCTCATCAAGGCCGCCACCTCCTACGGCCTTGTCTCAAGGTGAGAAATCCATTTTGCTGATCGCCGCCACCCTTCCTTCCTCCGCCGGTGCTGCCATTTTCCTTTTCTTCCATACGTCTTTGTTAGCCAAGCTAGAAGATGAACAAAGACATATGAATTATCTAGTCTACTTCAAGTTTGTACATGCACATGTTTAATCTTCCAAAATTCGTTCTCGCACATGAAAGCTCCAAATCTGTTGATTCCTTCACCTAAATTCATATACTATTTTTAGTATTTATTTCATAATTTTTAAATTTTATTTAATTTCATTAATTATTCGGTCCATTTTGCGCTATATCGCGCCTCCCGCCGATCGTGCGCGCTCCACCACAACCAAGGAGAGCATTAAGTTCCTCATGTTCCTCTTCAAATCGCTGCCAGCCTCACTCGCTAAATCCACTCTGTTTGCCCGGAACACCGATGTTCACCCGCCGAAGGTCTTCTCCGTCGGACTACGTCGCCATCAAAGATCCTATCGCCGAGCCGTCGACACCATTGAGTTCGCCTCGACGCTGCTCAGCGTCATACTTCCTCGCCATGGCCATAAGATCTTTGCTTGTTCCCAATCAATCCGAAACCATAATTTCCACATGAATAGTACAATTTTCGGAATTATATCATTTCCTGTGATTTCCAAACTTCCCGGGGTTCGTCCTCCTTCATACAAACTCCGATTTCGTCGATTCAAATTCCTAAATTTATATAAATTCAAGATCTAGCTATCTAAACTAAAATTATTTAATTTGGAGTTTATTTGAATCTTTATTTGAATTTTGTTTGAATTCGGCTTATTTTCGCGTATAGATTTCGACGACTTCGGAAAGTCAGATTTCGACGCCATATGAGAATAATCCATCAAGCAAGGCAAGTTACATTCTTGATCATATTTGCACCTATTATTTTAAATTATTTAATTCTGTTTTAAATTATAATTGCATGCTTATTTATATTCAGTAATTTAAATTCCTGTTTTAAATTCATAGATACACCTAAATTCCTTTGTATGGCCAAAGTTGATGATTGAATCAAATACATTGTCACCCTAGACAAAACCTGGTTGATACATTAGTATGAACTAGAATCATTTGAAAATGTTATGCCAAGACATGCTTAGACCAATATGTTTCATTTGGGGAATTTAGCCAATGATTCAAATCTTGTTTAAAATTAAACTATGGTATTGTTTTACCATGGACTCTTGGAAATGATTTTGAAAACAAAATAAAATAAAATGATGGTTTGTACTTGGGCGAAATGGTTGTCTGAATGGTGCATGTCAATGCACGGGCTCAATCTCGGTTAGGGTTGAGGCCCATGGGTTTTGCGGAAAGTCGCCCAAGTCAGTTGAGGACCGGCCTCTGAGCGATCCTTTGCTATGCCTCACCGTACAACCACATGTCTCCAGAATGGGACGTGGGATCTGGCTGATTAATTTGTGGAGTTCCATCGCGGTTTATCCTATCTGTACGTGGGTGGTCTTTCATGGCCTGTCTTTCATGACTATTTTATTCCCACCTGGCATAAGAGGGGGCACCCATTAACCCGGCGGATTTCTATTCCAAAGGGGGGATTTGCGAAACCTTAATGAGGGTGGACTGCGGTGGAAGGATGCATTGTAAAGGCCTTGTCATGAACTCTAGACTTCTTACCTTCGGCAGTGAGAGGTGGCATTGACGGATGCCGAACAAACTAGAGGAATCATGTCATGTGGGTAAAGTGTACAACCTCTGCAGAGTGTAAAACTATTCGAATAGCCATGTCCACGGTCAAGGACATGCTAGCAAAGCCTCTCAAAGTTAGACTTTGGTTTTGATTTAAAAAGACTTTGTCAAATGGTTTATGTAAATGGGAATTGGGCGGGAAGCCATGTGATAGGAGGGTATCCTTCACCATTCATGTGTGAATGTTATCGACTATAAAATTGATTTAGAAAATGAATTTTAGTTATAGAATAACTGCTTTGGAACTTAGTACAAGTATTTAAAGAAAATCTTTGCTTTAAGAAAATCAACCATATTAAGCCATCCTTTGTTACATCCATGTATGCATGTCATCCTCGTTATTTGATGGGTGTAACTTGCGAGCACGGTAGTTGTGCTCATACTTGCTTTATGCAAACAAATTTCAGAGGAGAAGGACTTTGCTACCGGTGTGGATCTCGATGACTAGGCCGCTTCCCCAGTCGATTGCCTGTGGCAGATTAACTGGACTCTACTACATCTTCGTCTTCCGCTGTGTTTATTTTATTGTTGGCCTGTAAGCCTCCTTTGTAATCAACTTTGTTGTTATTTATTAATAAAGTGGTGATATGATTTTGTTACCATATTTGTTTACTGTGTGGACTAGCTACTGATCATGGGACTAGTTCAGAAATACACAGAGGATTTGGGAATGTTAATCCCGGGTCTTACACTTTCTATAAAACAAGGTTTCACACATTGATACACCAACAACCATCTAATCCTTTATACATGTTTCAACAATTTTAGCATGTTAGGAATTAGATAAATCTAACATTTATGTAAGATCAGCAAATAGATGTTTACAAGATAGATTCATATCGACATTCTCTCCTAAGTAACCCTGTTGATTCTAATTAGGAACAAATATATTCCAAATCACAACTCGTCATGCAATCATTACAAGGCATCAATAAATTAACCGGCTACGCTGCCGTGGACATCAGTTAATGTTAATTATGCATCATGCCAAAGACCCAACTTGATGTCATAAACATTAACAATTATCTTCTTTACTTACAGTTTCTCACTTAACACCACAAAACTTTGCAAAGGGTTTTGACACTTTCTGATTCAAAGAAAAGGTTATAAACTCCAACACTCTAGCTACTCCAAAAGAAATGAGTAGAGTCAAAACTTTCTTCAATGAAGTTTGTAAAAGATAATTTCCATTATCTAAAATACCAAACGAATCACCATATCACATTTTTCAACAAGAAAGGTAGGACTTTCATGAAAAAGAACAATCTTTCAATATCAACATTTACAAGTAGCAAAGATACCAAATCAGTTGAAAGAAACAACGATTGCTTTGACTTAACCGTGGCAGGATGCTGCAATGAGAGTTTTGACGCTTTTTTACAAAAAGAGAAGTATTAAACTTCATACTCAAAGTACCCCGAAAAAGAATACATTGGGGCTAAAAGATTCCACATATTTAGGAACATGCAAATTAAAGCTTCCAATAACCAAAATATCACGCGATTAAACGCGTCGCGCTCCCAACAAGAATGACAAAACTTCCAAATTAGAGATCAATCTCATAAATCAACTACATTTATGATCAACAAAACAACTCGTCATTCAGGAGAACAAAGGGTTCTTTAAGAAAACCAACAAAGACCGATGAACTCCTCTCAACTGCAATGAACCACTAATCCAAGAAAACTCACCCACCGAAACTGAACAAGAATAATTATTCCAAACTCAAGGAAGACAATAATCCTCCCAAAGAAACTCATACGTAACATCTGGAACTAGTCGATTCGAGGTAGACGCTCCATTAATCTCATACCACAGACGGTGGTGCAACCTAGCAACCCAAGGTTACAACCACAACGTTGATCTCTCATCACCTACTATTATTACATATAGTAGCCATATAGGCATATCATAAGTATTCATAATTATTTCATAACAGCAATGCTCAAAGCGACATAATGAAAATGTAAATGCAATGCTTGACCCATTCCTATCTTACTGTGCACAGTGTGTCAATTTAAATATTCAACTACCACGGACCTGAAGCCTGCTCTGATACCAACTGTAACACCCTAGCTATGCGGAAGCCAAGATGTTACCCAAAAGACTATCGTACAACAGCAATACGGAATAATGTCAACCTTTTTGTCAAACAATAATACCTTAATCAAATAGAACTAAGACATTTCTCTAAAAACCGGCAGAACCTCCGTTGTATAGATGGCTATACCGAAGGTTCAAATAGTTCAATATAGCATCATTCAACAATCAAATCATCCAATTTAACGAATCATCAAAGGACATCCAGGATAAGCTAAACAACTATAGCGTAATCGAAAGGGCATCCATAATCTTCTAATCAACCCTATTACAAAATTATTGAGACTCTACTGAACCAATTAATTTCAACAACTCAATAAGCCATCAACCCAACATTCTAATCCATCAACGAGAATTAAATGAACACAATCAACGAATGAATAAGAACATAAATGGATCATCCATGACCACAATTAAAACAACCACCACGAAGGATGGTCACAATCTGAATCTAGAGCAATTATCAAGAATAGGAATTGTGACTAAATGGACGCGGTTATTCATTGTGATTAGTGATTATGTGACGTGCACCAAGTCTACCCCTTCCCATACATGTCGCTGCCTCGAGAGGTACCTAGCAAGCACAACACAGCAAGTGTGAGTCCATGACTCAGCAAAGTACAATAGCATCATAACTAGTCAAAGGGAATAAACAATTTCATCATGAATAACAGCATGATATACCACAAACCCATCTATTATGATGGCATCATAAGCAGCTAAAGGGGATTAAACCAGCCCATCTTGAACAACAACATCAGATGCTAAACAAACAAATCCATATCTTATGCAGAAATGCAATGACATGTCATGAATGCACATTCTTCACATTTTAGCAATTACCGGTAATGCCGAGTAGTGTATCCGTCGATACATACTCTAGGCCTGTGCCCTCTAGGCACAGGGATCCAAAGCCCACACTCCAAGTCATGTAACTTTCTCACGGACCTCACCGGATTAGTTACATGACTTCCCACGAGTGTGGGGACCAGGCCCGTCTAATGCATGACGGGGATCCGAAAACATACTCAAGGCCTATGCCCTCTAGGCACAGGGATCCAATGCCATTAGCATGCGACGTCATGTAAACATTTTCATGTAAGCTTCATCACATAAGCATCATCACAAAACATCATCATTAAACTATAGCATTCACGCTCATCGACATTACCTAGCAGCAATCATCAACAATCAACTATAGCATTCAACAAGTATGAAATATAAAAACTCATTAATACTACTTTGTAGGACCGGAAAGGCGACTAGAGGGGGGGTGAATAGACGCTTTCTCTAATTTTCACCTCGATCAAACTCAACACTACTTTCACTCCAATAGCTATAAAAGCTATGAAGATCTGTACACAAGCACAGCAGATAACCTGTGTTGAATCCGATCAAACCCCCGAAGGACAAGTCTAAAAAACTCAAAGCTGCAAGATCTCAAATCTAATCACCACATGGATTCTCCATCGTAAGCGATTGCACGACAAAGACAACAAAGGAAGGCAGATAAAAAAATCTGAAAACAGAGAACAAACAGGATCAAACTTTTGATAGCATCTCTCGCATCTCTCGCATCAATGAGCAGACCAAGGCAATCAATAAACTAGACAGCAACAAATAGGATCAATAAACTAGATCATTACAGCCGTGTCATGATGGGCGCTATAAGCTGTCGCCGAGGCTTCTCTAGATTTCGAAGAAGCTACCAGTGAGCCACATGTGTTCTGCTTTCTCCTGCTCTGGTTCCTATGGGTGCGCCAAGGTAGTCGAGTCGAGATCCCGAGTCGGATCGATTTGCCTCCGGTAGGATCGAATCGTAGAATCGGCGATTCTACGGATTTGTAAAAATACACATATTTAACATCTATACTATAAGTTTGTATGATTGTTATATGGTTTACCACTTGCATGTTCCTTAAAAGTAGCTAGACATACTCCAGGAATAAAAATAGCTTATCATTATCAAGCTCAAGATTGCTCATGCCATAATATAGATATTTGTACTAGCATTACCACACTGATACAATATTTTGCATGCTCCTTGTTTATTTATAGTTTCATTCTCAGAAATTAATATCAACAAATTTTGCTCTAAAACAAAATATTAGCAAAGCCTGGCCCCTAAAAAAAATTGCCCTAAGTCTCTACGAGTAGGATCGACAGTGAGATTTGGATCGACAGGCTGTCGTGGGTTCGTAGAACCGTAAGACTCTAAGAGTAGGATCGCGATCCTACCTACCTTGAGTAGGATCGGATCGGCAGTAAGACTTGGATCGACAGGCTGTCGTGGGTTCGTAGAGTCGTAAGACTTTAAGACTTGGATCGCGATCCTAACTACCTTGGGTGCAGCGCCACACACACAAGCTGCAGCAAATCGACAAGCAGCCGCCGACAAGTTCCAGTTTTCTTTGGTCTACCGATCAGTACCAGCTCAAGCAAATAAACAAAAGCGATCAAAGAAGTAATCAAGACCACAAAGGAATCTGCAGTCAATAAATAATCGATCAAAAGCAAACTGCTGGAAGTCAAAGCATACTCGGCAAGCTGCCATCACAAGGGATCAAAGATAATGCTCCAAGCCGCCGGCTTCTGTTTTTGCACAAGGGAAAGGGCCGCCGCCACGCATCAGTTTTTCCTGAAGGAACAGGCCGCCGCCGCCAGCACAGTTTTTGCAGGCCAAAAATAAAACAAGACGTCAAGACTCAGGTTTGTCCTAGTAGAACAGGCGCCGCCGCCACACTCATCTTTTTGGACTACAGGCGCACATAATTTTTTGGGCTAGATAGAGCCAAGCAATAATTCTTGAAATAGAAAACAACCAGTACACTCAACGCATGAGGCAGAAATGGCAAGCAACTACAACCGCAGCAATTAACAGATGCAGACTCAGGTCAATCCAAAACAACAGATCCAAACAGCAAATTGCTGAAAATCAAAACCGACACAGCCACTGATTTCTGCGGGCTAAGCAGGCTGCCAACAAAGATCTGGTTTTTGCAAGAAAAGTGCCGCCGAGGAAACCAATTTTTTACGGACACAGCTCATAGGCTTCGGTTTTCATTTAGCACACAAAGCCACCTCTAAGAACTCGCTTTTTCTTAGAGCCGAGGCGGCGATCAAAAAAATCACAACAAATGACCACAACACTCAAAGCCGAAGCAATGGTTGAATCATTGATTGCAGCCACCAAACAATAAAAGCTAAACAGATTAATGCAAAAACTTCAGATTACAACCAGATGGGACAAGCAAAAGATGCAGCCAAGAAACTCAATAAAACTAAACTTAAACAGCAATAGCCGCATCAATCCACTTCAAATCAACCAGAACAGATCTCACGCATGAGAAAAAAAAACAAACTGAGAAAGCAGCAGCCGCCAAGACTCTCATCCGACAGATTTCTACCAAATACCCCACAAGCTCCTACAGCTCACCATTTTCGTAGCACTCAAAACGGCACAGACTAGGCCGCCAACCCTCCAAATGCACTATACACCAATGCCATTTCTTTCACGACAAGTGCACGCCGCCAAGCTCTCGTTTTTTTTTCTCTCTGCGGCCAAACCTAAACACCCATTAACTATTCCTTTTATATGACACCTCTTAACCCTAAAACCCTTTTAGAATTAGAGCTAAACTTAATGGGCTTCTGTTAAAGCCCAACATCAACGGAACACACACGCACGCATCTCAAAGCGTCGTCTTCATCGTCGATTGATCTAAACCGCTTCACCATGCGCCGACCCGCGCCGCGGCTTAGTCAAAAGGTTACCAAGGTGGTATTTGGTAAAATTACCAAAATACCCCTTCTCGATCTTTTCCGAAGACCGAGTCCAATCTTGTTGAAGCAATCGCCTGCTTCGCCACGTGTAGGTTGATCAACGGCTCCATGTCGTCAAGTCTCTCCCGTCCGGATCCCACCGGCACCACTGAGCACTTGCAACGACTCCCGCGCCGCTTGATCCAACCAGTCGCACCGAACTGCCCGTTCGGTCATCCTTGTCCATTCTGCGCTATGCTTGAATTCATTGACCTCACCCGGCATCCTTGATCGTTCTGGACCTCAGCTCTCCAAGCTTAGTCCCGATCCACCTCGCCGTTGACCATCGTTGACCTTCAAGCCACCTGCACAGCAATAGACAAGCAAACACGAATCCGAGAACAAGTTCTTCACAACTTGATCCACGTTAGCCAAAACATGCATCATGCAACACATATGCATTATCAACAAGGATATGACCTATCCCAAAATCAATCCACTACTTAAATCAACAATCAGCACAAAAGCCGGTCAGACCGCCGCTGACCTGACAGATCTGAAACTTTGTCGAAAACACATGAAACTTCAAACCAAAAGCCACATTGCCAATTGTTTCATCATCCTACGATCATGGGCATATCCCCATGATATCCACAATCTCCCCCTTGATGAACACATTGGCAATCTCTCAGAAAATGTAAGTTTGTGGTTTGAAAAGTAAAGAACTCGCAGTTTTCGCACAAAGACACAACTTGGTCCATTAGCAAGAGAAAGCAATGGAAAAGACCAAGCTGGCTTCAGAATAGCACAAGCAAGTGAGATAAGGCAAAAGAAAGCACAAGAGCTTCCAATTCTAGAAAATCGACAAAAATCTCCCTTAAGGTCCATATGAAAGAACAATTGTTCTATTTGACCTTAGATCATTGTGAGGCTCCAAGATTTGCAATTCAAGTTCAGAAAAGGCAATAAGACCAAAAGAATGCAATATGAATGCATGAATGCTCCCCCTCACTATGATCATCATTTTAAAAAAGAGAATATGAAATTTCAATTACTCCATTTCTCCCCCTTACAAAACTTCTCCCCCATAACCAACAAGCTCTTTATTAACATTACATTTTCGCTATATCTTCTCTCCCTTTGACAATGGATTCATCAAGGAATCATCCCTTCCTCTCATCCAGAGATGACAAATGCATAAGAAAGGAAGAAGCAAATGAAAGAGCATGCATGAAATGCAATGGGGTGGCTTCATTTTTGTTTTGATTTTTCAATTTTTAGGTAAATGAAGCTTTGGAGATTACTCAATTGAACAGGCTAGCATTTCTACCATTACTCAAGATACAACAAGCCTGACAAAGCTAACAAGATCATGTTAAGACATATATAGCAAAGCTAGGCTAATGAGCTCAAAATATCACATGTTGTTGGATTAAATTAAGCAATGTGTCAAAATTAGCAAGTTCAACAACAGTTATCCTAAAGTGATAATGGCCATATCAGAATGTCGTTGTGAGATCCAGAAGCTAGCAAAAACCATCTTAGAGTCAAAAAGTCCTGAAATAAATCATTTAGCTCAAGCTTTTGTCAAAAACCCAATTTTCAACTATTTTTCATTTGCAATGAATATTCAAGTTGATAAAAGGTCTATCTTAGTAAAGAAGATCCTGGACTAGGAGCCATCCACAATCTCTTCCTAAGCTTCAACCAATTTGACAATCTGTTTTTCTGAGCCATGTGCTAGATCTCAAGCCTCACTGCGACCATCCCAAGCAACAAAAGCTTAAAAGAGTGGTCTAGGTCATCCAAAACTCCCCCTGAGTTCATGCCTAGTACAATGGCAAGCCGTCTCATGAGAAAAAATTGGTGAGATCAGTTTTTTCGCACAAAAGAGATCATTTTTCATTTTGCACAAGGGCTGTTTTAGATTCTTTAATGAACTGAAAGCTCAAAGATGTTCAATTCTAGATTCCAAAGCTAACAAAGCAATTTTGACAGGGCCAATGTCACAAAAGGATCACTAATTGTGCAACTAGCTAAAAGATCCACAAATTGCAATTTTTAGTTCAAGTTATATTAAAAATTCTAGCACATTTAGCAAAGACATTGCTGCACATGTAAAAGCATGATAATTCTAGCAAGTCAAAGAACTAGATACAATCTTGAGCAAGAATTGAAATACTAAAACTCAACAGGATAATAAGCAAAGCTTCATTAATTAAAAGAAAGAAGCACTAAAGCTTATATAACAATGCATCTTTTTGTTTTTTTCATATGTATGCAATATGATACAATGAGATGCACAAAAAGATGTAAAAGCCTAAAAAGATCACAAGGATCAAAAAGATCCAAAGAAGATACCACTTGAAGAAGGTATCAGAAAAGATCCACAAAAAGTTCACATGAACAAGGAAAGCTCAAATGAACAAGAAAGGTTCAGAAAAGAACTAAGAAAGATCCGAAAAGAACCAACTCCCCTCAAACCAACCCATAGGGATAAATTATCCCTAACTTGCTTCTCAAGGTGGCAAACCTTGTTGGGTCTAAAAAAGGCTTTGAGGGGAGATCTGCCTAAAGGCCTTGGACTCCACAAAAACTAGCACAAAAACTTCAAACACCACACGATCTCTAGGAAAAGCAACTCGAAAAGCTAGGGAGCAAAACACCAACACTAAAAAGCTTATAGGCAACTCAAAAACCTGCTAACACTAGTGATTGGGAGACAAGCTCGACCTAGGCTGTGAGAAGAATGCATCCTAGAAAATCATGGGATAAGAAGAGTGCCTAGAAAAGACACGTGCTAGAACAGAGCCTCCTATCTACCCTGAACCCAACAAACTCAACACCTGACACTAACCAGATGCAATGCAAGGTAGACTAGGGATACCATACACAAATATAGGGTATAGAAGTTCAAACCTGAGTTCCACTACTTGGCAGTGAGATGTAGTCATGATGAATGAAGATCCATTCCTTGAAGCTCCAGAAGGTAGTTGCGCTCACCCATCATCTTCATCTCAAATTCCTTCGTCTCCGAGAAGTGATAGTCATCATTGAAGGCACAAATGAAGAAGAACCAACAGCTTGAGGTGATATCACTTGTTGGACCACATGTTCTTCTTCTCAAATGAAAGACTACACCAAAGAGACAGAAGAAAGTCTATGCCCTGGTACTGGGTTAGTGAAACATTATCTAGAGAAAACAGTACCAAGACGCATGACTAGCAAAGATAGCAGCAAATGATCTAAAACTCATGAAAGCAAATAATCAACAATTTAAGACATGAGCATTGAGATAGATAAATCAAACACAACACATGCTATCCAGAATATGATAAAGCTTAAACTATCCTTAATCCACAATAAGGCATAGGAGCAAGCAAACAAGCACATAGCATATCACCCATCATATGTACAGTCATAGATAAAGCATGCTAGTGAAAGCTATGGCAAGACTCATGCATCCACAATTAACAGTAAGACACAATAACCATGTAAGCATAAAGCATGTTATAGAACAAGTCATGGATAAGGAATGCTAACATGGATATCAAATGAACATGTGGATACATACAGCAAAAATCAACACGAGCAAAATAAATCATGTACAAATAGCACAGGCTCATGAAGACAAGACCAAGCTTATATACCCAAGGAATGAATGAACAACAGTTTAGTACATGGATACATAAGCAAGAATCAACATGAGCAAGTTAATAAGGGTACAAGACAGCACAAGCTCATGATGACAAAATCAAGCTCATACACCCATAGAAATAAAGAGCAACAATAAGATACATGGATATACAAGCAAAATAAAGGCATGATGAATGATATCACAAGAGTAACACATGCCAATAAGGTACAAGTGAGCACAAAGCAAGCACAACATGCCAAGTATGAATAATCATGAAAGGAAATGCATGAAGGTAAAAGATAGCTCACAAAACAGGTGTAGATCCCGATCATTAAAGCACATGCCTCTTGGAGGCCATCATTGGGGTGGAGAACCATCAAGTGTCTCAATCATGTAATGAAGCAAAAGATCAGAATCCTTTAAGTCCATGTTCTCCAACCCACGTTCTTGGTACCTACACATGAGAAAGGCAAGGTGTCCGAGTCTTAGGTCCCGAAGGGTTAGAGAGCGAATGCTTGGGAACCCAAACCTTGGACACACCACCACTAGAGGCAGTCGAACCATTATGTGAGTTAGCATGATGCAAAAGATGGTCCATGCAAGAAGATCCAACACCATCCTTGGAGGCACGCCGCGAGTGGACAACTCGATGAGGAAAACGAGGTCCATCTCTAGGAAAGCGGCAATAGCCTTGCTTGAAAGCACCAAGATGAGAACCAACAGAAGCATCAAAAGAACTCACACAACCTCGCCGTGGGTGTATACCTCGATGAACAAAACGAGGTCCACCTCTTAGAAAACGGCGAAAATCCTGCCTCGGGGCAGCTCGTGGACCAAAACCAAAACTATGCAAACCATGTCCACGGTGCTGTCCGACACCACTAGAAAAGGTGTCAAAGAAGCCATCAACAAATTGAGTCTTCGTGCTTGGCTCTTTAGTGTGCATGTCATGAGAAAGACTATGCCCACTAGGAGACATAGAAGCATGAGCTCGACGAATATGTTTTGCACGCCGAAAGTAGAAATCCACATGATGTCCATTCTTCCCACAAAATGAGCAATGGTGTAAAGGTCTACTAGTAGACACGGTCCGAGAGGATGAAGCACCATTATGACTCAAAGAAGAAGTCCTAGAAGAACTAGCATCATGACTCATCCTCATATCGACACTAGACCCACACATGCCATGAGAAAGGTTATGTGTGTTCCTAGAGGTACGACGACGCACTCGACGCTCATGTTTCAAACGGCGAAAGCAAAACCCAAGAGTGTGTCCATTCTTCTTACAAAATGTGCAATGGTACTTCTCTTTTGAAGATTTAGTACCATTTGAGAAAGAAGCACATTTGTCTTTTGAAATCCATTGGACAACACAAGAAGAGTCCGAAAGAGTCGAACTCACTAAAGAAGAGCTATCCAAAGCGATGCCACAAAAACCAACATCAAGTGACTCACGTTTAGCACAAAAAGACTCCAACTCCGAATGCAAAGATGCAAGAGAGATCTTAAAAACATCAACCTCGGAGTGAAGGCAAATACAAGAGTCACATGATTTGGTGCTCATATCATCGCGCCAAGACTCAACCTCGCTCTTCAATGAAATGCAAGATGTGCAAGAAATTAATGATGCTTTCGAATTAAGCATGCAGTTCAAAGCATCAATTTCAGTTTCTAAACAAGCACAATTCTTGCAAGAGACTAAACCATCCTTAAGCAATTTTTCATGTTCTAAGCACATGCTACAAGGCCTAGCTTCAATTTCAATAATCTCAGCCCTAGCATTTTCTAATTGCTCAAGATGCATGGAATTAGTCAATTTAAGCTTCTCAATTTCAACAAGCATGCCTACACAAGAATCACAATCATTTCTACCCATAGATCTAAGATTGCCTATTTCTAACTTAGCATTGTCAAGTTCATGATGTAAGGCAATACAAGAATCACAAGGCATAGAAACATTTGATTTCAAAATTTTATTTTCAGATTTTAGGCATGCAAAAGAATTGTTCAAGTTCTCCATGTCTACAAGCAATGAATCATAAGCATTCATGGAGGTTTTCAATTCGGAGAGCTCATGAGACAAATCATTCTTTTCTCTTTTTAGCAATTTCATTTTGTTCCTAAGAGTACGCAATTTGTATTCATATGAAATCAAGCCATCAATGAGTTTTGCTTTGCTCACCTTGCTTAGCTTGAGTAGGAGATCGTCCTCGAAAGAGTCATCATGATCATCAAAAGGCTCATCATCAAAATCCTCTCCATCATGTTCATCCTCAAAAGCTGCTGCACATACGCCACTAGGCTTCTTCTCCTCGGGCTCTAAAAGTGACTTATCCCTGAAACTAGGACAATCAAAACAAAAGGATTTGCCACAGATATCACAGGAGACTTCCTCCTCCATCGCCATTAGACTTAACATACATTCAAATGTCTTGTTACGACCAACACCATTGGTAAAAGAACCACGACAAGATGCAAGGAAGCGCTCACAAGTCCTCATATCTGTCGCCATGCTCAAAGATCGGTTAAGATCACAAAAGAGCAAACTTGGCTCTGATACCAATTGTAGGACCGGAAAGGCGACTAGAGGGGCGGTGAATAGATGCTTTCTCTAATTTTCACCTCGATCGAACTCAACACTACTTTCACTCCAATAGCTATAAAAGCTATGAAGATCTGTATACAACCACAGCAGATAACCTGTGTTGAATCCGATCAAACCCCCGAAGGACAAGTCTAAAAAACTCAAAGTCGCAAGATCTCAAATCTAATCACCACATGGATTCTCCATCAGAAGCAGATTGCACGACAAAGACAACAAAGGAAGGCGGATAAACAAATCTGAAAATAGAGAAAAACAGATCAAACTTTTGATAGCATCTCTGCATCTCTCGCATCAATGAGCGTACCAAGGCAATCAATAAACTAGACAAAGAACAAACAGGATCAATAAACTAGATCATTACAAATGGCGTCATGATGGGCGCCATAAGTCGTCGCCGAGGCTTTCTAGATTTCGCCAAGAAGCTACCAGCGAGCCATGTGTTCTTTCTCCTGCTCGCTTCCTATGGGTGCACGCACACACACAAGTCGCAACAAATCGATAAAGCGACCACGACAAGTTTTTCTTTGGTCTACCGATCGAGACCAGCTCAAGCAAATAAACAAAAGCGATCAAAGAAGTAATCAAGACCACAAAGGAATCTGCGGTCAATAAATAATCGATCAAAAGCAAACTGCTGAAGTCAAAGCATACTCGCAAGTCGCCATCACAAGGATCAAAGATAATGCCCAAGCCGCCGCCGCTTTTTGCACAAAGGAAAGGGCCGCCACTCATCGCTTTTTCACGAAGGAACAGCCGCCGCCAAAGACAATTTTGCGGGCCAAAAATAAAACAAGACGTCAAGATTCAGGTTTGTGCTAGCAGAACAGGCGCCGCCGCCACACTCATCTTTTTGGACTACAGGCGCACATAATTTTTTGGGCTAGACAGAGCCAAGCAATAGTTCTTGAAACAGAAAACAACCAGTACACTCAACGCATGAGGCAGAAATGGCAAGCAACTACAACCGCAGCAATTAACAGATGCAGACTCAGTCAATCCAAAACCACAGATCCAAACAAAGAAGCTGCTGAAAATTAAAACCGACACAGCCACTGATTTCTGCGGGCTAAGCCGGCTGCCATCAAAGATCTGGTTTTTGCAAGAAAAGCGCCGCCGAGGAAACCAATTTTTTACGGACACAGTTTCTCTGCAGGGCTTCGGTTTTCTGCCTAGCACACAGGCCACCTCCAAGGACTCTGCCTTTTTCTTAGAGCCAGAGGCCGGTGATAAAAAAAAATCACAATAGCGACTGCAACACTCAAAGCCGAAGCAATGGTTGAATCATTGATGGAAGCCACCAAACAATAAAAGCTAAACAGATTAATGCTAAAAACTTGAGATTCCAACTAGATGGGACAAGCAAAAGATGCAGCCAAGAAACTCAATAAAACTAAACTTAAACAGCAACATCCGCATCAATCCACATCAAATCGACCAGAACAGATCTCACGCATGAGAAAAAAAAACAAACTGAGAAAGCAGCAGCCGCCAAGACTCTCATCCGATTTCTGCATTTCTACCAGGCGCCCCACAAGCTCCTACAGGCTCACCATTTTCTGCGTAGCACTCAAAACGGCGCTGCACCAGGCCGCCAACCCTCCAAAGGGCACTATACACGGCCATTTCTTTTCACGACAAGTCGCACACCGCCACGCTAAGCTTTTTTCTCTCTGCGGCCAAACCTAAACACCCATTAACTATTCCTTTTATGTGACACCCCTTAACCCTAAAACCCTTTTAGAATTAGAGCTAAACTTAATGGGCTTCTGTTAAGGCCCAACATCAACGGAACACACACGCACGCATCTCAAAGCGTCGTCTTCATCGTCGATTGATCTAAACCGCTTCACCATGCGCCGACCCGCGCCGCGGCTTAGTTAAAAGGTCACCAAGGCGGTATTTGGTAAAATTACCAAAATACCCCTTCTCGATCTTTTCCGAAGACCGAGTCCAATCCTGTTGAAGCAATCGCCTGCTTCGCCACGTGTAGGTTGATCAACGGCTCCATGTCGTCAAGTCTCTCCCGTCCGGATCCCACCGGCACCACTGAGCACTTGCAACGACTCCCGCGCCGCTTGATCCAACCAGTCGCACCAAACTGCCCGTTCGGTCATCCTTGTCCATTCTGCGCTATGCTTGAATTCATTGACCTCACCCGGCATCCTTGATCGTTCTGGACCTCAGCTCTCCAAGCTTAGTCCCGCTCCACCTCGCCGTTGACCGTCGTTGACCTTCAAGCCACCGCGACAAAGAATAGACAAGCAACACGAATCCGGAACAAGTTCTTCACAACTTGACCCACGTTAGCCAAAACATGCATCATGCAACACATATGCATTATCAACAAGGATATGACCTATCCCAAAATCAATCCACTACTTAAATCAACAATCAGCACAAAAGCCGGTCAGACCGCCGCTGACCTGATAGATCTGAAACTTTGTCGAAAACACATGAAACTTCAAACCAAAAGCCACATTGCCAATTGTTTCATCATCCTACGATCATGGGCATATCCCCATGATATCCACATACTTGCACTTGCCTCAACCATGAGACGGACGACGACGACAGTCAAGCTCTAGCCCTGGTGTTCACCTCCACCCAATCAGCAATTATAGGAACATGACTCCCAAATGTCAATGGTACTATAGCCAATTTGCCAACATAATGTGCATAACGCTCATCCTCTGGATTAACAGGTTCCTCCGAGTATTCTACTTCTTGATTAGATAAACCATGTCAGGATCAAATTGCAGTCAGCAGCTTAGGAGACCAGTTGACCAAATAAGATCCTTGATATAAGGCCTTTTTCTTGAAGCCTAACGAATGCTTCAACAATTGCACAGCTTAATTGCTCATCAAGAGTGAAACGTTCACGACACCAATCACAAGATGCACCCAATCGCTTAATCTGATTAGTGATAGTGCCCCCATACTTCTATTTCCACTTCCAAACACTTTTCATGAACTCCTCCCGGGTCAGATCTGTCCTTTTGATGCCTTCAGCAGCTAACATCCACAACCAACTGAGTTGCAATCCCAGCATGGTCAGTACCAGGTATCCAAAATGCAGGCCTCCCTTTCATACGGAAATACCTTACCATTATCCACGTCAGCTGGGATCTTCGAGTGGAGCGGCAGAGGCGGCCTGGCTGACTGAGCGGAGGCAATGAGGGACGGCGATGCCTCGGGGCGGGGCGGACGAACCCATCAATGCTCAGTTCTATCGAGGCTGGCGCTTGGTGACGACGCTCACGGAGTTGGCTCGGGCACGCACGAAGGCGGCGGCGGCTCGGGCACTAGCGCTCGGCGACCGGTAGGGCTCTGGCGTGCCACCGTCTTGTGGCCGGCACACCGCACCGAGGCTCGCCTCGAGAAGGCGCTGGCCGCTAGGGGGAAGCGCGGCGCTAGGCGGTGCCATGGTGGTGGCAGGGGACGGCGCCGGCCTCCAAGCGAGGAGAGGAAGCGGGGGTACTGGGAGACAACCTTGGAGTTGAGGGCTGTGAATGCGGACATGACGAGGGAGCCCCGGTCGGAGAGCTCGATGGGGACGGCCATGGCGTGGAGGACCTCGACTGTGCGGGCGGCGAAGCGGTGGAGGGCGTCGGCAGCGGTTGTAGGGTGGGCGCCGGTGGTGAGGAGCGACCGCACGCGGCGGAGGAAGGACCCGGCACGGACGACGACGGTGTTGTTGCCGTCGCCGGCAGCGGCGTCCTAGGAGCGGGAGAGCACGGCAAGCAAATGCGGACAGCACCAAAGGCGAGGGGGCGGCGGTGGCTTGGAGAAAGGCCAAAAAGGGGAGGGGTGAGCTCGGCTAGGGTTTAAAGGGGATTGGGTCTAGGGTTTCTTTGGGCCAGCTCCCCCTCTACTCAACTTAAAGCCAAGCTCCTCCACTTGGCCTATGGGCCAGCGGCCCACTAACCTCCTCAATCCACCAAAATTTTGAAATTCTTCACTATTAATTTATTTATTTTCCTTTTTAATTCTTTAATTTCAACCTCTAATTTTCCAAGTACTCAAATAATTAAACGGGGTATTACAACTACAGACAAAGCATATCAGAGGGGTTGATGAAAGAAATACTTCAGACCAAAGTATGACCGAAGAAGCTGATGAAGGAAATACTACAGACAAAAGTAGATAAATCCCACTGCGAGAGAATGTTCGCAGGAACATTTCTCACTGGCTACCTAGGTGGGAGAGATTACCTGGTCTGGTAATACTCTTAAGATCTGCTTTCGGATCACGAATCGTCCGATCACTAGGGACGGATGACAACGGATGACACCTAGAGCCTTGGTGATGTTGTTTTCCTTAATAAGCCACCTAGTACTCACAAACACTCTCTCCAAGCATTCTATGTATACATCCATGATGATCATACAGTCAAAATCAATCCTCTTATATGCTCTCATGATTAATTTAGTTATTACTTCCTATTTACCGAGGAAGTTCTATGTGAGCCAGGTGAGACCTACACATAAGTGCGGGGTCTGTTCTCGGTAGACATGCGACTCACCAACACATGGGACCTAGCTCATTTAATGACTTTCTTATCGATTTATATTTATCAAGGAAATTCCGTAAGCCTTTGCTGGAACTTCCGATCACGGGCTAGACATTAGCCTTATGAGTTGAACAGTTGTATCGTTGATTGCTAATCCTCATTTAGTGAGTAATTAACCTAGTTCATTTTATTAACAATTACCGCTAAGAAAACTCACATGCCTTAAGACTCAGGGTTTAGTTCCTATTTGCCTATAAGGCCTAATTATGGGTGAGGTGTACTGGTAATGACAACTATTTGACATCTAATCACCTACACTAATCACCTCAAATTAATCATTTGATTAACCCATGGATATTATCATTTATATCGGCTAAGCGCTTACATTGTATAGGTGTTCATGTACATGTCTAGGCATGATTGTATCAGTTTAGCTAAACACCTATTATTATTTTTGGTTATTGGTATAACAGTGGCCTAGGGGCCACAAATCGTTGATATTTACACATCATTACTACTCTTGCTGGTTTGGCTTTCCATCAAGTTATTTACTAGCTAAACTAATCAACATGTGATTGCTCATCTCTATAATTACCTAATGACACTAATATTACTCCTTAACGTATAGGTCTGGTTGTATATGTTTTAGATGTCAATGACATATTCTAATACTAGTTAATTTTTGTAAAAGGTACTAACTATTGGATTTAGCTAACTGAGCCCCTTTTCTATGCTAACTACACAATTAGCAAGCTACTGCTAGTTTTGGATTGATGAATGAAGCAATTTTGTGCGTGAGCATCATGAGAAAGGTTGGGTGCTTCCCTGATGAGTTTACATATACTACACTTGTCAGTGGCTATGCTAAACAAGGCAACATTAGTGGAGTACTAAGGTTACTATGCGATAAGATGAAGCGAAGATGCAAACCAAACATTGTTACCTACTCATCATTAATAAATGGATACTGCAAGATAGGTGATACAGACACTGCAGAAGGTTTATTTGCAAATATGCAATCTGAAGGTCTTGTTTTCCCAATGCTGTGTACTGGTAGGAACAATTACTTGACATCTGATCATCTACATTACTCACCTCAAATCAACCATGTATTTATCAATTGCACTACTTAAGCGCTAATCACCAATGTAGCTATCTATGCATGAGACATAGTGCCATGGTGCTGCCACTCACAAGATACTCCTCTTGCAGGCATTTCATCAAGCATCATGTGTGCATTATCTTAGGGGCGCTTCACCGGACAATACTTGTGCTGTGCCACAGGGGCATTTCATCAACCATCAACAGGACATTCCTTGTGGGCCTTTCCTCAGAGAAACCAATGGGGCTAGGCTACTGTAGCGAGATGAGGTCGGCGGGGAGGATCACGATGGTGGGGTTGCCAGCGGTGGCGCTGTACGCGGAGAGCGAGGCGGAGGTGTCGCCCGTGGACGTGCACCCGACGCCGGCGATGGGCGCGCGAGTGTGGCGCGCAGCAGGCAGGCGAAGAGGTCCATATGCTCAAAGGCTTCGACGTCGACGTCGGCGTGGCTAGAGCTGTAGGAGGCCGCGAGCTGGTGGGTGCGGCTTGGCGGCCGGTGCGGTGGAGCTTGAGGTGGAGGAAACGGCGTAGTCGGAGAGGTGGCCGATGAAGAAGCGCCGGAGGAGCAGGCACGCTGGTGGCTGGGAGGGCGACGAGGCCCGTGTCCTCGACGGTCTCGACGCAGTCGAGGCCGGCGTGGAGGGGATGAGAAGCGGTGGGGCTGCTTGGTGCTGGCCCTCCTTATAGGCAACGGGCGAAAGAGCCGTGAGTGGTGATGCGCTCGGTAAAGGCAGCAGCGGCATGGGCAGTGGTATGGGCAAAAAGGGTAGGCGTGGCGGCTTGCATGAGTGAAGGGGTGGCTTCATGGAGGGGAATGGCTGCTAGTGGGACCGGCTTGTCAGCTGGAGAAGAAAAGAAAAATTGTATCCAGATTTTCTAAAAAATGGCTGAGGGCTTTAGGTAATTTTCAGACACAGAAATATAAGTCCGATAATTGTGAAAATTTTCGGGAAGGGTTATGACACGTTGTATATTTTTGTGTGATTTTTCTAGGGTTTTATGTTCTGTGTATTTTTCTCAAAAATTCTTTTAAGTTTCTGTTGTTAGTACTTTTATTATTTGATATGGAAAAATTTGCAACACGTGATTAAATTAATTTCCTTATTTTATTAAAAGTATAAATTCACCAAGTTTGGATTTTTATTTATTATATTTTGTTTCTAGTTGTTTTGATACTTAATTAGTTTTGTATTTCCAAAATTCGATTCTCCATTTATTTATTAAGACAAAAAGCCTTGCAAATAAAATCCAGAAAAGCAATTGTAAATAAAATACATCAAAAGTTTTAAATAGTTCACATTTTTTACTTATTTGAAAACAATCCCAATTTTTGGGATGTTACATCACCCGTCACTATGCATAAGTCTATCCGGATTATTCTAGCTATTACTGTATATTTCGACTATGAGATATGAAAAATGGATGTCAAAATGGCTTTCCTAAATGGAAATCTAAGTGAGGATGTGTTCGTGACACAGTACGAGGGTTTTGTTGATCCAAAGGAAGCTAGAAAGGTATGCAAGCTTAAGAAATCCATCTATGGATTAAAGCAAGCATCTCGTAGTTGGAACATTCATTTTGATGAAGTAGTCAAAGGGTTTGACTTCATCAAGAACGAAGAAGAACCTTGTGTTTGCAAGAATGTTAGTGGGAGCAAGGTCGTGTTTCTGATATTGTATGTGGATGACATACTACTGGTCAGAAATGATATTCCAATGCTTGAATCTGTTAAAACTTCATTAAGAAATAGTTTCTCAATGAAAGATTTAGGAGATGCAGCATATATCTTGGAAATAAGGATTTATAGAGATAGATCTAAAAGGCTAATTGGATTAAGCCAGGATATGTACATAGACAAGGTGTTGAAACGGTTCAACATGCAAGATTCCAAGAAAGGTTTCTTACCCATGGCACATGGCATTAATCTCAGCAAGAGTCGGTGTCCTATGACCACTGATGAGCGAGACAAAATGAGTAGAATCTCATATGCTTCAGCTATTGGATCTATCATGTATGTTATTCTATGTATACGATCAGATGTGTCGTATACTCTAAGTGTTACAAGCAGATATCAATCGGATCTAGGTGAAGGTCACTGGATAGCAGTTAAGAATATCCTTAGGTACTTGAGAAGAACTAAGGATGCATTCCTTGTTTATGGAGGTGACGAAGAGCTGGTCGTAAATGGTTACACTGATGCTTCATATCGCAATATGGGTTTGTGTTTTGTCTTAATGGAGGAGCAATAAGCTGGAAAAGTTCCAAGCAGGGAACAATTGCTGATTCTACAATAGAGGCTGAGTACATTATAGCTTCGGAAGCTACGAAAGAGGCCATATGGATAAGGAAGTTCATTTGTGAACTGGGTGTGGTTTTTAGTGCTTAATAGTGGAGCCATTGTGTAAGCTAAGAAGCTTAGATCGCATCAAAAATCCAAGCACATACTTCGGCGATATCACATCATTCGTGAAATCATTGAGAGAGGCGATGTGAAGATACACAAAGTGCACACGGATTTAAATATTGCTGATCTGTTGACAAAGCCTCTCCCGCAACCTAAGCATGAGGTGCACACAAGAGCAATGGGTATAAGATACCTATATGACTGACTCTAGTGCAAGTAGGAGACTGTTGGTGCCCTAGAGGCAATCATGGATATGATTATATCACGTCTATGTTTATGAGTTATTGAATAAGTGTCATTCTGTTCCTTAGATGAATCATTGATTATAAGATTAACAAGTATGTGACTTGTTGGTGAAACTCTTTTAACTTATATGATGTCATTCTAAAAATATCTCTGGTCGGATGTCATTGGTTGGAACACTAGTGACTTATCGACCAGCACATGTATTAATTGATGACCATGTTTCACCGGTCATGGATATAGGGATATCGAATCAATAATGTGAACACATGTTAGAGAATATGGGGTTGGATTGACCCACCTTGAGACACTGTTGAGATTGTTATAATTTTATGTGTCGTTAGTTGGTCTCAAGCAATGATGATGTATAATCCTTAGACCTGAGATCAGCATAGTTTCGTACATGTGTACTAGTGCACTTAGGGGTTGTCAAACGCTACTCCGTAACTGGGTAGTTATAAAGGTAGCTTTTGGGTATGCTGTGAAACATACGGAGGAATGTGACTGGTTGGATATAGGATTTGCCCCTCCTAACATAACAGGAGTGATATCTCTGGGCCCCTCGATGTGGTCGGATAAAGAAAGTGCATGGCCATACCACTAGTGGTCGAACTGTTCGACCACGTAAAGTTATCCAACACTTGATCGAGAAAGTATTGAACAATCCATGGATGACATAACATCTCACCTAGAGTTCAACCAGATATCGTGAGGCAAAGGGAGAATACATGAGCAAGTCTTTCAGTTCGATCAGATACGGACTTGTCGTATGGAGATACGAGCTGGTCGTAGGCTGATTGAACATGATCAGTAAGTGGTCGACGCTAACGACTCATGATCGGAAATGAGTTTCCGAGTCACAACCGATTACGCATGAACCTAACGGGTCATACACTTAACAGGTTGGAACAAATGTGTTCGGATAGGATCCATTATGGGCACTATATAAGAAGATACTTAAGGCTATTGGGATAGAAGAGAGAGATAACGTGAGTTGCTCCACCGAAACCATAGCTACCATCTTATCGGGAGAGCCCTACCATGCGAGTTGATGCTAGCACACTGGCATACGGTGTTCCTTCCCTGGGCATGTGGATACCGTAGAGGCGTTACTGCGGTTGCTGTTGCGCTTGAGGACGATCCGCGATCTTCACAAGGAACTGCATCGACGTGCTCGATGTTGGACGATCGACTACGACAACTTCATCGATGCGCTCTACGTTGGATTAGGCTACTCCAACTCTTCTTCCGCTGCACTGCGCATCTGGTGGTAACGATCTGTGATCATCTACTTGCTTGGCTTCTTAGTTTACGTTGTAGAATTTTTGAATTGCCAGCTAGCGTAGCCTACCCGTATCCCTTCAGAAGTATCACAAATGGTTCGTGATACAAACCGTCTATGATATTAACTCATCACAGACGGTTCTTAGCGTATGCAGTAATAGAGACGGTCACGCTGGTAAAACCGTCTGTGATTACCATTAACACCGACAGAGATGATAATCAACTTCTATGTGTTTTGTTCTTGCATGAAACACAAGATTTGCTAAGAGATAGGTGGCTCCATGATTGTCACACCATAGAGATGGTGGTCTGGATTGAAACATTCCAAGTTTTGTGAGTAATGACCGTATCCGTGATACATCTGCCATGGCATTAGCAAGGGATTTGTACTCTGATTCTATACTTGAGCACAATATAGTATCTTGCTTCCTGGAACTCCATGACACCATCTTAATTTCCTCCAAAGAAGACAACAAAGCCAATAGTTGAGTGGCTATCATTAGAGCATCTAGCCTAGTATGTATCTGAAAAAGCACTAATTAAAGTAGATGAAGACCTCCTGATAGCAAGTCCCGTATTTGTTGTATTCTTCAAATACCTTAGTATGTGTTTAACAGCTCCCTAATGTAGATCAGTTGGTGCATGAAGATATTGTTAGACTTTATTGACAGCAAATGAAATCTCTGCTCATGTCATCATCAAATATTGGAGAGCACTGACTTTGTTTCTATATTTAGTTGCATCTTCAGCTAATAGTGGAACTCCTGACACTTTATTCAATTTTTCTGATGACACCATGGGAGTAACTACAGATTTGCAATGTGCCATATTTGTACGCTTGAGAAGGTGTCAAACCCCAAATTTGTCATTTGGAATCTTCTGTGCTCATAACACCAGTCCCTGGATCAGTAGCTAGTGTCCATAGTTACATCAGTGAATATCAAACACGTATCTAAAAAACGTAGAGCTATTGCATGATAATTAAATAAAGTGTAAATATACCTCATGACTTTTGACTTTCAAAATGGCCAACTAGGCCAAATACTTTTAAATAATTAGCAACGGAAACAGAATCAAGTACAACACGTGGAACCATCACGTGATACCCACAGACAATCGACTAGTGCTGGCGACCTAGTTCTTGGCCTTCTTGATTTCCAGTCTTAACGAATGCTCAAAAGTGCCCACATAGCTTTCTTTGTTCTCACTTACTGAGTAATAATATTGAGTGACTGGGAGTACACAATCATACTCCATGAGGTAACACACAGAATGCACTCATATAATATATGCAAGGCAAATCAAAGGAAGGCATGAGGTTCTTTTATTTGCATAAAGCCACTTATTGAAATATATTAAGTAGTAAGCAAATCCTGAGACTTAGCATTTTTTTACTAACATAGGTTTTAACAAAATTGAGTTTTGTTATAAAATACTAGTCGAGGCTCCAACCTCCTATATCACTAAGTAGCTCTATCCACCTAATGGTCATGTTCTTTCTTGGGTCACATCATATACTTCCCATTGGTTCTCAACTAGATCATCTTAAATCTATGGGCTTCAACCCATCTTTTCATCCCACCCACAAATTATTTTATGAAAATAAAAGCTACTTCAAGCAAGTTCTCGACACTGCCCATGACCGTGGGCACGGCTGTTCGGATAATTTTCTCACTCTGCAAAGTTCGTACACTTTATCCACAAGAGACAATCATCTTACACTATCAACACACGACCACAGGCATGAGACTAAGATAATCATCACAAGGCCTTTACAATGCCCCACCTCAATGGAACCCCACCTGCTAGGTATCACCTCCTTGGGCCTCGCCCCCGGGAGGTCTCCCACTTGTGCCGAGTAGTCTCTCTGTGGCTTCATTACCCTCTACCCATGCCACACACCCACTAGTGGAGAAGCCACGCCAAGGCGAATAAATTAGTCAGCTAGGTCGTACCCATTATAGACTTGTGGTTGCACTGCTTTTACATGAGAGGTCATCACAAGATCTGGATTCTTAATTGACTTGGGCGGTACTTCCCCATACCCACTCTATCGTGCTTTTTTCCGCACCCGCCATGCTTTCCAGCCACCCAAGTCCAAATCTGTTTTTTGTTTTCTTTTATTTTGAAACACTTTTCTAGTTCAACATACTAGCCAGGCTCCAACCTTGACAGCCCTAATTCAGTTTCAAGTTTTGAATGATGTTGGGGCAAATCAGTGCCCACATGTCAATGTATCTAAGCAAGGCTAAGCATGACACCTAGATACAGACTTAATAACTAGTATGTATACCATTAGTTCTAGGGTGACAAAGGATAGTGTCTAAGTTCAAGGATGGGAAGGTTATACTCAATTATCATTAAGGTATTATCTATGAGCTAGGTCAACATAATTGAATAAATCATAGCAATGTAATTTCATAACTTAAAACAATATAAATTGCATTTTAAAAGTAGGTTCAACATGATCAAAGTGTTCACTCGCCTTGCTCAATGTTTTGATACCCTTGGTCTTGTTCTTACTCTTGCTCGAACTATTGCTCCGTCATGGGTTCATATTCTAACTATGTGGAATACGATCGAATCCAAGAACATCTGGAAAAATCATATGAAATCCAATAAATCCAAAGCACTTGAAACAAAAGAAAATACTTCAAATGAAAGTTAATAAACCTAAGAGTGCTTTAAGCAGGAAATACTTCAAGCAAAACTATGCATACCTAATGGTACCTTGAAAGTAGGTAGTATTCTAGATGAAACTAACCATACCCAAGTGGAGTTGTTCAACGAAATACTTCAGACGAAGTATGTCCCAAGGTAGTTGATGAAAGAAATACTTCAAACAGAATGAAGTACATCCAGGAATATTTGGAATGAAGGAAATACTTTAGACCAAAATATACTAACCAAAACATTATTCGTTTGGTCTAAGGGTGGGGTTTTGGGTTACTAGTTATACTTAGGGTCAGGTAACCGTTTGATTCGGAGTGAGGGCGAGAGGGAACGGGCTCTCGGAAAGTCCATTGGTACAAGGAGTTAGAACTCCAACGGGAAGGAGAGAATATTAATAGGAATATTCCTCATCGGTTACCTAGATGGGAGAGATCACCTTGCTAGGTAGGATTGTAACACTCCAGCTCAACATTGAGCCTGGAATGCTACTAAAATTAAATTAAACTAAACTAAACTAAGACAAATTACCAAATTTTCGGCAGAACCTCCTTTGTATATTTAACTATACCGAGGTTCCAACAATTAATCATAGCAATTAACACTAAACTCAGTATTCAAGTTCATTCAGGCATGCAAGATAACCTAATAAACATAAACAAAACTTGCTATTCTCCTTATTACAATTAATCTGAAATTTAAAACCATCCGTAAGTGATTGACAAGCAGTTTACTTATTATTGGAATAAAATCTATATAGCAGCTGCCTTAAGGATGAGTGATATTGAGTGCATCCAAACATCTACTCCCTCCCATGCATGCCGTTCTTGCCAGTTGTACCTAAAACATATCAAAGCAAGGGTGAGCCCAAAGACTCAGCAAGTATCAACAAGGCTAAAGCTAAAAAAATCACTGTCATTGCATCAATATTCCAAATTAAACATTACACTTAACATAGCTTTCATGCTTATGCAATGCGACCATGCAATGCACCTTTTAAACTTTATCTCTTTTCGCATTTTACCGGTAATGCGAGGTATACATCCGTCGATGTATACCCTTGCCTATGCACTCTGGCATAGGGGCCAAGAGCCTATACTCCACAAGTATAGGGATCTTTGCCCATCATCATCATGATGGGGACCTCTTTACTCATTGCCCACATTCTACGAATATGGGGACCTCAAGCCCGTCATTTACATGATGGGGACCTCAACTATTCATACTTGGTCACCACGTGACCAAGACTCAATCATGCTTACTACATGCATATGTACAATGATATCATCTTCCAAACATATGAATTCAACGTGTACATAATAACATGTAAGCATTAACAACATACACAGGAAGCTTTAACCATAACTTGCATTTACCAAGATATATTGTAATTCATCACATTAACATCCATGCATGGCTATTACGAACAAGACACAATCAATCTCAGCAAACAATCATAATTATTCTACAACCCGAATACTTGCCTCAACCGTGCGAGAACGGTGGGCCGCCAAGAGGGCGCTGCCCCTGGGATCACGCTCCCACCTGAACATAATGATAACCCAAACTAAGACAAGCATACTGGACCAAAAGCATAAATAAGAACACAATTGAACTCGCTAAACTCCCAAGCGTTTCCAATCTTCCAATTTCTACCGATCGATTTGGTGTTCACTGCAGACAGTCAACTTCTAAAATACATAACTTTCTGCTCAGGAGTCCAAATAAGATTTTATAATATTTTATGGAAAGATAATTAAATTACCTAAATAAACTTAGTTGGGGAGCCCTTCTGATTCTTCCATTTACTGCCCCTACCAAGCCAATCTACAGAACATCAATTATCACGTCGGGTTCTCTGGACAGTACACTAAAATTATCATAACTTTTGGTACGGAAGTCCAATTCTTACGTTCTTTAGCTTTCTAGAAAGGTGAGGAAATTACCCATCTTTTTCATTATAACGAGATCCTCTGATTTCGTCTTTAACTAATAGATTAACTCAAATTTCTACAGACTGTCAGGATGTTGACAGATTAACAGGACAGCGGCACTAAACAATTCATAACTTTCTAACTGTTAATCGGATTTGGGCATTCTTGGCGGCCACGGAAAGCTAATGACATAACCCAACTATCTCTAAGAGGGTGGATCCCCAGATTCTGCTTCTAAAGACATGAAATCCGCGGATCAAACTACTGGACAGAACGCGATCTAGATAACCGACTTTGCTAAAACAACTAATTAAGCATCTACTCTAGGAGAAATAGCTATTACCCTTGACGACACGATAAAGGGCCTGCTGAGAACAACGATGATCACCCGCCTACGATCTCTCCCCTTCCTCTCTTCTTCCTCCTCTTCCTCTTCTTGATCAGCAGCAGGGAGCACCGACGGCAAGGAAGGGAGGCACCACCATGGAGGAGAGGGGCGTGCTACAGTAGCAGTGCTACAGTACGGTGACTGTAGCTACAGTGCGCTAGGGTTTCCCCCTTCCTTTTATTGGTGGCCGGCCCCTCATGGGCCTCCTGGGCCAAGGCCCGAGGCCCAAGTTGCCGAAGAACTGCAGAAACCCCTCTTTTTTTTTGTCTAATTTCTCTTTTGGACGCTTTCTTTCGTAGAATAAATCATAGTATTACATTAAAACCCCCTCTTTCTCCTGTTCAATCGCTTTGCTAAAAGAAACATTCTCCCGATTTAATTATTCTCTCCTGATTTATTTATTCTCTCCCGATTTAATTTTTGGGGTATTACAAGGATTCTCTGATCCACCTTCGGGTCACGATTTGTACTTCTACCAAGAGCAAGTAGTGATGGGTGTTAGTTGGAGCCTATGTGATGTTGTTTGGTTATTGAACTACTATCATCCACTTGGGGCATCTCACCGCTACTCGTGTGGCGCCTAGCTGACCTAATGATTTACTTTGTTACTATTTCCTATTTATCAAGGAAGTTGTATGGAAGTCAGGTGAGACCTATGCATAGGTACGGGGTTCACTCGAGGTAGACATAAGTCTTATTGAGACATGGGGCCTAGTTTACTTAATGATTTATTTTTATTATTTTATATTTATCAAGGAAATTCCATGAACCTTAGCTAGAACTTTCAAGCATTGGCTAGACATTAGCGTTACCTCCTCCGTGGTGTCTACGGGTTTTAGTTCCCTCTTTGAGGTGATCTTTTACTTAGTCTTATTACTTACGTTGCTTGGCATATACTAAACCAAACCTATTACCCTAGGAACTTAGTCTTATTACTTACGTCGCTTAGCATATACTATACCAAACCTATTACTCTAGGTTGATCCTTAGCCACAACACCTGCAAATGACCACTTCTAGTTAAGTAGATAACTACACTACAAGACCTATGGGCTCTTACCTACTAGTCCTTGTTTAGTGATCAACCCTGTCTTCTTGATTACTATTACTAGCATGAAGCTAGGTCGTAGCTACCGCTACCCTTCACAACTATCTAGTATAATGATTATGCTTAACTTAATCACTAGCGAATTGTTTAACTAAATGCCTAGTCTTACTACTCATTGTGTAGGTCCTATTTGTCTGTGACATGTCGCAATCCTAGTTAGACATCAACTAAAGCAGTCACTTTATCTATTTGACAATTTGGTAAGGGACTACTTGTAAGTGTACGTATGTGCCTAAACATGACAATATCATCTTAGGTTCTAACTATCTGAGTTGATCACTTTAGTTTTATCCTTTAGTTAGTTTACTTGCTACACGATCTTTCATTAAAGGTTTGACCTATCGTTTGTTGAAACATTGACAAGGTGTTATATTTTAATCTAAGTCGCAAATGAAGAATTCAACTAAATGTGTTATTTTAACTAAACACTAACTGTCATAGTCCATTGATCCTCTGAGATGGTGTTTTGTTTGTTAACATCTTCCCATGCTAACATGTTAATTAACATACTATTATATTTTAATAACCCTGTATTAATTGCAATAATCACTAACCAATTCACCTTCTTAACTATCTACTGGCCCACCGCTAGTTAACTACTAATGGTCACCTAATTCAATTTTGTACTTTATCTAAATGCTAATAGCACATACTGAAATGCCACTTCTAATCACAATACTTAGTAACTAATTGACTAACAATTCTTAGTTAACCTTCTAACAAAGGTTAACTGTGAGACCCCGGGGTATTTAGCTCATAATACTTAGTCATCCAATTGACCCTAGTATTATAAACAAAATATCCGTGCCTCGGAAAATATGTACATCCCGTAAGTCTGTACATACACCCTTTTACAAAATTATGCATCAATTCCATTCAATCACATAGAACCGAAGCACAAGATACAAATCAAAAGACATACATAAAAGCTTTATTACAACAAGGCCAATCGCCAAAAGACATACAAATAAGTAAATAGACAATGAAGCAAAGCCATAAGATGGCAGCAAATAAGAGCCAATTAGTGTGCCTTTACCCACAAGGCAACCAACCGGGCCGCCAAGCTAGTCGTCAAACCCGCGGTACATCTCACACAAGTGCATCCCTTGGGGATCCACTTCTTCCTCTGCAACAATTACAGTTAAACAAAGCAGCTGAGTACAATAACTTGTTTATTGTTTAACTTGTTTATTGTACTCGCAAGACTGACGTGTAAGATAACAGAACTATAATTAACTACATGCAAGCTTTATGAAGTGGAAGGCTTTTTAGGCTCATTTAGCATAAAGCAAGTTTACAATTGCAATAATGTAATAGATTTAAAGCAATTTGACAAAGCATTTTTAATTGTTGAAGTAACAACGATACAATTATAATAACAACAGTAACAACAACTTGGAAGTGGCTAACCCAATAGCCACCACAACAATAGCATGAACTACCCGTTCATACCACCCGTGTCAAGTTTTAATCAAAGGTTGTAGTCTAATTCTTACGGGAAATAACCAAGCGTGTCCATAACCTAGGACGAGGCTATTCGAATAGTTTTATCCCTGCAGGGTGTACCACTGTACCCACACGCCAGACCGCCTTTCCTTTACGCACACTTCCAAAGGTGTGCTGGCACGGCTAAGTCCTACGAGACATTTCCAAAGGATAATGCTAATTACGAGCCGCACAACCCACGGGGAGAAAGAGACATTAGTCGACCTACCCGGAAGCTAATGTTCCCCTCCCACACTATACATATACGTTTTCTTTTAAAACACACCAACCGAGCAGCTCATAATTAACACCTCCTAGAGTACTTAGTCAAGAGGGGTTCCATATGCCCCTCGCGTGGTTGGTACGCATAATTGCTTGGATCAATGGCGCAAGAATTCGGTCCTTGTTGACTCAGGCATACCACCACATTCCAAAAACCACACCATCCATCCAATATGCCCAAGTCTAAATCAATCTCTTATTTTTCATTTTTATTTGTTTACAAAGTAACAAAGCATACATGCTGGACATAACGGAATAATAGTTTTGTGTGATCAAGGCTATCGACATAAGCCGACAACCGCCCAAATCTACCGGTAGCTAAGCATTTCTAAGCATGACACCGAAAGACACTAAAAGAGAATAATACAATCACCGGGCTCTAATTCACCAGCGAGATTATTATCCTATGGTTTGTGGCAGGGGATAACAATTTAAAGGCAACCATGCATAGGAATAGCTACCTCTAATCGATGAAATTAATTTGACACAAAAGCATGCATACATACAAGTAAATACAAAGTAATAGACTTTAAAGTAATGGGATGTGGATAGATATGATCAAACTGCTTGCCTTTACTTGCTGGAGATACTCAACCTGCTGCAGAGGAATACTCTCACAGTCGATAATATCGTTGGTACCTATCGCAAGAACGAGGAAATCCAATAAAACGACGAACACCGAAAAAGATTCAAAATCCAAAGTCAACAAAAATCCATGAAATTTATATAGCAGGAAGACCACGATTTTAAATGAATTTAGCAACAAGAATCATTCGATTTGGATAAAGTATGAAAAAGTTATGGCTAAAACAATTTCAATCGGCTGGAAATTCCAATTTAATTGTTTTCGGGTACTGTTCATCGCACAATTTTCTAGGAGGCTGTTGAGTGTGAAAATTTTATGACAGGTAGAGCATGGTATTCTAAGATCAGCAAAATTGGGTTCACTCGTTTTGGAGTTAAATTAAATTAGTTATGCCTTTTTAAAGTTAAAATTATGACAATAGATCAACTGTCATTTGACATACCCATACATCACTCTTGCTTTCAAAATAACTCCACTCTTTTAGATTGAAAACTAGAGGCTAAATCTTAAGAGGTTTACTTACTGGCCTAAGCATTCAACAAGGTTTAAGCTTTTAATCAAGTGGTTTGTAACTTTTGCATGTTCCATTAACTAGTAATCTTAATGACTAGTTTTCAACACAGGCTACTACTGCTAGATAAAAGCCCAATTGTCAAGTTGAAACAAGAGCATTACCAACTACTGCACCTACAAGGTCATGAACCTAATGCAAACTTTTATTAGCTTTAGGTTAACTTCTCTGATGGCTCAAAATACTCATTCCTACTCTCTTAACAATTTAAATCCAAGTCTTGGTGGAACTGTGCAGATTTTCTGAAAATTCATCTCAAATTGGTTTTTCCTATTCGAAAGCTGCTGCAAGAAGGAAGTCAATTGACCAATTGAATTTAAACTCTAACTACTAGAATTAGTCATGTTATTAACGAGTCTGAAAATTCTCAGAGTAATAATCATGTAACCTACAATAGCAAGAGAATGACTAACTAAAGTGCTATTGACTGGTCACTTTACTAGCCTTTAGACAAAACTGAAATTTCTTCAGACTACTATTCAACACCTACACAGCTACGACAGCACAAGGTGGCTGCCAAAAGTCTACTACATTCAGACTTCCTCTAATAGATTAGCTACTACAAATGTGTGGCCTAGATGACACTTTCAACATTAGTTAGCAGGAATATTGGTTGGTCTAAAAATGGGTTTCTTGACATGATTTCGTTTTAAAACCTTCTTTATTCTTCATTTCAAACAAAAGACTATTGCCGTGATAACTATAAACATCCAATAACCAAAAGTCAAGTATGTTCAAGTGATTCCACTACTCAACCTGATAATGCATTCTTTTCAAATTGCTTATCCCAATTTTGAGGGCATCCTTATCGATCACAGAGAGGAAAACTCATCAAGAAGAACAGAAGAGCAAAGATGGGGAAACCTCGGCCGACTCGGGCATGTCATCGCCGCCACGAGGAGGGTTGACGGCGGTTGAGCACGGATGAAATGGACAGGGGTGGCCGAGGCGAGCTCCACCAGAGAGACGCCAAGTCATTCTTTGAGGCATTAAGACAAACATGTAGAGGGCAAGGAGGAAGAAACCGAAGGTGGCTCGGGTATGGGCGCCAAGCCGAGGGCGTCGGTGGCGCAGGAGCACCGGGGGGCCACATGCGCCGGGCCGGGGAGACGGGGCCGCGCAGATCGGGTGCCGAGGAAGATGGGGCCGACGCGAGCTGGTCAAGGAGGCGACGGCGCGGCAGATCCGGTGGCGCACGGGCCGGGAGGCGCGTGGGAGGAGCTCTGGGCGGCGGCGAGGGGAGCAGCCAACGACGGGCGGGGACGCGGTGGCGGTGCAGCCAGTGAGGACGGCGGGTCCGGCGGCGATGGAGGCGACGGCGGCAGAAGTGGCGTGAGCCGGGCTGGTCGTGGAGGTGGCGGTGGGCTGGGAGGAGAGGCGGCGCCATGGCCGTGGCCATGAGGGGAGGCGGCGGACCGAGGGAGAGGAGGCGAGCTGGGGTGGCGCCATGGGGGAGGAGGGAACCGACGGCTTGAGGTGGGAGATGGCTTGGTGGGGGAGCGCCATGGGCTGGTACCCAGGAGGAGAGACGCCATGGAGGAGATGGAGTGGGGGAGATGGAGCTGCCTGGGGGTGAGGGGATGTGGAAGAAAGGCCAAAGCAACGGCTCCATTCGGTGGAGCAAGGAAGAAAAAGGGGAAAAATAGTTTGGGGCAAAGGAACAGCCAGCAGGCAAGGAGCTGCATCTTGGCGCTTATGGCGATCTTGAGGGACAAGGCAGCAGGGCGACTACGACTTTGGGGCGGACCTGGACGCGCATTGATTAGCGGCAGAGAGAGCCGTTGAGAAGGACGCTTGGAGGGGACAGTGCACTGCGACGCCCACGCCATGCTCACTGGCACACACGCACGCGCGGGCTGGCGGGAGGTAAGGGATGATCAGCACAGGCGCAGGTCCCACTGGACAGAGAGATGAAACAAACCAACTCGAGCCCAAAGGGTTAAATGGGTCGAGTCGAACCAACAGGCGTGAGATGATTTTGACCGTTAGATCAAGATCGGGGTGGTCGTGGACCATTGGATCTTGCTCGGGTGGTCGTGGACCACTGGATTTGAAACGGAGTGGTCGTGGACCAGTAGATCTGAATCGAGGTGATCGTGGACCAGTAGATCTGAATCGAGGTGATCGTGGACCATTGGATTTGAAACGGACGGGTCCGAAAAGGAAAAAGGGAGGTCGCCGCCGTTAGATTTGCATCGGACGGTTACGACAAGAAAAGGGGAGGTCTGGAGCGGTCAAGATCTCCAAAAAGAGGTCGTGGCCGATGGATTTACATCCGATGGCGCACAACAGAGATAGGAGGTCGTGGCTGTGGCGCGCGACGCTGAAAGGGGGTATGAGGTCGTGGCCGATGGATTTACATCCGATGGTTACGACGAGACAAGGGAGGTCGCGGAGGAGAAGGGAGGTCGTGGCCGTAGATTTCGATCAACAGCGCTAACGCTATGCGAGGGAAAGGCTCGGCCGAGCTGGGATACTGTGGGGTCGACCAACTAGAAAGTGGCTCGGCTAATAAGTGCAAATGAGTGCACCCGAGGAACAGTGAGACCAGTTTAGGGTTTGAATTTGAAAGCTGAGTTTGGAAGATTTTTTTTTTTGAGGTAGCAAACTAACCCCAAAAATTCTAAAATTTTGACTGGAGCTTCCTCACTCTAGGGTTTACCTTACATAAAATTTCCAGAGGTTTTTATGCACAGAATTTTTCTCAAGAAATTCAGTAAGGGCATGTTCTAGGGTTTGACCAAGGTTTGACTGACTTGACTTACCTCCAAAATTTATTCAAATAATTTCTAAAAATTATGAAATAATTCAGAGGGGTCACATAGCCTCCCTAGAACCAACGAAAAATATTTCCCAAGATGGGCACAAGATATGTGACAAAGTGGAATAAGGGTTTGACTTGAGTCACAGGAGATTTTGATTTTTGGATTCCACTATTCTTTGACAAGAATTATAGAAAAGTTCAAGAGTTTCAAGATATGAGAAAAGTTTTTTTATTTCTACACATTTTATTACATTTGAAACACATACCCATTTTAGGTTACATTTGAAACACAACCCTAGATTTGTTTATATTTGAAACCCAAACCTAGGTTTAATTGCATTTGAAACACAATCTAATATTTGGGATGTTACAAAACCTTCCCTCCTTACAGAAATCTCGTCCCGAGATTTGGTTCAGGCGGGGAAGAAGAAGGGGCAGTTCGCACGCAGACGATTTTCCCAATTCCAAGTAGCTTCATCCACGGAATGATTTGACCGCTGAACTTTTAGGATCTTGAGGACGCAATTCCTTGATCTTCGTTCAGCTTCTTCAAAGATGCAAACCTTCCTTTACGATTCTTTATCCATTTATAACATTTTTGTTGTACTTGGATCTAATTTTCAAACTCTGTTCAGTCCAATCCACACCGAATAAACTCTAATTTCCCACACCACCTTTCTTGGTGTTTCTTTTTGATTTATTTACTTGCATATTGTTCCCAGCTCGTTCCTTGACGAGCCGGATCTTATTTGATTTGTTTTATTGCATTGCTTCTCGTTAGGTCACAATTCTAACCTAGCTTCTTGCACCTCAAGAGTTTCCAACGGAGTTTCCTCTACTGGAACACGGAGACACTTCTTTGAACGGGGACGCATGGAACACATCATGTATCCCTACCAAGTGCAGTAGGTAATTTCAATCTTATAGGCGACATCCCCTTTCTTTTCGATGATGCGGTATGGATCCACATATCGAGGAGCTAACTTGCCCTTGACTCGGAAACATTGATGGCCTTTTCGGTCTGACCATCAGTTTGAGGAGGGTAAGCTGATCTGAAAGAAAAACGAGTTTCCATAGCCTCTTATAGGCTATGCCAAAATCAAGAAGTGAGTAGAGAACCACGATCTGAAACGATCGTTTTCGGCACACCATGCAAACTTACGATGCGAGGTATTTAGAGATCCTTTGGAAGACCTACACGAAGGTCATTTTTGACAGACTGAGAGCTTGTTCTTGATTCGATGGTTGGTGGTGCATGGCCGTTGTTAGTTGGTGGAATGACTTGTCTGGTTAATTCCGGAACAACTTGTCTGGTTAATTCCGGAGCGATTTGTCTGGTTAATTCCACTAACAACGGGATCTCAGCCTGCTAACTAGCTATGCAGAGTCATCCCTCCACAGCTAGTCTCTTAGGGGGACTATGGCCGTTTAGGCCACAGAAGTTTGAGGCAATAATAGGTATGTGATGCACTTAGGTGTATAGGGAAGGAATGGTGCCACTTTAGTCGAACGATCGATGTCAACCTAGATGACATCATTTTTCTTGGGGTTTCGGGGTAGACTAGTAGACCTTTTTGAAATCGGGACGGTACCGAGTACCAACTTGATGACGAACTTGAGCTTTCGAATTGGAAGCATCCCAGGCAGATCTTTGGGGAAGACATCGACGAAGACACACACTGCTGGAACTTCACGAATATCTAGAGAAGGCTTCGCTTCAAGAGCGAAAAGATGCAGACTTGCAGCTTCGGCGAAAAGCGAACCTGCTCACCGAGGGGACTCGTGAGGTAGATGAGCTTCCTAGCGCAATCGATTTGTCCATATGCTTGAGACAACCAATCCATTTCAATGGTTTGCACCGGTTTAGATGTGATTCTCGGCATGGATTCCACTCTCTTGATCTTGACGGGGACATTCCGACACTCGGACTCAACTCTCCACTCCGAATTGGGAGAGCGAATGAGTAACGGGACCAACAAGGATCAAAAGAAGATCACCAACAGCGGCGAAAGATTTAGATACCAAAGAATGAGGAACTTCTGATTTGAACAAAACAGAAGCAGGACGAAGTTTGCCAAGAAGCTCACCCAACACGACATCAGGCGCCTCTAAATCTGAAGGGAGGGGTTAGCAACGCAACCCGAAGACTAGAAGTTACAGAAAGTGAAAAGAAACGCCAACGACTAGGGGAATGAAACATCACCCTAACCGAAAGCTTAACAAAGTAGATAGTACCGATCGCTACCGAGTTAATAATAGATTAGATGATAATAGATGCAACTAATTGAAGCAAACAAAATGAAAGAAGTTATAGAAAGCCGACAAAACAGCCATGAAATGAACTTTAAAAGCTTCCAAAAAGGCTCAAGAAACAGCAAGGGAAACACAAGATCAAAAGATCAACTTCCCGACACAACTAACCCGTATTGAATGAACGAGTAATCGGTTGAGAAGACAAAAATCAGAACGCAACTCGAGATTTAATCACACTTAAAGAGCAGAATAAAACCATCTAAAGGGTGTTAGATACTTAGCCAACTAGTATCACATCTTACCTTTTTATTCCCATAGTTTTAGTTGAATTATCCTCTCATTATCTATCCTAATTAGAAACCTTTGAGACTGCTGTCCGGAAATTTGATGCTTGCTGTCCAGGTCTCGCATCCAAGCTCCTTGTCGAATCACCGACTCCAGAATTTCAAAACCTTGTAATGGGCAGCTCACACTTCAATTCGCCAATCTCATTGGTTCCCCAAAACCCAAATTAATCGATAACGCTATCTTTTGAGAGGAGGAGAGGAAAACAACTTTTAAAACTCAATTGAGAGCAAGATGAGATGAGCAAGCTAAGATAGGTAAGGAGTAAAATCTGAGAACTTACTTAAGCTTTCATAAACCATTTGATATTTTGAAATTAAGTTTTTCAAAACATCCTAAAGACGACCAAGCTAGGGTTTCTGTGGTCGGTACGGCTCTGATACCAAACTTTGTGAGACCCCGGGGTATTTAGCTCATAATACTTAGTCATCCAATTGACCCTAGTATTATAAACAAAATATCCCGTGCCTCGGGAAAATATGTACATCCCAGAAGTGCTGTACATACACCCTTTTACAAAATTATGCATCAATTCCATTCAATCACATAGAACCGAAGCACAAGATACAAATCAAAAGACATACATAAAAGCTTTATTACAACAAGGCCAATCGGCCAAAAGACATACAAATAAGTAAATAGACAGCGGAAGCAAAGCCATAAGATGGCAGCAAATAAGAGCCAATTAGTGTGCCTTTACCCACAAGGCAACCAACCGGGCCGCCAAGCTAGTCGTCAAACCCGCGGTACATCTCACACAAGTGCATCCCTTGGGGATCCACTTCTTCCTCTGCAACAATTACAGTTAAACAAAGCAGCTGAGTACAATAACTTGTTTATTGTTTAACTTGTTTATTGTACTCGCAAGACTGACGTGTAAGATAACAGAACTATAATTAACTACATGCAAGCTTTATGAAGTGGAAGGCTTTTTAGGCTCATTTAGCATAAAGCAAGTTTACAATTGCAATAATGTAATAGATTTAAAGCAATTTGACAAAGCATTTTTAATTGTTGAAGTAACAACGATACAATTATAATAACAACAGTAACAACAACCTGGAAGTGGCTAACCCAATAGCCACCACAACAATAGCATGAACTACCCGTTCATACCACCCGTGTCAAGTTTTAATCAAAGGTTGTAGTCTAATTCTTACGGGAAATAACCAAGCGTGTCCATAACCTAGGACGAGGCTATTCGAATAGTTTTATCCTGCGCAGGTGTACCACTGCACTCCACACGCCTGACCGCCTTTCCTTTACGCACACTTCCAAAGGTGTCTTGGCACGCTAAGTCCTACGAGACATTTCCAAAGGATAATGCTAATTACGAGCCGCACAACCCACGGGGAGAAAGAGACATTAGTCGACCTACCCGGAAGCTAATGTTCCCCTCCCACACTATACATATACGTTTTCTTTTAAAACACACCAACCGAGCAGCTCATAATTAACACCTCCTAGAGTACTTAGTCAAGAGGGGTTCCATATGCCCCTCGCGTGGTTGGTACGCATAATTGCTTGGATCAATGGCGCAAGAATTCGGTCCTTGTTGACTCAGGCATACCACCACATTCCAAAAACCACACCATCCATCCAATATGCCCAAGTCTAAATCAATCTCTTATTTTTCATTTTTATTTGTTTACAAAGTAACAAAGCATACATGCTGGACATAACGGAATAATAGTTTTGTGTGATCAAGGCTATCGACATAAGCCGACAACCGCCCAAATCTACCGGTAGCTAAGCATTTCTAAGCATGACACCGAAAGACACTAAAAGAGAATAATACAATCACCGGGCTCTAATTCACCAGCGAGATTATTATCCTATGGTTTGTGGCAGGGGATAACAATTTAAAGGCAACCATGCATAGGAATAGCTACCTCTAATCGATGAAATTAATTTGACACAAAAGCATGCATACATACAAGTAAATACAAAGTAATAGACTTTAAAGTAATGGGATGTGGATAGATATGATCAAACTGCTTGCCTTTACTTGCTGGAGATGCTTAACCTGCTGCAGAGGAATACTCTCACAGTCGGTAATATCGTTGGTACCTATCGCAAGAACGAGGAAATCCAATAAAAACGACGAACACCGAAAAAGATTCAAAATCCAAAGTCAACAAAAATCCATGAAATTTATATAGCAGGAAGACCACGATTTTAAATGAATTTAGCAACAAGAATCATTCGATTTGGATAAAGTATGAAAAAGTTATGGCTAAAACAATTTCAATCGGCTGGAAATTCCAATTTAATTGTTTTCGGGTACTGTTCATCGCACAATTTTCTAGGAGGCTGTTGAGTGTGAAAATTTTATGACAGGTAGAGCATGGTATTCTAAGATCAGCAAAATTGGGTTCACTCGTTTTGGAGTTAAATTAAATTAGTTATGCCTTTTAAAGTTGAAATTATGACAATAGATCAACTGTCATTTGACATACCCATACATCACTCTTGCTTTCAAAATAACTCCACTCTTTTAGATTGAAAACTAGAGGCTAAATCTTAAGAGGTTTACTTACTGGCCTAAGCATTCAACAAGGTTTAAGCTTTTAATCAAGTGGTTTGTAACTTTTGCATGTTCCATTAACTAGTAATCTTAATGACTAGTTTTCAACACGAGCTACTACTGCTAGATAAAAGCCCAATTGTCAAGTTGAAACAAGAGCATTACCAACTCTGCACCTACAAGGTCATGAACCTAATGCAAACTTTTATTAGCTTTAGGTTAACTTCTCGATGGCTCAAAATACTCATTCCTACTCTCTTAACAATTTAAATCCAAGTCTTGGTGGAACTGTGCAGATTTTACGAAAATTCATCTCAAATTGGTTTTTCCTATTAGAAAGTCTGCTGCAAGAAGGAAGTCAATTGACCAATTGAATTTAAACTCTAACTACTAGAATTAGTCATGTTATTAACGAGTCTGAAAATTCTCGAGTAATAATCATGTAACCTACAATAGCAAGAGAATGACTAACTAAAGTGCTATTGATTGGTCACTTTACTAGCCTTTAGACAAAACTGAAATTTCTTGAGACTACTATTCAACACCTACACAGCTCTGAAAGACAAGGTGGCTGCCAAAAGTCTACTACATTCAGACTTCCTCTAATAGATTAGCTACTACAAATGTGTGGCCTAGATGACACTTTCAACATTAGTTAGCGAGGAATATTGGTTGGTCTAAAATGGGTTTCTTGACATGATTTCGTTTTTAAAACCTTCTTTATTCTTCATTTCAAACAAAAGACTATTGCCGTGATAACTATAAACATCCAATAACCAAAAGTCAAGTATGTTCAAGTGATTCCACTACTCAACCCGATAATGCATTCTTTTCAAATTGCTTATCCCAATTTTGAGGGCATCCTTATCGATCCAGAGAGGAAAACTCATCAAGAAGAACGAAGAAGAAAAGACAGGGAAACCTCGGCCGACTCGGGCATGTCATCGTCGCCGGCGAGGAGGGTTGACGGCGGCGGTTGAGCACGGATGAAATGGGCAGGGGGTGGCTGAGGCGAGCTCCACAGTAGAGACGCCAAGTCATTCTTTGAGGCATTAAGACAAACATGTAGAGGGCAAGGAGGAAGAAACCGAAGGTGGCTCGGGTATGGGCGCCCGGCCGAGGGCGTCGGTGGCGCAGGAGCACCAGGGGGGCCACATCGCCGCCGGGCGAGACAGGGGGCGGCGCAGATCGGTGCCGAGGAAGATGGGGCCGACGCGAGCTGGTCGAAGGAGGCGACGGCGGCGGCAGATCCGGTGGCGCACGGCCAGAGGGCGTGGGAGGAACTGGGCGACGGGCAGGGGAGCAGCCGACGACGGGCCGGGACGCGGATGGCGGCTTGCCAGTGAGGACAATGGTCCGGCGGCGATGGAGGCGACGGCGCTGGCAAAGAAGATGGCGCGGAGCGGGCCGGTCGTGGAGGTGGCTGGCTGGCTGGGAGGAGAGGCGGCGCCATGGCTTGCAAGCATGAGGGGAGGCGGACCGAGGGGAGAGGAGGCGAGCTGGGGTGGCGCCATGGGGAGGAGGGAACAAGCGGCTTGAGGTGGGAGATGGCTTGGTGGGGAGCGCCATGGCTGGTACCAGGAGGAGAGACGCCATGGAGGAGATGGAGTGGGGAGATGGAGCTGCACTGGGGTGAGGGATGTGGAAGAAAGGCCAAAGCAACGGCTCCATTCGGTGGAGCAAGGAAGAAAAAGGGAAAAATAGTTTGGGGCAAAGGAACGGCCCGGCAGGCAAGGGAGCCGCTCTTGGCACCTTATGGCGATCTTGAGGGACAAGGCAGCAGGGCGACTACGACTTTGGGGCGGACCTGGACGCGCATTGATTAGCGGCAGAGAGAGCCGTTGAGAAGGACGCTTGGAGGGGCGCAGCAATCGCGACGCCCACACCATGCTCATCGCACACACGCACGCGCGGGCTGGCGGGAGGTAAGGGATGATCAGCACAGGCGTAGGTCCCACTGGACAGAGAGATGAAACAAACCAACTCGAGCCCAAAGGGTTAAATGGGTCGAGTCGAACCAACAAGCGTGAGATGATTTTGACCGTTAGATCAAAGATCGGGGTGGTCGTGGACCATTGGATCTTGCTCGGGTGGTCGTGGACCACTGGATTTGAAACGAAGTGGTCGTGGACCAGTAGATCTGAATCGAGGTGATCGTGGACCAGTAGATCTGAATCGAGGTGATCGTGGACCATTGGATTTGAAACGGACGGGTCCGAAAAGGAAAAGGGAGGTCGCCGCCGTTAGATTTGCATCGGACGGTTACGACAAGAAAAGGGGAGGTCTGGAGCGGTCAAGATCTCCAAAAAGAGGTCGTGGCCGATGGATTTACATCCGATGGCGCACAACGGAGATAGGAGGTCGTGGCTGTGGCGCGCGACGCTGAAAGGGGGTATGAGGTCGTGGCCGTTGGATTTACATCCGATGGTTACGACCAGGACAAGGGGAGGTCGCGGAGGAGAAGGGAGGTCGTGGCCGTAGATTTCGATCCAACAGCGCACAACGCTTGCGCGAGGGAAAGGCTCGGGCTGAGCTGGGATACGGTGGGGTCTGACCAACTAGAAAGTGGCTCGAGCGCAACAGTGCAAATGAGTGCACCCGAGGAACAGTGAGACCAGTTTAGGGTTTGAATTTGAAAGCTGAGTTTGGAAGATTTTTTTTTTTGAGGTAGCAAACTAACCCCAAAAATTCTAAAATTTTGACTGGAGCTTCCTCACTCTAGGGTTTACCTTACATAAAATTTCCAGAGGTTTTTATGCACAGCATTTTTCTCAAGAAATTCAGTAAGGGCATGTTCTAGGGTTTGACCAAGGTTTGACTGACTTGACTTACCTCCAAAATTTATTCAAATAATTTCTAAAAATTATGAAATAATTCAGAGGGTCACATAGCCTCCTAGAACCAACGAAAAATATTTCCCAAGATGGGCACAAGATATGTGACAAAGTGGAATAAGGGTTTGACTTGAGTCACAGGAGATTTTGATTTTTGGATTCCACTATTCTTTGACAAGAATTATAGAAAAGTTCAAGAGTTTCAAGATATGAGAAAAGTTTTTTTATTTCTACACATTTTATTACATTTGAAACACATACCCATTTTAGGTTACATTTGAAACACAACCCTAGATTTGTTTATATTTGAAACCCAAACCTAGGTTTAATTGCATTTGAAACACAATCTAATATTTGGGATGTTACATTAACTAACCCCTTAATGGGTGGGCCCACGGTCATACACTCCAACAGGGGATAGAGAAAGGAATAGAGGGGGTGCTCCTATATTCGGTTGAAATAGAGGAGGGAAGCCAGTGGCTAGGGCAGTGCTCGTCGCAAGCGAGGGAAGCCATGTTGGCGGTCGATGAGGAGAAAAATGGAACACCCATGGCAAGGCGAGCTCAAAGGTGGCGTTGGCGCGATAGGAGGTAAGCCATAGCGGCAGTGTGGCAGCGTCAAGCGACGACAGTAGCACGCCAACCAACCCATATCTTACTGGTTACAATAGCAAGGGCATCAACAAGTCAAAAGGAATTCATGCATCCAATAGGATTTACAACTACCAACATCCCAAACATAGCAGTTTAGTATTGAACATACATGCACGCAATAATATGATTTGCAAAAAAAGTACAATAAGTAAAGTACTGGGATCAATATGATCAAATGGAGTGCTTGCCTTGCTCAAGTTGTTCTAAATATGAGATCAGTTGGTCATTGAAGATTCCGTTCGTGCAATTGACGTCTACTACAAAAAGAGCCGAAAATCAATCAAATATTGCAAATAAATTCAAACAGTAACCAAACCCAAATATTTTTGCATATTCACGTAGATTATGATTTGAGACAAATTTAGAGACAAAAATCAACTCATTTGGAGTTTCCTAGCAAAAGTTATTAAGGTTTGAGGTTGAGTTGGATTGAAAATCCTTGGAAAAAGAAAAGGGAGAGAGATGGTCTCTCTGATAGGTGGGACCCACCCCCTTTTTATTTTTCTTTTTGATTTCTTTCTCTGCCAAAAATCACTAGCATATGACAGGTGGGCTCTCGGGATTTTATGTAATACTCCAGATATCAAATAGAGAGTATATATTATTCGGAAGAGGGAAATTAGTGTAATCTCAGAAAATTTTTAGAAGAATTTTGGAACGTGGGCCTCCAGCCCAAGCTAGAGCTGTTTAATGGCCGACCTTGAGTGGGCCATTGGGGGGATGCGCCCCAAAGGCCCAAGGCCCATATGCTCCTCCCTCCTTAAACCCTAGGCCATCTTATTTTCTTGGGGCTGGCTCCATTTTTCTTCCCCCATTCCCTCTTACAGGCACCGCCACTCCTTGGCACCCTTCCGGCCGACTCGGCCCACACTCTCCCCTGGCGCCATCCCTCCACGGTGCAGCCGTCGGCTCCGCCGACCTTGAGCTCGGCCCTGCTCACTCCCCCATGGCGTCTCCCCCTCTCAGTCAGCTCGGCGCTGGCCCTGCCATTGTGCGCCCGCCCCACGGTTCTGCCACCGATGGCTCTCTACCGTCGGCTCGCTGTCGTCTCTGGCCTCTCCAGCCCGGCGTGGCCTGGGGCCAGTGCCGCCACTCGGCCCACCTCCCGGCCTCTTCTCCCTGCGCTGCTGCTGCGTCTTGGTGGCCTGGCCGCTACTCGTCGCCGTTGGCACGGCCTGAGGCCACCGGCACCTGCCATGCACTACCGAGCTGATCCACCTCGGTTCCCCTTCCTCCGCTAGCTCAAATCGGTTGGTTCTGTTATACAAGTTTTGGCTTGATCCCATTTACTTGTGTTGCTATGATGCCTGGTTGAGGCACAAGGTGATGGCCTTCGTCGGGATCTTCACTGGGTTCGGTTCCGTTGGGCGACGCCAGCGACGGCGAGCTCAGCCTAGAGAACAAGATCCTGGCCATCAAGGACTTCTTGGAGGACCCCGACCAGTCGGCTCCTGATTCATCTTGAGGTAGATTCGATGCATCCATTCGGTTCTTGCTTGATTCTTGGGGACTAGGTAGAAATTAAGTTGAGTAACATATCTTCTGATGTGAAGTTTATCATCTAGGCTCTGTGGAGGCACTCTTGCCGATCGAACTTGAACCTAGGGGAGATGAATTAAATTGGGGTGTTGCCCTGATGGGCTCAGTTTGCTGTGATTGTTAGCAGTAGCTGCTTAGTTGTTGTGATTCCTTGCTTTCTAAATCATTGTAGAGGAAAGCAATTCATTCAACTAGGTATTCATGTAATTTGGGCATAAGTAAGGTATAGCCTTGCAGTTGGCTAATTAACTATTCGTTTGCTTTATCGCAAAAATAAAATAAAATCGTTTGATGATTAAACTCATGCAGTCATATCATTAGCGATGCATTCCTGTAATTTGGGCATAAGACTGAGATAGACTGTCAAGGATTAAACTCGTTCATGAGGTGATCATAAACTTTTAATGCAAGGACGCAGAATGTGCTGGCTAGCTGCTGCAGTATCCTGCTTGTACGAAGGTTCTTTTTAGTGTGCAACTGGTTACAATGCATAATAGCTGTAGTGTAACATAGGCAAGGATCAGGATCGATCATGAATGATGGAACAGAATTATACTGTTTATGGGCCTTACTCTTAGAAATTAAAACTGTAGAAGTTTTTGGTAATCATGCAGCTTTAGAATTCTCAGTTCTCAGATGCTCAATATCTAGAAGGTGCTGATCCCTATTATGTTGGTATTACAAATTTCATATTGGAGTTGCCAAGATTTATCTGCCCCTAATGTTGATTAAGAAAAACACAGGGCTAGGATAAAGGGAAAGCTTGACAAATTTATCAAGTAGGAGTTGCTATAATTCCGTTTAACATGTTGTCTAGCTTGAGTAGATCAAGTGCTTAAACTTGGGTTATGGGAAGACGGTGTAGAGTGTTGCGAGTAAGGTCTTATTAAGCACGTTTGATTGAAGCTTAGTATCATTCTTGGTTACCAGGTGATGGTGAACCCCGGTGCTAGAGCATCTCGCCTTTTGTCTTCTGTCTCACGGTTGAGGCAAGTACAAGTATTATTAATGAGTTGTTACATTACATACTTGATGAATGCCATAGTTTAATGATGATGCTTACTGCTTGGTAATGTTGATGAGCATGAGTACCATAGTTTAATGATAATGTTTTTGTGACGATGCTTATGTGATGAAGCTTACATGGAAATGTTTACATGACACCACGTTCTAATGTTTATGCGATGACGCTTATGTGGTAGTGTTTACATGAGAATGCTTACATGGCAATGTTTATATGGTGATGCTTACATAATAATAGTTACATGTTGATGGCAAGAATGATGGGCCAAGGTGAGCAATGAGGCTACCTTGTTAATGATGACAATGATGAATCATGATAATGACAATGGACATGTGCATTTGCATCATTACATTCATTTATGAACCTTGGACTACGTGGTAGCCAAGGGTTGTTTCCTTGAGGTCCCCGTCAGGCATTGGATGGGCGTTAGGTCCCCATCATGCATTGGACGGGCTTTGGTCCCCACACTCTTGGAAAGCATGTAACTAGTCCAGTGAGGTCGGTGAGAAAGTTACATGGCTTGGAGTGTGGGCTTTGGATCCCTGTGCCTAGAGGGCATAGGCTTAGAGTATGTATCGACAGATACACTACTCGGCATTACCGGTAATTGCAAAGAAGTGAAGAATTTTGCATTCATGTCATGTTCATTGCATTTCTACATAAGAGATGGATTTGTGGTATATAATGCTGTGTTCATGATGGGATTGTTCATTCCCTTTGACTGCTTATGTTGCTACCGTAAGAGATGGGTTTGTGGTATATAATGCTGTTATTCAAGATGAAATTGTTTACTCCCTTTAACTACGTATGATGTCATTGTTTGATTTGCTATTGCACTTTGCTGAGTCGTGGACTCACACTTGCTGTGTTGTGCTTGCTAGGTACCTCTCGAGGCAGCGACATGCATGGGAAGGGGTAGACTTGGTGCACGTCACATAATCACTAACCACAATGAATAACCTAGTCCATTTATCCACAATTCATATTCTTGATAATTGCTCTATATTCAGATTGTGACCATCCTTCGTGGTGGATGTTTTAATTGTGGTTATGGATGATCCATTTATGTTCTTATTTATTCGTTGATTGAGTTCATTTAATTCTCATTGATGGATTAGAATGTTTGGTTGATGGTTTATTGAGATGTTGAAATTAATTGGTTCAGTAGAGTCTCAATAATTTGTAATAGAGTTGATTAGGAGATTATGGATGCCCTATTTAGCATATCCTGGATGTCATTTGATGATTCGTTAAATTGGATGATTTGATTGTTGAATGATGCTATATTAAACTGTTTGAACCTCTAGTATAGCCATCTATACAAAGGAGGTTCTGTCGGATTTTAGAGAAATGCCTTAGTTTTAAATGGTTATAGTGTTAGTTTAGTAGCATTTTAGGCTCATGTTGGGCTGGGGTGTTAAAGTTGATATCAGAGCGGGCTTTAGGTCTGTGGTTGTTCAAGTATTAAAATTGACACACTGTGCACAGTAAGATGGGAATGGGTCAAGCATTGCATTTACGTTTTCGTTATGTTACTTTGAGCATTGCGGTTATGAATTGGTTATGAATACTTATGATATGCCTATATGGTTGTTATATGTTATGATAGTAGGTGACGAGAGGTTCAGTTCGTGGTTGTAGCCCTGGGTTGCTAGGTTGCACCACCATTCGGGGTATGAGTCTCTTTGGGAGGATTTTTATCTTCCTTGAGTTTGGAATGGTTGTTCTTGTTTAGATGCGGTGAATGAGTTTTCTTGGATTAGTGGTTCATTGCAGTTGAGAGGAGTTTTGTGGTCTTTATTGGCTTTCTTAAAGCAAACATTTGATCTCTTGATTGACGAGTTGTTTTGCTGATTATAAACGTAGTTGAGTTATGAGAATGTTCTTTTCCCTAAAAGACCCACCTTTCTTGTTGAAAAAAAAACAAAGATGTGATCTGGTGATTCGTTCGGTATTTTGGATAATGGACATAACCTTTTTACAAACTTCCTTGAAGAAAGTTCTGACTCTACTCATTTCTTTTGGAGTTGTTGGAGTGTTGGAGTTTAGAACTTTTTTCTTTGAGACAGAAAGTGTCAAAACCTTCGCAAAGTTTTGTGGTGTTAAGTGAGAAACTATAAGTAAAGAAGATAATTGATAATGTTTATGACATCAAGTTGGGTCTTTGGCATGATGCATAATTAATCTTAACTGATGCCCTCGGTCGTGTAACCGATTAATTTATTGTTGCCTTGCAATGACTGCGTGACGAGCTGTGATTTAGAATATATTTATTCCTAGTTAGAATCAACAGGGTTCTAAAAAGAGTGAATATTAATATGAAGCAATCTCGTAAACATCTACTTGATGATCTTACTTAAATGCTAGATTTACCAAATTCCTGACATGCTAAAGTTGTTGAAACCTATATAAAGGACTAGATGGTCGTTGGTGTCTCACTTTGTCAAACCTTGTTTTATAGAAATTATGTTAGTAAATCTTTAATCATGTTTTGAACTGGTTTCTAAACATAAGGTGAAATGTTGAATCTACGTTTATAAATGGTTATGCGATTGCAAATAGAATTAGAATTATATTTACACACATGAATAATACAATGGTCAATTGTTTATGAGAGCTAAAGTTGGTGTTGAGCACACCAATCGTTGAGTAGATGAAATTCATAAGTTGTCGAACCCGGGAGCGAAGGATCCCGAATTCTTTGTGTTCATACACTAGTCCAGGATTTCTAGTGTACACAGTCAAACAAAACTAATAATCAAAACATATCACGCACTTTATTAATAATTATTCAGAGTTTATTACAAAGGGCCTGAGGCCAAATAAAGTAAAGCACAGCGGAAATAAAGCAGTAGTAGTAGACCCAACGATTCGCCACAGGCAATCGTCTGGGAGAGCGTGGCCTAAGCATCGATGTCCTCACCGTCTTGATAAAGGTCTTCTCCTGAATAAACATTATTTAGCAAGAGTAAGCACTACTACCGTGCTTGCAAGTTACACCCGTAAAGTAACAGATTGAATGCATGCATAAGGTAAACAAAGGATATTGGCAGGGTTTATTTGCATAAGACAGCATTTTCTGTTTAAATACTCTTAGTAATTTCCAAGGCAATCTTTTTAAATTAATTACGATTAAAATCATATTTTGATTTATCAATGTCCAGTGTAGGATGAACTTCCATACACAAATGGTGAAGGACTACCCCCGTTACACCAGGCTTCTGCCCAAACCCATTTACATAAACCAGGTGATAAAGTCTTTTCAAACAAAACCAGAGACTAACTTCGAGTGGCTTCTGTTAAGCATGTCCATGACCGTGGACACGGCTATTCGAATAGATTAATACTCTGCAGAGTTGGTACAACTTTACCCACAAGAGATAGTTTGCTTATTATGTCGGCCAATACACGCTTCCGTAGATGTGCGACTAAGCAGCTATCACGAGGCCTTTACCCTACATTATTTCAACATAATTATGCCCGCTAAGGTTTCGTAATCGAAGGCTTCGCACCAAACGACTACCCCCTCTTGCGCCATGTGGGTATCATCAATAAGTCTTCACGACTCCCACATCTTTCCAAGGCATAAACATGGTGAAATAATATAGCTTATTTGGCCAAGTCTGTCCCATTCCAGACTTGTGGTGGTACGAGTTTGGCTTAACATTCGTGGCCCGCAGACCGGTCCTTACATGACTGGGCGACTTCCAAAACAAACCCTGGGTCTCAACAATTCGCTGTATTGAGCCCGTGCATGAACTTGCACCCACCAACAATCCAATTCACCCAAGTCTAAACCAATTTCATTTGTTTTTCTTTGGCAAAACGTTTTCCAAACATCTATGGTAAAAGCAATACCATAGATTCATTTTCAAAACAACTTTGTATTTTAGCAAAATTCCCCAAATCATCTTTTGGTCTAAGCAATGACTAAGCACAATTATCTTAATTATTTTACTAAGGTGACAAGGGCATGGCATTCCAAACATCAATATTGGCTATACGAAGGAATTGGCATAACTAAGAATTAAAACAGGAATTTAAAATAACTTGAATAAAAATATGCATGCAATAATAACTTTAAAAACATAATTAATTAACTTTGAAATACTGGGATCAAAATGGTCAAGAATGTAACTTTCCTTCGTTGAAGTCTTGAGATTCTAAACCCTCTGAAGGATCTACCTCTCCGGAATCGTCAAAGTCTATACGCGGAAGTACGACAAATTCAAATAAATTCAAAAAGACAAAACAAACTAACTCCAAATATAATAATTTTATTTTATTTAGCTAGATAATAATTTTTTAAAATTTTAGCAATTTGAATCACCCAATTTGGAGGTTGGATGCAAAAGATATGAATTTTACAAGTTTAAACCTAAATATGAAATTCAAATGAATTTCCCGAATTAAATTTCTGAAGGAAAATCCATTTATTGCGCAAGGCTGACGTCAGCCCTGAGATTTTTGGGATTAAGGAATTAAAATAATTCCCTGACATGCGGACCCCACGTGTCATAGACACGGTCCACGTGAACTGAGTCTACGGGACCTGTGGGTTATGGACTGCGCCGAGGTGGCGGTGCAGGGTGATGTGGCGCCACGCAGGCGGCCATGACGGACCCGGTGCTGTTGTGGCGCTCCGGTGGCGCTGACGTGGCCATGCCACGCAGGCCCGAGAGCGACGGTGCTCCGGTGAGGACCTCGCCGGCGCTACGTGCCACGGCGAGGGGCGTGAGTGGTACTAAAAGAGAGGGGGCGATGCGGGGACTCTGATGCGCTACCTTGCAGCGGCGGAACGGGACGTTTTGGTCATCGACGGCGAGGTTTGGCGGTGGTGGTGTGGAATCGTCGACGAGGAAGGAGCTCCGGGGGTCTTCAGGACAAGTGGATGAGCGCACGAGCTTCGCGGTGCTGCGGCGATGCTGATGGTGGCGGAGTCGAGGGTGAGGCGACGACGGAGGCGGCGGAATCGGCGAAAACCCGAAGGTTCACCGCCGGCGAAGAGCTTCGAAATTTGGCCGCTACGGGGGAGGAGGAGAGCTGTGGGTGGCGGTGTTGTGGTGTGGGGGAGAAGGCGCACTCGGGGCTCCTATTTATAGGGCGAGGAGGGCGAGCTACGTGTAGAAACACGAAGGTCGCCATCGGGTCCGTGGCGGAATCAACGGATCGTGGGACGAAGAAGGAAAGGGAGCGGGTCGGTGCGATTCGACGGCGTTTTAATCTTGTGCGCTGATTCGGGATTAGATCATGATTTCACCGAGGATGGAAAGGATTTGAAAACCGGCAATGGCGGTCGCAGCGCGGAGATGGAAACCTGCGCGAGGGAGAAGGAAAGAGGTAGGGGACGACACTGTTCCTTGTGGCCCCACCTGTCGGCGAAAGAAAGAGAATGAAAGAAAGGGCATGCGGGAGAGGCGTTCGATGTCGATCCAACGGCCGCGGTGAGAGGAGGGTATCTGCGGAGAGGCGGGCCAAGTGGCTGCTGGCAGTGTCTTGCGTGTCTTGATTGGGCAGACGAGTTTCGGCCCGAAAACTGCTGCGGAATTTCTAAATGATTTTCCTATTGTTTTAATCTTGATAATCCAATTAAGATTTACAAAATAGTAAAATAAATCCAAAAATTATGAGAAAATTCACAGAAATTCTCAAAGGCATTTTGGACTTAAATAAAATAATTCCAACTTAAACTTGGTAATAGTTTTTGTAATTAAATTTTTTTAGCTTTAAGGTAATTAAGGAAAAGCTTTAAAACTTTTAGAAAATCCACAAAAATAAATAAATTTATATTTTCTCTGAAATTGAAATCTTGGGCTGTTACAAACCTACCCCATTAAAGGGAATCTCGACCCCGAGATTCAGACTTGGCCAACAAGAAGGTGGGGATACTCTGCTTTAAGTTCTTCCTCTCGCTCCCAGGTGGCTTCACTTTCTGGATGGTGGCTCCACTGGACTTTGTATGAACGTATGATTTTTCCCCTAGTAACACGCTCTGCGATGTCTAGAATCTTGATTGGCTGCTCGACATAAGTAAGGTCTTCTTGGAGATCAATGCTCTCCAAACGGGTCTAGTCTTCCGGCACTCGAAGGCACTTCTTTAGCTGGGACACATGAAAGACATTGTGTACCGCAGACAAGGAGGTTGGTAGTTCTAACTGATAAGCGACTTCACATCTTTTTGCCAAAATTTTGTAGGGTCCCACAAATCTGGGTGCATGTTTTCCCTTGGTCCGGAACCTTCTTACTCCTCGGAGTGGAGTAACTCTGAGATAAACAAAGTCTCCTATCTCAAAGGTTAATTCTCTTCGACGGTTATCAGCATAACTCTTCTGTCGGGATTGAGCCACTTTCAGATGTTCCCTTATTGCTTTAACCTTACTTTCAGCTTCTTTTATCAACTCTGGTCCAAAGAATTGATGCTCTCCTACTTCATCCCAAAGGAGCGGAGTTCTGCATTTTCTGCCATACAAAGCTTCAAATGGAGACATCTGTAGACTGGCTTGGTAACTATTGTTGTACGAGAATTCTGCATAGGGCAGATTCTTGTCCCAGCTTTTTCCATAATCTAAGGCACAGGCTCGAAGCATGTCTTCAAGAACTTGGTTGACACGTTCAGTCTGGCCATCTGTCTGCGGGTGGTAAGCGGTTCTGAAATTGAGTCTTGTTCCCAAAGCTTCGTGCAGACTCTGCCAGAATCTTGATGTGAACTGAGAGCCTCTATCGGACATGATATTCTTGGGTACTCCATGTAGACAAACAATCTTGGCCATATACAATTCCGCTAGCTGGCTACTTCTGTAAGTGGTCTTGATTGGAATAAAGTGAGCCACTTTAGTTAACCGGTCAATTATCACCCAGATGGAATCACATCCTAATTGGGTCCTAGGAAGTCCGGTGATGAAATCCTTACCAACTTCCTCCCACTTCCATTCAGGAATTGGTAATGGTTGCAACAAGCCAGCGGGTCTTTGGTGTTCTGCCTTGACTAGCTGACACACATCACAACGAGCGACAAACTCAGCGATTTCTCACTTCATGCTGACCCACCAATATTTCTCCTTTAGGTCCTGGTACATCTTGGTACTTCCGGGATGGATGGAATAAGACGATTCATGAGCTTCCTTCAGAATCGACTGTTTTAATTTTTGCTGATCAGGTACACAGATGCGGTTTCCAAACCACATTGTTCCTTGTTCATCTTCAGTAAATCCTGGGGCTTTACCTCTTCTCATATTCTTCTTGATCTCTTTGATGTCTTCGTCTTCTGACTGCTTTTCTCTGATTTGACTCTGAAGAGTGGGCTGAACTTCCAAAGCATTGACACACCCTTGATTGACAATATCTAGGTTTAGGTGCTTCAGTTCTTCGTACAATTCTGGCTGATTTTGCTGAACCATAATGGTATTGCAGTACGCCTTTTTGCTCAGGGCATCTGCAACCACATTCGCTTTGCCAGGATGATAATGGATTCCGAGGTCGTAATCCTTTATCAACTCTAACCATCTTCTTTGTCGGAGGTTGAGTTCTGACTGGGTGAAGATGTATTTCAGACTCTTATGATCCGTGAAAATCTCACAGCGGTTACCAATAAGGTAATACCGCCAGATCTTCAGAGCATGCACAATTGCTGCTAACTCGAGATCATGAGTTGGGTAATTTCCTTCGTGTGGCCTCAACTAACGGGGTGCATAAGCCACAACTTTGCCTTCCTGCATCAGGACACATCCAAGAGCTTGCCGAGATGCGTCGCAGAAGATTTCAAAGTCCTTATGAATATCTGGCAATACTAGCACAGGTGCAGAAACTAAACTCTTCTTCAGCTCTTGGAAACTCTTCTCGCAGGCATCTGTCCATTCAAACTTCTTCTCCTTCTTCAGAAGTTGTGTCATGGGCCTTGCAGTCTTGGAGAATCCTTCAATGAACCTGCGGTAATAACTTGCTAGTCCAAGGAAACTCCTTACTTTTGTAACAGACTTTGGTTGCTTCCAATCCATAACGGCTTCAACTTTGGCTGGATCCACGGCAACTCCTCCTGCTGACACGATATGACCGAGGAAGGCCACTTGCTTTAGCCAGAATTCGCTCTTGCTGAATTTGGCGTAAAGCTGGTGTTCTCTGAGTTTCCCCAAAATTATTCTTAGGTGTTTCTCGTGTTCTTCTTCATCCTTTGAATAGATGAGAATGTCATCGATGAAAACAACCACAAACTTATCTAAGAATTCCATGAACACTTTGTTCATCATATTCATGAAGTAAGCAGGGGCGTTTGTCAAACCGAACGACATTACTGCAAATTTATACAATCCATATCTAGTTGTGAAGGCAGTCTTTGGAATATCTTCTGGCCTGATCTTCGGTTGATGGTAGCCTGATCGTAGATCGATCTTTGAGAAGATGCTTGCTCCCTTCAACTGATTGAACAGATCATCAATCCTGGGTAGCGGGTACTTATTCTTGATCGTCACCTCATTGAGCGATCTGTAATCTACACACATTCTCATACTATTGTCATTCTTCTTGACAAATAGTACGGGCGCTCCCCAAGGTGATGAACTTGGTTGGATATAACCTTTGCTCCTTAGTTCTTCAATTTGTTTCTTCAGCTCTGCTAGCTCATTGGCCGGCATTCTGTAGGGTCGCTTTGAGATTGGGGCGGTCCCTGGGACTAAGTCAATTAAGAACATTATGTCCCTATCCGGTGGCATGCCGGGTAACTCTTCAGGAAAAACATAGGAGTATTCTTGCACCACTGGTATGTCTTCAAGCTTTACTTCCTTTAAGCTGGTCAGGAGCGAACTTCCTCCGGTTGATAACTTGGGTCTGAATTCTACCGATTCTCCTTGTTCATTGGTGAGGGTGATAGACCTATTGGCACAGTCTATCTATCCTTGATTCTTGGCTAGCCGGTCCATTCCAAGGATCACATCTAGACCTTGAGATTGCCGGACTATCAAGTCCGCTAGAAAAGATACTCCGGATATTTCAAGGGTAAGGTTTGGGCATAGAGAACTGGTTCTTATTTCTGAGCCCGGTGAGTGGACTATCATAGGGGTTAACTAAAGAGGAGATAGGCAACCCATATTTTTTCCCACAAATTTATTGGAAACAAATGAATGTGTTGCTCCGGAATCAAACAGAACTGATGCTGGTACTGAATTTACAAGGAACGTACCAAGAACAACATCCGGTGCGAACTAAGCTTCCTCGGCGGTGATGTGGTTAACTCTGCCCTTCGCAAACTGATTTGTCTTCGTGGCGACGGAGGTTTTGCTAGCAGCTTGGACTCCGGGTTTAGGGGCAGCTGGGAGTGACTTCTTAGGACACCTATTGGCGAAGTGTCCCTTCTCCTAACAATGATAGCAAGTAACCTCTGAAGAGTTTTTCTGATTTAGGCCTCCTGCAGATGAGTTGTGGATTCCGGAAGTGTTGGCGCGCTGCACTGGTGCTGGAGCTCTGGATGTGGTGGACTGGAATCTTCCACGCTACGGGGGCTGAGGTTGAGCGAGGCGAGGTTTGGGTTGCCCTCCGGAGTTGAACTTCTGGGCGGCCATCCTCCGCTTGCGGTTCTCTATCTCTATATGTTTGCCTTCCTGGCGAATTGTTTTGTCCACCAATTGTTGGAAGTCAGTGAAGTCCTGAGAAATCAGTTGGACAGATATCTCATCATTCAGTCCTTCCATGAACTTTTCCTGCCTGTCTTCATCTCTGGCTACGTCTTGCGGGGCGTAGCGAGCAAGCTGGTTGAACTTATGCAGGTACTCGCTCACCGAGCGATTGCCTTGGCGAAGCGCGTTGAATTCCTTCTTTTTCAATGTCATCATTCCTGCGGGAATGTGAGCATGACGGAAGGCTCGCACAAACTCTTCCCAAGTGATAGCTTGAGCATTGGCATGGGTGATGCAGAGGTTGTCCCACCACTCCGAAGCGGGACCGCTGAGTTGGTGAGCGGCGAAAAGTACCCTCTCGCGATCCGAGCACTGAGTAATATCCAACTTCTTCCCTATGGCACGGAGCCAATTGTCGGTGTCCATAGGTTCAGTACTGCTTTAGAACATCAGAGGATGCATCCTCATGAACTCCGACATCGTCAGCCTCTGCGGAGGTGGGGGTGGAGGTGGAGGTGGAGCGTGGGTTACGGCTTGTAAGTTCTGAACGTTGCTGAGTGACTGGGCCAACAAACTCATCATATGCGTCTGGTGGGCCATTATCTGGCGCCAATCAGGCTCTTCAGTCAGTGGAGGTGGTGGTTGCTGGACGGGATTTTCCTAATAATCCACGTTCTCGTTTCCTCGGCCTTGAGCACTGCCACTACCGGTACGGGTGGTCACCATCTACTGGATCTTCCAAGGACTTTAGAAGAGAGAGATAGAAAGGAACCTTTAAGGGGGAAAATCTGAATAGCCCAAGAACAAACACAAGACAAGAGCCAACATTTTCTAAAATAGTTCTTTTATTATTTTATTTTATTCCTTGATTATGGCTATCACAAGGGTACCGATAGCTCATAATTCGCATCTAATGATTACACTATGGGAAACAGCTAGGGGGTAATTGGGGTATAATCCTGCTCACTAGAGCTACCCTCGCCTGCCTTGTAGCGAGCTAGCTCTTCTTCCATGGCTTTCAGCCTTTCTTCTGCCTCTTGCAGGCTGTCTTGAGCGGTATGTAGGTCATCTAGAGCGTTTCCGTAGGCATAGTCCATTGCCTTGGACAGGGTCACCTGGTGCGTAAGCTCAGGAGAGTCTTCCTCCTCGGCTGGGCAAAAGGTGCTGTCCAGCCGGGTCGGTACGTGCATTGGATGGTAGTGAAACTCGGAACCGTGGAACCGATTGTTATAGGTGTAGCGTAGGCATCTTGTGGCTTCTCTGGCTGCGTCTTGAATGCCTTCAGTGAAGGTACCGCGCCTTATTGGGGCGTCGATGATATGGAAATCCGTGTTTGGGTTGAGGTTGACGTAGAGGATTACTTCAACTCTCCAGCAATATTGGCTTCCCACTTTATACTGGTACCCTTGATAGGTTGGTCTTTTGTTGTAGTCCAGGTGTTGCATCATCTTCCAAAGAAGTGCAGCCCAATGTCCTGCGAAAATTCCGTGGGAAACCCGGGTTGGTTTTTCAGTCATCTACAATTTTAGAGGAGGAGATGAGTTAGTAACCGTTTTAAAGAGAAGGGTTGAGAAGACTCTTGGATAGACTCAAAATATTTTTAGTTTTTGAAAATAAGTCCTTAAGGCATTTCCTAAGGCCACGACCTATAGTCGATATGGCTCTGATACCACTTTTGTCGAACCCGGGAGCGAAGGATCCTGAATTCTCTGTGTTCATACACTAGTCCAGGATTTCTAGTGTACACAGTCAAACAAAAGTGATAATCAAAACATATCACGCACTTTATTAATAATTATTCAGAGTTTATTACAAAGGGCATGAGGCCAAATAAAGTAAAGCACAGCGGAAATAAAGCAGTAGTAGTAGACCCAACGATTCGCCACGAGCAATAAATGCGGGAGAGCGTGGCCTAAGCATCGATGTCCTCACCGTCTTGATAAAGGTCTTCTCCTGAATAAAGATTATTCAGCAAGAGTAAGCACTACTACCGTGCTTGCAAGTTACACCCGTAAAGCAACAGATTGAATGCATGCAAAAGGTAAACAAAGGATATTGGCAGGGTTTATTTGCATAAGACAGCATTTTCTATTTAAATACTCTTAGTAATTTCCAAGGCAATCTTTTTAAATTAATTAAGATCAAAATCATATTTTGATTTATCAATGTCCAGTGTAGGATGAACTTCCATACACAAATGGTGAAGGACTACCCCCCTTACACCAGGCTTCTGCCCAAACCCATTTACATAAACCAGGTGATAAAGTCTTTTCAAACAAAACCAGAGACTAACTTCGAGTGGCTTCTGTTAAGCATGTCCATGACCGTGGACACGGCTATTCGAATAGATTAATACCTTGCAGAGTTAGTACAGCTTTACCCACAAAAGATAGTTTGCTTATTATGTCGGCTAATGCACGCTTCCATAGGCGTGCGACTAAGCAGCTATCATGAGGCCTTTACCCTACATTATTTCAACATAATTATGCCCGCTAAGGTTTCGTAATCGAAGGCTTCGCACCAAACGACTACCCCCTGTTGCGCCATGTGGGTATCATCAATAAGTCTTCACGACTCCCACATCTTTCCAAGACATAAACATGGTGAAATAATATAGCTTATTTGGCCAAGTCTGTCCCATTCGGACTTGTGGTGGTACGAGTTTGGCTTAACATCCATGACATGCAGACCGGTCCTTACATGGTAGGCGACTTCCAAAACAAACCACAGGTCTCAACCATTCATTTGTATTGAGCCCGTGCATGAACTTGCACCCACCAACAATCCAATTCACCCAAGTCTAAACCAATTTCATTTGTTTTTCTTTGGCAAAACGTTTTCCAAACATCTATGGTAAAAGCAATACCATAGATTCATTTTCAAAACAACTTTGTATTTTGGCAAAATTCCCCAAATCATCTTTTGGTCTAAGCAATGACTAAGCATAATTATCTTAATTATTTTACTAAGGTGACAAGGGCATGGCATTCCAAACATCAATATTGGCTATACGAAGGAATTGGCATAACTAAGAATTAAAACAGGAATTTAAAATAACTTGAATAAAACTATGCATGCAATAATAACTTTAAAAATAGAATTAATTAACTTTGAAATACTGGGATCAAAATGGTCAAGAATGTAACTTTCCTTCGTTGAAGTCTTGAGATTCTAAACCCTCTGAAGGATCTACCTCCTAATCGTCAAAGTCTATCTGTGTAAATACGACAAATTCAAATAAATTCAAAAAGACAAAACAAACTAACTCCAAATATAATTATTTTATTTTATTTAGCTAGATAATACTTTTCTAAAATTTTAGCAATTTGAATCACCCAATTTGGAGGTTGGATGCAAAAGATATGAATTTTACAAGTTTAAACCTAAATATGAAATTCAAATGAATTTCCCGAATTAAATTTGTGAAGGAAAATCCATTTATTGTGCAAGGCTGACGTCAGCCCTGAGATTTTTGGGATTAAGGAATTAAAATAATTCCCTGACATGCGGACCCCATGTGTCATAGACACGGTCCACGTGAACTGAGTCTACGGGACCTGTGGGTTATGGACTACGCCGAGGTGGCGGTGCGGAGTGATGTGGCGCCACGCAGGCGGCCATGTTGGACCCGGTGCTAGCGTGGCGCTGACATGGCCATGCCACGCAGGCCCGAGAGCGGCGGTGCTCCGGTGAGGACCTCGCCGGCGCTACGCGCCACGGCGAGGGGCGTGAGTGGTACTAAAAGAGAGGGCGCGATGCAGGGACTCTGATGCGCTACCTTGCAGCGGCGGAATGGGACGTTTTGGTCGTCGGCGGCGAGGTTTGGCGGCGGTGGTGCGGAATCGTCGACGAGGAAGGAGCTCCGGGGGTCTTCGGGACAAGTGGATGAGCGCATGAGCTTCGCGGTGCTGCGCGCGATGTTGATGGTGGCGGAGTCGAGGGCGAGGCGACGACGGAGGCGGCGGAATCGGCGAAAACCCGAAGGTTCACGCCGGCGAAGAGCTTCGAAATTTGGGCGCTACAGGGGAGGAGGAGAGCTGTGGGTGGCGGTGTTGTGGTGTGGGGGAGAAGGCGCACCCGGGGCTCCTATTTATAGGGCCGGGGAGGGGCGGAGCTACGTGTAGAGCACGAAGGTCGCCGTCGGGTCCGTGGCGGAATCGACGGGATCGTGGACGAAGAAGGAAAGGGGAGGGCGGGTCAGGTGCGATTCGACGCGGCAGTTTTAATGCGCGCATTGATTCGGGGATTAGATCGTGATTTCGCCGAGGATGGAAAGGATTTGAAAACCGGTAATGGCGGTCGCGGCGCGGAGATGGAAACCTGCGCGAGCGAGAAGGAAAGAGGTAGGGGACGACGCTGTTCCTCGTGGCCCCACCTGTCAGCGAAAGAAAGAGAAGGAAAGAAAGGGCATGCGGGAGAGGCGTTCGATGTCGATCCAACGGCCGCGGTGAGAGGAGGGGTAACGCACGGGAGGAGGGGCCACGTGGGCCGCGCGTGTGTGCGTGTGCAGTTGGGCCGGACGAGTTTCGGCCCGAAAACTACTGCGGAATTTCTAAATGATTTTCCTATTGTTTTAATCCTGATAATCCAATTAAGATTTAGAAAATAGTAAAATAAATCAAAAAATTATGAGAAAATTCACAGAAATTCTCAAAGACATTTTGGACTTAAATAAAATAATTCCAACTTAAACTTGGTAATAGTTTTTGTAATTAAATTTGTTTTAGCTTTAAGGTAATTAAGGAAAAGCTTTAAAACTTTTAGAAAATCCACAAAAATAAATAAATTTATATTTTCTCTGAAATTGAAATTTTGGGCTGTTACATAAGTGGTCCTTGATAGCGTGCCTTGTGAAAGTTTCTATTGCATAGTATGATCTTGTTAAGATAAATTTGTTTCAACCTTGTGGCTCGTGATTCTTTTGAAAAGCTTTAGAATGGAGTATTAGAGTTTGATGATTCTTGGCACTAATGTATGATTTTGATGCTATTAAAATTGTTAGAATGTGAGATTGATGTTAATACTTGTAGTAACTTGATCACCTATGATGATATTGCTTAAATGAGAATATTTCAAGTTTTGCTTTTCGTGTTATCCTGTTAATGAAAAAAAAATGTTTCGAGTTTTGCGACCAAGATTATTTGGATCTCATGATTTATGTGGAAGTTGAACTGTTCCAAGCAGAATGATGTGTCGAAGAATTTTATTGGTTCTTAAGTTGTTCTTGCATTTTAATTGAAACGTGCCTAAATTTTCTGTTCTTCTTCCTTACAAGCTTTGTTGAGTTTCACTAGAAATGTTTTAATCTTATTGGTTGATATTTGCTATCCTCTTTTGAGGGGTGTGTACCCTCAACTGTGATCCTAGTTTTGTTTTTCCAAGATCATCATTATTGGAATATTTCTTTTGGTCTCGTGCTCACCGCGAGGAGAAATGTTTTCCTGTGTGTCGAAACTTGTTCTTGTTCGCCTCGTCCTTTTGAGAAAGGATGAACCGATTTGTGTTGCAAAGTTTTGTTAAGCATAAATTGGCTTTGATCTGTACCTCTTAGAGAAAATTGATGCAAATGGAATGATTGTCGCTGAAGTACAATTGATTGGTGTTATGACCAAGTAGAACCTTAGTTTATGTTGAAATGTTGGGATCATCGAAAGTATGGAAATCTTGATCAGTTATAGAGTGTCGCGATTGGGATGTTGTTGCGAGGTTGTGTATGTGATTCTCGATGATGAGATTTAATGGGAATCTGGATTACAAAGTAATTTAATCGTGGTGACATTTAAGGGGATAGAAGGAAAGGTTGAGTTAATGTCAAGAACGACTCGGACTTATTAACCATCTGAGGGTTATAATCTTTGTAGAGGTAATATGGTCAAGAAAATGTTGCTAGGATGATGTTGATGGGTGAGTTTGTTGGAATTGTGGGAATGTTAGGAATTTAATCTAATGACTTCTTTATCTGATACAAGGGAAGTTCGTTGTAGGGGTCTTGGATGTTAAATTTGGGCTTTGCATTTTTATGCTAGATCTTTCATCGCCCAATGATTGGGTGTAGGGAAAATAGAATACTGGCGTATTCTAAGCAGTGGAATGATCATTGATAGAACCCTTCTGATGAAGTACATCAGCGTGTGTATTGAGGATTTTGAATTGTTTATTCTTAAAAGTTGGAGGTGATGCGTTTGCGTGAAATCTATTTCGAGATGCTCAGGGAGCCATCTGTCAAATTAATTTCGTTAGTAGAAGGAGTTGTCTATAGTGTTTTGGTGGGATCAATAGAGCTCTTCCACAAAGGTATGGATGATGTATTTTGGATTGAACATATATTTGAGGATGCTCATTTAAGAGATTTGAACTCGTGTAGTATGTGATGAATTCGAATTTCAAGGTTTGAAAGCAATTTTATTCCTAAAAGAGAAATTGAGGAAAAGAATATTTCCTCGGGTAGTGAAGAGTTCTCTTGATTATTGTTTGAGTTGTGTGTTTATGTCAGAGGTTATTTGCAATTTGAGTTGGCTTTTTGTTGGCATGATGGTTCTTTCTGGTTCAGGAAAATAAAAGAAATGTTTGATTTGGACACTCGATCGACTTCTCTTGTGGCGTACGTGGTGTTTATTTATAAACTACCTAATTGGAAAGTGGAAAAGTGTTCGTGATGAATCTTCGATTGTGGGTTTGACCCTATTGGTGGGGAGTTGGCATTTGTAGGACCGGAAAGGCGACTAGAAGGGGGGGGGTGAATAGGCGCTCGAACAATTTTTTCAACCCCTCAAGAAGCAGCAACAAAAATCAGAATCTCTGCTGAAAATAAACCAAAATCGGTACTACCGCCATTGTGAATGCGGTACTACCACTATTCATAGAGCGGTATGGCCGATTATCCTGGAGTTCTTGCCGACAGCAGAGTTTCAAACCTAAAATCGACACAACTTTTGATTCAACCAACCAAAACCTACCAAACTTGAAACATAACTCCTAGAGGATATCTCTAACCTATTCCAATCATCTATTCAACATATCCATGTGAAAGTTTTGATCTTTTTCAGATTTGATGAAGAACGGTTCAAGAACATGTCAAAAACCCAAATCTGATCCTAGGCTTGCTCGTGGGCTATGGATGATCAAAATGACCTTAGATAGTCTCCCACAAGTCACGGCAAGCATAATCAGCAGATGGATTCAAGAGAACAAGAGTGGATCATCAAAAGCACCAAAAATATCAAAACAGGATGCAAGACAAAGAACAAGAACGAAAGTAACTCATCTTTGAAACAAGATTGGATTGATCTGAACATATGGTTGATGTTTACAGCCTCTCCATCTTGGAGGACACAACTCAATACATGAGCATCAGATCAAACCATTCCTAAACCCTAGCTCTCCAAAAACCCTAAAACCACACAAGGGCTTGTCACGTCCTCTCTTCTCATTTTTTAGCACACAGCACACAAGTGCTTCTATAGTGGAGGCTAAGATTCTAGGAATATTCCATTAGGGCACCCATTAAACCCTAACACACAATGGGTTAACTCACGCACGCATCTCAAAGCGTCGTCTTCATCTTCAATTGACTTAAACCATTTTTCCAAGCGCCAACCCGCACCGCGGTTTAGCCAACAAGTCACAAAGGCGGTATTTGGTGAAATGACCAAAATACCCCTTCTCGATTCTTCTCCATAAACCGAGTCCAATCCTGTCGAAGCAATCGCTTGCTCCGCCATCTGTAGGTTGATCAACGGCTCTCATCATGTCGGCAAGTCTCTCCTGTCCGAATCCCATCGGAACCTCGAAGGCACTTGCACCGACTCCCGCGTCGCTTGATTCAAGCAGCTGCATCGAACTGCCCGTTCGATCAACCTTGTTCATTCTGTGCCATGCTTGAGTCACTTGACTTCACTCGGCATCCATGATCGTTCTGGACCTCAGTTTTCCAAGCTTAGTCCCGATCCTCCTCGCCGTTGACCATCGTTGACCAGCAAGCCACCTGCACAGCAATAGACCAAGAAATCATCTCCGGGGACAAGTTCTTCACAACTTGACCCACATTAGCTGAAACATGCAATATGCAACACATATGCAATGGCAAACAAGGATATGATTTATCCCCAACTCAACCTTACAAGAGAATCAGCTTTTAGTCCACATGCGGTACTACCGCCACATAAATCGCGGTACTACCGCTTCATGGTAGTACCGCTTTCAGCATTGCGGTTGTACCGCTTCCGAAAGATTCCCAAAAACACCTAAAAACAAGCTCTCTGGAATTTCCATACCGCAAAAACCACGGTCATACCGAATTGCGGTATTACCGCCAAGCAAGATGCGGTCATACCGCTCTACAAGAAAATCCAAGACCATTTTGCACTCGTTCTGGTTTTTCCATACCGCTTAACAACAAACAGTCGTACCGTTACGCGGTAGTACCGCGGCTTCCAAGTCGGTACTACCAATACCTGAAAAATGCTACGTTCTCACAAAGACCTCCGGTAGCACCGCTCTACTTACACCGGTCGTTCCGCAATGCGGTATTACCGCGGTTAACACACCGGTACTACCGATTATCCTAACACTTTGCTGAAACTTACTGAAAAACAGGAATTCCAACAAACCTTCAACCAAATTGCCAATTGTTGCATCACCTAGGATCATGAGCATATCCTCATGGTGTTCACAATCTCCCCCTTGATGAACACATTGGCAATAACCCAAAAATGAATGTTTTGAGGTTTGAAAGTCAAAGAAAACAAGTTTTCGCGTAAAGGCACAATTTGGTCCTTCAGCAAGTAAAAGCAAGGAAAATGACCAAATTGGCTTCAGAATAGTTGCAGCAAGTGAGATAAGGCAGAAGAAGCAAAGAGAGCTTCAAAATCCAGAAAATCTCACTTCAGGTCCATAAGAAAGAACAAGTGTTCTATTTGACCTTCTAGAAAAAGCACAGAGAGCACCCAAAACCACATTTTTGTCCAGTTTTCTCCCCCTGTGACAATGGAATCATCAAGATGCAAGGAAGAGAAAGCTTAAAAAGAATGGCTACATGTTTTGTGTTTAGTTTTTGTTGTTTTGTTTTTTGTTATTTTGAGCAAAAGGAGCCATGAAGATTATCTAAGAAGACTGTACAAGTAATACACCAAGCCATATTATGTGAAGAAGCGATGTTCAATCGTTGCAAAACATGTACAGCAAAGCTAAGGCCAAAATAGCAAAAATCTGAGATCGAGTAAATGTAAAGCATGATAAGGTGCTCAAGATCATAGTTTAGCTATAGGTATCCAAAAATGAGTCAGGCCATGTCTATAAGCAAAATGGAGCCAAAAGCTAGAAAATGAGTCAATTTTGAGCATTTTGAGATCAATTGTGAATCAATTTGTTTAGGCATTTAGAATTTAGCACTTTGAGCACTTTGCTGAAAATGATTGGTTTTATCTTAATAAAGCAAGTCCTGGACTATGAGCTATCCACAACTGCCTTCTAAGCTTGAACCAATTGCCAATTTGTTTTCTTAGCATTGTGCTAGATCTCAAGCCTCAATATGACCATCTCAAGCAACAAAAGCTTAAGAGAGAGATCTAGGTCATCCAAAACTCCCCCTGAGTTCATGCCTAGTGCAATGGCAAGCTGTCTCATAAGAGAGAATTGGTGAGATCAGTTTTTTCGCACAGAAAAGCTCATTTTTCATTTGCTTGACTTAAGAATTATCATAGCTCAACTTAAAACTCAGAATAAGTTCAAGACTCAAATTAGCCTATATGACATGGCAAGAATTATGAGAGGATCACTAAAGTAGAACTAGTCACAAGATCCAACATGTGATGTTTTAATTCAGTTTTCTCACAGATAATAGAGCTAGCATGGCAAAAGCTAAGCTAAATATGAAAAGACATGAAAAAAGTCTAGCATACTAGCACAAGATATGGCAAGGTATAAAGTAGGAAAACAAGTCATACAAGGATAATAATCAAAGCTTCAAGGATTTATATTACAATGCAAGTTGCGGGAATTGAAAATGCATTATGATACAAATGAATGCAAAAAGAGCAAACTCTCCCTCAAAACAGGCCAAGAGGACTAATAACCCCCAACTCTCCCCGTAAAAAGGCAAAACGAGAAGAATCAAGAGCTTTAGTGAAAATGTCAGCAACCTGTTGCTCAGACTCGACAAAATGAACCACAACAGCAAGTCTAAGGACCAACTCTCTAAAGAAGCCAAATGCCTCGTCCTTAGACACTAGAAAGTAAACCCATGAATACCTGGAGTAATCATCCACAATCACAAGCACATACCATTTCCCACCGGTAGACTAAACTCTAGAAGGACCAACAGTGTCTAAGTGCAAGAGCTGACCAGGTCCATCTGTCATTACTAAGGTAAGAGGTGGATGAGAAGCAGAAACCATCTTACCATATCTACAAGGTGAGCAAACAAGGTCTCTAACAGCCTTCAGCCTAGGCAAACCTCTAATAAAATCCTTACTACTGACTCTAGTCAAGTGGTCGAAGCCTATGTGACCAAGCCTACAATGCCACAACACTAGATCATAGGAGTCAGAAGCTACAAGACACCTAGGGCTAGACGCAGAAGAGATACTAAAATCAGCACAAAAGATCCTCACAAACCTAGAGATCTCAAAAACAAGCTCACAAGAGGAATCTAGAACTCTACACTCACCACTCTTAAATCTCACCTCTAGACCCTCATCAAGCAGTTGAGAAACAAATAGCAGATTATACCTCAGCTTACTTACCAAAGCGACGTCCTTGAGCATGAACTTGTTGTTGACGCGCACTGTGCCCTTGGCTGTCACGGTCCCAGTAGAAGCATCCCCAAATGTGATCAATTCATTGCCGGATGCACGTGTGAGGGAGGAGAACCATCTAGAATCTCCAGTCATGTGTCGAGAACACCCGGAGTCAATAAGCCATATGTCCTTCCTCGCACGACGGACCTACAAAGCACGAACAGGAAACATCTGTGCCTCAGTACTGAGGTTAGTGATAAAAGACTTGGGAATCCAGTACTGAGTCACATGATGCTTCGGCGAAGCAGTAGAAGCAGCAGTAAAATAGTTAGGAGCAAAATCATAAGAATGCACACGAGAACCACCTAGACCTCTCCGAATCGACCTACCAAAAGGTCGGTACTCCCCCTGTCTAGATGCTACCCGTGGTCTCTCCTCACGATACCCTAACCCAAAACACTGCCTAGAGCCACCAAAGGAGTCAAAGAAGTCCTCTACGAACCTAGGCCTATGTATAGTAGGAAGGACAGGCTGCCTAGCTCTAGAGACTACAGCAGGTGAAGGAACTCCTCTAATGGTTCTCAAAGCACTCATCCTCTTCTTCCTCTTAATCTTGGCTCTACAGAAGCAGAACTCAACAATGTGGCCATCCTTGTTGCAGAAGGTGCAATGGTACTTGACCTTTTGAGGGGTCTGACCTAATGAAGTAGAAGCACCTATCTTGCTAGAAGGGGTTTGGGCAAAACCAGCAGATTTAAAGACTATCTTGGATGGCTTAGGGGGTTCTACCTCAAACAGACCACTCTCAACAGCTCTAACAAACTTAGGTGGATGGTTCTTGGAATGCTCTAGTGAATTAAATCTTAGGCCACTATTGTTCACACTCACCTTAGATTTGTCTAGAATCATGTTGAGGTTCTTCCTCCCACCAGTAAATCTCTCAAAAGTGCTGTTAAGGTAGTCATTTTGTTTGGCTAGCTCCTTACATGAGGCACACTTACTTGACTTGCTAGCCCTATCAGACTTTTCCTTATAGTGAGCTACCTTGGCTTTCAAAGCCTCACAAGACACACAATAGTCATCTCTAATCCTATCCAACTGCTCTTTGAACTTAACTCTAAAAGTTTCTTGTATCTTATCTACATTATGCCCAATTTCAATGCAAAGATCACAAGAATTAGAATCAACAACTTTCTTGGAAGCAGTCATAGACATGGATTGTTCAATTTTAGCTTTCTCCTCAAGAGCCTTGTTTAAGGCATCATTCTCAATTGTGAGTTTAACACAGTTTTCACATGAAGCAGTTTTAGAGTAAAGAACAATTTCATTCATCTCCTTCATTTTAATCCTACTATCCTCACAATGAGAACACATGAGACTAGCATCAAATTTCTGCAATTCTTCTATAGCACTATTCAATTTTAATTCAAGTAAAGCACAATTTGAACAGAGTAAAGGAATAGCATCTACAGCAGTCGCATCAAGAGCAATGGAATTCATGCAAGCAGGACTAGACTTGAGAGTTTCTAGTTCATCAAAAGCATCTTTCAGTTGATTAGCAATAGAGGAATGAGCAGATTTTAGATTTGCTAGTTCATTAAGCAAGCTAGAGCAAGAATCACAATCATCAGCAGGATTAATGGATTTGAGCCTATCAACTTCTAGGTTCAAGTCATCAATCATGGCATCCTGTTTCCTAATTGTTCTTTCTTGCTTATTCATTCTTTTTTCAGCAAAGGCTAAAGCACGTTTCATATTAGCAAGTGAAGGACGTACCTCATCGGGATCGCTGAAAATATCATCGTCGTTGGAGGAATCGACGTCATGGCTGTCCCTAGCCATGAAGCACATGCCGGTGAAGTCCTGGGCCTTCTTCTTGCCATGAGAGTCATCGCCGTCGTCCTCCATCTCCGAGTCCATATCGCTCATGTCAACACTCTCAAGAGCGGTAAGGACTTGGCTGACGAACTTGTGATAGTTGGGCTTCTTGCCTTTTGCGTCCTTGGCTTGATGACACCTTCGAGAGTCCTTCTCCACCTTGTCCTTCAGCTTGGGGCACTTGGAGCGAATGTGGTTCGGCTCACCACACTCAAAACAAGTGATAGGGCCACCTCTCCTCCTGTTCCTCACTTTGTTGTAAACTCTCGAGAATTTGGTGGATAGGAGGGCTAAATCATCCTCAGGTAGCTTCTCTAGCTGCTCATCACTCAGAGAATGCAAAGCGGACAAGGAAAAACCAGATGAGCCAAAATCCAATGAATCAAAAGAACTACCCTTAGATGGGTCGACCACCAAAGCCATCAACTCTGTCTTGGGGAGACATGAGATAAAGTCAATCTCATGCGTCTTCAACCTCGAGTAGAACTTATCCATGGTAAGCTCACTCATGACAGTGTGGTCATTGATGGATGTGATCTTCATTCCCCAGACCTTTACATCAAGAGCACCCAAAAGCTGGCGTGCATTCTCAGACTTAGTGAAAACAAGATCAACAACGTAAAGATCATGAAGAATCTTGGAGAACCTCCCCCACAGCTCATCTAAAGACTCACCAGGCCTTTGCTCGATCTTTGAGTATTCTTTCTTGAGCTGGCTTTGTCTCACTTCCTTGATCATAGTAGAACCCTCGTGGTAGTCACAAAGGGTCCTCAAGATCTCATGAGCAGACCTCAAATGAGCCACGCGCTCAAACTCAGATTGACTAAGACCTTGGATCAAGAAGTTACGAGCTTTGCTATTAGCCTCAACATCTGGAGTGATCATATCGTCATTGGCCGACACGACATATGGATTTTTGACTTTAAGCCAAAAAGTGTGCCCTTGAGCCTCGATGTAGGCATGCATACGTGCCTTCCAGTAAGCAAAATCAACTCCATCGAAAACAGGTGGTTTGGTTGAATACTTGTCAGTCGCCATGGCTCCAAAGACCGGTTAAGATCTATGAGAAGAGCTAACTGGGGCTCTGATACCAATTGTAGGACCGGAAAGGCAACTAGAGGGGGGGGGTCAATAGGCGCTCAAACAATTTTTACAACCCCTCAAGAAGCAGCAACAAAAATCAGAATCTCTACTGAAATTAAACTGAAATCAGTACTACCGCCATTGTGAATGCGGTACTACCGCTATTCATAGAGCGGTATGACCGATTATCCTGGAGTTCTTGCCGACAGCAGAGTTTCAAACCTAAAATCAACACAACTTTTGATTCAACCAACCAAAACGTACCAAACTTGAAACATAACTCCTAGAGGATATCTCTAACCTATTCCAATCATCTATTCAATAGATCCACGTCAAAGTTTTGATCTTTTTCAGATTTGATGAAGAACGGTTCAAGAACAGGTCAAAAACCCAAATCTGATGCTAGGCTTGCTCGTGGGCTATGGATGATCAAAATGACCTTAGATGGTCTCCCACAAGTCACAGCAAGCAAAATTAGCAGATGGATTCAAGAGAATAAGAGTGGATCATCAAAAGCACCAAAAACATCAAAACAGGATGCAAGACAAAGAACAAGAACGAAAGTAACTCATCTTTGAAACAAGATTGGATTGATCTGAACATATGGTTGATGTTTACAGCCTCTCCATCTTGGAGGACACAACTCAATACATGAGCATCAGATCAAACCATTCCTAAACCCTAGCTCTCCAAAAACCCTAAAACCACACAAGGGCTTGTCACGTCCTCTCTTCTCATTTTCAGCACACAGCACACAAGTGCTTATATATTGGACACTAAGATTCTAGAAATATTCCATTAGGGCACCCATTAAACCCTAACACACAGTGGGTTAACTCACGCACGCATCTCAAAGCGTCGTCTTCGTCTTCGATTGACTTAAACCGTTTTTCCAAGCGCCAATCCGCGCTGTGGTTTAGCCAACAAGTCACAAATGCGGTATTTGGTGAAATGACCAAAATACCCCTTCTCGATTCTTCTCCATGAACCGAGTCCAATCCTGTCGAAGCAATCAACTGCTCCGCCACGTGTAGGTTGATCAACGGCTCTCATCATGTCGGCAAGTCTCTCCCGTCCGAATCCCATCGGAACCTCCAAGGCACTTGCACCGACCCCCGCGCCGCTTGATTCAACCAGCTGCATCGAACTACCTGTTCGATCAACCTTGTCCATTCTACGCCATGCTTGAGTCACTTGACTTCACCCGGCATCCATGATCGTTCTGGACCTCAGCTCTCCAAGCTTAGTCCCGATCCTCCTCGCCGTTGACTGTCGTTGACCTACAAGCCACCTGCACAGCAATAGACCAAAAAATCGTCTCCGGGAATAAGTTCTTCACAACTTGACCCACATTAGCTGAAAGCATGCAATATGCAATACATATACAATGGCAAACAAGGATATGACTTATCCCCAACTCAACCTTACAAGAGAATCAGCTTTTAGTCCACATGCGGTACTACCGCCAAATAAATCGCGGTACTACCGCTTCACGGTAGTACCGCTTTCAGCATTGCGGTCGTACCACTTCCGAAAGATTCCCAAAAACACCTAAAATCAAGCTCTCTGGAATTTCCATACCGCAAAAACCACGGTCATACCGAATTGCGGTATTACCGCCAAGCAAGATGCGGTCATACCGCTCCACAAGAAAATCTAAGACCATTTTACACTCGTTCTGGTTTTTCCATACCGCTTAACAACAAAAGCAGTTATCACATTCTAAAGAGTATCATGCGGCTTCCAAGCCGGTACTACCGATACCAAAAAAATGCTACGTTCTCACAAAGACCTCCGGTAGCACCACTCTACTTACACCGGTCGTTCCACAATGCAGTATTACCGCGGTTAACACACCAGTACTACCGATTATCCTGACACTTTGCTGAAACTTTCTGAAAAATAGGAATTCCAACAAACCTTCAACCAAATTGCCAATTGTTACATCACCTAGGATCATGAGCATATCCTCATGGTGTTCATAGCATTGCGTGGTTGCGATGAGAACTCCTTATTTTCAGTCGGATTCTCTTTGAAAATCAGTTGTTTATGAACGAGTTCTGTTGTGCATTCTCGATTAAAGGAGGTGCTCCTTATGAGATAAAGAGTTAGATTTTTGAGCATGTTGTGTATTTTTGTACCTAAGGGGTAGTTGGCCCAGGTTCATTGATTCGCTTTCGGTAATTGCAGGGATTAGGAGGTTAGCGTATCGTTTTGACCGTCTCGGGCCATGCGCAGGTACGCAACATCTGGTTTGTTCTTTCATTTATTTTCAATGGTTAGAATTCGGGGTTGAATTCTGTTAAGGGGGTTAGAATGTAATACTTTAGATATCAAATAGAGAGTATATATTATTCGGAAGAGGGAAATTAGTGTAATCTCAGAATTTTTTTTAGAAGAATTTTGGAACGTGGGCCTCCGTCCCAAGCTAGAGTCATTTAATGGCCGACCTTGAGTGGGCCATTGGGGGATGCGCCCAAAGGCCCAAGGCCCATACGCTCCTCCTCCTTAAACCCTAGGCCATCTTATTTTCTTGGGGCTGGCTCCATTTTTCTTCCCCCATTCCCTCTTACAGGCGCCGCCACTCCTTAGCTCCCCTACCGACTCGCCCACGCTCTCTGGCGCCGCCCCTCCACTTGCAGGTTGTGGCTCACGTGGCCTTGAGCCCAACCCGCTCACTCCCACAGCATCTCCCCTCTCGGTTGGCTCGGTTCGCAGCTGCCACCGCCTTCAAGGCTCGCCTCTGGTTATGCCACCGATGGTCCCTATCGTCGGCTCACCGCCGTCTCTGGCCACTCCAGCCCGGCGTGGTCTGGGGCTAGCGCCGCCACTCGGCCCACCTCCCCGCCTCTTCTCCCTGCGCTGCCGCTGCGTCTTGGTGGTCTAACCGCTACTCGTCGCCGCCGGCGTCTGCCATGCACTGCCGAGCCGATCCGCCTCGGTTCCCCTTCCTCCCCTAGCTCAAATCGGTTGCTTCTGTTATACAAGTTTTGGCTTGATCCCATTTACTTGTGTTGCTATGATGCCTGGTTGAGGCACAAGGTGATGGCCTTCGTCAGGATCTTCACCGGGTTTGGCTCTGTTGGGCGGCGCCAGCGACGGCGAGCTCGGCCTAGAGACCAAGATCCTAGCCATAAAGGACTTCTTGGAGGACCCCGACCAGTCGGCTCCTGATTCATCTTGAGGTAGATTCGATGCGTCCATTCGGTTCTTGCTTGATTCTTGGGGACTAGGTAAAAATTAAGTTGAGTAACATATCTTCTGATGTGAAGTTTATCATCTAGGCTCTGTGGAGGCACTCTTGCCGATCGAGCTTGAACCTAGGGGAGATGAATTAAATTGCGGTGTTGCCTTGATGGGCTCAGTTTGTTGTGATTGTTAGCAGTAGCTGATTAGTTGTTGTGATTCCTTGCTTTTTAAATCATTGTAGATGAAAGCAATTCATTCAACTAGGTAGTCATGTAATTTGGGCATAAGTAAGGTATAGCCTTGCAGCTGGCTAATTAACTATTCGTTTGCTTTATCGCAAAAATAAAATAAAATCGTTTGCTGATTAAACTCATGCACTCATATTATTAGTGATGCATTCCTGTAATTTGGGTATAAGACTGAGATAGACTGTCGCGGATTAAACTCGTTCATGAGGTGATCATAAACTTTTAATGCAAGGATGCAGAGTGTGCTGGCTAGCTGCTGTAGTATCCTACTTGTACGGAGGTTCTTTTTAGTGTGCAACTGGTTACAATGCATAATAGCTGTAGTGTAACATAGGCAAGGATGAGGATCGATCAAGAATGATGGAACAGAACTATACTGTTTATGGGCCTTACTATTAGAAATTGAAACTACAGAAGTTTTTGGTAATCATGCAGCTTTAGAATTCTCAGTTCTTAGATGCTCAATATCTAGAAGGTGCTGATCCCTATTATGTTGGTATTACAAATTTCATATTGGAGTTGCCAAGATTTATCTGCCCCTAATGTTGATTAAGAAAAACACAGGGCTAGGATAAAGGGAAAGCTTGACAAATTTATGAAGTAGGAGTTGCTATAATACCATTTAACATGTTGTCTAGCTTGAGTAGATCAAGTGCTTAAACTTGGGTTATGGGAAGACGGTGTAGAGTGTTGCGAGTAAGGTCTTATTAAGCACGTTTGATTGAAGCTTAGTATCATTCTTGGTTACCAGGTGGTGGTGAACCTCGGTGCTAGAGCGTCCCGCCTTTTGTCTTCTGTCTCACGGTTGAGGCAAGTACAAGTATTATTAATGAGTTGTTACATTACATACTTGATGAATGCCATAGTTTAATGATGATGCTTACTGCTTGGTAATGTTGATGAGCATGAGTACCATAGTTTAATGATAATGTTTTTGTGACGATGCTTATGTGATGAAGCTTACATGGAAATGTTTACATGACACCACGTTCTAATGTTTATGCGATGACGCTTATGTGGTAGTGTTTACATGAGAATGCTTACATGGCAATGTTTATATGGTGATGCTTACATAATAATAGTTACATGTTGATGGCAAGAATGATGGGCCAAGGTGAGCAATGAGGCTACCTTGTTAATGACGACAATGATGAATCATGATAATGACAATGGACATGTGCATTTGCATCATTACATTCATTTCTGAACCTTGGACTACGTGGTAGCCAAGGGTTGTTTCCTTGAGGTCCCCGTCAGGCATTTGATGGGTGTTAGGTCCCCATCATGCATTGGACGGGCTTTGGTCCCCACACTCTTGGAAAGTCATGTAACTAGTCCAGTGAGGTCGGTGAGAAAGTTACATGACTTGGAGTGTGGGCTTTGGATCCCTGTGCCTAGAGGGCACAGGCTTAGAGTATGTATCGACAGATACACTACTCGGCATTACCGGTAATTGCAAAGAAGTGAAGAATTTTGCATTCATGTCATGTTCATTGCATTTCTGCATAAGAGATGGATTTGTGGTATATAATGCTGTGGTCATGATGGGATTGTTCATTCCCTTTGACTGCTTATGTTGCTACCGTAAGAGATGGGTTTGTGGTATATAATGCTGTTATTCAAGATGAAATTGTTTACTCCCTTTGACTACGTATGATGTCATTGTTTGATTTGCTATTGCACTTTGCTGAGTCGTGGACTCACACTTGCTGTGTTGTGCTTGCTAGGTACCTCTCGAGGCAGCGACATGCATGGGAAGGGGTAGACTTGGTGCACGTCACATAATCACTAACCACAATGAATAACCTAGTCCATTTATTCACAATTCATATTCTTGATAATTGCTCTATATTCAGATTGTGACCATCCTTCGTGGTGGATGTTTTAATTGTGGTTATGGATGATCCATTTATGTTCTTATTTATTCGTTGATTGAGTTCATTTAATTCTCATTGATGGATTAGAATGTTTGGTTGATGGTTTATTGAGATGTTGAAATTAATTGGTTCAGTGGAGTCTCAATAAATTTGTAATAGAGTTGATTAGGAGATTATGGATGCCTTATTTAGCATATCCTGGATGTCATTTGATGATTCGTTAAATTGGATGATTTGATTGTTGAATGATGCTATATTAAACTGTTTGAACCTCTAGTATAGCCATCTATACAAAGGAGGTTCTGCCGGATTTTAGAGAAATGCCTTAGTTTTAAATGGTTATAGTGTTAGTTTAGTAGTATTCTAGGCTCATGCTGGGCTGGGGTCTTAAATTTTACTTTCTTTTCCATTTAACTTTCTAAATAAAATCCATTTCATACATGTCCCACTGTTAGTGTCTTGGCTCACCGACTTGTGCGTGTGGACCGAAGTTCATAGCACAGTCCACGTGGTGGGATCACTGTGCGATTAAAGGTGCTTGGGCCCACGCGGTAGTGACTCGGTGTGGAAATCAGAGCATTAAAGCTCTTGGGTTTTTGTTCGGGACCCCACATGTCAGCGAAATAAGGCTACAATTAAATCAGAATTTACCTAATGATTACTGCTCCAACATTGATTCGGTTAATTAAGTGTGTGCTATAGTAGCTATCGTTTCTCTGACAGTGCAGAGTAGCTCCCGGTCGCTGGTTTCTCCGGCTAATCACCGGTGATAGGGAGCAAGGCGGTGCGGGTGAGTAGTCAAAATGGAACCCGAGCCCCCACGCAGCTAGCGGTGACGGGCGAAGTCGCTGGTAGTAGTGGCACGGTGATGTTGGGCGGCAGTGAGGCTCGGACGAAATGCCAATTCATAACCCAGTGACGCCCTAAGCCAAAATGCGCATGCATGAGTGAGTAAAGGCCCCTAGGAACTCACCTGAAGCATGTGGACAGAATGAGCTAGCCAGAGATGGCTTGGTAGTGAGGACCGGTGGAGGCGAGGACGGCCTTCACGGGACAACTCACTGGAGGGGAAGAAGAGGCTTGGCGACTCTTGGGGATGCTTAGGGATCTCCGTGCGGTGCTCCTGACGCTGGGGATTGGACCAGCTTCATCGGAGCTAGCGCGGTGGAGGAAGGAGCGGTTTTAGTCAGTGATGGAGAAGAAACCCGATTGCGATGGTTCCTGTGGAGGAAGGGCGCAATTAAGTTAGGGGAAAGCTTGCTAGGTCCCTAGAATGCATAGTGACGTAGGTAAGGGGAGGAAGCTCCACTGGATCACCGGTGGCATCACGGCAGTGTCTCGACCGACAAGTAGAGCTCGAGTTTCTTCGGTGGTTTCAATGGACGAGAGTGAGAGGGAGAGAGGGGAATCACTTGGGGTGGTAAAGGGGTGAAGAAGAGAGGCCGAGGAGAGCTCTTGGTAGGATTATAAAGCTGAGTGGCGGAGAGACTACGAGTGAGAGTCGGCATGGGCATTGAAGGTGACGCTCGAGCATGGGCATTGCTAGGACAAGTGAGCGACATGACCGGGCGTTTAATGCCCGGTCGATCTTGGCGGGGCGAATTTGCAAGCTGAGGGCACTGACAAAACCTGAGGTAGGCGGTTAATAATGAATCGACAAGAAAGTGAGCCGGGCGCTAGCACTCGGTGACTCCATGCACGGGCATGAGCTGGCGTAGTGAGCTGTGCCGCATGGGAGAAGGACCCTGCGGCGCACTACAGGTCAGTGGGAGAAGGAGAGGCACTGTGCCAAGAGTGTTTGACTGCATCATGGCTCAGTCAGTGGAAACCTGGCTTGGCGGGTCCACCCGTCAGCGGGATGAGGGGATTAGAATTAGGTTTCCTATTTTCAGAAAAATGGCTGGGAGTTAAGGAATTTATTTGACATAGCTGCAGGGCTCCGAAATTAATGAAATTTTTAGGGGATGCTTCTGACACTATGTATATTTTTGTGTAATTTTTCTGGGGTTTCTTGTATTATATTTTTATTTCTAAAAATATTTTAAGTTTTAGTTTGCTTAAGCTTTAGTATTTGTTTTGAGGAAAAGTTCCAAAACATGCTTTAGTTGTTTTCCTCATTTTTTTATTTAGCATAATTATGCTAAGCTTGTATTTTAATTGTTAAATTTTGTTTTGATTTGTTTTTAGTTAACCAATAGGTTTATGCTTTCCATAAATTGATGTTTAGGTTTTGAAAATCCAATAAAATCTTGGATGTAAATCCAAATAGACTATGTGACATCAAGATGCAACAAAAGTTTTTAAAAGATCACATTTTTTATACATTTGAAACATAAACCCTTATTTTGGGATGTTACAATCTGGAGGAGGTGTGGCCGTGGACCCAAGCAAAGTTCAAGATATCCTAGCTTGGGAACAGCCCCACACCGTTCCGGAAGTCTGAAGTTTCCTCGGTCTGGCCAGATATTATCACCAGTTCATCGAGAACTTCTCCAAAATCGCAAGACCAATGACACAACTTCTAAAGAAGGAGAAGAAGTTTGAATGGTCAGCATCATGTGATGAGAGCTTTCAAGAATTAAAGAGAAGGCTCACAACAGTCCCAATGCTTACTCTGCTCGACATATACAAAAGCTTTGTTGTGTATTGTGATGCATCCAGCCACTGCCTCGGTTGTGTGCTGATGCAAGAGGGCAAGGTGGTGTCCTATGCCTCATGTCAATTTCGGCCACATGAGACTAATTATCTAACTCATGACTTGGAATTAGCTGCCGTGGTTCATGCTCTAAAGATCTGGAGGCATTACCATATCGGCAATCGGTGCGAAATCTACACATGTCGGTGTTTTAGAACCGATCTTACGTAAAGATTGTTTGATTCGGGGGGTCTCCTAGAATGGAATCACGTAGAGAAATTGACATGGGTATTTTTATACAGGTTCAGGCCTTCTCCGGAGAGAATAACAACCCTACTCCTGTGTGTGTATGGTATTGAGTGTGTTTCATACAATCGGGAGAAAAGACTAAAACTATTACAGAAGATAGTATCTGACTGTCTTCCTGATTGCTTGTTGTCTCCTCCGATCCCCTTTTCCCTCTCTGATTGCTGCCTTTATATAGTCGTGAAGGAATAGCCGTTTTCTCATGTGAAGAGGCGCCTCATCGAATCCAGTAACGGGCGCATGTTTGCAGTAATCATCGGAATGGTAACTCCTTCACGCCGCCTGGCAGTTACTTGTCAGAGATAATGGGGTATTACATGCTATTATTTCAGATAATAATAACAGATGTTGATCGCTTGGATTCCTTAATCAATTGGACCCACTCGCCTGTAGGTTTTATTGATCATAAGGTGGTCATAGCTGACCTGGTCACAGAAGAGCTTATGACTATGGGACAGTCGTGAAATAACTTATGACTGGATAGTGATCGTAGAAGAACTTACGACTATAGGGTAGTCGTAGCAAGACTTACGACTATGGAGGTGGTCGTAGAAGAACTTACGACCACCTGGTAGGCTTCTCCCTTGTAAATTTAAGGGGTATACCCAGGGACCACATGACATCATATTTACTCATAATAAGAATTGTAGCTAAAAGATAAAATGAGGATTATTAGATCCTCGTCATCTAGCCCCCCAGCTTCAAGTGAAAGTAACTTACTTGGTGAAGGAGTCGTAGATGGTCTTACGACCACGAGAGGGTCGTAGAAAGATGGTCGAAGGAAAAACTCTTCGACATTTGTGTACTACTTTGACCAGAAATATGCTTGGTCACGAAGGTTGCTTATGACTATCAAATAGCCGTAGAGAACTCCTACGATCACGAAGTGGTCATAGTATGGTGATCAGAAGGAAATCCTTTCCGATTAATATTTCATTTGGTCAAAAAGATCTGACCAAGAAAGTAATTTTGCTTGAGGTGTAAAAACGAACCTGATTTTCTTGAACGGATAAGCTAGAGAATCGTAATCGACTCTCATAGGTCTGTCCGTTGGAGCGGTTCCCGAAGCGGTAGCAACCTTTGGATCGCCACGCCTTCAGCCCAAGCATGCGGTTATAAATACTTACCGGGGGGTGAGACTTGGGTTTCTACTTTTCTCCAAATCGCTCCCGTTGTTCATCGAGTTCTTGCCTTCTCCGCTGTCAACCCAATCGTGCCTTCTCCTAAGATCTTCCTTAATCCAAAACCTCCCCTTTCTGAGAGAGATGGCCGGGACTGTTTCTGAGTGGGCCGAGTCGGAGATGGATGCGGCGAAGATTCAAGCCTTAGTCGACGCCGGGAAGATTCCAGAGAAAGTTCTTGTGAAATGGATTGCGGCGGTTGGACAGCATTGACCGTCGGGGGAGATTGGGCAAATCCCCGTCTTCTAGGCATATTGTGAGTGTGGCCTTCGATTGCCTGCTCACCCCTTTCTCACACTCGTACTCGAGCACTTTGGGGTGGAACTAGTGAACCTCGGTCCTAATTCCATCACTATGCTAAGTGTATTCATGTATCTGTGTGAGGCATACCTGGGAATTCAAGCGGACCTCGAGCTCTTTTAATATTTTTATGGAATGACTCGACAATCTGGGATTGCTGGGAGTTGTGGTCTGAAGCTCCATGACGGGAAGTCGAAGTAGTATATTCAGATGTTTACTAAATCTTCGTGGCTGGGATGGAGGAAGAGGTGGTTTTACTAGAAAATCACCTTAGATGATAGCCTTTCTTTCAAGGGAAGGCCGCTAAAAGAATTGGCCCCGATTCGACTCGGGGATCTCAAACCGGATTGCCCCCTATATTCGAGCCATCAAGGACTTGAGAGAAGAGGGGCTGACCGGATGGCATGTGGTGAAGGATTTCATCACACGTCGAATTAGCCCTTTGAAGAAACGAGTACCTCCTATGTGGAGGTACACGGGGCCAAAAGACCCAACCAGAGACTACGAGGAGGGTAAGTGAACCTTCGACCTAGCTCTCGGTTTGGTCTTTCTCAAAGTTGTTTAATGAATGTCTTTATTTGTTTACACAGATCTTTCACGGGCAGAGATTGATGTTCAAGTCAAACTCGTTTGTGAGAAGTCTCTGCCACTCAGTGTGGCGGTTCCTCAAATCCTTGCGGTTTTATCCGCAGAGGAAAAGATGGAGCGCCTAAAGGTAATCAAGAGTTGATTTTATCTTTAGGACTTCATAGTCGTAGAAAGAACTTACGACTAGGTAGTGATCGTAGAAGATCTTACGATCGAGGAAATGTCATAGAAAAACTTACGACTGGATAGTGATCGTAGAAAATCTTACAATCAAGGAAATGTCGTAGAAAAACTTACGACTGGATACTGGTCGCAGAAAATCTTACGACCGGTCAGTGATTATTCTTTTTCTGTTTTTCTTTACAGAAAGTAGGTATGGAAAACCATCAGGACGACAAAGAAGTTGAACTGATAACCATCGGTATAGGGATGACATCGATCAAAGGCTCAACTCCTCCGACTAAGCGTCGCCGACAAAAAGTCGCCGACAAGGAGGAGCAAGCTCGAAGTTCTTTTATTTCGACCGGATCCTCTGCAAAGTCTCATGCAGATATGGGCTGCAGAGAAGCCGAGGTGAAGCAAATGGCCGAGGAGGCCGAAGCAGTCGAACCTCTTAGGCGCAAAGCCCGCAAGGCCAAGGTACCCTTTTATTATGACAAGAAAACTTTCGCAGTTTCTGCCTCTCCTAGTTTTGTCAAGCAACTAGAAAAGGAGAACTGGAAGGACTTTATGTCTTTTGTGAAGGATAATGCTGATCCAGCAGCGCCTACGGTTGAGGGTAGCACTTCTCTTGGAGTGGTAGAGACTGATCTCGGCCATCCGGAAAGTCAGGAGACCAGGAGAGGGCTCCTGTTCAAAATCCACGACCAGACATGGTCGTGGCTGAGCCCATTCTTCAACTTGAACTCCGACCAGACGTGGTCGTAGAAAAGAAGTCGAAGAAATCTTCTGTTGGGAAGATGACTCCCAAGTTCCTGGTTAAGTCCAGAGTGCAGAGGTATGTGAAACAGATTAAAGTGTAAGAACAACATTTACCTTTTGCTTTTCACAACTTGACTCGCTTTCCTTTGGTTGATTTTAGCTCGACTCCTTCAGCCCCCGAGGATGCTTCTATTAAGAAGCCCATTGCCACCTCTCCAGTGGATGGAGAGATGATAACGGAAGTGGTCGAAGGATCATCCACAGCCTGAGTGGTGGAGGAAGTCGTGGCTCCTGAAGTGGTTACCACAACCACTGACGTAGTAGCTACGACCACTGAGGTGGTCGTGGAGACAACAGAGGCAGCTGTAGAAGCCTCTGGCCAAGGTGGTGACGTACCTGACCACCGTGCCGGAAAGGAAGTCATTGCAGACGTTCCTCCCGGTACCCAAAGAGAAACTGCAGCTACAGAATCAGAAGACGAGGAATATTTCAACTTCTGTGCTGATTTCTTTGGGCCTGCTTCCATCGTAGGGTCTTCTGCTTTTAGATCTCGTGATCGAGTCCCTCATCCCAAAGATATTCCCAACAGAGGGGAAACTTTTGACAACGAGCGTCTTGAGAAGGTTTGGTGGGATCAAGTCGCGAAGATAGACGAGCTGAAGAGTCCAGCGTTGGTTTACTCGATGTTTGCTCTGTCGACCATGAATGTAAGTATTTAAGGATAGTTTTATATGTGGCCTTCCCTTGATTATTACTATTTTTCTTTTTGCAGAAAGCTATGGAACAAATTGCCACTGTTAGTGAATATCATCGACAACTTATAGAGCTACGATAGGAAAAAACGGAACTCTACGAACAGGTAGAGAGGTGGTAAGTCTCTGTTATTCGTAGTCGTTTTAGAGTTTAACTACTTATACAGTGCTTATGAGGTTTGTCGTGGAAAAACTAACGACTAGGTGCTAGTCGTAGAAAGACTTACGACTAGTTAAATAGTGTTCTTATCTACTTCTAACCTTTACAGATTAAATAGCGACGAAAAGACACTGGCCGACTCGCTCGATTTTGAAAAAGAGGAGTCGAGAAAACTAGGGGAAAAGGTAGGAGACCTCTTGAAGAAGCTTCAAAAGGCTAACTCTGCAACTGTAAAAGTGCAGGAAGAGATGAACAGTAAGTGCTGAACTTAAGATTGCTTATGCCGTTGATCTTTACCTAACTCTTGCTTCTTTTCAGAAAAAGAAGATGATATGAGAAAGCTTCAAAATGAAGTCAAAGATAAAACTTTGGTTATTCACGAGATTTCTCGACGCCAAAGATAAAGATCAAGAAATTGAGAGGTCGAGATCTCGACGGCGGTGTAAGCAATTCTTTACCGTAGTCCTTACTGAGTTCTTTTCTTTTCTAACTCCCATTTCTTTTTAGAAATTGAGCTCGAATCGAAGGCTCAAACTAAGGATCGTGAAAAACCATGATCCTTAACGAGACTGTCCGCATTGCCAAGGAAAATGCAAAGGACATCAAATTATGGGAGGAGCGGCATGCTGAGACCATTGCTTCCCATAATGAAGAAATCAAGAAGTTAGATTCTCGACTAGTAGGTAAGGAATTCTTTTACCTGTGATTATTTTTGTTTTTCCTCCTCTAGGAGTTTATTTTTGCTTGACCAGTCTTATTCTTTTCAGAGCAAGTGGTCGAAAATAAACAACTCCGCGAGGCTTCGACTCGTAACCAACAGGAGATGAAGTCGATGAAGATTAATCTTCAAGGCAACATCATACTCCTGAACAATATACTTGGTGAGCTATGTAGAGAGGGAAAAACTCCTCAAGATGATACGATAGCTGCTCACATAAGTACTATTGGGGAACAAGTCGGGACTTTGCAAGAACTGGTGACCACTCTGAAGGCCAACCAAGCTGAGTCAATCAAGGAGGCGGTCGAAGGTGCAGTAAGTTATGCATTGGTAAAACTTAAAGCTCATGACCGCAGCCTTAATGTACAACCAATCGAAGTCAACTTCGACTGCCCTAAGGTAGAAGCAAGTCGTCTGATGGAAGAAATGCAACCAGTTGGCAGGAAGGTCTCGGAGGAGATGCGACTAGGCTCTCCCTCTTCAGAGTAGTTTGTAAAAAACCTGTGAAAAACAACCTTTTGTTGATGTATTATATAATCCATCTTGTTTCCTACAAACCATCTTGTCGAGTAGTTAGTAACTCAAAAGATAATTAAAGAAAGAAGGACTAAGAATTAAAGTCAAATTAATAACTTTATCCTAGCCCTTGACTATTTGCTTAGTTTGTTTAGACAAACTAAGTAAATAGTGTTAAAAAGGGTTTATGAAAACAGAGAGGTTTGGTTAACTTATAGTTTTTCGTCACGATTGTCATGCACTGGTCGAAAAAGTGGGAACGAATCGACACTAGGAAGTTCCTTCTAGTGGGTAGGACCACGTGTAGAGAGGAAAGGCTTCGACTAGGTGATGTTACCATCTCCGACCAGTTTAATCAAATCGAGAACGGCAACTTGAGTTAAGCAAATGTCTAGAGGACTTTAAAAAAATTCGTTCGACCTTCCTTGGTGGATGCGATAAGTCTGTTCTGGTAGCAAAAGTAGGAAACTAAACAATGCTAGGAAGTTCCTTCTAGTGGGCAGGACCATGTGCAGAGAGGAAAGACTTCGACTAGATGTGTTTCTTCGTCCGACCAGTTGAGACGGATCGAGTACACCAAAGGCGGTTGAATAAATCTAAGAAAGTGCACTCTGCTTAGAGTATTTTTCAAAATAACTGAAGAAATAAACTAAGGTGAAAAGAGCTGGCTTTAAAAATATTTTGACCAAATAGAACCCGAGCTCTTTGTATTGACGGCAAAAGTGAGTAACGAGTCGACACTAGGAAGTTCCTTCTAGTGGGCAGGACCACGTGCAGAGAGGAGAGGCTTCGACTAGGTGATGTTACCTGCCTTTCGACCAGTGTAAAGAAAACTAGGTGTTTGGAATGTAGTCGAAAGATTATGAAAGCACTACTCAAAAGTAAGACAATAGAGGTAGAAAGAACCTGAGTCTTTATTGTCTGAATGGTTGGTTACACATAAAACTTATGTAACTGGTCGATGTTCCAAGAATTCGAGAGAACCTGACCGTCTTCCATTGCCAATCATATTGACCCTAGCCAGGTAACTTCGACCACTGTGTAAAGACCTTCCCACTTGGGAGAAAGTTTGTTCCGATTATACTTGGATTGGCAGAGCCTCAATACCAAGTCACCTACAGCAAGGCTGCGAGGTTGGACCTTACAATTGTAGTATCTGCGCAGGGCTTATTGGTAGACTGCTGAATGGATTAAGGCCTGGTTTCTCCTTTCTTCGAGTTGGTTAATGTCATTTGCTCGAAGTTGTTCCTAGTTGGAGTCATTGAAAGTTTCGACTCATGTTGACCGTGTCTTTAGTTCCGGAGGAAGCATGGCTTCATTCAAGACCGAGAAAAAAGGGTGTTTCACCAGAGTCCGACTAGTAGTCGCATTTAACCGCCCATAATACGGAGGGTAATTCTTGTACCCAAGCCCCCGAGCGCTTGACGAGCTGGTCGAAGACTCGGGTTTTAATTCCTCGCATTATTTGGCCGTTCGCATGTTCGACTGCCCCATTGCTTTGGGGATGGGCCACAGAAGCATAACATAACTTGGTACCCAACTCGTTGCAAAATTCTTGAAATTTTGCGCTTGAAAATTGCTTACCATTATCTGTAATTATTCAACTCGGTACTCCAAATCGAGTAATTACGCATCTCATCATGAACCGTTTTGCTGCTTCCGTTGTTATCGATTCTGAGTTTGGCTTCGATCCATTTTGTGAACGTATCAATAGCCACAAAAAGAAACTCGAAACCTCCTGGAGCCTTGGGGAACGGTCCTAGGATATTGAGACCCCAGGTCGCAAAAAGCCAAGACAGAGGTATCGTTTGTAATGCTTGAGCTGGTTGGTGTATTTGCCTGCTATGAAATTGGCATTGGACACACTTTTTAACCAACTCTTTAGCATCGTATAGAGCTGTTGGCCAGTAAAAACCTTGTCAAAAGGCCTTTCCGACCAGCGTTCTGTAGGAAGCATGATTTCCACAGATGCCACCGTGTATGTCGTGAAGGAGTGTTAATCCTTCGCTCTGCGGAATGCATCGCATGAGCACCCCTTGAGTACCTCGTTTATAGAGGACTCCTTCAACCAAAGTATACATTTTGGCTTTTCAGGATAAGCGATCTGCCTTGGGATCGTCTTCGGGTACGGAACCCTTCTGAAGATACTCATAGATGGGAGCCATCCAGGCATCCTCGTATTCTAGAGAGGCCGTCTCAATAGGAAGTGTCTCTGGTTTTTCAACTAGGACGGCTTCGAGTTGTTCCAAGAAGACTCCTTTTGGTACTACAGATCGGAAGAAGCCATTCGAGCAAGTCGGGTCTCTGCGAGGAAATTATCCTTCGAGGATGAATTGTGCCTCGAAACCTAAAAAATGCTTTTCTAGCTTACGCACTTCTAATAAGTACTGAGACATTGTCGGGTTAGAGCACTGGTACTCTTTCCCGACTTGATTCACGACTAGTTGAGAGTCTCCCCTCATGAGTAGTCGGCGAATCGAGAGCGCTTTTGCAGCTCGTATACCAGCTAGCAAACCTTCGTATTCTGCCACGTTGTTGGTGGCCTGAAAGTTTAATTGTATGGCATACTTTAAGGTCTCTCCGGTAGGAGATACCAGACCACCCGAATTTCGAGCCACTTAAAGTAAGCGACCCGTCAAAATACATCGTCCACTGGTCGTGGGAATCATACTGGGGATCCTGAACAGGTTCAGGATTTGTCCATTCGGCGACAAAGTCTGTCAAGATCTGGGATTTAACGGCCGTTCGGGACACGAAATGGAGGTCGAACTCCCCAAGTTTGACTGACCATTTTGCCATGCATCTCGTTGTTTCCCTATTTTGGAGGATCGCTCCCAAGGGAAACTCAGACGGTACAACTATTTTGTGCGCCAGAAAATAATGCCGCAGTTTCCTCGAAGACATGAGGAGGGCATATAGAAGCTTTTGGACCTGAGGGTAACGCTCCTTAGGCCTGTATAAAACTTCACTTACATAGTAAACCGATCGTTGTACGTTTTTACGTTCTACGACCAGTACTGCGCTTGCTGCCTGTGGCGTGGCAGCTAGGTAAATTAAGAGCGTTTCTTCTGGCCTCGGAAAAACCAAAATAGGAGCACTCGTAAGATACCTCTTGACATCCTCAAAGGTAGCGTTTGCCTCGTTCGACCACTCAAAACCTTCGTGTTTTCTTAGAAGTTTAAAGAAAAGTAGTCCCTTTTCTCCTAGTCGTGCGATGAAACGACTTAAAGCCGCCATGCACCCTGTGAGTTTCTGGACTTCTTTCTTTGTGTTTGGAGGGCGCATTTGGAGAATGGCCTTTATCTTTTCGGGATTTGCTTCGATTCCCCGTATAGATACTAGGAATCCAAGCAATTTTCTTGAAGAGATTCCGAACACACACTTCTCAGGATTGAGTTTTAAGCAATGTTTTCTAAGGTTGTCGAATGTTTCTTGTAGGTCAGTGATACGATTAAGTCTCTTCATGCTTTTAACAACTAGATCATCAACATAGGCCTCCAGGTTTCGGCCCAGTTGAGATGAAAAAGTCGATTGCATCAAGCGTTGAAAAGAAGCGCCGGCATTTTTTAGACCAAAAGGCATTTTGACATAGCAAAATATACCAAATGGTGTAATAAACGCGGTCTTTTCTTTATCGTCTAGACACATATTGATCTGGTGGTATCCAGAATATGCATCTAAAAAACTTAACATTTCACAACCTGCAGTAGAATCAACCAACTGATCGATACGAGGTAAAGGAAAATCATCTTTTGGATAAGCTTTATTAAGATCAGTGAAGTCTACGCACATACGCCATTTGCCGTTTGACTTCCTAACCATTACAGGATTAGCCAACCACTCTGAGTGGTTGACTTCTCTTATAAAGCCTGCTTTAAGTAGTTTATCCAATTCTGATTTAATAACATCTCGTCGATCAGGGGCAAATCTCCGTAATTTTTGTTTTATAGGTACTTTGTCAAGCCGTAAAGCTAGCCTGTGCTCGATCACCTCCCTGGGGACTCCGGGCATGTCAGATGCTTGCCACGCGAAGACATCTGCTGTAACACCCTAACTATGCGGAAGCCAAGACGTTACCTAAAAGACTAACGTACAACAGCAATACGCAATAATTTCAACCATTTTTTTTCAAACAATAATGCTTTAACCAAATAGAACTAAGACATTTCAACGACAATCATTCCATTTGAATCAAATTTCCTCCAAGAGGTACAGGTCAACACCAATTCATCTTCTACTACTCCTCCAGTAGCTTGGTAGCACAATCTCACCACTACAATTTCTTAACCACTACCAAATAGTTGCCAATTAATGCTTTGTAAAACTTTGCAACACAAAACTGTTGATCCTTTCTCAAAAGGAAGAGGCGAACAAGAACAAGTTTCGACACACAGGGAAACGTTGCTCCTCACAGCGAGCACGAAACCAAAAGAAATACTCCGATAACGATGAGCTGGGAAAACAAAAGTTGAGACCACAGGTGGAGGCACACACTCCTCAAAAGAGAATAGCAAATATCAACCAATAAGGATAAGACATTGCTATTGAAAATTGACAACTCTTGAGTGGAAAAAGCAGATAGTTTAGGCACATTTCCATTGAACCGCAAGTCACAAAACTTGACTCCAATCCTCAAATACTCCTACTACAATCTTTCCTTTAACACAAAAATAATCCTTTAACCACAACAATACCTTGCCAACTCGGACAAGATAAGATCTTAAGACCAAACCCCAAGAACCACTTAGGAACCAAGTAAAATCTTTCAACACGTCGTTTTCCTCGGAACGAAGGCAACTATCACGTGAAACATGGGATCCAAACGATCTCGACCACGTAACTCAAACATTTTCACTTACGGATTTTACTGAAAAGCAAGCAAATCACTCTCCTTTTAAAGGAATCAACAAATTTTTTGTAACCTCGCGTTAACTCGCATTTAAAGAGGCTTTAAGATTAAATCATACTGAATCTCTTAAGAACCAATAGGACATTTCAATACCTCATTTTAAATCACATCTCGTTATTCAGGAGATCAAATGTTTGCTTTAAGAAAGCCAATAAAGACAGAAGAACTCCTCTCAACTGCAATGAACCACTAAACCAAGAAAACCCCATCCACCGCATCTGAACAAGATTAACCATTCCGAACTCAAAGAAAACAATAACTCTCCTGAAGAAACTGATACCCAACACCTGGAATTAGCTGATTCGAGGTAAACACTCCAATAATCACATACCCCAAGCGGTGGTGCAACCTGGCAGCCCAAGGTTACAACCACGACCTCGCTATCTCGCCATCTACTATTATAACGTATAGTAATCGTATAGGCATATCATAAGTATTCATAACCAATTCATAACAGCAATACTCAAAGCGACATAATGAAAACGTAAATGCAATGCTTGACCCATTCCCATATTACTGTGCACAGTGTGTCAATTTAATGTTTCAACTACCACGGACCTAAAGCCCGCTCTGATACCAACTGTAACACCCTAACCATGCGGAAGCCAAGACGTTACCTAAAAGACTAACGTACAACAGCAATACGCAATAATTTCAACCATTTTTTTTCAAACAATAATGCTTTAACCAAATAGAACTAAGACATTTCTCTAAAATCCGGCAGAACCTCCTTTGTAAAGATGGCTATAGCTGAGGTTCAAACAGTTTAATATAGCATCATTCAACAATCAAATCATCCAATTTAACGAATCATCAAAAGACATCCAGGATAAGCTAAACAACTATAGCATAATCAAAAGGGCATCCATAATCTTCTAATCAACCCTATTACAAATTATTGAGATTCTACTGAACCAATTAATTTCATCAACTCAATAAACCATCAACCAATCGTTCTAACCCATCACGACAATTAAATGAACTCAATCAACAAATGAATAGGAACATAAATAGGTCATCCATGACCACAATTAAAACATCCACCACGAAGGATGGCCACAAAACTGAAACTAAAGCAATTATCAATAGTACGAATTTGTGGATAATTGACTCAGGTTATTCAGTGTGAGTTGTGTTTATGTGGCGTGCACCAAGTCTACCCCTTCCCATGCATGACGCTGCCTCGAGGGGTACCTAGCAAGCACAACACAGCAAGTGTGAGTCCACAACTCAGCAAAGTGCAAGGGTATATCAAACATAGCATCATAAGTAGTCAAAGGGAATAAACAATCACATCATGAATAACATCATTATATACCACCGATCCATCTCTTATAATAGCATCAAAAACATTCAAAGGGAATAAACAATCGCATCCTGTACAACAGCATTATATACCACAAACACATCTCTTATGATAGCATCATAAGTATTCGAAGGGAATAGACAATCACACCAAATCCAAATCTTATGCAGAAATACGATGAACATGTCATGAATGCATCTCTTCACTTCTTAGCATTTACCGGTAATGCGGAGTAGTACATCCGTCGATGTATACTCAAGCCTGTGCCCTCAGGCGCAGGGACCTCAAGCCCACACTCCACAAGTGTGGGGACCCAAACCCGTCCAATGCATGACGGGGATCGAAGCCCGTCCCATGCATGACGGGGACCTCAATGAAAAATGTGAGCACACCGGACTAGTCATGTAACTTTCTCACCGACCTCACCGGATTAGTTACATGACTTTCTCACCGACCTGGCTCATGCATTCTTGCCATGATGCAAATGCACATGTCCATTGTCATTATCACGATTTATCATTGTCATCACTAACAAGGTAGCCTCATTGCTCACCTTATCCCATCATTATTGCCATCAACATGTAACCATTATCATGTAAGCATCACCATATAAACATTATCATGTATCACCATGTAACCATTAGCAGGTACGCATCATGTAAACCTTTCCAAGTAGTAAGCATCATCATTAAACTACGGCAATCATGCTCATCAACATTACCAAGTAGTAAGCGTCATCAATAACTTGTGGCACTTAGGCCCATTAACATTACCAAGCAGTAAGCATTATTAATAATGAAATATAACAACTCGGTAATACTACTTGCACTTGCCTCAACCGTGAGATAGAAGACAATGACAGAAAAGCACTAGCCCCGGGTATTCACCACCACCTGGTAACCAAGAATATACTAGGCTTCAATCAAACCTGCTTAATAAGACTTCACTCACAACACTCTACATCGTCTTCCCATAACCCAAGTTTAAGCACTTACCTACTCAAGCTAGACAACATGCTAAACAGAAATCTACTCGGGACAGCAGCGTTAAAAACAATTTCGCACACTGGTAAAAGTGTTTGAGCACATAAACCTTGTGGCTACTAGGTATTAGGCACTAAAGCATAAAGAAGAAGGTGATAAAGTCTAATTGAACGTACTTACATGAAGGCAAGGTAAAAAAAAGGAATGGATGAACTACTGCAATAGTGAAATAGTCGATTGACTGTGGTACAATCAGCATGTTTTCAACTAAAATCTGATAAGGTAATGTAACCCAATAAAATATTTGAGCTAAAGCGTACGCATCTAGTGATCACCAAATTTCTGAAATAAGATTGTAGAGTTACACTCAAAGGCCTTACTAAATTTAGTTGCCAATTTTCGTTTCAAAGCGGACTCTGTAAACGTATGCAATATTCTTGTATTAACACTATAACTCTGACCGATCATGAGTTGACAGAAAGCCGATATTTGCACTTACATTCCATTGCCCACCACCAAGAGTAATTCGTCCGAACACATCAATACCCATGTACACACCCTACTTCCTGTCACTGACGGAGAACTTCATGTCGAGCACGCGACCGAACATCTCGGCGATGTTGCCCTCCATTCGATAGCAAATAATCTTCAACCTTCTGTATAATGCAGCAGAATTACTCCAGGTTCCATCAAGCAAAACAAAGTTCAAAGGTTCATCTTGCACATCCACATCCTGAAGATCAGAACTCCAGTTCACACCATCAAATCTAAGATCGTTGACAGACTTCGGGGTTGAACTCTTATTCGGACACAGAAACAAGTCATTTACCTTTTCCTCTTGTTGTCGACGCATCATCTCTAGATCAAATGTATGTTTCACTACCCCATCTGTAAAGGCATCACCTGATGCACAATCAACACCAAACACAGCAACAATTTGGCCACCATGTGCTTCTTGAATATCCTCCATCTCATTGGAGTGCATCCATACCAAACGAGGAACTTTGATCTTCTTCCCTATATTCACATTGTACAAGAGGTCACCCCTTTCGTATCACAACATCATAGATTCTTAGATATGTCAACTAACCAAAATGACCTTCCTCAAGCTTAAAGGCTAATGCAACAAGTGGCTCAGTTGGAGTATCAAAGGTATTAACCTGGTATCCATTCCAGGTGCAGTAGGTAGCAGCCGACTGAATGGTCATGCCCTTCTTGCGCTCGGGGTCCATGGAGTCCATCTTTGCACCGACGCCGTCGCGGCCACGCCTATCGGGGGTACTCGTGGATTCGGCCAGTAAGTTCGGGACCCGCTCGGCCATTTTGTCGAACACCTCGCGCGCGAACCTGAGGAGGCCGGGACGGTGCCGATCCACCCGGATGCGGCGTAGAGTGGCGGCAGCAAAGACCGGGCCGAGCCGGTCGCCTGGGGGAGATGAGGGCGCGCGACAGCGCCGCTGGTGGCGTCGGACCACTGGCGGCGGGGTAGGGAAGGCGGCTCCATGGGTAGAAGGAGGAGCCAGCGACGGCAAGCGCGAGCCATGTCCGACGGCGACACCAGGGGCGGCGGCATGAAGCAGCGACGGATGCGTGTCGTGGTGCAGAGGGGAGGCGCCAAGGGGCGGGGTTGGCCGGAGGACCGAGGTCTTGAGGAGCGGCGTCGGCTGGGCCGACCTGACCGACGGTGGCCGGGCCAAGAGAGCCTCAGTGGCGGCGGCGTGTCCAGGGAGAGAGAGAGGAGAGGGGTGACACCACAGGAAGGAGGAGGCGACGCCATTGCTGGAGGGGGCGGCGGCTTGGGTCAAAATTGCTGTGTGAGGACTAGTGGTTGGGGAGGAGATAAGGTTTAGGGTTGGCTACCCTCACCCTTGGCTGCCTCCCCACATGGGCCAAAACCGTGGACCAAAAGCCCAAGATAAATTCTCCTCTGTTTTTCTCCTTTTTAAATTCCTGTTAAATATCATTCTCTTTTCAATTAAATCTCTAATGTTAAACGGGATATTACATTCTACCCCCCTTAAAAGAATTCGTCCCCGAATTCTACTCGAAATAACAACAAAACTGAAATCAGCACTAATCAACTCATACCCGTCGTGAACCACTCTGGGTACATCTCGCTCATGCGAGACTCCAACTCCCACATCGCCTCTCTCGGACTAACGCGACCACAACACCTTAACGTACGAGACATACTTCGCCTCAACACTCATTTCGACCTTTGCCCGAGCCACTCAACAGTAGGTCTTGAAGGCACGGTCTTACTCGTGGGTCAATGGTTCTAATGAAAACCTCAACCCCGATTTCTCCAGGTATTCACTCAGCACCAAAATATACCAGACATTGCGTTCCTCACGTATGGACCCGAGACGGTCATAGCGATACGCCCACTTACTAATCCTCGCAACTATTGAAAACGACCCAATATACCTGGGCCAACTTCCCCTTTGGTACAAAACACACAACACGCTCAAAAATTGAACTCTTCAACTCACAAGGAGCACCTCCTTTAATCAAGAATGCACCACAGAACATGCTCTTAAACAACTGTTTTACAAAGAGAATCCAACCTAAAATAAGGAGTTCTCATCGCAACCACGCAATGCCAACTCCCCACTAAAAGGGTCAAATCCAAAAATTGATAATTCAACACGAAAACAATCCCACTTTCTAATTAGAAAATTTGCGAATGAACACCACGAAAGCCAAAGGGGAAATCACTCGAATGGCCAAATCAAATACTTCTTTTATTTTGTCTGAATTGGAAGGAATCATACATGCCAACACAGCTCCAACATAAATTGCGGAAAACCCCTGTTGACAACACAAAGCTCAAACGAGAATCAAGAAAACCCTTCACTGCCCATGGAAACACTCTTTTTTTCTCAGTTTCTCTATTAGGAATAAAATTCCTCTCAAACCTTGGAATGCGAATTCATCACATACTACACGAGTTCAACTCTCTTAAGCTAGCATCCTCAAAGATATGTTCAATCCAAAATACATCCTTCATGGCTTTGTGGAAAGGTTCTATTGATCCAACCCAACACTCTAGACAACCTCTTCCACTAACGAACTTAATCTGATAGATGGCACCCAAAGCACCTTGAAAAAGATTCACCCAATCGCATCACCTCAAACTTTTAAGAATAATCAATTTAGAACCCTCAATACACACTCTCATGTACTACATCAGAAGGGTTCTATCAATGATCGTTCCGCTACCCAGAATACGCCACAATTCTACTTTCTCTACATACAATCATCGGACGACCAAAAGTCTGACATAAAAATGCAAAGCCCAGAGTTAACCTCCAAGACCCCTACAACGAACTTCACTTATGACAGATAGAGAAATCATCAAATTAACTCTCTAACATTTCCACAATTCCAACATATTCACTCATTGACATCATCAGGAGTCACCCACAAAATCTCGCAATACAATCCAATCGCGTTGCTCTATAAAAATTGATCAAGGTTTCCAAACATTCGGTAATTTCCCAACGTTTCAACATGAACTAAGGTTCTAGGGTTATACTTCACCATAGGTTCTACTTAGTTGTAACACTAATCAGTTTTACTTCAACGACAATCATTCCATTTGAATCAAATTTCCTCCAAGAGGTACAGGTCAACACCAATTCATCTTCTACTACTCCTCCAGTAGCTTGGTAGCACAATCTCACCACTACAATTTCTTAACCACTACCAAATAGTTGCCAATTAATGCTTTGTAAAACTTTGCAACACAAAACTGTTGATCCTTTCTCAAAAGGAAGAGGCGAACAAGAACAAGTTTCGACACACAGGGAAACGTTGCTCCTCACAGCGAGCACGAAACCAAAAGAAATACTCCGATAACGATGAGCTGGGAAAACAAAAGTTGAGACCACAGGTGGAGGCACACACTCCTCAAAAGAGAATAGCAAATATCAACCAATAAGGATAAGACATTGCTATTGAAAATTGACAACTCTTGAGTGGAAAAACAGATAGTTTAGGCACATTTCCATTGAACCGCAAGTCACAAAACTTGACTCCAATCCTCAAATACTCCTACTACAATCTTTCCTTTAACACAAAAAATAATCCTTTAACCACAACAATACCTTGCCAACTCGGACAAGATAAGATCTTAAGACCAAACCCCAAGAACCACTTAGGAACCAGTAAAATCTTTCAACACGTCGTTTTCCTCGGAACAGTGCAACTATCACGTGAAACATGGGATCCAAACGATCTCAGCCACAGAACTCGAAACATTTTCACTTACGGGATTTTACGAAAAGCAAGCAAATCACTCTCCTTTTAAAGGAATCAACAAATTTTTTTTGTAACCTCGCGTTGCCAACTCAGACGAAAGAGGCTTTAAGATTAAATCATACGAATCTCTTAAGAACCAATAGGACATTTCAATACCTCATTTTAAATCACATCTCGTTATTCAGGAGATCAAATGTTTGCTTTAAGAAAGCCAATAAAGACAGAAGAACTCCTCTCAACTGCAATGAACCACTAAACCAAGAAAACCCCATCCACCGCATCTGAACAAGATTAACCATTCCGAACTCAAAGAAAACAATAACTCTCCAAGAAAGCGATACCCAACACGGAATTAGGCGATTCGAGGTAAACACTCAATAATCACATACCCCAGCGGTGGTGCAACTGGCAGCCCAAGGTTACAACCACGACCTCGCTATCTCGCCATCTACTATTATAACGTATAGTAATCGTATAGGCATATCATAAGTATTCATAACCAATTCATAACAGCAATACTCAAAGCGACATAATGAAAACGTAAATGCAATGCTTGACCCATTCCCATTTTACTGTGCACAGTGTGTCAATTTAATGTTTCAACTACCACGGACCCAAAGCCCGCTCTGATACCAACTGTAACACCCTAACCATGCGGAAGCCAAGACGTTACCTAAAAGACTAACGTACAACAGCAATACGCAATAATTTCAACCATTTTTTTTCAAACAATAATGCTTTAACCAAATAGAACTAAGACATTTCTCTAAAATCCGGCAGAACCTCCTTTGTAAAGATGGCTATAGCTGAGGTTCAAACAGTTTAATATAGCATCATTCAACAATCAAATCATCCAATTTAACGAATCATCAAAAGACATCCAAGATAAGCTAAACAACTATAGTATAATCAAAACGGCATCCATAATCTTCTAATCAACCCTATTACAAATTATTGAGATTCTACTGAACCAATTAATTTCATCAACTCAATAAACCATCAACCAATCGTTCCAACCCATCACGACAATTAAATGAACTCAATCAACAAATGAATAGGAACATAAATAGGTCATCCATGACCACAATTAAAACATCCACCACGAAGGATGGCCACAAAACTGAAACTAAAGCAATTATCAATAGTACGAATTTGTGGATAATTGACTCAGGTTATTCAGTGTGAGTTGTGTTTATGTGGCGTGCACCAAGTCTACCCCTTCCCATGCATGACGCCTCGAGGGGTACCTAGCAAGCACAACCACGACAAGTGTGAGTCCACGACTTCGACAAAGTGCAAGGGTATATCAAACATAGCATCATAAGTAGTCAAAGGAATAAACAATCACATCATGAATAACATCATTATATACCACCGATCCATCTCTTATAATAGCATCAAAAACATTCAAAGGAATAAACAATCGCATCTCGCATAACAAACATTATATACCACAAACACATCTCTTATGATAGCATCATAAGTATTCAAGGAATAGACAATCACACCAAATCCAAATCTTATGCGTAAATCGATGAACATGTCATGAATGCATCTCTTCACTTCTTAGCATTTACGGTAATGCGGAGTAGTACATCCGTCGATGTATACTCAAGCTCGTGCCCTCGGTAGCAGGGACCTCAAGCCCACACTCCACAAGTGTGGGACCCAAACCCGTCCAATGCATGGCGGGGATCAAGCCCGCCCCATGCATGGCGGGGACCTCAATGAAAAATGTGAGCACACGGACTAGTCATGTAACTTTCTCACCGACCTCACCGGATTAGTTACATGACTTTCTCACCGACCTGGCTCATGCATTCTTGCCATGATGCAAATGCACATGTCCATTGTCATTATCACGATTTATCATTGTCATCACTAACAAGGTAGCCTCATTGCTCACCTTATCCCATCATTATTGCCATCAACATGTAACCATTATCATGTAAGCATCACCATATAAACATTATCATGTAAGTATCACCATGTAACCATTAGCAGGTACGCATCATGTAAACCTTTCCAAGTAGTAAGCATCATCATTAAACTACGGCAATCATGCTCATCAACATTACCAAGTAGTAAGCGTCATCAATAACTTGTGGCACTTAGGCCCATTAACATTACCAAGCAGTAAGCATTATTAATAATGAAATATAACAACTCGGTAATACTACTTGCACTTGCCTCAACCGTGAGATAGAAGACAATGACAGAAAAGCACTAGCCCCGGGTATTCACCACCACCTGGTAACCAAGAATATACTAGGCTTCAATCAAACCTGCTTAATAAGACTTCACTCACAACACTCTACATCGTCTTCCCATAACCCAAGTTTAAGCACTTACCTACTCAAGCTAGACAACATGCTAAACAGAAATCTACTCGGGACAGTAACGTTAAAAACAATTTCGCACACTGGTAAAAGTGTTTGAGCACATAAACCTTGTGGCTACTAGGTATTAGGCACTAAAGCATAAAGAAGAAGGTGATAAAGTCTAATTGAACGTACTTACATGAAGGCAAGGTAAAAAAAAGGAATGGATGAACTACTGCAATAGTGAAATAGTCGATTGACTGTGGTACAATCAGCATGTTTTCAACTAAAATCTGATAAGGTAATGTAACCCAATAAAATATTTGAGCTAAAGCGTACGCATCTAGTGATCACCAAATTTCTGAAATAAGATTGTAGAGTTACACTCAAAGGCCTTACTAAATTTAGTTGCCAATTTTCAGTTTCAAAGCGGACTACAGAAACGTATGCAATATTCTTGTATTAACACTATAACTCTGACCGATCATGAGTTGACAGAAAGCCGATATTTGCACTTACATTCCATTGCCCACCACCAAGAGTAATTCGTCCGAACACATCAATACCCATGTACACACCCTACTTCACATCATCGACGGAGAACTTCATGTCGAGCACGCGATCGAACATCTCGGCGATGTTGCCCTCCATTCGATAGCAAATAATCTTCAACCTTCAGTATAATGCGCGAGAATTACTCGAGTTCCATCAAGCAAAACAAAGTTCAAAGGTTCATCTTGCACATCCACATCACGAAGATCGAACTCCAGTTCACACCATCAAATCTAAGATCGTTGGCTGATGACTTGAGGTTGAACTCTTATTAGGACACGAAACAAGTCATTTACCTTTTCCTCTTGTTGTCGACGCATCATCTCTAGATCAAATGTATGTTTCACTACCCCATCTCAAAAGGCATCACGATGCACAATCAACACCAAACACAAAGAACAATTTGGCCACCATGTGCTTCTTGAATATCCTCCATCTCATTGGAGTGCATCCATACCAAGCGAGGAACTTTGATCTTCTTCCCTATATTCACATTGTACAAGAGGTCACCCCTTTCGTATCACAACATCATAGATTCTTAGATATGTCAACTAACCAAAATGACCTTCCTCAAGCTTAAAGGCTAATGCAACAAGTGGCTCAGTTGGAGTATCAAAGGTATTAACCTGGTATCCATTCCAGGTGCAGTAGGTAGCAGCCGACTGAATGGTCATGCCCTTCTTGCGCTCGGGGTCCATGGAGTCCATCTTTGCACCGACGCCGTCGCGGCCACGCCTATCGGGGGTACTCGTGGATTCGGCCAGTAAGTTCGGGACCCGCTCGGCCATTTTGTCGAACACCTCGCGCGAACCTGAGGAGGCCGGGACGGTGCCGATCCACCCGGATGCGGCGTAGAGTGGCGGGCAAAAAGACCGGGCGAGCCGTCGCTGGGGAGATGAGGGCGCGGCATGGCTATTTGGTGGCGTCGGACCACGGCGGCGAAGGCGGCGCGGCTCCATGGGTAGAAGGAGGAGCGGCGACGGCCGGGCGCGAGCCATGTCCGACGGCGACATCAGACGAGGCGGCGGCATGAAGCAGCGACAGGATGCGTGTCATTGTGGTGCGAGGGGAGGCGCCAAGGGCCGGGTTGGCCGGAGGACCGGAGGTCTTGAGCGGCGGCGTCGGTGGGCCGACTGGCCGACGGTGGCGGGCCAAGAGAGCCTCGAGGGCGGTGGCGTGTCAGGAGAGAGAGAGGAGAGGGGTGACACCACAGGAAGGAGGAGGCGACGCCATTGCTGGAGGGGGCGGCGGCTTGGGTCAAAATTGCTGTGTGAGGACTAGTGGTTGGGTAGGAGATAAGGTTTAGGGTTGGCTACCCTCACCCTTGGCTGCCTCCCCACATGGGCCAAAACCGTGGACCAAAAGCCCAAGATAAATTCTCCTCTGTTTTTCTCCTTTTTAAATTCCTGTTAAATATCTTTCTCTTTTCAATTAAATCTCTAATGTTAAACGGGATATTACATCTGCGTTAGCTCGGAGGAAGGTGATGAGGGCATCTTCCTACTTAGGGTCGGAAGTATCCCTGATGCGAACAGTCTTTGAGGGTTCCCCTGCATCCCGAGGAACCTCTTTGACCTTGTCGTTCGGCTTTGGTGCAGCTTTAGGCTTCGACTTGCTAGTCGAAGGCTGACTTTCTTCTCGAGTTGGTATTTGTCCAACCATCTCGAGGGATCGACAGTCGCAGGTATGTGCCATCTTCTTGTAACAATGAATTGTGATTACTCCTTTGGGACCTGGCATTTTAATACATTGATACCCGTAATGAGTAGCCATTAAGAATTTTGCCAAAGTTGGTCGTCCGAGTATGGCGTTATATGCTGTATCGAAATCGAGCACATCAAAGGAGATTTTCTCTGTCCTGAAATTACTTGGTGAACCAAATGTTACTTGGCCAATAGGTTTGGCTGAAGACCCCGATACGATCCCATGAAAAGAGTATCGTACTGGTCTTACCTTAGTCCTGGGTACTTGCATCTCGTCCAGGGCACTCGTAAATAAGATGTTTAACGAGCTGCCACCATCAACCAAAACTCGATTGACCCGACAATTGTTGATGGTGGGTTCAACCACGATCGGATATCGACCTGGTCGAGTCGAAGGAATCGGGCAGTCACCCTTGTCGAAGTAGATGGTGACTTCCGACCACTTCAGTAATTTATTGACGAGAGGAGGATCTATGGAGTTTACCTCACGTTTGGCAGCTTTAAGCTGTCGCTTTGATTCGTATGCCGATGATCCCCATAGATGTGTTCGACGGTATGTTGCGGATCCTGGAACGGCATCTCCTCATCGTCGTCTGACGACTTATGTCCATTCGTTTGTCCTACCTGCTCGAGAGTGGGAAGTGGTCCGTTGCCGTTGTAGTAGTCCTCCAGCTTTCGTTGGAAGACCTGTCAGTTGCAAAGGTCATGTCCTTCCTTTTTATGGAAAGGACACCACCTAGGCTTATCATTCTTCCGATCGGGGCGCTTACCTTTGCCTCGGTCGGAGTGCGGCTTGGAAGTGCGTGGTTCTTTATCATTTCTGACCAAGACCTCCTTGGGCTGGCTTGGAGTTTTGACCCTTCGCCTTGTTCTTGGACTTTTTGCTTTCTTATCCTTCTTCTTACCAACTTCGCCTGGCTCTCGAGAGGTATTGTCTTCTCGATCGATTGTGTTGTTCCACTCGACCGCCTCAGAAGCAGTTGCATATCGATCGGCCATCTGAAAGAGTTCGGCGACAGTAGTGGGAGGATTCAAAGCGATATCTTCTGTTATCCTTCTACTACGGACTCCTTGCTTGAAACCCCTGATGACAGATGAGTCAGAAATTTCCAGAATTGAATTACGAACCTGACTAAAGCGCTTGATAAATTGGCGCAAGGTTTCATGGTCGTTCTGTCTCATCCGGTGCAAGTCGTCCTCCTTCCCAAGGCGATTGTAGGTGCCTTGGAAGTTCGCCAGTAGAAGGTCGCAGAAGTGTTACCAAGAATAGATCGACTCGAGTGGTTGATTCAGTAACCACGATCGAGCAGACCCTTCGAGCACAGTTGGAAGGTAATTCGCCATTACGTGCTCTCCTCCTCCTGCTGCTCGAACAGCTGTTGTATAAATTTGAAGGAACTCGATGGGATTTTGGGATCCATCGAACTTCTCCATGTTCACTGGTCGAAAATGAGGTGGCCAGTGAACAGCTCGGAGGTTAGGCGAAAATGCCCGACATCCGGTAATAACCTCCTGACGTCTCCTTTGTAGGAAAGAAGGGTTGATATCACCAGGTGATCGTATTCGACGATACCCAGTAACAGGTTGACCGGACTTGTAGTAGGTCTCGGTCCTACAAGGGAAATACTCCTCGTATTCCATCTGCTGCTGCAGATTTCCACGTCGGAGTGGTGAGCGATCACCTCTCCGAAGAGCTTGTTGATCATCAGTTGTTCGAAAGACATTTCTCCAAGTAGGAGATCGATGCGACTCACTGTTGCACAGATTTCTCCGCGGTGATATGTTTGATCGACTGGTAGCTAAAGAAGTCGTATTGCTACGACTTCCTGAATGATGTCGGCAAGGTGCTTCCAGTCTTGCCATCGTGGTCCGAAGCCTTTGTGCGATCTCTTCGACGAAGAGATCGTAGCTTGGCGCTCGGGCAAGCTCTCGAGTAGGGTTCTCGAGCAAGTAGTTGATGTGCTAGAGTTCTTGAGCTTCCTCTGATTGATATTGGATACGCCCAGGCAGATTTTTCTGGGCTGCAATCTTCTTTCGCCGAATAGCCTCAAGATCTTCCATGTTAGATTCTTGAGATTGTCTCAATGGAGTGCGAGTATGTCGAGGATTTCCCTCGTGCTCATCAAGGTGTTGGTCCTATCTGTCATCGGTGGTGCCCTTGCCATTGCCACGAGGGGGCGCAGTGCGTGATCTTCGGGGAGTGTCCCTAGCTCGGTCTCTAGAAGAGTGACCTTGATCTGAGGGAAGGACGAAGACCTCCCGTTGATGATTCTCACTTGTGCTCGAGGCCTCCCCGCTCGAGGAGTAGTCGAGAGACACCATCTGGCGACTTGGAATAATCCCCTCCAGGAAGGGGAACTCTGGTTATAACCGTCTCCATCCGCAGGTGTGATTTGCGGAGAGATGATCGAATATGCAGGAAAAGCATGCTTGATCCCGCTCTCTCTGGGGTCATCCAGAGAGAGAGGATCACTAGATGCTGGTGAAGTCCTGGAATTGTGGCTTCCAGAACTTGTCTCACCAAGTCGGACCACCTTAGGGGGACTCGGACACTTGGAGGAAAAACTCTCGTCGTGTTGTGAGTCCGCCTGGGTGTAGACCTGATTGTGGTCGGATTGACCCTTGTCCTTTGAAAGAATTGATTCCTCCGTTGGACGTACTGTTGTGGGGGATAAGGATCCCTCCTCTATCAGTGGCATGGTCTCCTGGATCTACGGAAAGATCCCTGGAGGCAGCAACACCATCGGATGAGTCGATACTCGGTTCGTAATCGAAACCGGCATCGATGTCGATGTCTGCGTAATATGCCAAGTCAAACCAGTTCTCCTCACTCCATTCTCCTGCCATGAGTGCATGAGATTTGGGAAAAAGATAGTATGTTGACAAGAGATTACCGGAAGCTCCCCACGGTCGGCGCCAACTGTCGGTGTTTTAGAACTGATCTTACATAAAGATTGTTTGATTCGGGGGGTCTCCTAGAATGGAATCACGCAGAGAAATTGACACGGGTATTTTTATACAGGTTCAGGCCTTCTCCGGAGAGAATAAAAACCCTACTCCTATGTGTGTATGGTATTGAGTGTGTTTCGCACAATCGGGAGAAAAGACTAAGACTATTACAAAAGATAGTATCTGATTGTCTTCCTGATTGCTTGTTGTCTCCTCCGATCCCCTTTTCCCTCTCTGATTGCTGCCTTTATATAGTCGTGAAGGAATAGCCGTTTTCTCCTGTGAAGAGGCGCCTCATTGAATCCAGTAACGGGCGCATGTTTGCAGTAATCATCGGAATGGTAACTCCTTCACGCCGCCTGGCAGTTACTTGTCAGAGATAATGGGGTATTACATGCTATTATTTCGTATAATAACAGCGTATATTGACTGCTTGGATTCCTTAATCAATTGGACCCACTCGCCTGTAGGTTTTATTGATCATAAGGTGGTCGTAGCTAACCTGGTCGCAGAAGAGCTTAGGACTATGGGACAGTCGTGAAATAACTTACGACTGGATAGTGATCGTAGAAGAACTTACGACCATAGGGTAGTCGTAGCAAGACTTACGACTATGGGGGTGGTCGTAGAAGAACTTACGACCACCTAGTAGGCTTCTCCCTTGTAAATTTAAGGGGTATACCCAGGGACCACATGACATCATATTTACTCATAATAAGAATTATATCTAAAAGATAAAATGAGGATTATTAGATCCTCATCAACACCGATCACAAAAGTCTGAAGTATTTCTTCACGCAACCGGATATGAACCTAAGGCAACGAAGATGGCTCGAGTTGATCAAGGATTATGACCTTGGCATTCATTACCACCCTGGTAAAGCCAACGTTGTAGCCGATGCTCTTAGCCGGAAGCTTCATTACATACACGTGTCAATTGAAGCGAATCAATCGGCGTTGCATGAAGAGTTTCAGAAGCTAAATTTAAGAGTGGTTGTGGAGGGGTATGTTGCTTCCTTGGTATTGCAACCTACCCTCGAATCTCAGATCCAAGCCGCTCAGCTCAAGGATCCGGCAGTCGCCGAGATCAAGCGCAAATTACAAGACGACGAAAAATCATAATTCTCAGAGAATGTGAGTGCATTGGTTATGTGTGGAAAGCAATTGTGTGTTCAAAATAATTGTGATATCAAGGAGATAATCCTCAGGGAAGCTCATGATTCTCCATTCTCCATTCATCCCGAAAGCACCAAGATGTATCGAGACCTTTAGAAGCAGTTCTGGTAGCCCAGTATGAAGCGAGACGTTGCTGCACTTGTTGTCATGTGTGACGTGTGTCGATGGGTAAAAGTGGAGCACCAACGGCCAGCAGGGTTACTTCAGCCCCTAAAGGTTCCTGAGTGGAAATGGGATGATGTTGGTATGGATTTCATTATCGGACTACCGAGAACCCGAAACGGGCTTGAATCAACATGGGTTATCGTCGTCCGCTTGACCAAAGTGGCTCACCTCATTCTGGTTAATACCGCCTATAAAGGGACTAAACTCATGAAACTCTACCTGAACAACATTGTCCTCCTGCATGGTGTCCCAAAGACAATAACTTCTGTTCGAGGTCCTCAGTTCACCTCACAATTTTGGGATAGCTCACACGAGCTATTGGGAACCAAGCTATTCTTTAGCATGGCATTCCACCCACAAACAGGAGGCAAGACAGAAAGGATGAATCAAATTCTGGAAGATATGTTGCGAGCCTGCGTACTATCCTATATCACGAATTTGGAAAGGTGCTTGGCATTCACTGAATTCTCTTACAACAACAGCTTCCAATCAAGCCTCCAAATGTCCCCATTTGTGGCACTATATGGGAGGAACTGTAGAACCCCTCTATTCTAGTCTAAGGTTGGCGAGAGATAATTCTTTGGACCGACCATCATCCAAGAAGCATAAGAGCACATTGATGTGATAAAAAGGCACTTGAGGGAATCACAGTTGTGACAAAAGAGTTATGCCGACCGTCACCGCCGTAAGCTAAGCTTCGAAGTAAATGATCATGTTTATCTCAAGGTCTCACCGTTGTGAGGTATCCAACGTTTCCAGGTTCACCAGAAGCTGGCACCTCGATACATCGGACCGTATCGAATCATCGAGAGGAAAGGCGAAGTAGCATACCAACTGGTGTTTCCACCACAACTCTCAGATGTGCATGATGTCTTTCACATATCCCAACTCAAGAAATGTCTCCGGACTTCGACCGAACTCGCTCAGTTGGAGAATATCAATCTCCAACGGAATCTTTCTTTTTGGGAGCACCCGATCCGAATCTTAGACGAAGCCATGCGACATACTCGTAGTGCACTATAAAGATTCTAAGGGTCCAATGGAGCAACCACACCAAAGATGAAGCTATATGGGAACAAGAACACTGTCTTTGAACCGAATTCCCCTTTATCTTTACTAAGCCCACCGAATCTAGAGGACGAGATTCTCTGTAAGGGAGGGTAGGTTTGTAACACCCCAAATTCTCATTTTTGGTAAGACTTAGTAAAAATAAATTGGAAAGTAAATTTTGGGAATATTCTATATGGAAAATTTCTTATGCATGATTTTTGAAATATTTGTATAAAGCAAATAATGAAATTGCCTACAAACAGCAACTTGTAAGAATTTTTGGGAAAATCACAGAGCATATAAAATCCTAGAAAATTTACATGTGAAACTAGACATTGTCAGGAACCCTCCCAATAATTTTTGTAAATTTTTGACTCCGCTTGCTCAGTACAAAAATTTGGTAAACACTTAGCCAGATTTTGGAAATTTAGAAATCTGTTTTGAATTCCCACAGGACTTTTGGGACGCATCTAAGCCAACCCATTTCTGCATGCTACCCCAGCCCGCGCTAAACCCCACTCACTCCCACGCTCGTTGATGGGTGGCCCCCGCTTGCCAGCACCCTTCTTCCACCTCGGCTTTGCCCTCACTCGCCAACACGCCAGCGCGCTCCCTCGACCACATCACCCGCTCACCCATGGATTCATTCACCACCCATAGTTTCACGCTTCACCTACTACCATCACCTCCACCTGGCTCCACCCATGCTAACTGTCCCATTAATGATGCCTAATGCCCATTTTGGCAAACACAGAAGGCATGAACACGAGGTACTCGCCATGGTCGTGTGTCTTCTTAACGATTTTTTCATGCTCTACTCACCCGTATATAAACCTTCGACCACGTCACGGTGATCCAAGGTCGCCAATCTTGCTCTCCACCAAGAATCACAGTTTCTCGATCCTTGGTTCACCGAGAACAAGAGCGTCGTTCTCGGCGCCGGTGAGCGATCCTCACAAGGCTTCTAGCTCAAGTGAGCTTCCTTACCCATGCCACTTTTGTCACCATGCGCCTCTTTCCTCATTGATTCTTCTTCTGTGCTTGATGTAGCTTCGGGAACCCCGTAGCTCGGACAAGCAGTCGTCTTCTTCACCTCTAGTGCAAACCCCTCCCTGGACCTCTTCGTTCCCATTGTTTTGGTGAGCTTGAACATCCCTAGTCACATCATTTCGTGTCCTATACATCATTGACACTTTCCCCTCAGTTGATGAGGATTTAAATGTAGGGAAAACCCCAAACCGATCTTCTTCATCATTTCTGGCCACTGCAACCATTTTTCTAGTTAGCCGCCACCTCGGTGAGTCTATGGTCAACTCCTTCTACCCTCACCATCCTCAGTGTGCATGCAAGTTAACACGCACCTCTTTGTAGCATCTCCATCCCTACAATGAGCTGTTACCGCAAGCTTCCTTCACGCCGTTGCTGCTCAACATTGCTAAGCCACTCCGATCATCCCCTGTGCCGTTGAGGACCTTGGTGAGCTTCTAGTAGTCCCCTAGAGCTTTTGTGTGCGTTAGATCTAAGGAATAACTAGCGTAGCATAGAGTTCGTCATGGCCGATCATGGCACCACTGCGAGAAGTGTTGTCACCGCTGCTCTGGTGACCATTGGTCCCCGAGCCGCTACGGGTAGCATCGTTGTAGCTTCCCAAAGCCAATGCGTACCCTCTCTTGCCACCGATTTGCCCTAGTCACAAAACCCACCTCGATCCTGAGAAGCTCCGCCGCTCTTCTCCAGTGTAATAGTACCTCGGGCCATCTCTCCGGCCTCCACCACCACCTGGTGGCATCATCGTCAAGAGAGGAATCCATTTTGTCCATCCCCGACCCTTGCCGTCGCACCATTTGCCACCGGTGAACTCGCCGTGGCACTTAGCCATGTGTGCCCAGCTCCACCCTTTATCTCTCTTTGCTAGTGGGCTCGTGTGATTAAAAGGGTGATTAACGCTAAGTAACAGAGGTTAAGGGTAACAAGAGTTTGACACGTGGGACCAGGCGAAAAGATTAAAGAAAATCTAATTTCAAACGTTCTTAGTAAATGAGTCTATGACATGTGGGACCGCCCCCGTTTTATAAATAAAAATTAGTAAAACAAAGGAATGAGTCACTAACAAGTAGGCCCCACATGTAAGTTAATAAAAATCCGAAAAAATGAGAAAGCTGCCTTTAGTTCTGAGGAAAATACGTTTTCTTTGCTAGAAATTGTAAACCTCGATAGAACACAGACAAGAATAAACTTTCTCAGCTGGAAAGCGTAAACTTTTGAAAATACGCTTTCGACATGACCTTTTTAATTTTCTAGAATTTTCAAACCGAAGCAAATTGAAACCTTAATAACTTTTGCATAAAAACTCCAAATGAGATAAATCTTTTTTATAAATTCATATAAAATCATGCTCTAGCTGAATATGCAAAAATATTTGGGTTTTGTGGCTGTTGAAATTATTTTATTATATTTATTTTGCTTCTGGTTCTTTTTAGACGTCGATTATTCGGACGATTTTTTGTGACGATATTCCATCCTCATTTTCTGCTTTGACAAGAACTGGAAAGGGCCCAATGTATCTTGGTGCAAGTTTTTCACTTACTCAGAAACGACACATTCCCTTGAGAAGTGAAACCGTCAGGTACATGTGGTCTCCAGGTGCGAAAGCTAAATCTTGGCGACGGTTATCAGCATAACTTTTCTGCCTGGTCTGTGCAGTTCTCAGCTTTTCTCTAATTGACCACACTTGATCTTCGGCCTCCTTCAGGATATCTGGCACAAGCTCTTGTCCTTCTCCTGTTTCGGTCCAATACAAGGGTGCGACTGCAATTGAAGTCGGGCTAGCTAAATTCGGCCCGAAGCCAAAAGATTGATTAAAGTCATTTTTTATTTAAAGAAATACCAGAAATGCTAAAAAGGTTTTTAGAAAATAGTTAATTTAGTCCAAAAATTCTAGAAAAATTCAGATAAAATCCTTGAGACATTTTTGATTTAAATAAAGTATTTTCAACTTAACATTGATATTTAAATTTGCAAATAAATTATTTTTTCTTTTAAATAAATAGAAAAAAATCTTTTAAAATCCAAAAATTCAAAGAAAATATTTAAGTTTTTATTTTTAACCAAAATTGAAACTTTGGGATGTTACATAGGGGCATGATCAGGATCCAACCCTTTGACAACCAAATCAATTTCCTCTATTGAAAACACATTATCTAGATTATGAAGGAGCCCTAGCTCTACAGGAAGGAGCAGAGAAGACAGGTTATAATGCATATGGGACTCCTCCGAACACACATGCATGTATTGCAACTAGGATTAGATTGAACATCCAATCATGCATGTGTCGCACATGGTGAGAGTCAAGCAAGTGTCATGGCTTATTTCTCTTGGTGTTTGCCGACACCTAGATAGCGTGGAGGCGTCATAGTCTGGTGATCTTCTCAAAAAGCTTGTGAAAAGTCCCGACGTGGATGTGAGTGGTTTGGTGCTTGACATCTTTGGAGTAGGGGAAGAGCATCCCCGAGTGGATTGTGGTGTTGGCTTAATTCGTGGAGCCGGTCCAATATATTTGGGCTTACGTCAATATGGATTAGGGGAGACCGGCAAGAGTCCGAACACCTCGGTAAAATGTCCTTGTGTCATTGTGATTTGCTCTATTGTGTTTTACTTTGTGCAATTTACATTCCTAGAATTAAATTGATTGCATGTCAAACTAGGATTGCAAACCTTGACTTAGACTTAGGGTGTTAGTGCACTAAAGGGAAACTTGAATCTTTAGGCTTAATTTTGGAAAACTGAATTGACTTTCATTGTAACATCTCAAATTTTGGCCTTTTCAAAAATTTATTTCAAAATAATTAATTCAAAGAGTTGGATTTTAAATTGGAGTTCCTGCTAATTTAAAGAACCTTTTTGAAGCTTTAAAATAAAATGAGTCATTTGCAATTCATTGGATTAATTTAAACCTTAATTTGAATTTTTAGAAAAACAAAAACATTTAAAATGATTAAAATAAACATCAATTAAATACAAAATTATTTTAATAAATCTATTCAGGTTCCAAGGTGTTTTGTGGAATTTTCTTGAATTTATTTTATTTTTGGATTTTCTGGATTTTCTTTTATTTTTTTTCCTTTCTTTAGTTCTTTTTCTCTCCTACCTTGCTTCATACGTGCATGCATGCAAATCTTGCCTTGTATGTGCATGCATTGCATGCATGTTGTTCGCACCTTTGCATGCATGTTCGGACCTTTGCATGCATTGTTCGGACCGTGAGGTTCAGCTAGGAGACGTTCGGACAAGTTCGAAGTGGCCAAATAAAATTAGTTTTTTTTAATTCCTTTCTTTATTCTTTCTCTCTCCTCTTTAATTCTCTTCTTCCCGTAGCTTCTTCATGCGCGTGTATTTCAGCCGGCCACCAACGCTTTCCATGGCCACACCTCCCCACCGCCTCGCCGCCAGCTGACCAGCCACCACCATCGGCGCCACCCCTCTCTGGCCGCCCTCGCCCTCCCCTCCCCGTACGCTCACTGTAGCACCGAGAGAGCTCCATGCAGCCATCAATTGCCGCCGACCATTTTTCTCCCCGTTCTCCGCACTCGTTCAACCAAAATCAATTCTGTTTGAAGCATTAAGACCGTACTAACCTCACCAACATCATACAACCATCAATTATACATTTCCTCCATCAATTGCATTCAATTTCGCTGTTTCTTTTTGTTCTTCTTTTATAATTCGAAAACTGGATCTTTATTCTCCGGGCATTTCCCATCAACTTAAGCGCCCTCTTTGCATTATAAAGAGAGCATCACATGTGCCCATCTCCCCTCTTCGATTCTCCTCAAACACCTCACCCTAACTCCCTTTTGTTTGCCCGAATCAAGCGATGAACCCAGTGTCATCCCGATGTCCGGCGACGCCGCCTTCGTGTTGTTCTTCCTCTCCGGTGATCCGCTGGCCTAGGTGACCGCGTCATAGCGTGCTCCCAGTATCACTCTTCCGATCCCCCACCTCGTTTCATCTTCTTCATTGCCGAGAAGCCTTGCCACCGCAAGTTCTTCGCTGTCGTCAATGGCCACCATGGCTGCACCTCCACAATCACTCCCGAACCGAACTGGCCACACCATGACGATCCCCCATGTCGTGCCCATGCCCGTGCTCACCTTCCCTCGCTGGCGCCGCCGCCCGAGCTCTGCTGTCCCCTGCAAACAGTCGAAGCCATGCGCTGTGTTTTGCCCGAGCTATGCCTTCTGTTCAGTTGCATGGCAATAAACAATGCCATATTATCTAGTCTCCTCAGCTTGGTGCTTTGTATATGCATCTTTTTCTTGAGAATTTATTTTCCAAAAATTCGTTCATTCTCATATGAACTTCAAATCCATCGATTCTTTCTCCTAAATTTATCTAAATTCATTCTCTAATTTTTAGTATTTATTTTATATTTTTTAGTATTTATTTAATTTCTGCTATTTATTTAGTCCGATTCACGCGTGTAGAGTCCGACGTCACCGACGCGAGTTTGGATCAACAGGAAGCGCTTACCTCCAACATCACCGAAGGCAAGTCTCCTTTGACCACTTTGAACCTATGATTTATAAATTATGTTTTCAGTTTTAAAGTTATGCATTGCTATTTTATTTAAATGATAAGTTTAAACTATAAGTTGTTAGTTAAAAACCTAAAGTTTGTTATTACCATCCTTGATATTTGATATCCTGCACCTTTGTAACCCTAGTGTAGAAAATTCCGTAATATTGATTACAACTTTGCGAAATTGTTTTATAATGGTAGAATTGCTTAGACATGCTTTACAACTTTATTTAAGCTTTGAGGGAGAAAAATCATTATTAGTCTTTATGCTTTGTTTGAAAAATATATGACATTAGGTAATGTCAGTATTTGGAAAAAAAACAAAATAAAATGATGAAAATATGTTTTAGACTTGGGTGGATGGTAAGATCAGGCGAGTGCAGCTAGCACGAGATCTTGTATTGTGTTAAGTTCCGCCCAAGTCATATTAAGGACCAACACTTGTGATTATCCAAACTGAGCAAAACCGTGCAACCACATGTCCCAAATGGGAAGGACCTGGCTAAATAATTTACTATGTTCTAGCATTACGCCCGCAGGCTATAGATGGTAGGAGTTACCTAGGTTGTGCAGACGATGGTAATTGACGACCATGTCTGTCGGGGCTTGCACACCGTGCGATGGTAATAGACGTCCATGTCTGGGCAAGTTATCCCCCACAACAGTGAGCTCCGGGTCGTTGGTAAATGACGTCCAAACTTGGGGTTAAGATCATCGAGCAGGCTAATATTAGGATAAAGTATTGTAAAAGCCTTGTGATAATCGTTTATCGCACACCTTCGGAAGTGTCTTAGATGGACATTACAAACTGATTATCTCGTGTGGGTCAAGCTGTACAATCTCTGCAGAGTGTTAAAAACTATTCAAATAGCCATGCCCACGGTCAAGGGCGGGCAAAGTGCGTTTTCACATGGTAGATTTTGGTTTTTTTTTTAAGAGTAAATTTTGGGAACTGAGAGCAGTTGGGACTCTTGGGTAGTTTCTGGCAGCTAGAGCTAGTTGGGCAGCTAGAGCTCTATCCTTTAAACCCTGGCGGCTAGAGCCTTGATGCTAGTAGTTGGTAGCTAGAACCTCCACTAGTGATACAATTTATTTATTTATTGAAACTACTTCTTGTCAAATGTGCTTTATGAAAACTGTTTAAACTTAAAATATTGCTTTGTGCAAATGAACCTTGTAAGCCCAATTGTTAAAGCTATGCATATGCATCTTTCCCAAGACTCGTGGAGTACTTTATGTAATCATATGCTACACTTATAATTAAATCTCAAAATCCTTCAACGACACGAAGGAGGGCTACGACTACTTCGCATGTGGCTTTGATGAAAGATACCCGGAGTACTAGGTTGCGCTCCCTAGTTGAATGCCGGTGGGCAATTTGATGGGCCACCACTCGGAGTTTATCATTTATGGTTTCTACTGCTGTAAGACTCAAGATCTTTCAACCTCTTTTGTAATAAGTGGCCATAAGGCCGGTACATAGTTATTTATTAATGTTATTTCGTGATTCGAACTTGTTATCAACGATGTTTCTCTCAGGTGCACTAGCTCTCGATCATGGGGTAGTGCGTAAATACACAGAGGGTTCGGATGCAGAAATCCAGTCCTGACATTCGCTTCCATATTAGAAATCCACATCATAATCTATGATTAGTTAAGATATGAATGTTTGCAGTTGTGGAGCCATGCAAGTTATAATTTGATCTTATTGCTGCAATGCATGGATGCATGTAATGGTGCAACCATACAACCTGCACAAATCTCACTGTCCCAAATTTTTAGCCTGATAAAAAAAATTCAAGAGCCAGCAGTAGATCGAGAAAATTATCTATGGTTTATCATATGCTTTTAATGTATTCAATATATACGAAAAATGAAAATATGTACTATACAAGGTTATTCCCACGGGTAGCGGCGTGGCCTCGTGGGCGGGTGGCAAAACAGGTCGTGAGGAGGCAACAACATGCTGGCATGCACTGAGGGACCACTTTAGGCACACATTAGCCCACCAGTCCAAGGCAGTGAGTATGCCAGGGTAGGGATCACAATGGGGCCATTCCTCAGCGGGTAGTGGTGGAATAGCCCTGCCGCCAAGAGGAGGAAACTGCCCCGTTCCCCACCCCTTACCCTGTCCACAGGTGCTATTCGCCCCGTTTCCCACCCCCATCGAGGTATCGGGGCCCCATAGGGACCCACACCCGAAAGTTGGATGAGCCACAAACAATCATCAATCAGGAAAAACTAGTGCAGGAGGAGTCTAGATGTCTACCAGCATCATTACAGGTTAATCTAGCCTCTCAACAACATCACAGTATCTAGATTTGTTATTTTGGAATTCAGAGATGAGGATGAGTGGTTGACTAACCGGTGCAGGAGGAGGAAGAGGCCATCGTCGGCTGTTGGGGAAGAGAAGGTTAGCACTGGCTATTGGGGAGGAGGATTGGAGGAGGTCGGCGTCAGCTCTTGGCTGTTGGGGACGAGATGGCGCCAGATGTTGGGAGGAGGGCTAGGAGGCTGGCGTTAGATGTTGGGGAGGACTGGATGAAGCTGGCGTCGTCACGTTGGCTGTTGGGGAGGAGGAGAACTAGAGGAGATCGGCGTCGGCTCTCAGCTATTGGGGGAGGAGATGGCGTCGGATGTTGGGGGGAGGAGGGCTAGGAGGCCAGCATCGGATGTTGGGGAGGACCGGACGAAGCCAGCGTCGCCGCGTCGGCTATTAGAGAGGAGGACTAGAGGAGGTTGGCATCGGCGTTGGCTCTCGACTGTTGGGGAGGAGATGGCATCAGATGTTGGGAGCTGGAGGGCTAGGAGGCCAGCGTCGGATGTTGGGGAGGATGAGGTCGGCGTCGGCTCTCGGCTGTTGGAGAGGATATGGCATCAGATAGGAGGGCCAGGTGGAGATGGCGTGAGATGTGGATTGGAGGATTGTGGACAGCGGCTGGGATGGGGAATGGGGATGTGGGATGCTAGGGTTAGACGGTTAGTGTGGTAGTGCCTCAATGGGTGTGGGTTAGAGTTTGGTATATATATGATATGCAATGACCCAGATGTTATAGGGGCTTTTGAGGCCCTATGAGGCTAACAGGGATGGAGAGTGGGGGAATGACCCCGGCCCTGCTTCCCCCGATTGGGAATAGGATTTTTCATATTAGCACCCTCGAAGGGGAAGAAATAACCCCAACCTCGAACCTTAATGGGTGAATTCCCAGGTGGGAAAAGGGGAATAGGGCCCTATTGCCATCCCTACGCCAGGGCATAGGCGAGATGCTAGTTGGGGTGGAGTTCAGCAAAGCACGACAGCGGAGTGGAAGGCATGCAACAGGTTGAGCCTGACGACGATGACTGAATGTATTGGCGTAATATGTTTTATCGTAGCAAAGCTTAGGCATTGAACTAGTACTCAATAAAATAGTACCCAGAAAACCATGATCGTTAATTGGGCAAATCCGAATGAACAACTTACCATGAGCGGATGGGAGAACAGGGTGGAAGGCTGGTAGCAATGTAGCACTGGTAGAGTAAACTAAGGGTGGCAATCAAGTGGGTATCAACGGGGAAGGAGGTAGCAGCATCTTCATAAGAATATGAGATATTCCTAGTCAATCTTCGCATGTTGAGAAAATGTACAGCAAAGGCAAATTTGTGAATTCTACACCAGCGCCCCGAGTGAATGGACATCATCGGGATTAGAGGTGGCCAAATGAGTTGTGTCCGTCGGGCCGGTCTGAGGTACGATACTATTAGTCTAGCCAAACACAGTACGGTCGGACCGTGCTTGGGTTATGGCCCAGGCCCAGTCAATCGGCCATACCCTGCCTACATAGTACCATGCCAAGCATTGGCCCGACCTGGGCTGTTAGGCATAATTAGGCCCGTTTAGCACCATTAGGCATGGCACGGTACGGACTATTAGGTATGATTAGGTCTGTGAGGCACGGTAACGATCAGATATTTGAATTTTTTAGCCGTTGGGGAGCTTACAAATACGAAAGAAATCAATATATTTGTCTCTTTTTATGGGTATAGAACTCAATTTTTTAATTTTAATTTGTATTTTTCAATTCTATATATTTTTCTGGTTTTTTGTAATCTTTAAATTTTCCAGGTCGATATGGGCTACATGGGCCAACCCCGACCCATCGGGCTAATTGTGCCCGCAACGGCATAGCACGGCCCGTGAGCTCGGCATGCCGTGCCTGGGTCATAGCCAAGCCCACAGGCCGGTAGGACCCGGCCCGTTTAGCTACCCGAGCCAACCAGGCCTGCTTAAACAGGCATGGACAAGGCAGCAAGACCCAGCCTGTTTAGCTACCCGGGCCAACTAGGCCTGCTTAAACGGGCCGATGCCGGGTAGCCCGTTTGGCCAGGTCTAACCGGAATCGCCTGCAGTCGCTACTAAGACTGCACGCTATTTTACCCGTCCATTTCCCCGATGAACGGCTCAGATTCTGTGCCTCCGCTAGGGATACTGTTTTTACAGGGAAAAGTGGTCGGGATGATCTGTGCTAATACCCGGAGCAGAGCGCTTTCAGTAATGGCAATGTTGTATTCTCCTAGCATGATCAAATGGTCTGCAACTAGTTGCTGATGTAGTGCCACGAGAAGGTTTGTTTTTCAGTCAACAATACAGGGAGAAAGATTAGCATCCACGAACCAAACTGAATTGTACAGTGGGGATAGTATTGACTGAAAAGAACCCCGCTTCAACATGCGCAGGCAGACTTGACAGGGCAAAAGACCCTGTCTAAAAGCTGTGTATAAATACGCGGTTTCAAGGAAACAATTACAAACACAATTCTCGACGTGTTTCTTCAGTATGATATGGTACACAGCAACGGGCAGTTTATACTCTGAAAAATGCATCAATATTGGCTTTATACACAACACTCAATATCTGATAGGAGCTCGGTTATACAAAAATCCAAGCAGATGGGAGGTTCCTATCCGTATTGCTCGCTCAAGATATTGTGCTTCCTATCCTGTGGGTAGTGCAAAAGATCCGATGTGATATATCAAAATCATTACTAGCATGAATCAACGTATTAGAAATATATACTTGAATTAGTACAATATGAAAAAAGGAAAATAATAGGTGCTATCAAAGATGCTACTTGATTTTCAATAAATAGCTTAAACATAAGTCGAATAATAATTAAAAAAAAATCCTTTCAACTACTATTTTCAGTTAGAGCACATCAAGTGGCTTTGCGGTGTCAACAAAAATACAATGGAAAAATACAATTGGTATTATTGCAAGTCCAGCTTACCTGGGCTAAACGACGTTCCTTATTCAACTTTAGAGCTCTTCCTTTCTCTTCTTCAGACCTAAAGATTTTCTGCAAGAATAGATGACATTTTGTTGTGATCAAACAACCATGAGTAGATTTCTCGCACAAAAAAAAAGAAAAAAAAAGAGAAAACATATCCAGATGACTATTACACAAAATATATGCCAGTAATAGGTTAACAAAAAAACCAAAATCAGTTAGGAGAAACTTGAGTACGTAAGTACAGAATATGCAAATTAATTATTTTTGAAAAGACAAGAATGAGAATGAAACAGGTCGATACATATTTATACAGGAGCACCACGCATTACACCATGTAAGGTCACCATTAAAACCCAACTTAACATTGGAAATTCTACATTTATGTGCCATAACACTGGTGAATGGTTCTTACAGGAGTGGAACTTACAGAATAAATAATTTCGAGTAAAGAGAAGCCAAATCCAACACTGCACAGCCTTGCTTAATACTAGGGTGGTGTTTGGTTCAAGAATGGTAATGTAAACGTAATGGGAATAATATCACGGGAATTTGGTGGTGTAATGGATATTTACGTACCGAAAAATATTGGTGGGTCAGTATGAAGCGAGAAATCGCTGAGTTTGTCGCCCGTTCTGATGTTTGTCAGCGAATCAAGGCAGAGCACCAAAGACCCGCTGGTTTGTTACAACCATTACCAATTCCCGAGTGGAAGTGGGAGGAAATTGGTATGGACTTCATCACCGGACTTCCTAGGACCCAATCAGGATGTGACTCCATTTGGGTGATAATTAACCGGTTGACTAAAGTAGCACATTTCATTCCAGTCAAAACCAAGTATAGTAGTGACAAGTTAGCAGAGTTGTACATGGCCAGAATCGTCTGTTTATACGGAGTACCCAAGAAGATCGTGTCCGACAGAGGTTCTCAGTTCACTTCCCGATTTTGGAAGAGCTTGCATGAAGCTCTGGGAACCAGACTTAACTTCAGTACGGTATACCATCCTCAGACAGATGGCCAGACCAAACGTGTCAATCAGATTCTTGAAGACATGCAACGGGCCTGTGCCATATATTATGGGAAAAGTTGGGACAAGAATCTGCCCTATGCAGAATTCTCGTACAACAATAGCTACCAAGCCAGTTTACAAATATCTCCATTCGAAGCTTTGTACGGCAGAAAATGCAGAACTCCGCTCCTTTGAGATCAAGTAGGAGAGTATCAATTCTTTGGATCGGAGTTCATTAAAGAAGCTGAAAGCAAGGTTAAAGCAATAAGGGAACATCTGAAAGTAGCTCAATCCCGACAGAAGAGTTATGCTGGCAACCGTTGAAGAGAGTTGATCTTTGAAATAGGAGATTTTGTTTATCTCAGATTCACTCCACTCCGAGGAGTAAGAAGGTTTCAGATCAATAGAAAACTCGCACCTAGATTTGTTGGACCTTACAAGATTTTGGCAAAGAGAGGTGTAGTTGCTTATCAGTTAGATCTGCCAGCATCCTTATCAGCAGTCCATGATGTCTTCCACGTCTCTCAACTGAAAAAGTGTCTCACAGTGCCAACAGAAGAAGCACTGCTCAAAAGCATCGATCTTCAGGAAGATCTCACGTATGTGGAGCAGCCAATCAAGATTCTCGATGTGGCAGAGCGAATCACCAGAAGCAAAGTCATCCGCTCATGCAAGGTCCAGTGGAGTAATCATTCAGAAGAAGAAGCCACCTTGGAGCGAGAAGAAGATTTGAAAGTCGAGTATCCCCACCTTTTTGCTAGCCAAGTCTGAATCTCCGGGACGAGATTCCCTTTAAGGGGGGTAAGTTTGTAATAGCCCAAATTTTCAAATTTCAGAGAAAATTAAAACTTAATTATTTTGTGGATTTTATGAAATTTTAAAAGCTTTTACTTAATTATTTTAAAGCTAAACAAATTTATTTGCAAAATCTATTACCAAATAATAGTTGAAAATATTTTATTTAAGTCCAAAATGCCTTTGAGAATTTTGTGAATTTTCTCATAATTTTTTGATTTTATTTGCTATTTTCTAAAGCTATTTTGATTTATCAGAATTAAATCAATTAGAAAATCAAAGGAAATCCCTAAATAGTGTTTGGGCCGAAACTAGTCCGGCCCAACTGCTCCCACACGTGCGCACGGCCCACACGGCCAGCTCCTCACGCGCATCACCTCCGATCCTCATCAGCCGTTGGATTAGAAATTAACGGACCGATCAGAGTCAAGTGCGACGGTACGAACGTCACATCAACGTGGACCGTTCGATCTGATTTTAATGGCCAGAATTTGTTGAGCGCTTCGGACGGTCCAAATGGCCCACTCAGTGTGGACCGTTCGATTTCAATCCAACAGTCGCCGCTTCGCCCCTTCTTTCCTTTCTTTTTCTTTCACCGACAAGTGGGGCCACTGTGAACAGTGCCTTCGTCCACCTTCCTTTCTTCCCCGCTGCTCTTTCCTTTTCTTTGCCGCACATCCGCCATTGATGCTGATTCGGACCTTCCAAAATCCGGTGCAATCCCCTTTGAATCCCCGCAATAGCGCACGCATTGATGACCCCGCATCACGCCGCATCCATCTCGGCCTCCCCTTTCCATCCCCGCACTCCGAATCCCCTAATTCTCACCGCCGTGCCGCACGGACCTTCTTGCGCCCTACGAAGCTCCGGCCACGCCCGCGCCCTATATAAAGGAGCCCTGGGATCGCCTTGACCACCACACCTCAGCGCTAGCACCCACATAGCCCCTCTCACTCCGTAGTGCCCGAATTTTGAATGTCTTTGCCGCTGGCCAAGTCTGCTTCAATCTTCGATTTCGCCGCCGTCGAGCCCGCTCCGCCCCCGTCGTCTTCACCAATAGCTTCGCGACGTCACCACGAACACGGTGTGCCCACTCACTTCCTCGGAGAACCCCCGGAGCCCCTTCGCCATCGATGACCCTGTGCTGCCACTACTAAACTCCTCGTCGCCGGCAATTCTTTGGCGCTCCTCCGCTACAAGGATATCAATATGCTCAGTGTAGCCTCCCTGTTCGTTTGCGCACCTCCATTTGGTTCGCCGTGGCGCAACACGCCGGCGAACCCGAGCCCTAGCGCCGCCATTCACTGGAGCCTACATGGCATGGCCACGTAGGTGCCATATCACTGCCACCTCAGTGTAGGATCCTACGTGGATCCTACATGGCGCCACGTCACTCCGAACACAGCCGCACACATCCTTCTGTTCACTTTTGCGTGGACCGCGTCCACCGTGAGCGTTGATCGGTTCATGGGCGTGGTCCATTGACCACGGGCCCACTCGTCAGAGGCACACCGCGTGCTGACGCATTAATCTGGAATTTCCTTCGGGAAAATAAATCAAGAAGTTCGATTAAAATCTGATTTAGGGTTTTTAGTAGATTCAAACTTCTAAAATCCATATCTTTTGCATCCAAACTCCAAATTGGGTGATTCAACTTGCTAAGTTTATATAAAATCATTACCTAGCTAACTAAACTAAAAGATTTTGATTTGGAGTTAGTTTGATTTGTCTTTTTGAATTTATTTGAATTCCAATTGAATTTGTCGTATTTTCGCATGTAGACTTCGACGACTCTGGAGGGGTAGATCTGGAGAGGTAGATCCTTCAGAGGACTTAGAGTTCCAAGACTTCAACAAAGGCAAGCTTTACCATTGACCATATTGATCCTAATATTTTAAAGTTATTTAATTCAGTTTTTAAATTCTTATTGCATGCATACTTTTATCAATTATTTTAATGCCCTGTTTAAATGTTTAGTTATTCCAATCCCTTTGGTATAGCCAATTTGAATATTGTTTGTCATGCCCTTGTCACCTTCGTAAAATAATTAAGAGAATTATACTTAGCAACTGCTTAGACCAAAAAGTTGATTTAGGGAATTTGAACAAAATACAAAATTGATTTTCAAATGAGACTATGGTATTGTTTTTACCATAGATTGTTGAAAAATGTTTTGACAAGGAAAAATAAAATAAAATTGGTTTAGACTTAGGTGAATTGGACCGTTGGTGGGTGCAAGTTTATGGACGGGCTCAAATCAGTGAATGTTTGAGGCTCATGGGTTGTTTTGAAGTCGCCTAGTCATATAAGGACCGGTCTGCAAGCCGCGGATTGTTAAGCCAAACTCGTACCACCACAAGTCTGGAATGGGACAGACTTGGCTGATTAAGCTATGTTATTTCACCATGTTTATGTCATAGAAAGACGTGGGTGTCGTGAAGACTTTTTGTTAATTCCCACATGGCGCAAGAGGGGGTAATCGTTTAGTGCGAAGCCTACGATTACGAAACCTTAGCGGGCATAACTATGTTGAAATAATATAGGGTAAAGTCCTCGTGATAGTTGCTTAGTCGCACGCCTTCGGAAGCGTGTATTGGCTGACAAGTTAAGCAAACTATCTCTTGTGGGTAAAGTTGTACAAACTCTGCAGAGTATTAAACTATTCGAATAGCCACGTCTGCAGTCATGGATATGCTGAGCAAAGCCTTTTGCAGATTAGTTTTGGTTTTGTTTTCAAACTCAATGGTTTTTGGATATTTGATCCAGATGGGAATGTTGGGCAGAAAGCCTGGTGTAAGGGGGTAGTCCTTCACCATTTGTGTATGGAAGATTATTCCACACTTGAGATTGATGAATTAAAATAAGAATTTGTTTTAATTAAACTAAAACTGCCTTGGAAATTAATATGAGTATTAAAATTGAAAATGATGTTTATGCAAATAAACCCTGCCAATCTCTTTTGTTTACTTTATGCATGCATCATAATTCCATCTTGGGTGTAACTTGCGAGCACGGTAGTTGTGCTCACTCTTGCTGAATAATCTTTATTCAGGAGAAGACCTCTATCAAGACGGTGATGACCCAGACGCTTAGGCTACGCCCCCAGACGATTGTCTGTGGCAAGCCGTGTGGCCTACTACTTCTGCTTTGCTTCTGTTGTGTTTTACTTTATTTGGCCTCAGGCCCTTTGTAATAAACTCTGAGTTATTATTAATAAAATACGTGATATGTTTGTGTTATCACTTTTATTTGACTGTGTACACTAGCTATCCTGGACTAGTGTATGAACACAGAGAATTCGGGATCCTTCGCTCTCGGGTTCGACAAAAGTGGTATCAGAGCCATATCGACTGTAGGTCGTGGCCTTAGAATTGCCTTAAGGACTTACTTTCAAAAACTAAAACTATTTTGAGTCTTACCAGAGTCCTCCCTCAACCCTTCTCTTTGAAATGGTTACTAACTCATCTATTTCTCAAAACTATAGATGGCTGAAAGACCAACCGCTACTTCCCATGGAATTTTCGCTGGAAGATGATGCAACACCTGGACTACAATGTAAGGCCAACCTACCAAGGCTATAAGTATGAAGTGGGAAGCCAATATCGCTGGAGAGTTGAAGTGATCCTCTACGCCAACCTACAGCCAAATGCGGACTTCTACATCTTCGACGCTCCATTCAGGCGTGACATCTTCACCGAAGGCATCCAAGACGCGGTGAGAGAAGTAGTCCGTCATCTACGCTACATTTATGACAATCGCCTCCAAGACACCGGGTTTCATTACTACCTGATGCATGTCCTGACCCAGCGTGTCAGTACCTTTCGCTCAACCGAGGACGAAGACTCTCCTGAGCTTACGCACCAGGTGGACCTAGCTAAGGCAATGGACTATGCCTATGAAAACACTCTAGAGGATCCGCGTACCGCTCAAGACAGCCGGCAAGATGTAGAAGAAAGGCTGAAAGCCGTAGAAGAAGAGCTGGCTCGCTACAAGGCAAGCGAGGGTAGCTCTAGCGAGCCAGATTATACCCCTGTTACCCCATAGTTGCTTTCCATAGTGTAATCGTTAGATGCGAATTATGAGCTATCAATATCCTTGTGGTAGCCATAATCAAAGAATAAAATAAATTAATAAAGAACTATTTTGGAAAATTTGGCTCTTTGCTTGTGCTTGTGTGTTCTTGGGCTATTTAGATTTATCCCCCTTAGAGCTATCTTTCTTTCTATCTCTCTTCTAAGTCTTTGGAAGATCCAGCAGATGGTGACCACCCGTACCGACAGTGGCAGCGTCAGGGGTCAAAGCAACACAAATGCTGATTATCAAGAGAACCCCACCCAGCGACCACCACCACCTCTAGCTAAAGGACCTAATTGGCGCCAGATGATAGCCAATCAAACCCACCTGATTGACCTGCTGGCCCAATCGCTCCGCAATGTTTAGAGTGTGCAGGCAGCAACCCATGCTCCACCCCCACCTTAGCCTCCAACCAGAGTGACAATGTCAGAGTTTATGAGGATGCAGTACCGAACCCATGGACGTAGACGATTGGCTCCATGCCATCGGGAAGAAGCTAGATATAACTCAGTGCACGGATCGTGAGAGAGTCCTTTTCGCCTCTCACCAGCTCAATGGTCCCGCTTCTGAATGGTGGGACAACTTCTGCATCCCTCATGCCAACGCACAAGCTATAACCTAAACTGAGTTTGTGCGAGCTTTCCGCCATGCACACATCCCCGCCGGGATGATAACGCTGAAGAAGAAGGAATTTTGCTCACTCCGCCAAGGCAACCGCACCGTGAGCGAGTACCTGCACAAGTTCAACCAACTTGCTCGTTATGCATCTGAAGATGTAGCCAAAGATGAAGATAGGTAGGAGCGATTCCTGGAAGGGCTGAACGATGAACTTTCTGTTCATCTGATATCTCAGGACTTCACCGACTTCCAACAGTTGGTGAACAAAGCTACTCGCTAGGAGGGCAAGCACTTGGAGATGGAGAACTGCAAGTGGAGGATGGCCGCTCAGAAGTTCAATGCTGGAGCACAACCAAAGCCTCGCATCACTCAGCCTCAGCCGCTGTAGCGTGGTAGATTTCAGTCCTCTACTCTAGAGCTCTAGCACCAACGCAGCGCACCAACACTTCCGGCTTCCACAACTCGTCTGCAGGAGGCCCAAATCAGAAGAACTTTTCAGAAATCACGTGCTATCACTGCTAGGAGAAGGGGCACTTCGCCAATAAGTGTTCTAAGAAGCAATTCCCAGCTGCACCAAACCAGGAATCCAAGCTGCTGGCAACACCTCCGTTGCCCTCAAGACAAATCAGTTCGTGAAGGGCAGAGTGAACCACGTCACTGCTGAGGAAGCTCAAGCAGCACCAGATGTCGTCCTTGGTACGTTTCTTGTTAATTCAATACCAGCATCAGTCCTATTTGATTCTGGAGCTTCACATTCCTTTGTTTCAAATAAGTTTGTGGGAAAATATGGGTTACCTATCTCCCCTTTAGTTAACCCTATGAGAATTCACTCCCCGGGCTCAGAAATGAGAACCAGTTCTCTATGTCCAAACCTTACCCTTGAAATATCTGGAGTACCCTATCTAGCAGACTTGATAGTCCTGCATTCTCAAGGTCTAGATATGATTCTTGGAATGGATTGGTTAGCCAGGAATCAAGGACAAATAGACTATGCCAATAGGTCTATCACCCTCACCAATGAGCAAGGAGATTCAGTAGAATTCAGACCCAAGACTTCAATGGGAGGAGATTCTATCCTGACCAGCTTGAAGGAAGTAAAGCTTGAAGACATACCAGTGGTACAAGAATACCCAAACGTCTTTTCTGAAGATTTACCCAGCATGCCACCGGACAGGGACATAATGTTCTTAATTGACTTAGTCCTAGGGACCGCTCCAATCTCGAAGCGACCCTACAGAATGCCGACCAATGAGCTAGTAGAGCTGAAGAAATAGATTGAAGAACTGCAGAGCAAAGGATATATACAACCAAGTTCATCACCCTAGGGAGCACCCGTACTATTGGTCAAAAAGAAAGACAATAGTATGAGAATGTGTGTGGATTACCGATCGCTCAACGAGGTGACGATAAAAAATAAGTACCCGTTGCCCAGGATTGATGATCTGTTTGATCAGCTGAAAGGAGCAAGCATCTTCTCAAAGATTGATCTACGATCCGGCTATCACCATTTAAAGATTAGACAAGAAGATATCCCCAAGACTGCCTTCACAACCAGATATGGACTGTATGAATTTACAGTAATGTCTTTCGGTTTGACAAACACCCCTGCTTACTTCATGAATATGATGAACAAAGTGTTCACGGAATTATTGGATAAGTTTGTGGTTGTTTTCATCGATGACATTCTCATCTATTCAAAAGATGAAGAAGAGCATGAGAAGCACCTCAGGATAATTTTGGAGAAACTCAGAGAGCACCAGCTTTATGCCAAATTCAGCAAGAGCGAATTCTAGCTAAGTCAAGTGGCATTCCTCGGACATATCGTGTCAGCATGAGGAGTTGCAGTAGACCCATCCAAGGTAGAGGCAGTAATAGATTGGAAGCAACCAAGGTCCATCTCCGAAGTGAGGAGTTTCCTTGGATTAGCTGGATATTACCGCAGGTTCATTGAAGGTTTCTCCAAGACTGCAAGACCCATGAATCAACTCCTGAAGAAGGAAAAGAAATTCGAATGGACAGATGCCTACAAGAAGAGTTTCCAAGAGCTGAAGAAGAGACTAGTTTCTGCACCTATGCTAGTCTTGCCAAATATCCATAAAGACTTTAGAATCTTCTGCGATGCATCCCGTCAAGGACTTGGATGTGTGCTGATACAAGAAGGCAAAGTCGTGGCTTATGCATCCCACTAGTTGAGGCCACACGAAGGAAATTATCTGACTCATGATCTTGAGTTAGCAACAATTGTGCATGCTTTGAAAATCTGGCGGCATTATCTCGTTGGTAACCGCTGTGAGATTTTCACAGATCATAAGAGTCTAAAATACATCTTCACCCAGTCAGAGCTTAACCTCCAACAGAGAAGATGGTTAGAGTTGATAAAGGATTACGACCTTGGAATCCATTATCATCCGGGTAAAACAAATGTGGTTGTAGATGCTCTAAGTAGAAAAGCATATTGCAACACCCTGTTAGTTCAAAAGAATCAGCCAGAGCTATATGAAGAACTGAAGCACCTGAACCTAGAGATTGTTAATCAAGGTTGTGTCAATGCTTTGAAAGTTCAACCAACTCTTCAGAATCAGATAAGAGAAAAACAATTAGAAGATGAGGACATCAAAGAAATCAAGAAGAACATGAGAAGAGGCAAAGCCCCAGGATACTCTGAAGATGAACAGTGTGGTTTGGAGATTGCATTTTTGTGTGCCTAACCATCAGGAGATAAAACAGTTGATTCTAAAAGAAGCTCATGAATCGCCCTACTCCATAATCCCGGAAGTACCAAGATGTACCAAGATCTAAAGGAAAAATATTGGTGGGTCAGTATGAAGCGAGAAATCGCTGAGTTTGTCGCCCGTTGTGATGTTTGTCAGCGAGTCAAGGCAGAGAACCAAAGACCCGCTGGTTTGTTGCAACCATTACCAATTCTCGAGTGGAAGTGGGAGGAAATTGGTATGGACTTCATCACCGGACTTCCTAGGACCCAATCAGGATGTGACTCCATTTGGGTAATAATTAACCGGTTGACTAAAGTGGCACATTTCATTCCAGTCAAAACCAAGTATAGTAGTGACAAGTTAGCAGAGTTGTACATGGCCAGAATCGTCTGTCTACACGGAGTACCCAAGAAGATCGTGTCCGACAGAGGTTCCCAATTCACTTCCTGATTTTGGAAGAGTTTGCATGAAGCTCTGGGAACCAGACTCAACTTCAGTACGGCATACCATCCTCAGACAGATGGCCAGACCGAACGTGTCAATCAGATTATTGAAGACATGCTACGGGCCTGTGCCATAGATTATGGAAAAAGTTGGGACAAGAATCTGCCCTATACAGAATTCTCGTACAACAATAGCTACCAAGCCAGTTTACAAATGTCTCCATTCGAAGCCTTGTACGGCAGAAAATGTAGAACTCCGCTCCTTTGGGATCAAGTAGGAGAGCATCAATTCTTCGGATCAGAGTTGATTAAAGAAGCTGAAAGCAAGGTTAAAGCAATAAGGGAACATCTGAAAGTAGCTCAATCCCGACAGAAGAGTTATGCTGACAACCATCGAAGAGAGTTGATCTTTGAAATAGGAGATTTTGTTTATCTCAGAGTCACTCCACTCCGAGGAGTAAGAAGGTTTCAGACCAAGGGAAAACTCGCACCCAGATTTGTGGGACCTTACAAGATTTTGGCAAAGAGAGGTGAAGTTGCTTATCAGTTAGATCTGCCAGCATCCTTGTCAGCAGTCCACGACGTCTTCCACGTCTCTCAACTGAAAAAGTGTCATAGAGTGCCAACAGAAGAAGCACCGCTTGAAAGCATCGATCTTCAGGATGATCTCACGTATGTGGAGCAACCAATCAATATTCTCGATGTGGTAGAGCGAATCACCAGAAGCAAAGTCAATCACTTATGCAAGGTCCAGTGGAGTAATCATTCAGAAGAAGAAGCCACCTTGGAGCGAGAAGAAGATTTGAAAACCGAGTATCCCCACCTTTTTGCTAACCAAGTCTGAATCTCCGGGACGAGATTCCCTTTATGGGCGTAGGTTTGTAACAGCCCAAATTTTCAAATTTCAGAGAAAATTAAAACATAATTATTTTGTGGATTTTTTGAAATTTTAGAAGCTTTTACTTAATTATTTTAAAGCTAAACAAATTTATTTGCAAAATCTATTACCAAATAATAGTTGGAAATATTTTATTTAAGTCCAAAATGCCTTTGAGAATTTCTGTGAATTTTCTCAAATTTTTTGTATTTTATTTGCTATTTTCTAAACCTATTTTGATTTATCATAATTAAATCAATTAGAAAATAAAAGGAAATCCCTAAATAGTGTTTGGGCAAAAACTAGTCCGCCTAATCGCCTCAAGACGCATGCGCTGCCCACCTGACCGGCTCTCGCGTGCATCACCTCCGAACCTCATCAGCCATTGGATCACAAATTAACGGACCGATCAGTGTCAAGTGTGACAGTCCGAACGTCACATCAACGTGGACCGTTCGATCTAATTTTAACAGCCAGGATTTGTTGAGCGCTTCAGACGGTCCGAACGGCCCACTCAGTGTGGACCGTTCGATTTCAATCCAACGGTCGCCGCTTTGCCCCTTCTTTCCTTTCTTTTTCTTTCACTGACAAGTGGGGCCACTGTGAACAGTGCCTTTGTCCACCTTCCTTTCTTCCCCGCTGCTCTTTCCTTTCCTTTGCCGCGCGTCCGCCATTGTCGCTGATTCGGACCTTCCAAAATCTAGTGCAATGCCCTTTGAATCCCCGCAATCGCGCGCGCATTGATGACGCCGTGTCACACCACATCGATCTTGGCCTTCCCTTTCCATCCCCGCGCTCCGAATCCCCTAATTCTCGTCACCGTGCCGCGCGGACCTTCTTGCGCCCTACGAAGCTCCGGCCACGCCCGTGCCCTATATAAAGGAGCCCTGGGATCGCCCTGACCTCCACACCTCAGCGCCGCCACCCACATAGCCCCTCTCGCTCCGTAGCACCCGAATTTTGAAGGTCTTCGCCGCCGGCCAAGTCTACTTCAATCTTCGATTTCGCCGACGTCGAGCCCGCTCCGCCCCTGTTGTCTTCACCAACAGCTTTGCGACATCACCACGAACACGGTGCGCCCACTCACTTCCTCGGAGAACCCCTGGAGCCCCTTCGCCGTCGACGACCACGCGCCGCCACCGCTAAACTCCTCATCGCCGGCAATTCTTTAGCGCTCCTCCGCCGCAAGGTATACCAACATGCTCAGTGTAGCCTCCCCGTTCGTTTGCGCACCTCCATTTTGTTCACCGTGGCACAACGCGCCGGCGAACCCGAGCTCTAGCGCCACCGTTCACCAGGTTTTTTGGAAGTCACCCAGTCATATAAGGACCGGTCTGCAAGCTGCGGATTGTTAAGCCAAACTCGTACCACCACAAGTCTGGAATGGGACAGACTTGGCTGATTAAGCTATATTATTTCACCATGTTTATGTCATAGAAAAGACGTGGGTGTCGTGAAGACTTGTTGTTAATTCCCACATGGCGCAAGAGGGGGTAATCGTTTGGTGCGAAGCCTACGATTACAAAACCTTAGCAGGCATAACTATGTTGAAATAATGTAGGGTAAAGGACTTGTGATAGTTGCTTAGTCGCACGCCTTCGGAAGCATGTATTGGCCTACAATTTAAGCAAACTATCTCTTGTGGGTAAAGCTGTACAAACTCTGCAGAGTATTAATCTATTCGAATAGCCGCGTCCGCGGTCATGGACATGCTGAGCAAAGCCTTTTGCAGATTAGTTTTGGTTTTGTTTTCAAACTCAGTGGTTTTTGGATATTTGATCCAGATGGGAATGTTGGGCAGAAAGCCTGGTGTAAGGTGGGGTAGTCCTTCACCATTTGTGTATGGAAGATTATCCTACACTTGAGATTGATGAATTAAAAGAAGAATTTGAAGACAGTGAGGACCCAGATGCTTAGGCTACGCCCCTAGACGATTGCCTGTGGCAAGTCGTGTGGCCTACTACTTCTGCTTTGCTTCCGTTGTGTTTTACTTTATTTGGCCTCTAGCCCTTTGTAATAAACTTTAAGTTATTACTAATAAAATACGTGATGTATTATCACTTTTGTTTGACTGTGTACACTAGTTATCCTGGACTAGTGTATGAACATAGAGAATTCGGGATCCTTCACTCCCAGGTTCGACAAAAGTGGTATCAAAGCCATATCGACGCCCTGATCGCTTTCCTCCGGGCAAATGCAGATGTCTTTGCGTGGCAAGCATCCGACATGCTCGAAGTCCCCACGGAAGTGATCGAGCATAGGCTAGCTTTATGGCCTAACAAAGTACCCATAAAATAAAAATTACGGAGATTTTCCCCTGATCGACGAGATGCTATAAGGTCAGAATTGGATAAGCTACTCAAAGCAGGCTTTATGAGAGAAGTCGACCACCCAGAGTGGTTGGCCAACCCTGTAATGGTTAGAAAGTCTAATGGCAAGTGGCGAATATGTGTAGACTTCACTGATCTTAATAAAACTTGTCCAAAAGATGATTTCCCTTCACCTCGCATCGATCAGTTGGTTGATTCTACTGCTGGTTGTGAAACATTAAGTTTTCTAGACGCATATTCTGGCTACCATCAGATTAATACGTGTCTAGAAGATGAAGAAAAGACCGCATTTATTAATCCATTTGGAACATTTTGTTATGTCAAAATGCTATTTGGTCTAAAAAATGCTAGCGCTTCTTTTCAACGCTTGATACAATCGACTTTTTCACCTCAACTAGGCCGAAATTTGGAAGCCTATGTTGACGATCTAGTCGTAAAAAGCATCAAGCGGCTTAATCATGTTTCGGACTTGCAGAAGACATTCGACAACCTCAGAAAACACCGCTTGAAACTCAATCCTGAGAAGTGTGTGTTTGGAGTCTCTTCGGGAAAATTGCTTGGGTTCTTGGTCTCTGTACGAGGGATAGAAGCAAACCCCGAAAAGATAAAAGCCATCATGCAAATGCGCCCTCCAACCACGAAGAAAGAAGTCTAGAAACTCACGGGATGCATGGCGACTTTAAGTCGTTTCATCGCACGACTGGGAGAAAAAGAACTACCTTTCTTCAAACTTCTAAGGAAACACGAGGGTTTCGAGTAGTCGGAAGAGGCAAACGCTGCCTTTGAGGATGTCAAGAGATATCTTACGAGTGCTCCTATTTTGGTTTCTCCAAAACCAGAAGAGACACTCTTAATTTATCTAGCTGCCACACCACAAACAGTGAACACAGTACTGGTCGTAGAACGTGAAAACGTCCAACGACCAGTTTACTACGTAAGTGAAGTTTTGCACGGGCCTAAGGAGCATTACCCTTTGGTCCAAAAACTTCTCTATGCCTCCTCATGTCTTTGAGTAAACTGCGGCATTATTTTTAGGCATATAAGATAATTGTGCGGTCTAAGTTTCCCATGGGAGTGATCATCCATAATAGGGAAGCAGCGGGATGCATGTTAAAATGGTCAGTAGAACATGGGGAGTTTGACCTCCATTTTGTGTCCCGAACGGCCATTAAATCCTAGATCTTAGCAGACTTTGTCGTCGAATGGACAAATCCTGAACCTGTTCAGGATCTCTAGTACGATACCTATGACCAGTGGACGATGTACTTTGATGGGTCGCTGACTTTAAGTGGCTCGGGGGCTAGGGTGGTCCTGGAATCTCCTAACGGAGAGACTTTAAAGTATGCCATTCAATAAAACTTTCAGGCCACTAGCAACGTGGCAGAATATGAAGGTTTGCTGGCTGGCATACGAGTTGTGAAAGCGTTTGCGATTCGACGACTACTCGAGAGAGGAGACTCTCAACTAGTCATGAATCAGGTCGGAAAAGAATACCAGTGCTCTAATCCGACCATGTCTCGATACTTATCAGAGGTTTGAAAGCTTGAAAAGCATTTTTTTGGTTTCGAGGTACAATTCATCCCTCGAAAGGATAATTTCCTCGCAGACCAGCTTGCTCGAATAGCTTCTTCCCGATCACAAGTACCAAAAGGAGTCTTCTTGGAACAACTCCAGAAGTCGTCTCTGGTTGAAACACCAAAGACACCTCCTATTGAGACAACCTCTCTAGAATACGAGGATACCTGGATGAATCCCATCTATGAGTATCTTCAGACAGGTACCATACCTGACGATGATCTCGAGGCGAATCGCTTATCTCGAAAGGCCAAAATGAATACTTTGGTCGAAGGAGTCCTCTGTAAACGAGGCACTCAAGAGGTACTCATGCAATGCATATCGTAGAGAGAAGGACTAAATGTCCTTCACGACATATACGGGGGCATCTGTGGTACTCATACTTTCTACAGAACGTTGGTCGGAAAAGCCTTTTGACAAGGATTTTACTAGCCAACAACTCTCTACGATGCCAAAGAGTTAGTTAAGAAATGTGTACATTGTCAGTTTCATAGCAGGCAAATACACCAACCGGTTCAGGCATTGCAAACAATTCCTCTATCTTGGCCTTTTGCGACCTAGGATCTCGATATCCTAGGACCGTTCCCAAAAGCTCCAGGAGATTTTGAGTTCCTTTTTGTGGTTATTGATGCGTTCACAAAAAGGATCGAAGCCGAACCTGTGACTGGGATAACAACGGAAGCAACAAAACAGTTCACGATGAGAAGCATGATCACTCAGTTTGGGGTCCCAAGTCGAATAATCACAGATAATGGTAAACAATTTTTGAGTGCAAAATTCCAAGAATTTTGCAACGAGTTGGGTACCAGGTTGTGTTACGCCTCTATTGCCCATCCCCAAAGCAATGGGGTAGTCGAAAGAGTGAATGGCCAAATAATGCAGGGAATCAAAACTCGAATCTTCGACCAACTTGTCAAGTGCTCGGGGGCCTGGGTACAAGAATTACCCTTAGTATTATGGGCAGTTCGTACGACTGCTAGTCGGGCTATAGATGAAACACCTTTTTTTTCTAGTTTTCGGTGTCGAAGCCATGCTTCCACCAGAACTAAAGATCAGGTCAACAAGGGTTGAAACTTTCAACGAGTCAATCCAAGAACAACTTCAAGCGGATGATATTAACCTACTCGAAGAGAAGAGAAATCAAGCCCTAATCCATTTAGTAGTCTACCAGCAAGCCCTGCGCAAATACTACGATCGTAAGGTCCAACCTCGCAGCCTTGCTGTAGGTGACTTGGTATTGACGAAAATTCAATCCCAGTCTAATCGGAACAAGCTTTCCACTAAGTGGGAAGGTCCTTACACAGTGGTCGAAGTTATACGACCAAGTACGGTATGACTAGCACTGGAAAACGGCAGAATTCTCTCCAACTCTTGGAACATCGACCAGTTACGCAAATTTTTTGTGTAATCTGACCAACCCTACAATAAAGTATTAGGTTTTTTCTATCTTTATTGTCTTACTTTGAGTAGTGCTTTGATAATTTTTTGATCATTACCTGGTCGTAAGTGCTTCTACGACCAGTACCCAAACTTTCTTTACACTGGTCGAAAGGATGGTGACATCACCTAGTCGAAGTCTTTCCTTTCTGCACGTGGTTCAACCTACTAGAAGAAACTTCCTAGTGTCAACTCGTTCCTCCTTTTTGCTACCAATACAAAGGACTTGGGTTCAACTCACATGGTCGAAATATTTTCAAGCCAACTCTTAGTATCTTAGATTATTTCTTCATTCATTTTTGAAAAATAAACTAAGCAGGGTACACTTTTCCAATTTGCTCGACTACTTTCAGTAAACTCATTTTGTTTCAACTGGTCGGAGGAAGAGACAACACCTAGTTGAAGACTTTCCTCTCTACACGTGGTCCTGCCCACTAGAAGGAACTTCCTAGCATCATCCTGAATCTGTTAAAACTTCATTAAGAAATAGTTTCTCAATGAAAGATTTAGGAGATGCAACATATATTCTTGGTATAAGGATCTATAGAGATAGATCTAAGAGGCAAATTGGATTAAGCCAGGATATGCACATAGACAAAGTGTTGAAACAGTTCAACATGCAAGATTCCAAGAAGGGTTTCTTGCCCATGGCACATGGCATTAATCTTAGCAAGAGTCAGTGTCCTACGACCACTGATGAGCGAGACAAAATGAGTAGAATTTCATATGCTTCGGCTGTTGGATCTATCATGTATGCCATGCTATGTACACGACCAGATGTATTATATGCTCTAAGTGTTATGAGAAGATACCAAGCTGATCCCGGTGAAGGTCACTAGACAGCTGTGAAAAACATCCTTAAGTACTTGAGAAGGACTAAGGATGCGTTCCTAGTATATGGTGGTGATGAAGAGCTCATTGTAAATGGTTACACCGATGCAAGCTTTCAAACCGACAAGGATGATTATCGTTCGCAATTTGGTTTTGTATTCATTTTGAATGGAGGAGCAGTGAGCTAGAAAAGTTCCAAGCAAGAGACGGTTGCTAATTCTACAATGGAGGCTGAGTACATTGCAGCTTCTGAAGCTGCGAAAGAAGGTGTTTGGATAAGGAAGTTCCTTGCTAAGTTGGGTGTGATTCCAAGTGTCGCGAGCCCAATGGATCTCTATTGTAACAACAATGGAGCCAGGCTAAGGAGCCTAGATCCCATCAGAAGTCCAAACATATACTAAGGCGTTATCATCTTATTCGCGAGTTAGTGAATAGAGGAGATGTTAAGATACACAAAGTTCATACGGATTTAAGTGTTGTTGATCTGTTGACAAAGCCTCTCACACAGCCCAAGCATGAGGCGCACACAAGAGCTATCAGTATTAGATACCTTAATGATTGACTCTAGTGCAAGTGGGAGACTATTGGAAATATGCCCTAGAGGCAATCATAGAGATGATTATATTTCATTATGTTCATAATATTGGATAATGTGTTATCTTGTTCCTTGAATGAATCATTGGTTATGAAGATGAACAAGTATGTGACTTGTTGGTGAAACTCTTAACTTATATGATGTCGTTCTAAATGTATCCCTGGTCAGAACACTATTTACTCTATCGACCAGCACATTGTATTGATTGATGACCATTTTTCACCGGTCATGGGTATAGGGATATTGAATCAATAATGTGAACACATGTTAGAGAACATGGAGTTGGATTGACCAACCTTGAGACACTATTGAGATTGTTATGATTCTATGTGTCGTTAGTTGGTCTCAAGCAATGATGATGTATAATCCTTAGACCTGAGATCAGCATGGATTCCTACATGTGTAATAGCACTCTTAGGGGTTACCAATCGCTACTCGTAACTGGGTAGTTATAAAGGTAGATTTCGGGTATGCTATGAAACATGCGGAGGAATGTGACTGGTCGGATATAGGATTTGCCCCTCCTTACATAACAGGAGAGATGTCTCTAGGCCCCTCGTTGTGGTCGGATAAAGAAAGTGCATGGCCATGCCACTAGTGGTTGAAGTGTTCGACCACGTGAAGTTATCCGACACTCGATCGAGAAAGTATTGAACAGTCCATGGATGACACAACATCTCACCTGGAGTTCAACCAGACATCGTGAGGCAAAGGGAAAATACACTAGTAGGTCGCTTAGTTTGATTAGTTATGGACTGGTCGCATGGAGATACGAGCTAGTCGTAGACTGGTCAAACGAAATCACAGAGTGGTCGAAACTTGGTCGTAAGGAGTTACGAACTGGTCGTGACCAAATACGAACTGGTCGTATAGAAATAGGACCTGGTCGTAAGTGATGGGGACCTGGTCATAGATCATGTTGCACTAAGGTTCGTCCGATATTATTTGTGTGTATTCGGGAATCGTTATGTCCTGCTAGGAACAGCTAACGACTCGTGATCAGAAAGGGTTTTCGAGTCACAACCAATTACGCATGAACCTACAGGGTCACACACTTAACAAGTTGGAACAAACCAGTATGAATACGATTCGTCAAACGTATTCAGATAGGATCCGTCATGAGCACTATATAAGGAGATGCATGAGACTGTTAGTAAGAGAGGTGAACGTAACAAACGAGACACACGAAAGTCGTGAGTTGAGTTGTTCCACCGAAACCCTAGCCGCCATCTTCCAGATAGCTCTGCCGTGCGACTTGGTGTTGCACTTGAGGACGATCCGCGATCTTCACAAGGAACTGCAGAGGTCGCTGGAGGAGATGATCAACTACAACCACTACATCGATGCGCTCTTCGTTGGACCAGGCTGCTCCAACCCTTCTTCCACTTCTCTGCGTGTCTGGTGGTAACGATCTGTGATCATCTACTTGCTTGGCTTCTTGGTTTACGTGGTAGAAAATTTTGATTTGTTGCTATCGTAGCCTACCCGTGACCCAACAGTCGAAGCCTTTCCTTTCTGGACGTGGTCCTACCCACTAGAAGGAACTTCCTAGTGTCGACTCATTCCTACACTTTCAACCAGTGCGAGACAATCGAGATCGAAAAACTACAATTTAGATAAACCTCTCTTTTTAAGAAGACCCATTTTATACTATTTACGTGGTATATCTAAATAAACAAAGCAAATAGTCAGGGGCTAGGATAAAGTTATTAATATGACATCAATTCTTAGTCTTAATCTCCTTTTCCATTCATTATCTTATGAGTTACTAACTACTCGACAAGATGATTTCAGGAAGAAGAAAGGATTATATATATCAACATCAAAAAACTTATTTTTATAGGATTCAAGTACAGACTACTCTGACAAAGGAGATCCTATTTGCATCTCCTCTGTGACTTCCTCATCGATCGACTGCATTTCCTTCATCCACCGCTCCACTTCTACTTCAGAGTAGTCGAAGTCGTCTTTGATGGGTTGCAGATTAAGGCTGGGGTCATGAGCTTTAAGTTTTACCAAAACAAAACTTATTCCCTCTTTGATTGCTTTCTTTATCGAATCAGCTTGTTTTGTCTTCAGAGTGGTCACCAATTCTTGCAAAGTTCTGACTTGATCACCAATAGCACTTGAGTGGGCAATCATTGTGTCTTCATGAGGAGTGATCCCCTCAGCATAAAGCTCACCGAGTACATTGTTCAGAAGAGAAATGTTGTCTTGGAGGTTGACCTTCAAGAACTTCATCTCCTAATTACGAGTCGAAGCCTCACGAAGTCGTTTTATTTGGACTGCTTGCTCTAAAAGGAATAAGACCAGTCAGATAAAATGACCTTGAAAGGAAAAAAAACCAATCACAGGTAAGACTTGCTTACCTAACAGTTGAGAATCCAACTTCTTGACTTCATCGTCATGAGAGGCAGTGCTCTTTATATAACACTCCTCCCACGATTGGACCTCTTGGTCCTTTTCTTTGGCGATGCGGGTAATCTCGTGAAGAACCAAGGTCTTTTCTTTGACCTCAGTTTTGAGTTTCCCCACTTCGACCTCTTTTTTTGAAAATAATAAGAGTTAGAAAAAAAGGAAGGTCGTAAGCGGTTTTAAGTTCAGCACTTACTATTTATTTGTCCCTGCAACCTTTGGATTGCATAGTTTGCCTCCTAAAGCTTATTCAGGAGGTCTTCATTCTTCTCACTTAGCTTTTTCATCTCAGCTTTCTCAAAGTCGAGCGAATCAGCTAAGGACTTCTCATTGCTCTTGAACCTACAAAGACATGTAAGAAGTGAGAAAAGACATGTATGTGGATACCGAACGACAGATACTTACATTCATGGTCGTTCGAGTGAACGAAGATAATACCCTCGTAGGGTTCTTCAGCTCGTCGATCTCCTGAACTTGGTCCCAGCACACCTTTTCGAGACACTCGTCGTCGAAGACATCCCCTCTATGTCCTACATCCGCAGCATCATACGCCGTCTTCACCTCGGCCTCTATGACCACTCCTGTGGTTACAGTTGCTTCGGCGACAACGACACCTTCCACCACATGGACGGTGGATGACCCTTCAATCACCGCCATTGTCATTTCTCTAACTATCGGAGAGATGGCAGTGGGTTCCTCGATTGGAACATCCTTGATGGCTAAAGCAGTTGGGCTAAGATCATAAAAAAGGGAAACATGTTAAATGGTAAAAAGTAAAAGGTAAATGCTGTTCATACACTTTTGTCTTTCTGCATACCTTCATGTGCCAGATTTGATCTTGAATTTGGAAGAAACCTTCCATAGGGAAAATTTCTTCAACTTCTTCTCAACCACGTCTGGTCGAGACTCAAGTTGAGGAATGGCCAGACCACATCTAGCCGTAGGTCTCAAACGAGCACCACTGCTCCTTGAGCCTCCTGGTTCTCCGGATGGTCGAGACCTGTCTGGACCACCTCAAGAGCAGCACTGCCCTCGATCACAGGCACTGCTGGTGCAGTAGTTTCCTTCACAAAAGACATAAAACTCTTCTAGTTCTCCTTTTCTAGTCGCTTGAGAAAGCCACGGGAGGCAGAAATTACGAAAGTCTTATTGTTATTGTAGAAGGGTACCTTGATCTTGGGGGCTCTAGGCTTGAGAGCATTAATGTTCACTTCGATCGCCCTAGCCTCTTCTGCGGCAGCCATGTCCACAGCAAATTTCGCAAAGGGCACGGTCGAAATAGAAGTTCTTGAACTTGCGCATCCCTTGTCGGCGACTTACACAAGTCGACACTTTTTGGCCGGAGGGGTATCAACTTGCTCTGCTACCATGCCAACAACCATCAATACGACTTCTTCGTCGTCCCGACGGTTTTCCATGCTTACTTTCTGTAGAAATTAGATATTACAAAGCAGTCATAAGTCTTTCTACGATCATCATCTTGTCGTAAGTTTTTCTACAACAACCCCCTGGTCGTAAGCTTTTCTATGACCAATACCTAGTCGTAAGTTCTTCTACGACTACAAGTTCCTAAAGATGAAATCAATTCTTGATTACCTTTAAGCGCTCCATCTTGTCCTCTGCGGGCAGGACCACCAAGATTTGAGGAGCCACCACATTCAGTGGCGGGGACTTCTCGCAAATGAGCTTGACCCGATCGTCAATCTTCTCTTGTGAGAGGTCTGCGGAGCAAGTAAACTTTCAATAAGCCAAGTCTAAAATTAACAGAAAGAAGGCTAACGCTGGGAGTTTACTTACCCTCCTCGTAGTCTCTGGTCAGGTCTTGCGGCCCCAAATACCTCCACATGGGATGAGCCCTCTTCTTCAGAGGGCTAATGCGGCGCGTGATGAAATCCTTCACTACGTGCCATCTAGTGAACCCCTCTTCCTTCAAGTCTTTGATGGCTTGAATGAAGGGGGGCGATCTAACCGAGATCCTTAAGAGTCGAATCCTAAGAAGAAATATTCTCAGCCGGCTTTCCAACGAAGGAGAGGCTGTCCTCATTGGTCATCTCCCAATAGAACCACCTCTTCTTCCATCCCGGCCATGACGACCGGGTGAACATCTGAATGTATTCCTTCGACTTCCCGTCGTGGAGCTTCAGACTACAACTACCGGCGACTCCAGCCAGTCTGGTCATTCCATAGAAGTATTGGAACAACTCCAAGTCGGCCGAAATCCCCAAGTAGGCCCTGCACAAGTGCACTAACATGCCCAACATCGTAATGGACTTGGGAAAAAGGTTCACCAACTCCACACCGAAGTGTTCGAGTATAAGAATGAGGAAAGGGTGAGTAGGCAATCGAAGGCCACACTCACAGAACGCTTGGAAGACAGGGATTTGCCTAATCTCCCCCGACGGCCAATGTGTAACATCCCAAATGTATAATTAGGGTTAATCAAGTATAATTATATGTGTAGAAATTAAAACTTTTTCTCACATGTTGAAAAACCCTAAAATCTCATGTGATTTTTGTCCAAGAGTTGTGTAATCCAAAAAACACAAAGCTCTTGTTGACCAAAAATCAAACTCATTGTCCAATTATCTTAAATCTTGTGCCAAACATTTGGAATATATTTTCCTTGGTCCCAAAAACTGATATGGGACCCCTTCTGAAAAATATCATGAGTTATAACACTTGTTGATAATTTTTGGAGGCAAAACAATCCTTTAAACAACCTTCATGAATTTCCTGAGAAAAATGCATTGCATAATAACCTCTGGAAATTTTATGCAAGGTTGATCTCATTGTCAGCAAGCTCTAGTTAAAATTTCATCAAATTTGGAGTTCATTTGCTATCTCAAATAATTATGGTAAGTTTCAGCTGTTAAAAACTAAATTTAAAAGCCTACACTATTCCTTGGGCTAGCCCTATTCAAAGTGGTCCAGCCCAACCATGTCTGCACCTCGCCAGACCTCATCTCCACCTTGATCAAATGCAGCCTGTTGGATTTACATCCAACACCACGACCTCCTCCATGATCAACACCGCAAAGACCTCCCACCTCATGAGGTCATTGCCGTTGGATCCGTGATCATGGTCATGACCTCCCCTGTGTGTTAAACCTCAAAGACCTCCTCGATTTGTTAAACCAACGCAATGAGGTCATCCCATTTGTTGAGGTCGTGGCCGTTGGATCAACTCCAATGACCACGACCTCCTCCTCAACATACTCGGTCAGGTCATCCCACCACGTGAGGTCATAGCCCTTGGATCCAAGATCCATGGCCTGACCTCCTCCTCTCAACCTAAACTAAACAAACCTCCCACCTAACCAAGGTCGTAGCCATTGGATCAAATCCAACGACTCACGACCTCCTGCGATATCAAGCACTCACAACCTCCCCATCTTTTGTTGTGCACCGTTAGATTAAAATCTACGGTCACGACCTCCTTTGTCTCATGCTTTTGAGACCTCCAAGACGTGAGATCGTAGCCCTTAGATCTAAATCTAAAGGCCATGACCTCCCTTGTGCGTTGCAAGCTCAGACCTCCACCTCTTTTGATCGGAACCCTTAGATCTAAATCTAACGGTCTGACCTCCCTTGCTGTTGCGCATCATATCAGACCTCCCGGTCATTGTGTGCCCTTAGATTTAAATCCAAAGGCCATGACCTCCCCTCATGTCTTTTTGATCGCGTGCGTTAAGTCCTCACTTTGGAGGTCCGCGACTGTTGGATGGAGATCAACGCTTTGGACCTCTGTCCCTTTTCCTCACGTGCGTTGCTGCGATTATGAAATCGGAGGGCCACGACCTCCCCATCCTTGATCGTGTGGCTGGGACCTCCTCCCAGCCACTTAAAACATAACGGTTCAAAAACCACATCGGAGGGCCAGGACCTCCCCGTGGGCTTATCCAGCGGTCAAAATGACCTCCCCTGTTCTTCTCCTTCCTTGGTCACGCGTGCGTGGCCCTGAGCAAGTGAATTAATGCCCACTTTGTCTAATGTGTACCTTATAATGACTCTTTCTTGACCGCATTTAATGCTGGTCGACTTTCCGCCTATCAGTCAAGACCGCACCGCCTCTTGTCAACCTTTATGTCTTGTCCACCCCATGGACCAACCCGTGGGCTAAGCTCACCATGGAGCTTAGCCCCAGTTCATAACCTTCACTCAGGCTATAAGTCACCCTTGGGTTCCTCCCTTAGCTTCTTTGGCACACTTCTAAGCTCTAAGCTTGCACCGTGCCATTTGAGCTTTCCTCTCCTCCCCTCTTGGCGCCATTGTTGAGAAGCTTGAAGCTCCTCGGTGGACAAGGGTCCCTGGAGTTTTTCCTCCTTTTCTCCTTGCTTCCATTTGTGCCCTACCCTCTGGGACCAAGGCCTAACTTGATATTGTTGGGCATTTGCAGAGGGGGACAAAGTGGAGCTTGAAGTTGAAGCTTTGGCCGTGGAGCACCCTTCCTCCCCAAGACCGGTCCTCCTTCCTCGACCTCCTCAAAGACCTTAGGACCTCCGTGTACTCCTCGATAGTCCTTTAGCTGGGCACCCGCATGTATGAGGTCGCGGAGCTTTTAAATTGGGCACACGCTTGTTTGGGTTGTCGCATGAGCTTCCTTTTGCATTTTGGATTTTGCCGTGTGCTTGTCTTCGTTGTCCTCTCCGGCTCATGGCGTTCAAAACCGTCGCCGCCGTTGAGAGGAGGTCCTTTGGAGTGCGCATGGTTATTGCGGACCCAACGGTACCATTGATCTCGCCGGCGAGGTCTACATCGCCGCGATGACCTCGTCTTTGCGCGGGTTTTGTCGGACACAACGGCAGCGGCGTCGTTGTCGTTTTAGGACAGAAATTCTCCATGTTTAATGCGCTAATCATGTGTTCCAATCATTGTAATCATTGGATGTCTTAACTGCCTTTAATCCACCCTTTAATGTGCGCATTTAAGACCTCCCGCGCGCGCGGACCTCCTTGATGTCCAGCGCGCATTTATTCATGTCCAAGCGCGTGCACGAGTTAAGGCGCTGGGTCTGGCCGTCCAGACCTCCTCCGAGGAGATCTGGAGCGTCCAAGACCTCCCCTTGCGCAATCGTGGCCGTCCAGACCTCCTCGGAGGTCAGTGGACGTTAGGACCTCCCTTAGACCTCCCTAGGTTGTCTCACCTGCTCATGACCTCCCGGGTAGATCTTGACCGTCAAGGTCCTCCCTCGGACGATCTGAACCATCGAGGATCTCCCTTGGAACATTTGGACCGTCCAGGACCTCCCCTGTGAGGTCCTGACGATGTAGATTTTCCTCAGGGAGATCTTGATAGTTTGGACCTTCCTTTGGAAGATCTCAACCGTTGAGGACCTCCCCTTTAGATCTGGTCCGTTCCGGACCTCCCCCATCGTTGTGGTCCGTTGGATTTCCCATCTACGGCCACGACCTCCCCCTCACCTCGCGCATGTGAGTTGCTAAGAGGTCCAGGACCTCTGGACCTTCACGTGCGCGTGTGTGATGTTCTCCTGGGAGGTCTTGAGCCGTTGGATCTGAGATCTGTGGCTCACGTCCTCCCATGTCCTTATGGATTTTAGAAATTCCAGTGAGCTCTAGTATAAACTGAAATAAGGTATAGACTTTAGAATTTCATATCTTCTTCGTTTTGAATCCTTTTGAGGTCATTCAAATTGTGTTAGCTCTGTTTTGAACTTGACTTTAATCCAAAAATGATTGTAAGTCGAGTTCAGCTCCAGAGCACAGTTTGCCATTAAATTTTAAAACCAACTTTAAAATGTGCACTTAAATCAATGCTTAACTTGTAAAATACATAACTAATGCTCTATAGATTATTTTTGGGAGAGACCAACTTTGTTGGTTTCCTCTCTTAGTGAACTCATGGTGAAAATTGGTTTTGAGCATGTTGCTGTTAGGAAATTGAGGACTTGTGCATTATAATTTTGTTCAAGTTCTTGTTCTTGAAAAATTATAGAAAGTGCATCATAGCTCCAAATGAGGTGAACTCAATTGTGTTAGTCATCTCATGAGGTGCTGGTTTTACAGTAAAAATTTCGGCTTCACTGCTATTCTAGAAAATTTTGCGATGAACAGTAGCATATTTCTAATTAATAGGCTGAGCAGAATTGATTTCATCATATCTTTTGCATTGAGAATCCAAATCAATTGGTTCTTGTTGCTAAATTCATGGTAAATCATTGTCTTGCTGCTGTAAAATTTTCATGGCTTTTGGAGTTCGTTTGTTGTGCTGTCTTTGTTGTGTTTCGTCGTTCTTATCGGTTCTTTCTCGCTTTTCCGTTAGGCTTCGACATTTGTGGTGATCCCGAGAGCGACCCTCTGCCACAACTTGGCCAGCAACAAGGCAAGAAGTTTGACCATTTCCATCATTGTCCCATTACTTTAAAGCTTAATACTTTGTTTTACTTCTATGTATGCATGCTACTTTGTGTTAATTGTCGCTAGCGAGCCTATAGTTGCATGATCTGTAGGAATTGTTTATCCTCTACTACCATGAGCCTAGGTTATTTGCTGTGGTGGGAGCTCGTTGGATGAGCTCTTATCACTTAGTAGTTTCGATGTAAATTGCTTAGACATGCCTAGTTATCGGTAGAAATGGGCGATCATCGACTTAGTCGATGGTCTTGATCACTCAAAATGATTATTACTCCTATATGTCCAGCACTTGTGCTTTGTTTAATTTGTAAAATCAAAACTGAAAATAAAAGATTGATTTAGACTTGGGCATATTGGATGGATGGTGCGGTTTTTGGATGTGGTGGTATGCCAGGTCCCTAAGGACCGAGTACTTGGGTCACTAAGCCAGCGATTTCAGCGTACTAACCACGCTGAGGGGCATATGGAACCCCTCTTGACTAAGTACTCTAGGAGGTGTTAATTATGAGCGAGCTCGGTTGGTGTGTTTTAAAAACAAATGTATATGTATAGTGTGGGAGGAGCATTAGCTTAGGGAAGGTTGTGATGTCTCCTTCTCCCGTGGGTTGTGCAGCTCGTAATTAGCATTCATCCTTTGGAAAGGTCTCGTAGGACTTAGCCGTGCAAAGACACCTTCGGAAGTGTGCGTAAAGGAAAGGCGGATCGGCGTGTGGGTGCAGTGGTACACCTGCAGGATAAAACTATTGAATAGCCTCGCCCTAGGTTATGGACATGCTTGGTAAGGTCGTTCAAGACTAGACTACAACCTTTAATTAAAACTTGACATGGTTGGTATGAGCGGGAGTTCATGCTATTGTTGTGGTGACTTGGGTTAGTCACTTCGTGATTGTTCTTGTTGTTGTTATTATGTTATTATCGCGTTGTTATTTCAACCATTTAAAAATGCTTTGCCAAATTGCCTTCAATCTATTATGTTATTGCAAATAAATGTTGCTTTATGCTAAAATGAGTCCAAAGCCTCATCCACTTAAATAAAGCTTGCATGTAGCTATTTATAGTTCTGTTATCTCACACGTAAGTCTTGCGGAGTACTTTATGTACTCATCGCGTGGTTGTGGCAATTTTTTGTGGCTTTTGTTGCAGAGGAAGAAGGAGAGCTCCAAGAGCCTCTCTTTTGTGCTACGTGTTGCGCTTTCTTGACGACTAGCTTGGCGGTCGGTCGAGATGCCTAGGGTTAAGGCACACCGATTGGCTTTGTGTTATAGCCATCTTTATGGCACTTTTGCTTCATTGTTATCTTTTGTAATTCTTGTTATTTGGCCTAAGGGCCTCTCTTTTGTAATATCTATTCCATATTAATGTTAACTTCGGTTTGTTGCTTATGTTCTATGTGTTGTATGGAATTGATACATTCTTTTGTTGTGAGGTATGTATCTTGCATTCAGGAAGTATACATCTCTCGAGACCGGGTTTATTTGGTTGATAATACTAGGGTCAATCGGATGACTAAGTATTATGAGCCTAATAAACGTCGGTCTCTCTAAAAGTTGGTATCGGAGCGTTATGACCGTAGTAACGCAAGCTTGGTCGTCCTTAGGATATTTTGAAAACCTATTTTCAAAGCATCAAATGAGTTTTGAAAGCTTAGGAAATTCTCGGATTTTATTCCTTACCTATCTTAGCTTTCTCTTCTCATCCCACTCTAATTTGAGTTTTAAAAGTTGTTTTCCTCTCTTCCCTTCTACAAAATAGTTGTTATCGATTAACACTGGGTTTTGGGAGAACCAATGAGATTGGCAAATTGAAGTGTGAGCTGCCCACTACAAGGTTTTGAAGTTCTGGAGTCGGTGATTCGACAAGGAGCTTGGATGCGAAATCTGGACAGCAAGCATCAAATTTCCGGACAGCAGTCTCAACGGTGTCTAATTAGGATAGATAATGAGAGGTTAATCAACTAAAACTGGTGGGAATAAAAGGGTAAGATGTGATACTAGTTAGCTAAGTATCTAACACTTATTTCGCTGATTTAACCTTGCTCTTTAGTAGCATTAGCTCTCACCTTACAATCTGATTTTTGATCTTCTCGACCAATTACTCGTTCATTCAATACGGGTTAGTTGAGTTGAGAAGTTGAGCCTTGCATTTGGTGTTTCTTGGCGGTTTTTAGAGTCTTTTAGAAGCTTTTTAAAGTTTAAATAACCGCTGATTTTGGCTTTCGTTTGGGGTGATATTCCATTCCCCTAGTCGATCGCTTTTGCTTTCTTTAAGGCTTTGTTTTTGGGTCTAGTTGCTAACCAAAATTCCTTGTAACAGATGGCGGATGCACTCAGAGCGGCCAAGGTTGGGCTGGTCGGACGACGAGCTTCCTCCTCCCGACCATGGCCGAGGTTCTTCTTGAGATCGGCGCAACGCGCGGATGACCGGAGAGTTCTCTTGGGCGTCATCGCGCGCAACCACCACCGACTTACCGGAGCTTGAGGATGCGGGCAAGGAATGCCCATCACCGCGTGGAGGACTCGCGGAGTTTCTTCGTACTCAGCCCCCTACCTTTTCCTGGTCTGAGGACCCTTTGGATGCGGACGATTGGCTTCGTCTTGTGGAGCGTAAGCTTCGCATCGCGCAGTGCCAGGAGCACGAGAAGGCGCTGTTCGCATCGCACCAGCTGGAGGGTGCAGCCTTGTCATGGTGGGAGAGCTTTCTCGCCATGCAGCCCGCAGACCACACCGTCTCTTGGGAGGAGTTTCGTACTGCCTTCCGTCGGGCTCACATCCCTGCCGGCTTGATGGAGATCAAGAAGCAGGAGTTTCTTGCGCTCAAGCAAGGGCGTGGCTCAGTCATGGAGTATGTCTACGAGTTCAACCATCTAGCTCGTTATGCTCCTGAGGATGTGGCCACTGATATGGCTAAGCAGGCCAAGTTCAGGCGTGGCTTGTCTGAGGAGCTGAAGGACAAGCTATCCATTGTCGACTTTCCTGATTTCCAGACCTTGGTCGACAAGGCCATCGTCGCTGAGCATGCGGCTCGAGAGCTTATGGACTCCATAGCGCAAGTGGGAGGCCCATAAGTCATCTAGGGCAGTTCCTCCGCCCCCGCTTGAGGCGATCTCGGGGTACCACTCTCACTCTTGGCGCCCGAGGTCACCTGCCTCGTTCCTCGTCCATCGCAGCCGTGTCTCGACCACATGCACTGCGAAGTCGCCAGAGCGGCCCCCATAACCATCTAGGGGTCACATGTTTCTCATGCAACGGAAGGGGCATTATGCGAACCAATGCCCTAAGAAGACAGAGCGACCCCTCGTCCTAATGGAGGACGCGGGCAGAGGTGGTGCGGCTCAGACGGAAGATCGTCCGGCTACCCAAAGGCGTGGGTAGTGGTCGCGTCAACGCCATCACCACAGAGGAGGCTCGGGAGGCACCCGGCGTCGTGCTAGGTACACTTTTCGTTAACTCTCATCCCGCTCTTGTTTTGTTTGATTCAGAGCATCTCATTCATTGTTTCGAAGTCTTTTTTTGCTGTCGGAGAGCTTCTTTTCTCTCCATTGTCGGCCCCGCTACTCATTCGCTCTCTGGTTCGGAGTTGAGAGTGAATCTGAGTGTAGGGATGTCCTATCGAGATCGAAGGGGTAGGTTTCTTAGCGAACCTTATCCTTCTCCATTCAGCGAGTCTTGATGTGATTCTTGGCATGGATTGGTTGTCCCAACACATGGGGCAAATCGATTGCGCCAGGAAGCTCATCTCTCTATCTAGTCCCTCCGTGGCGGGTTCGCCACCAAGTCGCTAGATCCTCATCTCTTCGCGCTTGAAGCAAAGCCCGCTCTAGATATTAGCGAAGTCCCAACAATTTGTGACTTTGTTGATGTCTTTCCCGCTGATCTTCCAGGGATGCCACCCGTTCGAGACCTCGAGTTTGTCATTGAGTTGGCTCCCGGTACCGCCCCTATCTCAAAGAGGCCTTATCGGATGCCACCGAGCGAGTTGGTAGAATTGAAGAAGCGATTAAGTGAGCTGCAAGAGAAGGGTTTCATCCGCCCTAGCTCATCTCCTTGGGGTTGTCCGGCAATCTTCGTAAAGAAGAAGGGCGGTACTTTACGCATGTGTGTTGATTACCGCCCACTTAATGAAGTGATGAGAAAGAACAAGTATCCATTGCCCCAAGATCGACGATCTCTTCGATCAATTAACTGGAGCTCGAGTTTTCTCCAAGATTGATTTGAGAGTGGGATATCATCAGGTTCGTATTCGGCTTGAGGATATTCCAAAGACGGCGTTCTCTACTCGCCACGGCTTGTATGAGTACCGTCATGTCATGTCGTTTAACCAATGCTCTGCCTTGTTCATGAACCTCATGAATTCGGTATTCATGGAGTATTTGGATAAGTTTGTCGTGGTCTTCATCGATGATATTCTTATCTATTCCAAGAACGATGAGGATCATGCCGAGCATCTGAAGCTTGTGTTAGGCAAGCTACGTGAGCACCAGCTGTACGCGAAGTTCAGCAAGTGCGCATTTTGGTTGAAGGAAGTGGCCTTCTTAGGCCATATTCTTTCAGCGGGAGGCGTAGCTGTTGATCCTAGCAAGGTCACCGATGTTCTGTCATGGAGTCCGCCCACTTCGGTCACCAAAGTGCGGAGTTTTCTTGGTTTAGCGGGATATTATAGCCGCTTTATCGAGAACTTCTCCAAGATCGCGAAGCCAATGACGGAGTTGCTCAAGAAGGACAAGAAGTTCTTGTGGTCTGATGCTTGCATGGCAAGTTTCCATATACTCAAGAAGCGTTTGACCACCGCTCCCGTCCTTGTTCTTCCTGATATCCATCGCAGCTTCGATATCTTTTGCGATGCTTCTCGTCGAGGCCTCGGTTGTGTCCTTATGCAAGAAGGCAAGGTAGTGGCCTATGCATCAAGGCAATTGAGACCTCATGAACTTAACTACCCTACTCATGACTTGGAGTTGGCTGCTGTGATTCATGCACTTAAGATTTGGCGACATTACCTAATCAGAATCGTTGTAGAAGTGTATTCGGATCACAAAGCCTCAAGTACTTGTTCACCCAACCCGACTGAACCTCGGGCAAAGGAGATGGTTGGAGTTGATCAAGGATTATGATATGGGTATTCACTACCATCCGGGCAAGGCTAATGTCGATTCTCGATGCGCTTAATCGCAAAGCGCATTGTAATGCCTTAGTGCTCAAGGAGCATTCACCCTCTCTTCTCAAGGCATTCCGGCGTCTCAACTTGGAGATAGTTGAGCATGGATCTCTCATTGCCATGGTTGTGCAACCAACCTTGGTGGATCGGATCAAGTCCGCCCAGCGATCGGATGTTGGAGTGAGCCACATTAAGGCAAATGTCAAGAACGAGCGACCAAGTGCTTCTCGAGGATGAGCATGGCGTCGTGAGGTTCGGCAACGCCTTGTGGTTCCAAAGGACATGGAGCTGCGAATTTAATCCTCCATGAAGCCCACGATTCGCCTTTATCCATTCATCCGGGGCCACAAAGATGTATCAAGATCTCCGCCAGAGATTTTGGTGGACCCGAATGAAGAGGGAGATCGCGGTTCGTTCTTCGAAAGTGCGACGTGTGTCGTCGATGTGAAGGCCGAGCATCGGCGTCGCCTTTGGGCTTGACCTTTGCCAATTCTGAGTGGAAGTGGGATTCGATCGAATGGATTTTATCACCGGTCTACCCCGTCCCGAAGAAGAATGATGCCATTTGGGTCGTCATCGATCGATTGACTAAGGTGGCACATTTCCTTCCGTCAAGACCGAACCGGGTAGGTCTTTTGGTGGAACTCTATATCGCCCGCATCGTGAGTTTGCACGGTGTCAAGACGATTGTGTCGGATCGTGGATCCTTTTCACGCCTCGTTTTGGCATAGCTTGCAAGAGGCCATGGGCACTCGTCTTGCTTTCAAAGACGGCATTTCACCCCAAAGCGATGGTCGACCGAGAGGGTCAACCAAGTTTTGGAAGACATGCTTCGTGCTTGTGTCCTTTCATATGGGAAGCATTGGGAGAAATGCTTGCCATTCGCGAAGTTTTCTTATAACAACATTTTCAGGCCGGTCTCGGCATGGCACCTTTTGAGGCCTTATGCGGGAGAAAGTGTAGAACCCGTTGAACTGGTCGAGACCGGTGAGAGACCTCTCTTTGGCGGACTCAATCAATGAGGCCGAGCGCCAAGTCCAAATTTTATTCGAGGCGTTTGCACTGACTCAATCGAGCAAAAGAGCTATGCGGATCGCCGTCGGCGTGAGTTACGTTTTGAGCCTAATGACTTTGTTTATCTCAAAGTCTCTCCTTTGAAGGGCCATCAACGTTTGGCGTCAAGGGCAAGTTAGCTCCTCGATATGTCGGTCCCTACCGCGTTATCGAGAAGAAGGAGCTGTTGCCTATAAGTTGGAGTTGCCGGCTGCACTTGAGGGGGTACATGATGTTTTCCATGTGTCCCGGCTTAAGAAGTGCCTCCGTGTTCCAAGCGAGGAAGCTCCGTTGGAAACCCTCGATGTCCGGGAAGATTTGACCTATCGCGAGCACCTGCTCGCGTGCTCGATGAGTCCGAACGAAGGACAAGGAATAAGACCATCAAGTTCCTTAAAGTTCAGTGGTCAAACCATTACGAGGATGAGGCTACTTGGGAAAGAGAAGATCGTCTGCGTGCGGACTATCCATCTTTCTTTACCGAGTGAGCCAAATCTCGGGGACGAGATTTACGTAAGGGGAGATTTTGTAACATCCCAAATATATAATTAGGGTTAATCAAGTATAATTATATGTGTAGAAATTAAAACTTTTCTCACATCTTGAAAAACCCTAAAATCTCATGTGATTTTTGTCCAAGAGTTGTGTAATCCAAAAAACACAAAGCTCTTGTTGACCAAAAATCAAACTCATTCTCCAATTATCTTAAATCTTGTGCCAAACATTTGGAATATATTTTCCTTGGTCCCAAAAACTGATATGGGACCCCTTCTGAAAAATATCATGAGTTATAACACTTGTTGATAATTTTTGGAGGCAAAACAATCCTTTAAACAACTTTCATGAATTTCCTGAGAAAAATGCATTGCATAATAACCTCTGGAAATTTTATGCAAGGTTGATCTCATTGTCAGCAAGCTCCAGTTAAAATTTCATCAAATTTGGAGTTCATTTGCTATCTCAAATAATTCTGGTAAGTTTCAATTTGTTAAAAACTAAATTTAAAAGCCTACACTATTCCTTGGGCTAGCCCTATTCAAAGTTGGTCCAGCCCAACCATGTCTGCACCTCAAGAGACCTCATCTCCACCTTGATCGGTCGCGGTAGTTGGATTTACATCCAACACCACGACCTCCTCATGATCAACACCGCAAAGACCTCCCCGCCTCATGAGGTCATTGCCGTTGGATCCGTGATCATGGTCATGACCTCCTGTGTGTTAAACCTCAAAGACCTCCTCGATTTGTTAAACCATCGCAAGCGAGGTCATCCCATTTGTTGAGGTCGTGGCCGTTGGATCAACTCCAACAGCCACGACCTCCTCCTCAACATACTCGGTCGAGGTCATCCCACCTCACGTGAGGTCATAGCCCTTGGATCCAAGATCCATGGCCACGACCTCCTCCTCTCAACCTAAACTAAACAAACCTCCCACCTAACCAAGGTCGTAGCCATTGGATCAAATCCAACGACTCACGACCTCCCCTGCTATCAAGCACTCACAACCTCCCCATCTTTTGTTGTGCACCGTTAGATTAAAATCTCGGTCACGACCTCCTTTGTCTCATGCGCACAGACCTCCCGGCAAGACGTGAGATCGTAGCCCTTAGATCTAAATCTAAAGGCCATGACCTCCCTTGTGCGTTGCAAGCTCGGGACCTCCACCTCTTTTGATCGGAACCCTTAGATCTAAATCTAACGGTCTGACCTCCCTTGCCTGTTGCGCATCATATCAGACCTCCCCGGTCATTGTGTGCCCTTGGATTTAAATCCAAAGGCCATGACCTCCCCTCATGTCTTTTTGATCGCGTGCGGTTAAGTCCTCACTGGAGGTCCGCACCGTTGGATGGAGATCCAACGCTTTGGACCTCCTGTCCCTTTTCCTCACGTGCGTTTTCGCGATTAAGGAAATCGGAGGGCCACGACCTCCCATCCTTGATCGTGTGGCTGGGACCTCCTCCCAGCCACTTAAAACATAACGGTTCAAAAACCACATCGGAGGGCCAGGACCTCCCCGTGGGCTTATCCAGCGGTCAAAATGACCTCCCCTGTTCTTCTCCTTCCTTGGTCACGCGTGCGTGGCCCTGAGCAAGTGAATTAATGCCCAGCCTGTCCACTGTGTACCTTATAATGACTCTTTCTTGACCGCATTTAATGCAGTCGACTTCATCTCAGTCAGTCAAGACCACCGCCTCTTGTCAACCTTTATGTCTTGTCCACCCCATGGACCAACCCGTGGGCTAAGCTCACCATGGAGCTTAGCCCCAGTTCATAACCTTCACTCAGGCTATAAGTCACCCTTGGGTTCCTCCCTTAGCTTCTTTGGCACACTTCTAAGCTCTAAGCTTGCACCGTGTCATTTGAGCTTTCCTCTCCTCCCCTCTTGGCCGCCATTGTTGAGAAGCTTGAAGCTCCTCGGTGGACAAGGGTCCCTGGAGTTTTTCCTCCTTTTCTCCTTGCTTCCATTTGTGCCCTACCCTCTGGGACCAAGGCCTAACTTGATATTGTTGGGCATTTGCAGAGGGGGACAAAGTGGAGCTTGAAGTTGAAGCTTTGGCCGTGGAGCACCCTTCCTCCCGGCACGGTCCTCCTTCCTCGACCTCCTCGGCACCTTAGGACCTCCTGTACTCTCGATAGTCCTTTAGCTGGGCACCGCGATGTATGAGGTCGCGGAGCTTTTAAATTGGGCACACGCTTGTTTGGCTGTCGCGTGGAGCTTCCCTTTTGCATTTTGGATTTTGCCGTGTGCTTGTCTTCGTTGTCCTCTCCGGCTTGCCGGCGTTCAAGGCCGTCGCTGCCGTTGAGAGGAGGTCCTTTGGGTGCGCATGGTTATTGCGGACCCAACGGTACCATTGAATCTCGCCGGCGAGGTCTACATCACCGGCGATGACCTCGTCTTTGCGCTCGGGTTTTGTCGGACACAACGGCAGCGTCGTTGTCGTTTTTAGGACAGAAATCCTCCATGTTTAATGCGCTAATCATGTGGTCCAATCATTGTAATCATTGGATGTCTTAACTGCCTTTAATCCACCCTTTAATGTGCGCATTTAAGACCTCCCGCGCGCGCGGACCTCCTTGATGTCCAGCGCGCATTTATTCATGTCCAAGCGCGTGCGCGAGTTAAGGCGCTGGGTCTGGCCGTCCAAACCTCCTCCGAGGAGATCTGGAGCGCCCAAGACCTCCCTTGCGCATAATCGTGGCCGTCCAGACCTCCACGGAGGTGCAGTGGACGTTAGGACCTCCTTAGACCTCCCTAGGTTGTCTCGGTAGTTCATGACCTCCCGGGTAGATCTTGACCGTCAAGGTCCTCCTCGGACGATCTGAACCATCGAGGACCTCCTTGGAACATCTGGACCGTCCGGGACCTCCCTGTGAGGTCGGCGATGTAGATTTTCCTCGGGGAGATCTTGATAGTTTGGACCTTCCTTTGGAAGATCTCAACCGTTGAGGACCTCCCCTTTAGATCTGGTCCGTTCCGGACCTCCCCCATCGTTGTGGTCCGTTGGATTTCCCATCTACGGCCACGACCTCCCCCTCACCTCGCGCATGTGAGTTGCTAAGAGGTCCAGGACCTCTGGACCTTCACGTGCGCGTGTGTGATGTTCTCCTGGGAGGTCTTGAGCCGTTGGATCTGAGATCTGTGGCTCACGTCCTCCCATGTCCTTATGGATTTTAGAAATTCCAGTGAGCTCTAGTATAAACTGAAATAAGGTATAGACTTTAGAATTTCATATCTTCTTCGTTTTGAATCCTTTTGAGGTCATTCAAATTGTGTTAGCTCTGTTTTGAACTTGACTTTAATCCAAAAATGATTGTAAGTTGAGTTCAGCTCCAGAGCACAGTTTGCCATTAGATTTTAAAACCAACTTTAAAATGTGCACTTAAATCAATGCTTAACTTGTAAAATACATAACTAATGCTCTATAGATTATTTTTGGGTGAGACCAACTTTGTTGGTTTCCTCTCTTAGTGAACTCACGGTGAAAATTGGTTTTGAGCATGTTGCTGTTAGGAAATTGAGGACTTGTGCATTATAATTTTGTTCAAGTTCTTGTTCTTGAAAAATTATAGAAAGTGCATCATAGCTCCAAATGAGGTGAACTCAATTGTGTTAGTCATCTCATGAGGTGCTGGTTTTACAGTAAAAATTTCGGCTTCACTGCTATTCTAGAAAATTTTGCGATGAACAGTAGCATATTTCTAATTAATAGGCTGAGCAGAATTGATTTCATCATATCTTTTGCATTGAGAATCCAAATCAATTGGTTCTTGTTGCTAAATTCATGGTAAATCATTGTCTTGCTGCTGTAAAGTTTTCATGGCTTTTGGAGTTCGTTTGTTGTGCTGTCTTTGTTGTGTTTCGTCGTTCTTATCGGTTCTTTCTCGCTTTTCCGTTGAGGCCGACATTTGTGGTGATCCCGAGAGCGACCCTCTGCCACAACTTGGCCAGCAACAAGGCAAGCAGTTTGACCATTTCCAACATTGTCCCATTACTTTAAAGCTTAATACTTTGTTTTACTTCTATGTATGCATGCTACTTTGTGTTAATTGTCGCTAGCGAGCCTATAGTTGCATGATCTGTAGGAATTGTTTATCCTCTACTACCATGAGCCTAGGTTATTTGCTGTGGTGGGAGCTCGTTGGATGAGCTCTTATCACTTAGTAGTTTCGATGTAAATTGCTTAGACATGCCTAGTTATCGGTAGAAATGGGCGATCATCGACTTAGTCGATGGTCTTGATCACTCAAAAATGATTATTACTCCTATATGTCCAGCACTTGTGCTTTGTTTAATTGTAAAATCAAAACTGAAAATAAAAGATTGATTTAGACTTGGGCATATTGGATGGATGGTGCGGTTTTTGGATGTGGTGGTATGCCCAGGTCCCTAAGGACCGAGTACTTGGGTCACTAAGCCAGCGATTTGGCGTACTAACCAGCGAGGGCATATGGAACCCTCTTGACTAAGTACTCTATGAGGTGTTAATTATGAGCGAGCTCGGTTGGTGTGTTTTTAAAAACAAATGTATATGTATAGTGTGGGAGGGAGCATTAGCTTAGGGAAGGTTGTGATGTCTCCTTCTCCCGTGGGTTGTGCAGCTCGTAATTAGCATTCATCCTTTGGAAAGGTCTCGTAGGACTTAGCCGTGCAAAGACACCTTCGGAAGTGTGCGTAAAGGAAAGGCGATGCGGCGTGTGGGTGCAGTGGTACACCTGCAGGATAAAACTATTGAATAGCCTCGCCCTAGGTTATGGACATGCTTGGTAAGGTCGTTCAAGACTAGACTACAACCTTTAATTAAAACTTGACATGGTTGGTATGAGCGGGAGTTCATGCTATTGTTGTGGTGACTTGGGTTAGTCACTTCCAGGATTGTTCTTGTTGTTGTTATTATGTTATTATCGCGTTGTTATTTCAACCATTTAAAAATGCTTTGCCAAATTGCCTTCAATCTATTATGTTATTGCAAATAAATGTTGCTTTATGCTAAAATGAGTCCAAAGCCTCATCCACTTAAATAAAGCTTGCATGTAGCTATTTATAGTTCTGTTATCTCACACGTAAGTCTTGCGGAGTACTTTATGTACTCATCCGCGTGGTTGTGGCAATTTTTTGTGGCTTTTGTTGCAGAGGAAGAAGGAGAGCTCCAAGAGCCTCTCTTTTGTGCTACGTGTTGCGCTTTCTTGACGACTAGCTTGGCGGTCGGTCGGATGCCTAGGGGTTAAGGCACACCGATTGACTTTGTGTTATAGCCATCTTTATGGCACTTTTGCTTCATTGTTATCTTTTGTAATTCTTGTTATTTGGCCTAAGGGCCTCTCTTTTGTAATATCTATTCCATATTAATGTTAACTTCGGTTTGTTGCTTATGTTCTATGTGTTGTATGGAATTGATACATTCTTTTGTTGTGAGGTATGTATCTTGCATTCGGGAAGTATACATCTCTCGAGACCGGGGTTTATTTGGTTGATAATACTAGGGTCAATCGGATGACTAAGTATTATGAGCCTAATAAACGTCGGGGTCTCACACAATGCTGCCCAGCAACCTCGATTCACTTCACGAACTGACTCTTCGGGATCTTCTCGGCAACGACTAAAGCTTTGTTCTTGGTCGCATCCATCTCCGATTCGGCCCACTAGAAAGCGGCTCCGGCCATCTCTCTCAAGGGTCAAAGATTTGGATTTGGAAAGATCTTAGGAGAACGCTCGATTTGATTGGTGGCGGAGAACGCAAGAACTTGATGGACAGTGGGAGCAATTTGGGGAAAGGTAAAAAGCCTAAGTCTCACCCACGGTAAATATTTATAACCGCACGCCTGAGTTAAAGACTTGGCAACCCAACGGTTGCCACCGCTTTGGGAACCGCTCTAATAGATAGGTCTGTGAGAGTTGATTGAGATTCTTAAATTTGTCTGCTCGACAAAACCGAGTATGTCTTTACACCTCAAGCGAAATTACCTTCTTGGCCAAGTCTTTTCTTGTCGAACCCGAGAACGAAGGATCCCGAATTTTCTGTGTTCATACACTAGTCCAGGATAGCTAGTGTACACAATCATACAAAAATGATATCACAATCACATCACGCATTTATTCAATATAATTCAGAGTTTAATACAAAATAGGCCTGAGGCCAAATAATGAAAAACACAGCGGAAGCAAATAGGTAGTAGGCCACACGATGCGCCACAGGCAATCGTCTGGGGGCATAGGCCTAAGCGTCTGGATGCTCACCATCTTGGTACAAGTCTTCTCCTAAATAACTAATATTCAGCAAGAGTGAGTACAACTTCCGTGCTCGCAAATTACACCCAATAGAGAATTATGATGCATGCTTAAACAAGTGAGATTGGCAGGGTTTATTTTGCATAAAGCATCATTTTTAGTTTAAATACTCATATTAATTTCCAGGGCAATTTTAGTCTAATTAAAATCAAACTTTTACTTTGATTCATCAATCTCAAATATCAGATGAACTTCCATACACAAATGGTGAAGGACTTCCCCCCTTACACCAGATTTTTTGCGTAAAATTCCCATTTGGATAAGAATATCCAAAACAATTGAGTTTGAAAACAAAACCAAAACTAATCCATGAAAGCCTTTGCTCAGCACATCTATGACCACGGATGCGTCTATTCGAATAGATTATTATTCTGCAGAGCTGGTACAACTTTACCCACAAGAGACAGTTTGCTTAACATGTCAGCCAAAACACGCTTCTAAAGGCGTGCGACTAAGTAACTATCACGAGGCCTTTACCCTACATTATTTTAACATAACTATGCCCGCTAAGGTTTCGTTATCGTAGGCTTCGCGTCAAACGATAACCACCTCTTGCACCATGCGAGTATTAACAAGAAGTCTTCATGACACCCACATCTTTTTATGACATAATCATAGTGAAACAATATAGTTTAGTTGGCCAAGTCTGCCCCATTTCAGACTTGTGGTGTTACGAGTTTGGCTTAACAATCCGCAGCTCGTAGATCGGTCCTTAAGTGGCCAAGTCTGCCCTATTTCAGACTTGTGGTGCTACAAGTTTGTCTTAACAATCTGCAGCTCGCAGATCGGTCCTTAAGTGACTCGGCGACTTCCAAAACAATCCCTGGGCCTCAAACATTCGCTGAATTGAGCCCGTGCATAAACTTGCACCCGCCAACAATCCAATTCGCCCAAGTCTAAACTTGTTTTATTTATTTTCTTTATCAAAACATTTTTCAAACATTCTATGGTAAAGACAATGCCATAGTCTCATTTCTAAATCAACTTTATATTTTGGCTAAATCCCCCAAATCAATTTTTTGGTCTAAGCATTTGCTAAGCATAATTTTCTTAATTATTTTACAAAGGTGACAAGGAAATGGTAATCCAAACATCAATATTATCATTACAAAGAAATTGGCATATCTAAGAATTTAAACAGGAATTTTAAATAGATGAATAAAATAAAGCATGCAATAATAATTTAAAAACAGAATTTAAATAAATTTAAAATACTGGGATCAACATGATTAATGGTATAACTTGCCTTGGTCGAAGTCTTGGTACTCTAAATCCTCAGAAGAATCAAGCTCTCCGGAGTCGTCAAAATCTAAACACGAAAATACGACAAATTCAAATAAAAATGAAATAAATTCAAAAGACAAATCAAACTAACTCCAAATCAAATAATTTTAGTTTAGTTAGCTATATCTTGAATTTATACAAAATTAGAAATTTGAATCACTTAAATCGGAGTTCGTATGAAGAAATACAAGCTCCTAGAAGTTTAAATCCTAAAGGAATCCTAAATTCTGATTTTAAACGAATTTCTTGAATTATTTTTCTAAAGGAAATCTGGATCATTGTGTCTACTGACGTCAGCACTCGGAATTTCTGGATTTTCGGCCAAATGTTTATTTAACGGAAAAACCTTGGAGTCACTCACTCACATGTGGGCCCCTTGGTCAAAGACCAAGTCCACGAGCGGTCAAACATCTACGGTGAACCCGGCCTACGAAATAGTGCGAAGAGGAGGTGGGGGTTCTGTGTACGAGTTGACCTGGCGCCACGTAGGCTCCATGTGGGATCCGGTGCTGACAGGGCGATGATGTGGCCGAGCCATGTATGCCCGTGACTGGCGGAGCTCTAGCGACCTCCTCGCCAGTGCTACGCACCACAGTGAGGGGTGCGAATGTGCGCAAAAGAGAGGGGAAAATGCTGAACATGATGCTCACCGAGGTTGCGAGAATGCACAATGGAAAGGTCGTCGGTGACAAGCTTTAGCGGCGGTGGGTTTAGGTCGTCGACGAAGGAGGCGCTCCTGTGGTCTTCGAGGCGAATGAGTGCACGCACGAGCTTCACGGTGACATCATGAAACCTAAGGTGTGGATGACGTGGGTGGAGCGGGCTCGACGGCGGCGGAATTGATGGTTGAAGCTCCTTCAGCCGGTGGTGAGAAACTTGGAAATCGAGGTTCTAGAGAGCGGCAAAGGCTATGTGGATGGTGGCTCTAAAGTGAGGAGGCTACGGCGGTCCCTGTGCTCCCTTTTATAGGGCTCGGGCATGGCCGGAGGAGGAGATCGTGCGCGGAGGTCACGGCGGCCATTTTATGTCAAAGCGGCGACAAGCAAATGTGAGTTACGGTGGAGAAACGGAAGCTTTGATGGCCGGTATGAGTGCAGTGGAGGGAGTGGGGCATTATTGCTCTTGAATGCGCATGGAAATGGCAAAGAAATGGAAGCTTTGAAGAGCTTCCACGGGCTCTAATGGTGGCGTCGGGCGTGGCTCTGTGCGAAGAAGAAAGTGAGGAAGGAGATGGCACTGTAGTGCGGACCCACTTGTTAGCGAAGGAAAGGAATTGGAAAGAAACGGGTGCACATGAGCTGTTAGATTTTAGATTGGACGGTCCTCGTTGAATGGGACATTCGGACGTCCGAACGTGCACTCAAAATCGGACCGTTCAAATTTGATCCAATGGCTGAAGAGGGTTGGTGAGGAAACACGCGGGCAACCGGGCTGTGCGAGCGTGGGAGTTGGATTGGGCCGGCGAAGATTTGGCCCAAACACTGTGCGGGGATTTTAAATGGTTTAACCAATTTAAATAATCCTGATAATTAAAAAGGGCTTTAGAAAATAGCAAATAAAATCCAAAAATTATGAGAAAATTCACAGAAATTCTCAAAGACATCTTGGACTTAAGTAAAATATTTCCAACTTAATCTTGGAAATAGTTTTTGCAAATAAATTTGTTTTGGCTTTAAAATAATTAAATGAAAGCTTTTAAAATTTCAGAAAATCCACAAAAATAATTAAGTTTTTAATTTTAACTGAAATTTGAAATTTTGGGCTGTTACAAACCTAGCCCCCCCCCCTCCTTAAAGGGAATCTCGACCCCGAGATTTAGACTTGGTTAGCAAAAAGGTGGGGATATTCAGCTTTCAAATCTTCTTCTCGCTCCTAGGTGAGTTCTTCTGAATGATTACTCCACTGGACCTTGCATGAACGGATGACTTTGCTTTTGGTGATTTGTTCTGCCACATCGAGAATCTTAATTGGCTACTCCACATAGGTAAGGTCTTCCTGAAGGTCGATGCTTTCAAGTAGTGTTTCTTCTGTTGGCACTCTGAGACACTTCTTCAGTTGAGAGACATGAAAGACATCGTGCACTGCAGACAGAGATGCTGGCAGCTCAAGTTGATACGCAACTTTAACTTTTCTTGCCAAAATGTTGTAAGGTCCCACAAATCTGGGTGCGAGTTTTCCTTTTGTCCGGAATCTTCTTACTCCTCTGAGTGGAGTAACTCTAAGTGTAACATCCCAAAGTGCTGTTACCAAAATAAATTAAATTAAGTTATTATTTTGTTGGATTTTCTGAAATTTGAAAGATTTTCGCTTCTCTTGAATTTCTGAAGTTTTAAAAGTCAAAAATAAAATTTATTAAATTTTTTGAAGTTTTATTTGAGTTTAAGCTGAAAAATAAAAACTTAATTAATTTCTAGATTTTCTAGAATTATAAAAGCTTTTCCTAATTATTTTGAAGCTAAAATAAATTATGTGCAAAAACTATTACCAACTATAAGTTGGAATTAATTTATTTAAGTCCAAAATAACTCTAGGAATTTCTGTGAATTTTTCTACAATTTTTGGATTTTATTTGCTATTTTCTAAATCCCTTTTTAATTATTAGAATTATTTAAAAAGTTAAATCAATTCAAAATTCCTTTTATTGTTCTGGGCCGAAACCCAAAACCTCGGCCCGTTCATCCCCCCCTCCCGCACGGCCCATCTTCCCTTTTTGGCCTGCGCGAGCTCGATTCTTAGCCGTCGGATTTAAATCTGACGACCAGCACGCACGCCCCTTTTCTTTTCTTTCTCTTGCCGACGCGTGGGCCCGCCTTTCTTCTCCCCCTACGGGCCCTTCTTCTCCGTGCGTCCACGCCCAAGCCGCCCACCATTGGCGCCCAACCGAGCTCCATCCCTGCCGCCATTTCCGCCCTTTCCCTGACGCGGTTATGCGCACACGATCCCGCGCATCACGCCACCTCCCTTTATGGCCGTTGCCCCCTCATCCGCATGCGGAATCGCCGGGACCCCGCAATCATCGCCATTGATGTTGCTCGGGATTCTTGAACCACACACCGTCTCTGCCCCTCCCCGGCCCCTATAAATGGAGGAGGCGTGATCTCCCCCTCACTCATTCTTCCTCTCTCCCCGTGAGTTCACTGGATTTCGAGCTTTCGTCGCTACTGGCCGCAAGCGCCCCACCGCCTCTAGCGCTGCCACAGTCGACGCCTCGACCTCGCCGTCGCCACCATCGGCATTGCTGTCCCTGGGGCTACCCCGTGCATGTGCTAACTTCACCGGAGCGCCTCACGAACCACCGCGTCGCCTCTGACCCGATCTCGCCACCGTCGTTCTCCTCGCCGCCAGCAAACGCCTCGCGCCCTTGCGCCAACACGGTGCTCATCGCAACCCCCGTGTTCCCCTCCTCGCAAGATGCCCTCGCCGGAGCTTCATTGCGGCAGAAGCGCCAAGAAGCTCACTACCAAGCAACCGCCATTAGTGGTGACGTGGCACCACCACGTGGCTGCCATGTCGTCGCCAACTCAGCCCTAAGCTGATATGTCCGCCCACATGGCGCACATCTGGCCTTTTCCTCTTTTTCCATTAGAAATTAATTCAGCCGAAAGGTTAACCCTGTCGTTAACATCATGCTTACGTCATAAGTCGATTTTCCTTTAGGAATTTAAATCTGGAAAATCCATAAATTCCTTTTTAGGGTTTTCTTTAGGGTTTAACCTTCCCGGAGTTCGTTCTCCTTCATATGAACTCCAATTTCATCGATTCAAATTTCTAAATTCATATAAATTCAAGATATAGCTAACTAAACCAAAATTATTTAATTTGGAGTTCATTTGAATCTTTATTTGAATTTTTTTTGAATTTGGCTTATTTTCGTGCATAGAATTCGACGACTTCGGAGAGTCAGATTTCGATGCCATTTGAGAGCAACTAAACAAGAAAGGCAAGTTATACCTTTGATCATATTTGATCCCATTATTTAAAATTATTTAATTTCTGTTTTAAATTATTGCATGCTTATTTATGTTGAAGTTAATTTAAATTCCTATTTTAAATTATAGTTATTCCTAAATCCTTTGTACTACCAATCTTGACATTGAAATAAACCTACCTTGACACCTTAGATGAAAATCTAGTTTATACAATAGTATGAACTAGAACATTTTGTGAAAAACTATGCTTAGCCATGCTTAGACCAAAAATGTTTGATTTGGGAATTTTCAGCTAAAAATCAAATGTTGTTTAAAATGTATCCATAGCATTGGTGTGCCATGGAAGTTTCAAATGATTTTGGAAAACAAAATAAAATCAAAAACTGGTTTGGACTTGGGCGAAATGGATAGTTGGTGGGTGCAAGTTTATGCACAGGCTCTTCTTTGGAATGGTTGAGGCCCAGGGTTTGTTTCGGAAGTCGCCCAGTCAATTAAGGGCCGGTTTGCGAGCTGCAGATTGTTAAGCCAAATCGTACTACCATATGTCCTGTATGGGTAGGACCTGACCAACTAATTTGCAATGTTTAACCATGGTTGTTCCCTTCAGATGCGGTGGGTAGTCATGTTATGACCTATGTTAGTCCCACCTAGCGCAAGAGGGGGCTCAGATCCTGCGGGTTGTAGCCCAAAGGGAGCGAAACCTTAGCGAGGGGAGACTGTGGTGGAATGGCGCATTGTAAAGGCCTTGTGATAATCATTTAGTCGCACACCTATGGTAGTGTGTGGGCGGATAGTAAAAGTTGATTACACTACTAGGGAAAACCTCATCACGGATGGTTCGGAACCGTCATCACAGATGGTTTCCGAACCGTCTGAATTTGTTCGTCTATGATGATATGAGGTCCTCACAAACGGTTTTTGAACCGTCTGTGAAAACTCATCACAGACGGATTATCACAAACGGTTCTTGTTTAGAACCGTCTGTGATGACGTTTTCACAGACGGTTCTTGTTCAGAACCGTCTATGATGAGTTTTCACAGATGGTTCTTGTTCAGAACCGTTTGTGATAGCCTTTTCTGTTGCAAAAAAAACTGAAAACGGCTGCTAAAACTTCGGAGGCTATTTTGAAGCCCTAAACGACCATTTTTGGGGGTTTTCACTTTGTCTTAAGCCTCCTGAGCCTCGCAGATTGAAAATTTTGTTAGCTTTCCAATGAGCCAAAGAATGTCGCAATCCGAGTTCGTATGCAAAAGTTATAGCGGTTTTACCGAACAGTGCGCAATCTACCATCTATATTTTTGCCCAAACCAAATAACTCAACATGAACTACACATAAACAGTAGCATCACCCACATCGTAGTAGCATCAACTCAATCCATTTACAGAGCACTAACACTAGCTCTCAGTAATCCACATCACAGAGCAAAGGGGGCAGTAGAGAGAGTGAGGCCGGGGCGACGAAGTGGAGGAGGCCGAGGGTGACGAGGTTGTGGGAGGCCAGTGACGATGAGGCCGGGGCGACGAAGTGGAGGAGGCCGAGGGTGACGAGGTTGTGGGAGGCCAGTGACGATGAGGCCGGGGCGAGGTGGAGGAGGCCAGGGGCGATGGTTCGAAGAAGGCCGGTGACGATGAGGCCGGGGTGAGTTGGAGTAGGCCGCGGGTGACAAGCTCAGGGGAGGCCGGGGCGCAAGGTGTGAGGAGGAGAGACGGCACAGAGGAGGAGATGGAGGTATGAGATGGCACAGAGGAGGAGATGGAGGTATGAGACGGCGCAGGTGCAAGGTTATATAAAGCGAGTTTCGGCAGCCCGTCCATTATGTCCAAATTTTCGTTTCCCGCCCAACAATCAGAGACGGTTCTTGTTAAGAACCGTCTGTGATACGTAACTATCACAGACGGTTGGTAACTAGAACTATTTGTGTTAATTCATAGACAGTTGTTCTCAAGAATTGTCTGTGATAACGGTGATTATCACAAATGAATTTTTAATAGAACCGTCTGTGATCATTCATAGACGGTTCTAGTTACAAACCATCTGTGATTATCACCGTTATCACAGACGGTTTGTAACTAGAACCGTCTGTGAATGATCATAGATGGTTCTATTAAAAAAAAACCGTCTGTGGTAGGTGCGTATCATAGACGGTTCATAATAAGAACCGTTTGTGATAGGCTATGCCCAGTCCCGATAGACCCAACACAGACGGTTCCTTTTGAACCGTCTATGATGAGGCGTCTGCTGTTGCATGTTTTGTAGTAGTGTTATCTCTTGTGGGTAAAGCTGTACACCTCTGCAGAGTGTCAATCTATTCGAATAGCCGTGTCCACGGTCATGGATATGCTGAGCAAAGCCTTTCATGGATTAGACTTTGGTTTTGTTTTCAAAATGATTTTGTAAAACAGTTTTGACATGGGTGGGTGTCCATGAGAAAAGTTATGGGTTGAAGCCTTGGGTTGGTGCCCATGTTTATGTTGGTGTTAGGTTGGTGCCTACACTAGCTTTATCAATACATTTAAAACTCAATTTTAATTATTGTAAAAATTGAGCCTTTGAACTTAGTATTGTATTTAAATTGTCAAATATTCCTTTTGCGCAAATAACCCTATAAGCCATCCTTTGTTACATCCATGTATGCATGTCATTCTATTATTTAACGGGTGTAACTTGCGAGCACAGTAGTTGTGCTCATACTAGATTTATGCAAACAAATTTCAGAGGAGAAGGACTTCGCTACCGGTGTGGATCTTGACGACTAGGCCGCTACCCTAGTCGATTGCCTGTGGCAGATCAGCTAGACTCCACTACTTCTTCTTCGTCTTCCGCTGTATTCTTTATTGTTGGCTTGTAAGCCTCTTTTGTAATAAACTCTGTTGATTATTAATAAAGTAATGCGATTTATGGATGTTACCATATCTGTTTAACTGTGTGAACTAGCTACTAATCATGGGACTAGTTCAGAAATGCACAGAGAATTTGGGGGTGTTACTCCCGGGTCCGACACTAAGATAGACAAAATCTCCTATCTCAAAAGATAAATCCCTCCGACGGTTATCAGCATAACTCTTTTGTCAGGACTGGGCCACTTTCAGGCGTTCCTTTATTGCTTTAACCTTACTTTTAGCTTCTTTGATCAACTCCGGTCCAAAGAACTGGTGCTCTCCTACTTGATCCCAAGGGAGAGGAGTTCTACACTTCCTACTATAAAAAGCTTCAAATGGAGACATCTGCAAACTAGCTTGATAGCTATTGTTGTACGAGAATTCTGCATAGGGTAGATTCTTGTCCCAACTTCTTCCATAGTCTATAGCATAAGCTCGAAGCATGTCTTCAAAAATCTGATTCACACATTCTATCTGACCATCTATCTGAGGATGGTAAGCGGTGCTGAAGTTGAGTCTGGTTCCCAAGGTTTCATGTAGACTTTTCCAAAACCGAGAAGTGAACTGGGAACCTCAGTCGAACATAATCTTCTTTGGTACTCCATGTAAACAGACGATCCTAGTCATGTATAGCTCTGCTAACTTGTTGCCTCCATACTTGGTCTTGACTAGAATAAAGTGAGCCACTTTGGTTAACCGGTCAATTATCACCCAATTTGAATCACATCCTGATTGGGTCCCAGAAAGTCCGATGATGAAATCCATACTAATTTTCTCCCACTTCCATTCAGGAATTGGTAATGGTTGCAACAAACCAGCGGGTCTTTGGTGTTCTGCCTTGACTCACTGACATACATCACAATGTGCAACAAATTCAGCGATTTCTCGCTTCATGCTGACTCACCAATATTTTTCCTTCAAATCCTGGTACACCTTGGTACTTCCGGGATGGATGGAATAAGGTGATTCATGTGCTTCTTTTAGAATTGACTATTTTTTTCTTGGTGATTAGGTACACAGATGCAGTTTCCAAACCACACCGTACTGTCGAACCCGGGAGCGCAGGATCTCAAATTCTCTGTGTTTAAACACTAGTCCAGGATTTCTAGTGTTCACAGTCAAACAAAAGTGATAATCAAAACATATCACGCACTTTATTGATAATTATTCAGAGTTTATTACAAAAGAGGCTTACAAGCCAACAATAAATAACACAGCGGAAGACGAAGAAGTAGTGGAGTCCAGCTGATCTGCCACAGGCAATCGACTGGGGTAGCGGCCTAGTCGTCGAGATCCACACCGATGGTGAAGTCCTTCTCCTCTGAAATTTGTTTGCATAAAGCAAGTATGAGCACAACTACCGTGCTCGCAAGTTACACCCAATATGGAATTGTAATGCATGCATAAGGTAAACAAAGGACATTGGCAGGGTTATTTTGCGTAAAGCAGTAGTTTTAGTTTAAATAATCATATTAGATTTCCAGGCCATTTTCATACAGTATTTAAAATCATAATTTAAATGACAAATGTACAATGTGGATAACCTCCAACAAAGGTGATGGATATCCTCCAATCACAATGCCTAACCGCCCAATTTTTCCACAGGACTAACCATCCTGAAAACATCTGTTGAAATCACTTTTAAAACCAAAAACAAGTCTAACTCAAAGTGGCTTTGCTAGCATGTCCATGATCATGACGCTGCTATTCAATAGTTTTCTACTCTGCAGAGTTTGTACAAATTTTACCCACAAGACACGAATTCTCTAGTTTATCCCAAGATATATCTATGCCACCGCCACTACCTTAGGTAAGCGCCTAGAGCACGTGACAAGGCCTTTATAATGATCTACCTCAAAGTATTCATGTCCGCTAAGGTTTCACTTCCATTGACTAACCATCCTCAGGAGTCCCTCTTGCGCCATGTGGGACTACTGTCTAACCAACACCCACTCATACAACATGGCACTAATATCTAAGAGGTATCCCAAATTAATAAGCCAGTCCCGCCCATACAGACATGTGGTAGTACGTTTTGGCATAGCAAAGGAACGCTCAAAGGTCGGTCCTTAATTGACTTGGCGTCTTTCAAAACAAACCTCGGCTTTAATCTTAACCAGATTGAACCCTGCATAAATGTGAGACCCCAAATATTGAATGTGCGAATTATAAATTACATCGGTAGCATAATTCTTAATTAAGGAACAAAGTGTAATGTCCTTAATAAAAATCATACTAGAAGCATAATCATAATAAGTAACAATCCAACATTTAGGTTCCGGATATATGTCATGCAATAGTTCCCAGGATTAGTGACTATTGCGCATATATCCTTAATCAACATTGCATCAATCACATACAAGTCATACGTTCACATAATTATACATCATATTACATCTCCAATTTCGGTTGCTACAGTACCAGGTTGCTACAGTACCGAAATATGAACAGATGACCTTGGGTCATTAACAAAAGATGCAACAATGAAGCAAAAGAATAAAACAAAACCACCAATGGCCCCATCATCCCAAGCAGCTATTGCGTGGAGAAAAGAACTAGCATCACTCGTTAGCGTCACCCAGATCGGCGCTAACGGGCATCTCATAAAGGTATCCATCCTCACCTGCAACAAGGGGTCATAAAACCCTAAGTACGAAAGGTACTCAGCAAGACTTACACAAACTAATAAAAGAAAGTGTTTGTTAGAACATATACAAAGGAATAGAGATTGTATATGCATAAGGTTGACAACTGAAGGTTTAAATGGTTCAACTTTGCATAAAGCGATACATCTTAACCTACAATTGCTATGTTTTAATAAAGCAATTTTAATAAATTCATTTGGACTAAAAGCAGTGAATAAGTGTAATTGTAAGCATAAACAAGAATAAAAGTAAATGACGACTCACAATTAAATGTGCATGACAACCATCATGCCGAAATAATTCCCAAACCAAACTTAGAGTAAAATCTATACAGATGACATTAATTCAAGTTTTTTCAGAATCGTGGACATGGCTATTCGAATAGTTTTAGAACCCATAGGGTGTACATCTTTACCCACATGACTTAGTTAGCCCGTAAGCCTCCGTAATAATAACACACTGCCTTTGGTGTGCCGACCGGGTAAACTAAGATTTGGTATTTTTCAACAAGTTAATACTATTGAGTTGGATGACCCATGTGAGATTAATCCCGCTTAAACGATCGATAGCATACATTCAAGGGGCTCACATGTTGTACAGGAATGCCGACCCGATAATTAAATGCAAACTCGTGTTAGCTACACATTTTACATCGCAATGGGCCCTCAAGGAACGTGACATGCGATGTAACACATCTACGCCTTACCCTTCTAAGAACATCGATATCGATATAAGTTCCACATGGCATACGACACGGCCCAAGACTTAAGCATCTATGCCATATGAAATCAATACACATGTCCTTACTCTCCTGTATCCAACTCAATAATATTAACCCTTTACTTAACCAAACAGCGCCCATACACTGCGTGTGGAAGTACGTTGGTACTTGAATTAAATAGTCAGAGTTCAGTCCTTAATCAACCCAGACAAGACATCCACATTTCCCAAATCTCGTGCACAAAGGCACCATCACTAGCATCCACTTGTCCGATTTGAATTAATTGCAACAGATTTAGAAGCATTTCCAAATCAAATAAACTGAACAAGGATCAAAGATAAAACAAAGTATTTGTTGTTCCTGTGTTTGACAAGATAATCTTGTCAAACACTACCGTTCTATGGACTGCATGGCTAAGCAAAAGTCAAAACTAAATATAATAACATCACAAACTACCTTAGGTTGAGTGTATGGTTAAATTAAAGATAAGCCACAAGTTCAGGGTATAACTAACTAGGAACAGGGCATAAATAATTTTTAGCAAAATTTGCATGCAACAGTCATCACTGTATTTATAAACCTACAGTTCAAAAGATTAGGCTCAATATGGTGCAGAGAGGAAGCTTGCCTTGATAGTAGTATATAACCTCTTGCTCAGGTTCTTGGGACTCAATAAAAGGCTCAACAATTTCAGAAGAACCAATATCTAAAAGAGAATAAAATCCAATAAATACAGGAAAAGCAAAGAACAAGATGCATAAAAGAATGTATGATCAAAATGATAATGCATGGGTAGCAATATGCTTAGACTATATTTAATTTACTAAGAATAATAACCCATATATACTATCCAATGATACTTGCTACCCAGATTTTAGATTTAGAAAATAGTTACAGTAACAGGTTTTATATACTAAAACAGGGCAGCAACAAATAATTTAGTTACTTAGCTTAACTCTATATAAACAAAATGCTACAGGATAGCCAAGTGTATTAAACTAGTGTTGTGACCTAGCTAAACATTTAGTGCTGTTAATGGCAATTTAAGACTTTGGACTATGTTGTTTGTGTGGCTAGTTAGACCACCCAGAAACGGCAAGGATCATTGTAATATTTCGGCCGACTAGAAATGCTACACCACCTAATTACTCAAAAAGGAAGTAATTAATACTAAGGCCCGTTACTGCTACCATAAAGGCTCGGTTTACTTAAAGAAAAAGACAAACAGAGCTTTTTGTCGGCTGAAACCAAAACGGCAAAGGATCTGATTCCTGATTTAGGTTGTCCAGGGCATTTACACAAATCGATGACCTTAAATATGTGTTAGAGCTAACTGAAAAGTCACTAATACCACAATTCATTAATGTCAAACCTAACCGGCTGTAACAACCCAAAGTTCTGTTACCAAAATAAAAATGAATAAAGTTATTATTTTATTGGATTTTCAAATTTGAAAGAGTTTGATGGCTTTAAATTGAATTTCTGAAGTTTTAAAAGTCAAAAAGAAGTTTTATTAAAGTTTTTGAAGTTATATTTGAGTTAAGTTGAAAAATAAAAATTAAATTAGTTTCTTGAATTTTCTAGAATTTAAAAGCTTTTCCTAATTATTTTAATGCTAAAATAAATTATGTGCAAAAACTATTACCATTTATAAGTTGGAAATAATTTTATTAAGTCCAAAATAACTCTAGGAAGTTCTGTGAATTTTTCTATAATTTTTGGACTCTATTTGTTATCTTCTAAAAATCTATTTTGACTTGTTGTGTAATCTGAATTAATTACGAAAATCAATAAAAAAAAATAATAACTTCCCACCGGGTCACCCCTCCTGAAATTGCTCCCAGGCAAGCATGCTCAACGTGCAGGTTCTCCATGCATGTGCTAACCACTTGCCCTTTTGCTTTCTATTAACATGTACACTCTTTGTTTCTTTTTCTTTACTCCTTTTTATCTTCTTCTTCCTCCAACCGAACAGCTTTTCTTCTCTGTTGCAAACCAAACAGCCATGGCAGCAATGGCCGACACAACTAAGCCAACCCCAACTCCGGCCACACCGCCGCCGGCAGCGCCGCCCGGGTCCCACACCACCGCGCCACCTTCTATTCTCCTCTCCCATGCCCGCATGCTCTACAGCCAGCCCAACGGTTGAGCTTCAAAGCCATTAATGGCTGCCATTTCCTCTTCTCTCATTCCTCTCCATTCACAACTTTAAACTTGATATCAATTGATGAGAAACGGTCGCATTAAACTTCTCCATAATGCCTTTCTTCAAATTCGCAGCCATCAAGTGCAGTCACACTGCCGTTCATATGTTTCTAATTAGAACCAACTACTGCCGCCGCCGTAGCTCTTTGCCTTCCCGTTGGTTCAGCTTCCAGTCGCAGCTATATAAGGACAGGGCATCTCTTCACCAATCCTTCACACTCTCTCCAAGCCTTTGCATTCCCTCCAAGCTTTAGAGTTTTCGGAGCATAGCAATCTCCATTGTCAGGAGCTTGGCCGAACCACCATCTCGACTACCACCTCCGGGCTCCGGTCACCACCGCTGTCACCGCCGGCCAGTCCTCTGCCACCTGGTAATGCCATCGCCATGAGCTTCTTCTTGCTCGGCTACTTGCTGTGCTTGATTGTTTTGCTTGCATTCTTTCGGCTGCATGGCAGCATAGGCATTTTTTTTTTGCTTGTTGTTCGTAGTAGTAAAGAAAGAAAGTGAACAGTGCATTTCCAACATATGTATCCTCCGTTCTCTCTCCTCGGTCACTCATTTCCCGAGCCGACTATGTCGCCGCGTGCCCCTCGGCTTCCTCTACATATCCTTAGAGTTCGGCCCTCAATCTCGCTACCAGCAAAAATTTTCCGCAAACAGCCCAACCACATTATATCGTCGTTTCCGGTGCCGTTCTTGATCCCCCGATGACATCGTCTACGTCGTTAGCTTCGCCTCGCAACGCTCTACGCAGTGCTCCCTTCCTTTTCCCTGAAACACCCCAGGCTCATCGGTGCTACTATTCATCCGACACTATTTTGCGCGCCAGCAAAGACCGACCTCCGCCGATGACGCGACCACCACCATTAGGTCCGTCTCGCCCCGGATTCCATTTTTGTGCTTCGCTGGCCGCCTCTCCTTTTCCTTTCACCAGCGCCGCTATTTCTCTACGCGCTGTGCTTGTATTTAAAAGACTAGTACTGTTCACGTGCATGGCATGAACAGTGCCATGCAAGCTACAGTACTTACACCTTTTTTTTTGTTTGAGATTTAAACTTCTACAAATTCGTTCTCCCTCTTACGAACTCCAAATCCGTTGATTCTTCCTCCTAAATTCATCTAAATTCATTCTCTACTTCCAGTATTTATGTTATAATTTTTGGATTTTTATTTGGATTTTATTTGAGTATTATTTGAATTCGGATCGTTTACGCGTATAGATTTCGACGACTTCGGACGACCGGATTTCAACATCATCTGAGAATAATCCATTAAGCAAGGCAAGTTACATTCTTGACCATATTTGCACCCAGTATTTAAAATTATTTAAATTCTGTTTTAAATTATTATTGCATGCGTATTTATATTCAAGTAATTTAAATTCCTGTTTTAAGCTTTATAGTTATTCCCAATGCCTTTGTATGTCCAATTATTGTCAAGAGAGGTGGTATGGAGACTATTATCGAATGCATATATATTTTGGAGTTTGGATAATAAAAGAAGATTGTGAATGGATGTGTGAAGATAGAAGAAAATTGTTAATAGATAATGAATGATTACGTAAATAGGTGATTATTGGTATTGGATTATGGAAATAGATTATTATTAAGGATCAAATTGTGGTATTATTAGAGTTATATGATTGTTGGATATTAGATGTCAATCATAGATATAGATTATCATTGGATTATTGGATATTGGAATGAATGATGTTGGATTATTAGAAATACATGATTATTATGGTTGTATTGTAGAAATAAATGATTATTGGATACCGGATTTTAGAGGTAGATTGTTGTTGATGTTGGATTAATAAAGAATGGATGATAGATGATACTATAGTCAAATCTTGAATTATTGTTGTTGGATTCTAGAAATAGATTGTCATTAGATATCGATTATCTAAAAATTGATTATAGGATTACATAGTCATTGGATTGATATTGAATTAGTAGAAATAATTTATTAAGGAATAATGGATTGATAGATATCGGATTATAAAATTAGAGTATAGTTAAATATTTGGATCAATTGAAGTTGGATCATAGAAATAGACCTATATGGTGTAGATTGGACTAATGGATATTGGATTGCTAAAGATTGGATTATCACAATCTCGATGGTTTACATATCGATCTCGTTCTTGACAAGTCTTGGACATTCAACCTCACCCTAGATAAAATCTAGTTGATACAATAGTATGAACTAGAACATTTTGAGAAAGATTATGCTTAGCAATGCTTAGACCCAAAAATGTTTGATTTGGGAAACTTTCACCAAAAATCAAATATTGTTTAAGAATCTATGACATTGGTTTGTCATGGAAGTTTTGTCGTAAATGAATTTGAGAAAAATAAAATAAAATTATGGTTTGTACTTAGGCGAAATGGTTGTTTGATGGTGCATGTTAATGCACGGATCGAAGTCATTTCCATGATCGAGGCCCATGGGTTTTGTGGAAAGTCGCCCAAGTCAATTGAGGACCGCCTCGAGCGTGCCTTTGCTATGCCTATAATGGGCTATGCCTCACCGTGCAACCACATGTCCTCGAATGGGGTGTAGGACTGGCCGACTAATTTGCAAAGTGCTATCGCAATGATCCCATGATTGTGTGGGTCCATCTCGGATGGTCGGTCGATTATGACCTCGTTAGTCCCATCGGCGTAAGAGGGGCCCTACAAACTCTGCGGATTTCTATCCAAGGAGGGATGCGAAACCTTAACGGGGGTGGACTGCGGTGGGATGGCACATTGTAAAGGCCTTGGCATGTGCTCTAGACTGCTTACCTAAGGTAGTGAGCGGTGGCATAGATATATACCGGACAAACTAGAGAATTCGTGTCTTGTGGGTAAAGTGTACAACCTCTGTAGAGTGTAAAACTATTCAATAGCGCGTCATGGTCATGGACATGCTAGCAAAGCCACTCAAAGTTAGACTTGGATTTTGATTTCAAAAGACTTTATCAACTGGTTTATTTAAATGGGAATTGGGCGGGAAGCCATGTGATAGGAGGGTATCCTTCACCATTCATGTGTGAATGTTATCTGACTATAAAATTGATTTAGAAAATGAATTTTAGTTATTGTGCAAACTGCTTTGGAACTTAGTACAAGTATTCAAAGAAAATGCTGCTTTATGCAAAAAGAACCATATTAAGCCATCCTTTGTTACATCCATATATGCATGTCATTCTGTTATTTGACGGGTGTAACTTGCGAGCACGGTAGTAGTGCTCATCCTTGCTTATTGCAAACAAATTTCAGAGGAGAAGAACTTCATCATCGGCGTGGATCTCGACGACTAGGCCGCTTCCCCAGTCGATTGCCTGTGGCAGATTAACTGGACTCTACTACATCTTGGTCTTCCGTTGTGTTTATTTTATTGTTGGCCTGTAAGCCTCCTTTGTAATCAACTCTGTTGTTATTTATTAATAAAGTTATGCGTTTTATGGATGTTACCATATTTGTTTAACTGTGTGAACTAGCTACTGATCATGGGACTAGTTCAGAAATGCACAGAGGATTTGGGACGTTAATCCCGGGTCCGACAAAGATGGTATCAGAGCCATATCGACTGTAGGTCGTGACCTAGTTAGAATAGCCGTTAGTTGAAAAACTCCAAAAATTATTTTATATAACAAGAAAAATAAATTGTTCTCTTCTCATCTAAGTCATCTATCTTCTTTCTTACCTAATTATCTTTTCACCATTTTATAATGTTAAATGGATCCTCTTTTCCTTGGAAAACTTCTATAGATAGTCAACACGTTATTAACCCTTACGTTCAAGACCACAAGACATGGAGCCATCGACAAAGTATCATCGTCTTCACCATCCAAGGAAGACGGACAAGACTTACCGAAGATCGTTGTGTCAGCCAAGCCATATAGTCTAAGTTTGCCAAGACTCATTCTGTGTATTGAGTTATTTCCCCAGATTACGAGTCTCGATTGATAAAATGTTGTATAAAGCTATTAAAGTTTTCTTGAAGCTTTTGAGTTGGTTCTTTTGTTTGGGAGTATTGTTTTGCTCTATCCCCTTAGTCATTCTTATTTGTCTCTTCCCTATCCTTTGTCCTCCTTTCCTAAATCTTTGGATTCACCAACAGATGGTGAACACTCATCGTTCAGGAAGTGGAAACAAGCAAGACAACAATGTCCCTGGAGGTGCCAATGACGAAGGCTACCAACCGCTGACGGCAGAAACCCTTTGGAATTTGAACCAGTTATTCATCACCCAGGCTCAACTAATGCAACAGTTGGTGCAACAAATGAACAACAACAATGCTTTCTCAGTCACTGCTCCTACAACACAAGAACGACGTTACTGCACCAAGTGTTCCAAGAGGAAGATGGTGGATCAAGCGCAACATGATGCAAGAACTTCAAGACCCGTGTGATTCAACCTCAACCCAACCATGTACCAACAACGACCGCACTCAAGATTCCAGGATCAGCACCACGTCCACCGATGCAGACGTTCCGCAACTTCAATGGTGGCCGATCTCAGCAGAACAAAACATCAAGGGCAGGAATACAATGCTTCAATTGTCGGGATATGGGACATTATGCCAATAAATGTCCAAAGAGGCAGCAGGCAGCTAATCCATCCAACTCTGAAGTTCCAAAAGTCAACACTATACGAGCAAACAGGAAGTCGTCGAATTCTAGAAGAGGATGTCTGAACAACATCACAGCTCAGGCCCTGCCCAATGAGAAGCAGAATGCAGACGATGACAACTCCAGTTGAAAACCTTGTATCCGCAGCTTTCTTTCTAGCCATTCCGAATCTCGAGGACGAGATTCCTTTTAAGGGGGGTAGTTTGTAACAACCCAAAGTTCTGTTACCAAAATAAAAATGAATAAAGTTATTATTTTATTGGATTTTCTGAAATTTGAAAGAGTTTGATGGCTTTAAATTGAATTTCTGAAGTTTTAAAAGTCAAAAAGAAGTTTTATTAAAGTTTTTGAAGTTATATTTGAGTTAAGTTGAAAAAATAAAAATTAAATTAGTTTCTTGAATTTTCTAGAATTTTAAAAGCTTTTCCCTAATTATTTTAATGCTAAAATAAATTATGTGCAAAAACTATTACCATTTATAAGTTGGAAATAATTTTATTAAGTCCAAAATAACTCTAGGAAGTTCTGTGAATTTTTCTAGAATTTTTGGACTCTATTTGTTATCTTCTAAAAATCTATTTTGACTTGTTGTGTAATCTGAATTAATTACGAAAATCAATAAAAAAATAATAATAACTTCCCACCGGGTCACCCCTCCTGAAATTGCTCCCAGGCAAGCATGCTCAACATGCAGGTTCTCCATGCATGTGCTAACCACTTGCCCTTTTGCTTTCTATTAACATGTACACTCTTTGTTTCTTTTTCTTTACTCCTTTTTATCTTCTTCTTCCTCCAACCGAACAGCTTTTCTTCTCTGTTGCAAACCAAACAGCCATGGCAGCAATGGCCGACACAACTAAGCCAACCCCAACTCCGGCCACACCGCCGCCGGCAGCGCCGCCCGGGTCCCACACCACCGCGCCACCTTCTATTCTCCTCTCCCATGCCCGCATGCTCTACAGCCAGCCCAACGGTTGAGCTTCAAAGCCATTAATGGCTGCCATTTCCTCTTCTCTCATTCCTCTCCATTCACAACTTTAAACTTGATATCAATTGATGAGAAACGGTCGCATTAAACTTCTCCATAATGCCTTTCCTCAAATTCGCAGCCATCAAGTGCAGTCACACTGCCGTTCATATGTTTCTAATTAGAACCAACTACTGCCGCCGCCGTAGCTCTTTGCCTTCCCGTTGGTTCAGCTTCCAGTCGCAGCTATATAAGGACAGGGCATCTCTTCACCAATCCTTCACACTCTCTCCAAGCCTTTGCATTCCTCCAAGCTTTAGAGTTTTCGGAGCATAGCAATCTCCATTGTCAGGAGCTTGGCCGAACCACCATCTCGACTACCACCTCCGGGCTCCGGTCACCACCGCTGTCACCGCCGGCCAGTCCTCTGCCACCTGGTAATGCCATCGCCATGAGCTTCTTCTTGCTCGGCTACTTGCTGTGCTTGATTGTTTTGCTTGCATTCTTTCGGCTGCATGGCAGCATAGGCATTTTTTTTGCTTGTTGTTCGTAGTAGTAAAGAAAGAAAGTGAACAGTGCATTTCCAACATATCTATCCTCCGTTCTCTCTCCTCGGTCACTCATTTCCCGAGCCGACTATGTCGCCGCGTGCCCCTCGGCGTCCTCTACATATCCTTAGAGTTCGGCCCTCAATCTCGCTACCAGCAAAAATTTTCCGCAAACAGCCCAACCACATTATATCGTCGTTTCCGGTGCCGTTCTTGATCCCCCGATGACATCGTCTACGTCGTTGGCTTCGCCTCGCAACGCTCTATGCAGTGCTCCCTTCCTTTTCCCTGAAACACCCCAGGCTCATCGGTGCTACTATTCATCCGACACTATTTTGCGCGCCGCCGCAGCACCGGACCTCCGCCGATGACGCGACCACCACCATTAGGTCCGTCTCGCTCCCGGGATTCCATTTTTGTGCTTCGCTGGCCGCCTCTCCTTTTCCTTTCACCAGCACCGCCATTTCTCTACGCGCTGTGCTTGTATTTAAAAGACTAGTACTGTTCACGTGCATGGCATGAACAGTGCCATGCAAGCTACAGTACTTACACCTTTTTTTGTTTGAGATTTAAACTTCTACAAATTCGTTCTCCCTCTTACGAACTCCAAATCTGTTGATTCTTCCTCCTAAATTCATCTAAATTCATTCTCTACTTCCAGTATTTATGTTATAATTTTTGGATTTTTATTTGGATTTTATTTGAGTATTATTTGAATTCGGATCGCTTACGCAGATAGATTTTAACGACTTCGACGATCGGATTTCAACATCATCGAGAATAATCCATTAAGCAAGGCAAGTTACATTCTTGACCATATTTGCACCCAGTATTTAAAATTATTTAAATTCTGTTTTAAATTATTATTGCATGCGATTTATATTCAAGTAATTTAAATTCTGTTTTAAGCTTTATAGTTATTCCCAATGCCTTTGTATGTCCAATTATTGTCAAGAGAGGTGGTATGGAGACTATTATCGAATGCATATATATTTTGGAGTTCGGATAATAAAAGAAGATTGTGAATGGATGTGTGAAGATAGAGGAAAATTGTTAATAGATAATGAATGATTACGTAAATAGGTGATTATTGGTATTGGATTATGGAAATAGATTATTATTAAGGATCGAATTGTGGTATTATTAGAGTTATATGATTGTTGGATATTAGATGTCAATCATAGATATAGATTATCATTGGATTATTGGATATTGGAATGAATGATGTTGGATTATTAGAAATACATGATTATTATGGTTGTATTGTAGAAATAAATGATTATTGGATACCGGATTTTAGAGGTAGATTGTTGTTGATGTTGGATTAATAAAGAATGGATGATAGACTGATACTATAGTCAAATACTGAATTATTGATGTTGGATTCTAGAAATAGATTGTCATTAGATATCGATTATCTAAAAATTGATTATAGGATTACATAGTCATTGGATTGATATTGAATTAGTAGAAATAATTTATTAAGGAATAATGGATTGATAGATATCGGATTATAAAATTAGAGTATAGTTAAATATTTGGATCAATTGAAGTTGGATCATAGAAATAGACCTATATGGTGTAGATTGGACTAATGGATATTGGATTGCTAAAGATTGGATTATCACAATACTGATGGTTTACATACTGATCTCGTTCTTGACAAGTCTTGGACATTCAACCCTCACCCTAGATAAAATCTAGTTGATACAATAGTATGAACTAGAACATTTTGAGAAAGATTATGCTTAGCAATGCTTAGACCCAAAAATGTTTGATTTGGGAAACTTTCAGCCAAAAATCAAATATTGTTTAAGAATCTATGACATTGGTTTGTCATGGAAGTTTTGTCGTAAATGAATTTGAGAAAAATAAAATAAAATTATGGTTTGTACTTAGGCGAAATGGTTGTTTGGATGGTGCATGTTAATGCACGGGATCGAGTCATTTCCATGATCGAGGCCCATGGGTTTTGTGGAAAGTCGCCCAAGTCAATTGAGGACCGCCTCGAGCTGCCTTTGCTATGCCTATAATGGGCTATGCCTCACCGTGCAACCACATGTCCTCGAATGGGGTGTAGGACTGGCCGACTAATTTGCAAAGTGCTATCGCAATGATCCATGGATTGTGTGGGTCCATCTCGGATGGTCTGGTCGATTATGACCTCGTTAGTCCCATTGGCGTAAGAGGGGCCCCTACAAACTCTGGATTTCTATCCAAGGAGGGATGCTGAAACCTTAACGGGTGGATGCGGTGGGATGGCACATTGTAAAGGCCTTGGCATGTGCTCTAGACTGCTTACCTAAGGTAGTGGCGGTGGCATAGATATATGCTTGGGACAAACTAGAGAATTCGTGTCTTGTGGGTAAAGTGTACAACCTCTGCAGAGTGTAAAACTATTGAATAGCAGCGTCATGATCATGGACATGCTAGCAAAGCCACTCAAAGTTAGACTTGGATTTTGATTTCAAAAGACTTTATCAACTGGTTTATTTAAATGGGAATTAAGGAAGCCATGTGATAGGAGGGTATCCTTCACCATTCATGTGTGAATGTTATCGACTATAAAATTGATTTAGAAAATGAATTTTAGTTATTGTGCAAACTGCTTTGGAACTTAGTACAAGTATTCAAAGAAAATGCTGCTTTATGCAAAAAGAACCATATTAAGCCATCCTTTGTTACATCCATATATGCATGTCATTTTGTTATTTGACGGGTGTAACTTGCGAGCACGGTAGTAGTGCTCATCCTTGCTTATTGCAAACAAATTTCAGAGGAGAAGAACTTCATCATCGGCGTGGATCTCGACGACTAGGCCGCTTCCCCAGTCGATTGCCTGTGGCAGATTAACTGGACTCTACTACATCTTGGTCTTCCGTTGTGTTTATTTTATTGTTGGCCTGTAAGCCTCCTTTGTAATCAACTCTGTTGTTATTTATTAATAAAGTTATGCGTTTTATGGATGTTACCATATTTGTTTAACTGTGTGAACTAGCTACTGATCATGGGACTAGTTCAGAAATGCACAGAGGATTTGGGACGTTAATCCCGGGTCCAACACCGGCCAGATTACAGAAGGAACTAGAAACTTCATTATTTGATTGGTTTTAGCCGTCAAACTAACAATAAGGAGGTTTACACTAAAAAGATATTGTAGTGATCATATTAGCCAAAAAGGGTCTAAGTTGATACTAGAGTTTATTTAGCCTTAACTAGACTAGCATCCTAACAAGAGAAACTCTATTTCTTGAAAATGATATGAAAGACCGAAAAGTTATAAAAATAACTTTTTCAGTTTAAAGGAACAGAGATCATCACATGAGTAAGTGAGTAGTGCATGTGAGTGAGGGATGTCCTAAAAGAACTTAAGCTAACAGAAGGGAAAACTAACTCACCAGCTAGGGTTAGAGAAGACAGAGTCAAGCTCTTGGTCAAACAAGAAAAGATCCAGTAGCCTTTTTCCTTGTGCTGACCAAAAGAAGATGATGGATTTATCTCTAAAGATTATTAGATATATCTTTGCTAAGGAAAAAGATGGAACTCAACTCACCAAGTGAGATTTCTCAAGATGAAGCTTCACTGGTTCAAGGTGATAGAAAGAAGAAACACAAGTTCAACCTACAAGAAATGACCATATCATATTAACATGAGAGTTAGGCCTTCTTGAAGTTGAACCAAAGGAAGAAGAACAAGGAGCTTCACTGAAGGAAGATAAAGATGATGCTCCTCAGTGGTCAACAATGGCAGAAGTCCCATGACTAAAGTTTATATAGTGTACAAAAGGTGTAGATCAACCGAGAATTGTCTAGAATCCAAAAGGTGGCACTAAAGGATAGATATTAAGGGATAAATATCCTCCAAAACACTGTGCTCTACCACCATTTCGGCTGCAACAGTGTCTACGGTGGAAAACCAGAGAGAAAATAAAATTCTGCCACTTACATGTGGGCCCCAGGAGTATACACAAAGATGCAACAGACGCAGGAGCAAAACTTGCCATCGACGCGCCGGCCAGGCAACGCAGCCAGCGTAACAAGATCGCACCCAAAGAATACCAAAACCGACGCTGACATGCGGGCCCTGTGGCAACGCAGAAGAATAAGACCGCGCGCAAGGGAAGTAAAAACGTCCGATACCGGGTCCAGAGGGAATCGCGCCATGCAACAAGACGCGAAACGCCTCGACATCCACCGTCCGATCTCGGCGACCGCCACGATCGCGAAGCGCCCGGAGAGGTCCGAACGCCCAACTCACGCGAGCCGTCCGATTAAGGTTTAACGGTCGCGATTCAAAGGAGAATCGTCGCGTCCGACGGCCCAATCAACGGAGCCGTCCGTCGCGAACCAACGACCCAAGATGAGGCGCCATGGAGCTCTTCGACCATGGGCTCCATCGCCGTTAAAGCGCGAATCAATGGCCCAGACGGGCGAGGTACGGCCGGTCCGAACGCCCACTTCATCTCGCCCGTCCGCGCGAGAATGGATGGCCGAGATGGCCGGAGCTTTGGACGCTGGGGAAGGGAAGGTGGCCGAGCCGGTTGCGCACTGGGTTGGGTCCGACTGCTGGTACGATTTGCTCTGATGCTAGACCGGGGAAGTTGACCAGAGCTGATTAAATTACAAAAAGGTTTGACTGGCTTTTAATTATAGCAAATAAATTTGTAAAATCTTGAAATTTTGAATAATCTTCTTTGGAAGATATATTCCCAAATAAATTTTAAAATCACTATTTCTTCTTTAGAAATACATAAATAATTTATTTAAATCAACTAGGTTTCATTTAAAGGCAATTATTTTTCGAGAATCAAAATAATTTCTATAAATTCAACGAAAATTATTTTTGACCATAATAATTGATCCGGTTTTCAAATAAAATATTTCCTATCATAATACCAACATTGATGGTATTTCTTTTTGAAATTTTTATCAAGTTGGAATTTATAATTAAAATTTTGGGAAAATAGTTTGTAACATGTTACCCAATTTGTTAATCTGAACAGTAATGACATGAACAGTGCTTCATTACTATATATTAGGGTTGGGGCTGTTACAAACCTACCTCCCTTAAGAAAATATCGTCTCGAGATTTCTTATAATTCAGAAGTTGGACAAAGATGAAGTTGAAATGATGTTCTTTAGGAACATAACATCAGTTGTCTTTATTTCTTTCAAAGATAGAAAAGAAATTTTACATAACAACATAGTGCTGTTATTACAACTTATGTTACATTGCTTTGTTTAACCTTGCCTTTCTTGATTCAAAGGCAAATATTAAACAAACAAAAGGTGGGGGTGCTCGATTCTCATCGATCTTGGCGCCCCATGTGGCTTCATCTTCTAATGATTAGCCCATCTGAATTTTTAAGAACTTGACAAAGGCGATTTCTTGTCCCACGCTCCATTTCGCCGAGGATACGACCGTTGTTCTTGATATGAAAGGTCTGTTGCGATTAAGACTCTCATAAGTAGTGGCCTCGGTAGGAACACGAAGGCACTTCTTTAATTGAGAAACATGAAAAGTATCATGAACCGCCGACAACGTGTCGGGAAGTTCCAATTGATATGCCACAGCTCCTCGTTTTGCAATGATTCGGAAGGGTCCGATATAACGAGGTGCTAGCTTCCCTTTCACATGAAAGCGATGAGTACCTTTCATCGGCGACACTTTAAGATAGACGTAATCATCTATTTCAAAGCTTAGCTCACGACGTCGATGATCGGCGTAACTCTTCTGACGAGACTGGGCAGTTTTCAAACGGTCTCGAATCAGACGAACTTGCTCTTCAGCTTCCAAAACCAAGTCTGGGCCAAAGAATGGTCTTTCACCAGATTCTGACCAATTCAATGGAGTCCTACAAGTTCTTCCATACAAAGCTTCAAAAGGTGATATTTGAATACTTGCTTGGTAGCTATTATTGTAGGAAAACTCCACATACGGCAAAGATTTCTCCCAATTTTTGCCATATGCTAAAACACAGGCTCTAAGAAGATCCTCCAGTATTTGATTCACCCTTTCAGTTTGACCACTGGTCTGAGGATGATAAGCAGTGCTAAAGGATAATTCAGTTCCCATTGCTTGATGGAGACAATTCCAAAAATGGGAAGTGAATTGAGACCCACGGTCTAAAACAATAACTTTAGGAACACCGTGGAGACAAACAATTCTAGCAATATAGAGTTCTGCCAATTGCTTGCCATTAAAAGTGGTTCTGACAGGGATGAAATGAGCCACTTTCGTCAGACGATCAATTATCACCCATATGGCATCAAATCCATTCTGGGACTTGGGAAGTCCGGTAACAAAATCCATACCGACTTCTTCCCATTTCCATTGTGGAATAGGTAAAGGCTGAAGGGTACCAGCAGGTTTTAAATGCTCGGCTTTAACCCTTTGGCAAATATCACATTCAGCAACATACTAAGCAATTTGCCTTTTCATTTTGCTCCACCAAAATGTTTTCTTCAAATCCTGGTACATCTTAGTACTGCCAGGATGTATAGAAAATTTGGAATTATGAGCCTCTTTAAGAATTAGCTCTCTCAGCTGTGAATCTGAGGGTACCACTAAACGATTGCGATATCGAATGGTACCACGAGCATCTTCAGAAAATTCATTGGCTTTACCTGCCTTCATGTTTTCCTTGATCTCTGCTACCTCGGTCGTTTTCGGGCCTCCAGAATCTGATCTTCGAGTGTTGATTTTACTTCCAAGGCAAGAAGAAATCCATCTTCGACCATTTCGAGACTTAAGCTACCGAAAGTCGCACATAAGCTCTTAGTCAAAGGAAGGGTTGATAAGCAATTGCACCTGTGACTTCTCGCCGAGCATCACCACAACATTGGCTTTGCCAGATGGTAGTGAATACCCATATCGTAGTCTTTGATCAATTCAAGCCATCGTCTTTGTCTCATATTCGATCAACTTGAGTGAATATGTATTTCGTGCTCTTATGATCAAGATAGATTTCGCAACGATTGCCAAGAAGGTAATGTCGCCAAATCTTTAAGGCATGGACTACACCGCCAATTCTAAATCATGGGTAGGATAATTCACCTCATGAGGTCAAGAATCGCTCGATGCATATGCCACAACTCGCCCTCTTGCATAAGCACACACCAAGTCCATGGCGAGATGCATCACAATAAATATCAAAATTTTATGGATATCCGGAAGAGTGAGAACAGAGCTTCATCAGAGCTTTCTTAAAAGCTGAAAACTGTTTTCACATTCCACTGACCAAAAGAATTTGTTCTCTTTCTTCAAGAGCTGAGTGAGAGGTCTAGAAATCTTGGAAAAGTTTTCATTGAACCTACGGTAATATCCCGCAAGTCCAAGGAAACTTCAATCTCCTAACATTCTTGGGTCGCTTCCAATCTAGTACATCTCAGACTTTTGGTCGATCAACAAGAATACCTCCTTCGGATAATACATGTCCCGTAAATGCCACTTGCTTGAGCCAGAAAGCACACTTGCTAAATTTAGCATACAGCTGATGCTTGCGAAGTGTATCCAGACAAGTCTCAAATGATGCTCATGCTCTTCGTCAGACTTGGAGTAGATAAGAATGTCGTCAATAAACACAACAACAAACTTATCCAAGAAATCCATGAATACTGAATTCATTAGATTCATGAAATAAGCAGGAGCATTTGTTAGACCAAAGGACATAACAGTTTACTCGTATAATCCATAACGAGTAGAGAATGCTGTTTTAGGAATATCCTCAGTTCTAACTTTGATCTGATGATAGCCCGATCGCAAATCAATCTTTGAAAAGACACAGGCTCTAGTCAACTGGTCAAACAGATCATCAATTCGGGGAAGAGGATACTTATTCTTGATAGTAACCTCATTTAACGGACGGTAATCTACACACATCCGTAGAGTCTGATCTTTCTTTTTGACAAAGATGGCCGGGCATCCCCAGGGTGAGGAACTCGGTCGAATGAAACCTTTATCAAGCAATTCTCCAAGCTGTTTCTTCAACTCAAACAGCTCATTGGAAGGCATGCGATAAGGTCTTCTCGAAATGGGAGCAGTACCAGGAACTAGTTCAATTACGAACTCTACTTCCCGATCGGGTGGCATACCGGGAAGATCTTCAGGAAAGACATCCGGATAATCACATACTACTGGTACTGACTCCAGAGTAGGGGTGGTATCAGCTTTCAATGCACCAAGATGAGAATGAACTGCTTAGGTGGAAAAATGACTGAAAGGCCATTTGGATTAGTAAGGATATGGTTCGCTGGGCACAATTGATTTGGCCGAAATTTTGGGATAGCCAGTTCATACCCAAAATGACATCTATCCCTTTAAAGTCTATCACAATCAGGTTTGCCCAAAAATCTACCCCTTCAATATTGATATTGATATTAAGGCAGATTTGATCAGTCATGAATACTGACCCTGGTGAGTGAATAATATGAGGTGGTTGAAGTAGATGCATGTCTAATTGATGTTGAGTAGCAAACTGCCTACTAATAAAGGAATGGGATGCTCCAGAGTCAAATAGAACAATAGCTGAACTGAAATTAACTAGGAGCATACCAAGGATAACCTCGGTGTCTCTTACCGCTTCTTCAAAGATCAATTGATTCACACGGCCATGATCGAACAGATCGAGCTTGACAACCGCTTTTGGGGAGGGTGCAGGACGACGAAGAGTCGGAGATGGTCAACAGTGGTAACCCTTTTGCCTTAGCAAAACATTGGTTCGCAAAATGTCCCGGGCGACCACAATGGTAACAAATCACCCCCGGCCTGACATTGATAGCAGAAGGTGGTCTGTGTCCACTAGGTCGGGACTGTCCAACGGGTGGCGGTGGACGAAAAGCAAACACCGGCGCCCTGGGTGGAACTGGAGCTGGTGCTCGGAAAGACTGAGGTTGCCATAGACGCGGTCTGACTGAACGACCACTATATGTGAATTGGGTGGCCTTCTGCCGCTTCCGTGAATCTTCCAAAGCCTTGCTCTTGGTCTCAGCAATTATGGCTTTGTCCACAAGATGTTGGAAATTTCTGAAGTCTTGTATTGCCAAAGCCAGTTGCAGCTCCTCAGACAAACCATTCATAAAACGGTTTCGACGACGAGTGTCAGTCGAAACATCGTCAGGGGCGTACCGAGCAAGAAAATTGAACTCATGAAGATACTCGGTCACTGACTTTCGCCCTTGCTTGAGAGCGAGGAATTCCTGCTGCTTGAGCATCATCACTCCCTCAGGAATATGGGCCTCGCGAAAAGCCTCCATGAACTCAAGCCAGGTAGGAGTGGGACCGGTAGGTTGGATAGCTAGATAATTATCCCACCAATTACTAGCTGGTCCAGTCAGCTGGTAGCTAGCATATAAGACCTTCTCCCTTTCAGAACATTGGGCAATGGTCACTTTTTTCAATTTCGAAGCCGCCCCTCCGCCTCCAATGGATCTCGAGCCGGAGAACACTTGGCGGTTAGTTCACGAAAGTCACGAGACTTCCTCGCCCATGTTGAACTCCCGCTCTACCACCGGTATAGGAGAAGCGGAGGTATTACGCGCAACTGCTCCAATATGCGCTGTCGATCCATGCGGTTGCGCTCAATTTGCATGAGCACGTCCGCCATGGTGGGTGGTGGAGGAAGCTCTTCCCGACGCGACCACCTTGGGGACCATGAGATCCAGAAGGGTCACCGCTCTCCCGAGTCCGAGAACAGGGTGGAGAACCTCTCCTCTTGTTGTGTTCGCGATCGAGTGGTTGGTCCTGTCATCATGTTGCCATATAATGGTTAACAACATAACAAGGATACCCTCGGGCTAACACATACAAGATTCTGAGATAGAAAAGAAATAATTACTAAATCTAATTGTGCATCATGCCATGACATGCAGTCAATTAATCATCAAAACAACAACACACAGTACAGTCAAAAAGTGCAGCCTCCAATACCTTGTAATAGGTCGGCCACACCCATTAGCATAATCCAACAGAACCGAATGCACAACAGTTGGCCTTCCCTTTATTAACAACCAATTAACACCAAAATAACACCAGAACCAAATACAGCAAAAGGGGCGGCCCTACTTTATTAACACCTTAAGTCCAAATACACAAGTCGGCCACTCATCTACAGAGAAAAGACAAGGTAGATAAGAGACTGATCTTGAAAAATCAATAGAAAGGTAGATAAGAATTGATACTAAAAGAAGATAAGAAGTAAAAGATAGCAGACTTAGATCTTTAGAAATTAATTTAAGTTAAAATAATGTCACAGAGACCCACTAAAGGCAACAACCATGCTAATTCTATCCTACAGGCAACCGTATGCTCTGATACCAACGCTGTGAGACCCCCAAATATTGGAATGTGCCGAATTATAAATTACACTGGTAGCATAATTCTTAATTAAGGAACAGTGTAATGTCCTTAATAAAAATCATACTAGAAGCATAATCATAATAAGTAACAATCCAACATTTAGGTTCCCGGATATATGTCATGCAATAGTTCCCAGGATTAGTGACTATTGCGCATATATCCTTAATCAACATTGCATCAATCACATACAAGTCATACATTCACATAATTATACATCATATTACATCTCCAATTTCGGTTGCTACAGTACCAGGTTGCTACAGTACCGAAATATGAACAGATGACCTTGGGTCATTAACAAAAAGATGCAACAGCGGAAGCAAAAGAATAAAAACAAAACCACCAATGGCCCCATCATCCCGCAGGCTATTGCGTGGAGAAAAGAACTAGCATCACTCGTTAGCGTCACCCAGATCGGCGCTAACGGGCATCTCATAAAGGTATCCATCCTCACCTGCAACAAGGGGTCATAAAACCCTGAGTACGAAAGGTACTCAGCAAGACTTACACAAACTAATAAAAGAAAGTGTTTGTTAGAACATATACAAAGGAATAGAGATTGTATATGCATAAGGTTGACAACAGAAGGTTTAAATGGTTCAACTTTGCATAAAGCGATACATCTTAACCTACAATTGCTATGTTTTAATAAAGCAATTTTAATAAATTCATTTGGACTAAAACAGTGAATAAGTGTAATTGTAAGCATAAACAGTAACAAAAGTAAATGACAGCTCACAATTAAATGTGCATGACAACCATCATGCCGAAATAATTCCCAAACCAAACTTAGAGTAAAATCTATACAGATGACATTAATTCAAGTTTTCGTCCGTAACCGTGGACACGGCTATTCGAATAGTTTTAGAACCCTACAAGGGTGTACATCTTTACCCACATGACTTAGTTAGCCCGTAAGCCTCCGGAATAATAACACACTGCCTTTGGTGTGCTTGGTAAGTAAACTAAGATTTGGTATTTTTCAACAAGTTAATACTATTGAGTTGGATGACCCATGTGAGATTAATCCCGCTTAAACCAGATCGATAGCATACATTCAACCGGGCTCACATGTTGTACCGAATGCCGACCAAATAATTAAATGCAAACTCGTGTTAGCTACACATTTTACACATGAATGGGCCTCAAGGAACGTACATGCGATGTAACACATCTACGCCTTACCCTTCTAAGAACATCCGATATCGATATAAGTTCCACATGGCATACGACACGGCCCAAGACTTAAGCATCTATGCCATATGAAATCAATACACATATCCTTACTCTCTCAGATCCAACTCAATAATATTAACCCTTTACTTAACCAAACAGCGCCTATACACTACGTGTGGAAGTACGTTGGGACTTGAATTAAATAGTCGAGTTCATCCTTAATCAACCCGCATAAGACATCCACATTTCCCAAATCTCGTGCACAAAGGCACCATCACTAGCATCCACTTGTCCAGATTTGAATTAATTGCAACAGATTTAGAAGCATTTCCAAATCAAATAAACTGAACAAGGATCAAAGATAAAACAAAGTATTTGTTGTTCCTGTGTTTGACAAGATAATCTTGTCAAACACTACCGTTCTATGGACTGCATGGCTAAGCAAAAGTCAAAACTAAATATAATAACATCACAAACTACCTTAGGTTGAGTGTATGGTTAAATTAAAGATAAGCCACAAGTTCGTGGTATAACTAACTAGGAACAGGCATAAATAATTTTTAGCAAAATTTGCATGCTTGAATATCATCAGTATTTATAAACCTACAGCTCAAAAGATTAGGCTCAATATGGTGCAGAGAGGAAGCTTGCCTTGATAGTAGTATATAACCTCTTGCTCAAAGTTCTTGGGACTCAATAAAAGGCTCAACAATTTCGGAAGAACCAATATCTAAAAGAGAATAAAATCCAATAAATACAGAAAAGCAAAGAACAAGATGCATAAAAGAATGTATGATTAAAATGATAATGCATGGGTAGCAATATGCTTAGACTATATTTAATTTACTAAGGATAATAACCCATATATACTATCCAATGATACTTGCTACCCGATTTTAGATTTAGAAAATAGTTACAAAGAATGAGGTTTTATATACTAAAAAAGTGACAACAAATAATTTAGTTACTTAGCTTAACTCTATATAAACAAAATGCTACAGATAGCCAAGTGTATTAAACTAGTGTTGTGACCTAGCTAAACATTTAGTGTGTTAATGGCAATTTAAGACTTTGGACTATGTTGTTTGTGTGGCTAGTTAGACCACCCGAAACGGCAAGGATCATTGTAATATTTCGCCGACTAGAAATGCTACACCACCTAATTACTCAAAAGGAAGTAATTAATACTAAGGCTGCTTCTTGCTACCATAAAGGCTCGGTTTACTTAAAGAAAAAGACAAACAGAGCTTTTTGTCGGCTGAAACCAAAACGGCAAAGGATCTGATTCCTGATTTAGGTTGTCCAGGGCATTTACACAAATCGATGACCTTAAATATGTGTTAGAGCTAACTGAAAAGTCATTAATACCACAATTCATTAATGTCAAACCTAACCGGCCAGATTACAGAAGGAACTAGAAACTTCATTATTTGATTGGTTTTAGCCGTCAAACTAACAATAAGGAGGTTTACACTAAAAAGATATTGTAGTGATCATATTAGCCAAAAAGGGTCTAAGTTGATACTAGAGTTTATTTAGCCTTAACTAGACTAGCATCCTAACAAGAGAAACTCTATTTCTTGAAAATGATATGAAAGATCGAAAAGTTATAAAAATAACTTTTTCAGTTTAAAGAAACAGAGATCATCACATGAGTAAGTGAGTAGTGCATGTGAGTGAGGATGTCCTAAAAGAACTTAAGCTAACGAAGGAAAACTAACTCACCAAACTAGGGTTAGAGAAGACAGAGTCAAGCTCTTGGTCAAACAAGAAAAGATCCAAGAGCCTTTTTCCTTGTGTGACCAAAAGAAGATGATGGATTTATCTCTAAAGATTATTAGATATATCTTTGCTAAGGAAAAAGATGGAACTCAACTCACCAAGTGAGATTTCTCAAGATGAAGCTTCACCGGTTCAAGGTGATAGAAAGAAGAAACACAAGTTCAACCTACAAGAAATGACCATATCATATTAACATGAGAGTTAGGCCTTCTTGAAGTTGAACCAAAGGAAGAAGAACAAGGAGCTTCACTGAAGGAAGATAAAGATGATGCTCCTCAGTGGTCAACAATGGCAGAAGTCCCATGACTAAAGTTTATATAGTGTACAAAAGGTGTAGATCAACCGAGAATTGTCTAGAATCCAAAAGGTGGCACTAAAGGATAGATATTAAGGGATAAATATCCTCCAAAACACTGTGCTCTACCACCATTTCGGCTGCAACAGTGTCTACGGTGGAAAACCAGAGAGAAAATAAAATTCTGCCACTTACATGTGGGCCCCAGGAGTATACACAGCATGCAGCGCACGCAGGGAGCAAAACTTGCCATTGACACGCGGGCCTAGGGGCAAACGCAGCCATGTAATAAGACCGCACCCAAAGAATAGCCAAAACCGACACGACATGCGGGCCCTGTGGCAACGCAAAGAGCCTAAGACCGCGCACAAGGGAAGCAAAAACGTCGCTGACAGCTGGGTCCAGAGGGAATCGCGCCATGCGGCAAGACGCGAACGCGCTCGACATCCACCGTCCGATCCTCAGCGGACCGCCACGATCGCGAGCGCTCCGGAGAGGTCCGAACGGCCCAACTCACGCGAGCCGTCCGATTAAGGTTTAACGGTCGCGATTCAAAGGAGAACTGTCGCGGTCCGATCGGCCCAATCAACAGGAGCCGTCCGATCGCGAACCAACGGCCCAAGATGAGGCGCTCGCGGGAGCTCTTCGGACCATGGGCTCCATCGCCGTTAAAGCGCGAATCAACGGCCCAGATCGGGCGAGGTACGGCCGGTCCGAACGGCCCACTTCATCTGGCCCGTCCGCGCGAGAATGGATGGCTGAGATGGGCTGGAGCTTTCGGACGCGCGGGGAAGGGAAGGTGGCCGAGCCGGTTGCGCACTGGGTTGGGTCCGACAGCGTTGGTACGAGCCGCTACAGTGCTAGACCGGGGAAGTTGACCAGAGCTGATTAAATTACAAAAAGGTTTGACTGGGCTTTTAATTATAGCAAATAAATTTGTAAAATCTTGAAATTTTGCAGAATCACTGCTGGGAAGATATATTCCCCAAATAAATTTTAAAATCACTGTTTCTTCTTTAGAAATACATAAATAATTTATTTAAATCAACTAGGTTTCATTTAAAGGCAATTATTTTTCTGAGAATCAAAATAATTTCTATAAATTCAACGAAAATTATTTTTGACCATAATAATTGATCTGGTTTTCAAATAAAATATTTCCCAGTCATAATACCAACATTGGATGGTATTTCTTTTTGAAATTTTTATCAAGTTGGAATTTATAATTAAAATTTTGGGAAAATAGTTTGTAACATGTTACCCAATTTGTTAATCTGAACAGTAATGACATGAACAGTGCTTCATTAATGTATATTAGGGTTGGGGCTGTTACAATAAACCTGCACCCACCGTTCATCCATTTCGCCCAAGTCCAAACCATTTTGATTTTATTTAAGTAAAACCACCTTTACAAATTCTCTATGGTAAAACAATACCATAGATTTAATGTTAAACAATTTTGTAATGGTTTGGCTAAATCCTCCCAAAATCAAATCATGGTCTAAGCATTTGCTAAGCATTTCTAAAGCATTTATCTATGGTGACAAGGGATGACATTTCAATATTCAAAATTGGCCATACAATAACAATTGGAATAACTAAGCATTTAAACAGGGTATTAAAATAATTGACTAAAAATATGCATGCAATAATAATTTTAAAAACTGAATTAAATAACTTTAAAATAGTAGGTGCAACATGGTCAAAGTGTAACTTGCCTTGCTTGATTAATCATTGTTCTTATACGGCGTCGAAATCCGGTCATCCGAAGTCGTCGAAATCTATACGCGTAACGATCCGAATTCAAATAATATTCCAATAAAATCCAAAAATTATAAAATAAATACTGGAAGTAGAGAATGAATTTAGGTGAATTTAGGAGAAAGAATCAACGAATTTCGAGTTTGTATGGCAACGAACGAAATTGTAGAAGTTTAAATCTAAAATAAATAAATAAAGGAATGTATGTGCTTGCATGGCACTGTAGCTTGCCATGCAACGTGAATAGTAACCAAGTGCATGGAGAAATGGCGACGCTGGGCGATAGGAAAGGAGTGGCGACCGGCGAAGCACAAAAATGGAATCCCGGGAACTAGACGGACCCAATGGTGGTGGTCGCGTCATCGGCGGAGGTCCGGTGCTGCGGCGGCGCGCAAAATAGTGTCGGATGAATAGTGGCGCCGGTGAGCCGGGGTGCTTCGGGGAAAAAGGAAGGTAGCACTACGTAGAATGTTGCGAGGCGAAGGCAACGTCGTGGACGATGTCGTCGGGGGATCAACGACGGCATCGGAAACGACGATATAATGTGGTTCGGTCGTTTGCGGAATTTTTTTGCTTGAGGCGAGATAGTGGGGCGAATTCCAGGGATATGAAGAGAAAGCCGAGGGGCACGCGGCGACATAGTTGGCTCGGCGAGATGACCTTCGATGGTGACGCAGTCCGACAAAGAAGACCTTCAGTGGCGGCGGCCGGACGTCGACGTTGCGGACAAACGAAGATGAGTTAGCGAGTGAGGTTGATGGTGATTTGAAGATGGAACCGCGGGGAACGCAACACTCACCCCGGTTGGAGTGGAATGCGCACGGTCGGTCGGCATGGCGCATTTACGCATAAAATAGACCAAATAATTATCAGAAATTAAATTAAATTTAAAAATTATGAAATAAATACTAAAAATAGTAGATGAATTTAGATGAATTTAGGTGAAGGAATTATCAGATTTGAAGCTTGCATGTGAGAGAACGAATTTTTGGAAGAATAAAATGGACAAGTATGAAGAATGAAGCATGTAACTAATTAATTGCTACTGTAGACTTTCTTCAACCTTCGGCCAACAGAAACGCCATGGAGGAAAAAAAATAAAGAAATGGCGACGCTGGTGTTCCAGAGGCGCGGGGAATGAACGGAGGTGAGCACGGGCATGGCCTCGGCCCAAGGAGCGCATAGGTGCAGTCGGCTTGGCCAGATACGGTTCGAGGCGATGCCTCCAGGTGACCGGCGGCCGACGGGTTGGCATTGGCGCCCCAGACAAACAGAGACGAGATAACGGGTGGAGTTTGAGGCGAAACGAGGAGAAGAATGCAGGGAACACAATGCTCACCTCGGTTGCGTAAAAGCGCACCGGAATCACCGGCGGCGAGGACCTTGGCGGCGGCGCGGTTCGGCTCGACGACGGCGACGGGCTCCGGTGGTCTTGGGCTCGGGTGAGTGCAAGCACCGGGTCGGCGGCGCGATGCCGAAGATGTTGGTGTAGTCGGGGTCGCCGGGGAGTCGACGACGGCGGCGCAATAGGCGGCGGAGGGAGCTTCGGCCAAAGCTTTTCTCCGGCGAAATCCGGCCAAAAGAAGAGGGAAGAGGAGGAACGAGTTGAGGGGTTTGGATGAGTGAGGAAGAGGGCTCGCGGGGCTCCCTTTTATAGGGGCGGAGGGGGCCGAGAGGGGGAGATCGGGTCGCGCGGCCATCACGTTGGTTATGGCGAAAATCCAGCAAACGTGTGCGTGATGGAGGGGGAAACGGCCGAGAGTGGTGAATGCCACAATTTTCGTGAAGAAATGGGGAGGAAATAATGTGTTTTGAAAAGCTTGGTTGCCATTAATGGCTGCATGCGTGCTGCGTGTGTGTCCACTGGAGAAGAAACGGTTTGGGGAAGAAAGAGAAAGCAAAGAGGGAATAAAAGAGTAAAAGGAAGCCTTTAATAACTTCAAACAAAGATGGATAGGATGGCAGCACATGCATGAGAAACCTGCACGTTAATCGTGCTTGCCTGGGAGCAATTTGAAGAGGGGTGACCCGATGGGACGTGGCTGCCCGCGTGCAAGAGAAAAATATTTTTAATATTTTTTTCTTCTAATTACTGTTCACTATTTTTTTTTTCGAGTTACTGTTCACTATTTTCTGCTGGTCCGAACATATTTGTTATTATTATTATTATTATTATTAATTCGAAATTAACACCGGTTAAGCAAAAGTCCAATTATATTTTTACAACAAAGCAAACAGAGACCAAAAATTCTAGAAAAATTTACAAAAATTCCTAGAATTATTTTGAACTTAATAAAATTATTTCCAACTTAAAGTTAGTTACTAATTTTGCAAATAAATTAATTTGGCTTTAAAATATTTAGGAAAAAGCTTTTTTAAAAATCCGTAAAATTTCAGAAATTAATTTAATTTTTATTTTTCAAATTTAACCCAAATAAAACTTCAAAAACTTTAATAAACTTTATTTTTGACTTTTAAAACTTCAGAAATTCAAATAAAGCAAATAAACTCTTTCAAATTTCAGAAAATTCAATAAAATGATAACTTTAATAAATATTAAATTGGTAACAGAACTTTGGGCTGTTACACGTACCGTCCTCATCCTCAAAGAATCCTGGGGCTTTGCCTCTTCTCAGGTTTTTCTTAATTTCCTTGATGTCTTCATCTTCTATCTGTTTTCCTATTATTTGACTTTGAAGGGTTGGTTGAACTTCCAAAGTATTTACACAGCCTTATTTGACAATTTTCAAGTTCAAGTGCTTCAAATCTTCATACAACTCTAGCTGATTCTCTTGAACCAACAGGGTGTTGCAATACGCCTTTCTGCTCAGGGCATCAGCAACCACATTTACTTTACTCGGATGATAATGGCTTCCAAGGTCGTAATCCTTTATCAACTCCAACCATCTTCGCTAGCGGAGATTAAGCTCTGACTAGGTAAAGATGTATTTCAGACTCTTATGATTCGTGAAAATCTCACAGCGGTTACCGATGAGCTAATGCTGCCAGATTTTCAAAGCATGCACAATTGATGCTGTAGGACCGAAAAGGCGACTAGAGGGGGGATGAATAGGAGCACGCCTAATTTTTCACCTCGATCAGATTCAAAATATTTTTCACTCCAATAGCTATTAAAGCTACGAAGATCAAAGTACAAGCACAACGGAAGACTTGTATTGAATCCGATCAACACCCCAAAGCAAAACAATCAAAAGCTCATAACACAAGCAATGAGCGGATCGATTGAGTGAAACATCGGTGGTGGTCGACCGGTGGCTCGACCGGTCCGACCGGCCGATCGAAAGCGCCCGATCACTGGAGTCCGAACGAAAAAAAAACAAATCGTCACCCAAAACACAATTTGGTCTAACTTTTGATCTACGATTCTAAATTTGACCAAACTTGAAACACACCTTTCTAAGGATATCAGGAACCTATTCCAAGCAACAATCGTCAAGATCTTTGCCAAAGTTCTGACCTTTTTCTGTTTGAGTGAAGGTTGCTCTAAAACCGAGCAAAAACGAAAACATGATCCAAACACTTGCTTGTGGGTGAATGATGATCAAGATGATCCTAAATATATTCCCACATGTCACAGCAAGCTAGATAGGGGCAAGAAACCAACAGAAAATCAAAGGATCAAAGAAAGCCCCAAAATCGCAAAATAGAAAGTAAGAACACAAAGAGACTCATCTTTGAGGAATCATGCATAGATTGATTTGTGATTGTAGATGGTTTACAGCCACTCTATCCAGGAGGACAAAGCTCAACACAGGATAACACAATCAATCAAAACTCTCTAGAACCCTAAACCTCCACTTTCCTCTCTAAGCCCCTAAAACCAAAACTAGGGTTTAGAAAAACAAAAGGGTTCAGGGGGTGCAGCCACCTCCCTCCTCCATTTATAGTGGGGGCTAGTCCTTCTAGAAGAGTTTCTCTATTGGGCACTCGTTAAGCCCACACACAAACGGGTTTAACTCACGCACACATTCTAAACCGACGTCTTCATTTCCTCTTAACCTAAACCGCTTCTCCTTGCGCCGTCTTGCGCCGCGGGTTAGCAAAAGGTCACCAAGGTAGAATTTTGGTGAAGCAGTTGCATGCTTCGCCACGTGTAGGTTGATCAATGGCTCTCATGATGTCGGCAAGTCTCTCCCATCTGCCTCCCACAAAAACCACCATGGCACTTGCACCAACCCCCGCGCCGCTTGATCTAACTCGTCGCACCGAACTGCCCATTCGGTCATCCTTGTCCATTCTACACCATGATTGAGTCTCCTGACCTCACCCAGCATCCTCGATCGTTCTGAACCTCAGCTCTCCAAGCCTAGTTCCGACCATCCTCGCCATTGACCGTCGTTGACATCCAAGCAACCTGTACAACAATAGACAAGCAAATCGATTCCGAGAATAAGTTCTTCGCAATTTAACCCACGTTAGTCAAAACATGCATCATACAATACATATGCACTGAAACCCATGAACATGAGCTAACAAAACAAGCATCGCTACCATGAAGGCCGACGAACAAGTCAAAACCGGTTAGACCGCCACTCGGCGGTCGACCGCCCCGACCGGGTCTCGATCACACCTATTGGCTTGGTCCGACCGCCCAAAGAAGGACTTAGCCAAAATTTCCACTTTGAAAATCTGAAACTCTTTGGAAATTTCAAACGAATAGATCTTTTACCTGGAAGCTCCAAAAATTATGAGACCAAGTGCAGTAGAATCTCCTCTCTTGCCTACACCCTCTATTTTTGGCCTAGCTCCAAACTCCAAGAAATATTATGGCCGGTCTGACCGCCAGCTACTTAGCCTGAGCCTCACTTGAGACCTAGCTGGTCTGACCGCCAATGTGGCTGGTCTGACCGCCACACATTGGCTAGTCTGACCGCCTAAGACCTGACAGCACAAGAATTTTGACGAAAATGCGTGTTTTGACAAACCTTCAATGTCATTGCCAATTGTATCATCATCCTAAGATCGTGAGCATATCCCCATGATATCCACAATCTCCCCTGTAATACCTCGACCTACTCGTATGCGGCCCATGTGGCCCATGAGGAGTTGTGTGGTGGGATTAGTCCCACATTGCTTGTCTAAAGTGAGTTGTACTAGTATATAATGCCTGTTGGGTCCAAACATAGCACCTCCGGGTTAACCCTTTTACACGAAGCGAGGACGAAAGTGTAAGTGGGGTGCTATGTGTGTGTGGTCCGCCTACGGTGAAATTTGGGCATTGAGCGGATTTTGGGCCAGGTGTTACAGATGGTATCGAGATCAACCTTACAAGACGCAGGCGCGTCTTGCGATGGAAGCTGCATATGGCGATGGCGCGTGTGGTCTCGGAGTGGACACATGGCATGGCATATGTGCCTAAGACCGACGCACTGGACGTGTACCGAGGGATGGTTCGGGCATTTGCAGCAGATGCGTGTGTCGCCGAGGGCATTAGCCCTTAAGGGGGGGTGAATGTAATACCTCGGCCTACTCGTATGCGGCCCATGTGGCCCATGAGGAGTTGTGTGGTGGGATTAGTCCCACATTGCTTGTCTAAAGTGAGTTGTACTAGTATATAATGCCTGTTGGGTCCAAACATAGCACCTCCGAGTTAACCCTTTTACAAGAAGCGAGGACGAAAGTGTAAGTGGGGTGCTATGTGTGCGCGGGTCCGCCCCATGGTGGGCTGGGCATTGAGCGGATTTTGGGCCAGGGTGTTACATCCCCCTTGATGAACACATTGGCAATTTCCAAAAAATGTAAGTTTTGAGGTTTGAAAATAGAAATACTCAACGTTTTCACGCAAAGGCACAACTTGGTCCAAAAACAAGAGATAGCAATGGAAATGACCAAACTGGCTTCAAAATAGCATAGGCAAGTGAGATCGAGCAAAATAAAGCAAGAAAGCTTCAATTTCTAGAAAGGAGTCAAAATTCTCACTTAAGGTCCATATGAAAGAACAATTGTTCAAATTGACCTTCGATCATTATGAGGTTCCAAGAATTGCAGCTCAAGTTCAGAAATGGTAATAAGATCACAAGAATGCAAATGAAATGCTCCCCCTCACTATGATCATCAATTTTTTAAGAAAATTTCATTTTCTCCCTTTTCTTCCAAATAGCTCCCCTTTTAACATTTTTGTTATATCTTCTCTCCCTTTGACAATGGAGACATCAAGGAATCATGCCTTTCTTTCATCCAGAGATGACAAATGCAGAAATGAGGAATAAGCATAAGAAAGAGCATGCATGAAATGCAATGGAGTGGCTTCATTTTTTGTATTTTTAAATTTTTGAGTACAAGAAGCTTTGGAGATTACCCAAAAGAACAAGCTAGCATTTCTAATATTACTCAATACATATCAAGCCTGAAGGCACTAGCAAGTTCATGTTAAGACATATATATCAAAGCTAAGCTAGAAGGCTCAATATAAAGAAATGAATTTTTAACAATTTAAGCAAAGCTTCAAATATAGCAAGTTCATCAACAGGGATCCTAAAATAATATTGGCCATGTCAAAATGTCAATGTGAGATCAAGAAGCTAACAATAACCACTTAAGAGACAAACAGGTCCTGCATTGAATCATTTTGCTCAAATTATCTCAAACGCCCATTTTTCAACAGTTTTCATTTGCAATGAATATTGAAGTTGATAAAAGGCCTATCTTAATGAAGAAGATCCTGGACTAGGAGCCATCCACAAACTCTTCCTAAGCTTCAGCCAGAAGTTGATTAAAGGTCTATCTTAGTGAAGAAGATCCTAGACTAAGAGTCATCCACAAACTCTTCCTAAGCTTCAACTAGGGTGACAAATCTTGAGGTTCATGTCAGTTTTGACAAGCAGTCCCCATGAGATCGTCTGGATCATCAAACCATCTCCAAGTTCATGTCTTTGACATGCAGTCTCATGAGAGTAGTTTGGCACATTTTAACCACAACACAATCTTGAAATTTGATTTTTCATTTTGCACAAGAGCAGTTTTAGATTCTCAGAAGGACAAAAGCTCAAGTAATGATCAATTCTAGATTCAAGAGCTAACAAAGCTATTTTGACAGGGCCAATGTCACAAAAGGAGCACTAATTATGCAACTAGCTAAAAGATCCACAAATTGCAAATTCTTAGTTCAAGTTGTTTTAAAGTTCTAGCTCATTTAGCAAAGACTTGGCTACACATGTGAAAGCATGATAATTCTAGCAAGTCAAAGAACTAGACATGACATGGAGCAAGAATTGAAATACTAAAGCTCAAAAGGGTAATACGTAAAGCTTCATCAAATTTTAAAAGACAAATAGTAAAGTTTATATTACAATGCATCTTTTTGGATTTTTCATATGAATGCAATATGATACAATAGATAAAAAGATCAAACTCCCCCTCAAAACAGACCAATAGGACTAATAACCCCCAACTCTCCCCGCAAAGAAGCAAAATGAGAAGAATCAAGAGCTTTAGTGAAAATATCCGCAACGTGCTACTCAGACTATACAAAGTGAAGCACAACATCACCCTTTTCTATATGGTCTCTAAGGAAATGATATCTAATGTCAATATGCTTGGTCCTAGAGTGTTGCACTGGGTTTTTGGCAATGTTTATGGCACTAGTGTTGTCACAGAAAAGAGGAACACTATCTAAGAATAACCCATAATCCCGTAGAGTAGACAAGATCTAGAGAACCTGAGAGCAACTACTGGCTGCAACTACATACTCTGCCTTGGTAGTGGATTGTGCAACAGAGGACTACTTCCTAGAAGACCAAGAGAGAGGTGCCTAAGAAATGACAAGTGCCAGAAGTACTCTTTCTATCCACTCTACACCCCGCAAAATTAGCATCAGAAAAAGCTCAAATGGAGAGAGCAGAATCAGAAGAATACCAGAGTCCAAAATCAAGAGTGTCCTGAAAGTACCTGAAGATGCGACGTACTACTTGACGATGTGAGGCACGAGGGAAAGCCTGAAATCGAGTGCATAGACACACAACAAACTGTATGTCCGACCTCGAAGCCGTGAGGTAGAGAAGGAAGCCGATCATGCTTCGATACTCCTTCTGGTCCACGGGCTCTCCATCCTCATTAGGATCCAGCACGGTAGAAGTGGCAATGGGAGTACACATTGGCTTGCTGCTTCCCATGTTGAAGCGTCGAAGAAGGTCCTTTGTGTACTTGCTTTGATGAATGAAGGTACATTCTTTCAGTTGCTTGACTTGAAGACCAAGAAAAAAAGTCAGCTCGCCCATCATACTCATTTCGAATTCCCTGCTCATAGAGTCTGAAAATTTGGATACCAAAGCATGAGAAGAACCCCCAAATATGATGTCATCTACATAAATCTGAACCAGAAAAAAATCTCTGCCATGCTTGAGAGTGAACAAGGTTTTATTTACCATTCCCATTTTGAACTCATTCTTAAGCAAGAAACTCTTAAGCCTATTATACCAAGCTCTAGGGGCTTGCTTCAATCCATACAAGGCTTTAGAGAGCTTAAACACATGGTTTGGGAACTTATGATTTTCAAAACCAGGAGGTTGCTTGACATAGACCTCTTCTTCTATGAAACCATTAAGGAAAGCACTCTTGACATCCATTTGAAAAAGCTTAAAGCCCCTAGATGTCGCAAAAGCTAGCAATACGCGAATGGCTTCTAATCTAGCTACAAGAGCAAAGGTCTCTTCAAAGTCTAAGCCTTCTACCTCGGAATAACCGTGAGCTACAAGACTAGCCTTGTTGCGAACTAACAACCCATCCTCACTTTGCTTATTTTTGAAAATCCATTTTGTTCCAATTACATGGTGATTAGGTGGAGGTTCAACTAAGGTCTAGACTTTGTTTCTTTCAAAATTTTCAAATTCTTCATACATGGCATTTACCCAAGAGGAATCAGATAAAGCATGGGTGACATCTCGGGGTTCAAAAGACGCAACAAAAGCAGAATGTGCATGAGAATCTGGAGAGATAAACCTAGAGCAAGTAACTCGCTCATGAAGATCCCCAATCAACTGCTCAGATGGGTGTTGTCGCTGAATATGAAGAGGAGGTCCTGGTGCAGATGTGGCCTCTACCTCATGGGCTGTGGAGGTAGGAGCAGAGCCACTCGAAGCGCCGGTGAAGGTGGGAAGAGGCTGCTCTGCTGAAGCTGGAGAAGTAGAAGTAAGCTCTCCAACCATCTCAGAAGTGACTAGAGGATGGATTAGGTCTGCATCCTCTATGTCAGAGTCGTCGTTGACGAAGATACTCTCTCGATCACCAAGGACTTGTGTAGTTGCACCGTCAGGTCTAGTACCAGGACAAAGCGACGTCTTTAAGCATGAAGTTGTTGTTGACGCGCACTGTGCCCTTGGCTGTCACGATCCCAGTAGAAGCATCCCCAAACGTGATCAACTCATTGCCGGATGCACGTGTGAGGGAGGAGAACCATCTAGAATCTCCAGTCATGTGTCGAGAACACCCAAAGTCGACAAGCCATATGTCCTCCTTCCTCGCACGACGGACCTACAGGGCATAAGCAGGGAACATTTGTGCCTAAGTACTGGGGTTAGTGATAAAAGACTTGGGAATCCAGTACTAAGCCACATGGTGCTTAGGAACAACAGTAGAAGCAACAATAAAATGGTTAGTGGGATAATCATAAGAATACACACGTGCAACACCTAGACCTCTTCTTATCGACCTACTAAAACATCGGTACTCCCCCTATCTAGATGCTACCCGTGGTCTCTCCTCACGATATCCTAACCCAAAATGCTGTCTAGAGCCACCAAAAGAGTCAAAGAAGTCATCTACGAACCTAGGCCTATGTCTAGTAGGAAGGACAGGCTGCCTAGCTCTAGAGATTGTCATAGGTGAAGGAACTCCTTTAATGGACCTCAAAGCGCACTCTCTCCTTCCTCTCACTCTTAGCTCTACGAAAGCATAACTCAACTATATGGCCATCCTTCTTGCAGAAGATGCAATGATACTTAACCTTTTGAGAGATCTGACTTGCTGAAATAGAAGCATCTATCTTGCTAGAAGGGGTTTGGGCAAAACCTGTAGATCTAAAGACAAACTTAGATGGCTCAGGGGGTTCTACCTCAAACTTGCCACTCTCAACAGCTCTTACAACCTTAGGTAGGTGGTTCTTGGAATACTCTAGAGAATTAAATCCTAGGCCACTCTTCTTTACACTTTCCTTAGATTGATCAAGGATCATGTTAAGGTTCTTCTTCCCACTAAAGAATCTCTCAAGAGTCTTTTTAAGGTAGTCATTTTCTTTGGCTAGGTCCTTACATGAGGCACATTTATTTGACTTGATTGCCCTATCATACCTTTCCTTATGATGAGCTACATCAACCTTCAAGGCCTCACAAGACACACAAGAGGCATTCCTAATCCTACCCAACTGCTCTTTGAACTTGACTCTAAACGTCTCTTGTATCTCATCCACGTTATGCCCAACTTCAGTACAAAAGGCACAAGAATTAGAATCAACTACTTTCTTGGATACAGTCATGGACATGGATTGTTCAATTTTAGATTTCTCCTCTAGAGTCTTGTTTAAAGCATCATTCTCAATTGTGAGTTTATGACAGTTTTCACATGAGGCAGTCTTAGAATGAAGAACCATTTCAGTCATTTCCTTCATTTTAATCTTACTATCCCCACAATAAGAGCAAGTGTGACTAGCATTAAATTTCAGCAATTCCTTAGTAGTACTATCCAATTTCAATTCGAGCAGTGCACACTTTGAGCAAGGTGAAGGAATAGCATCTACAGAAGTCACATCTAAAGCAATAGCATCCAAGCAAACATGACTAGGACTAGATTTAAGAGATTCTAGTTCATCTGGAGCATCTTTAAATTGATTTACAATGGAAGAATGAGCAGATTTTAGATTGGTCTAGAGTAAGAAACACAATCATCAGCATGATTAATGGATTTGAGCCTAACCACTTTTAGGTTCAAGTTGTCAATCATGATATCCTATCTCTTAATCATTTTAGCTTGCTTTTTTCAGATTTCGTTCAGCAGCAACCAAAGCACGTTTCATCTCATTTAGTGAGGGGCATACCTCATCGGGATTGCTGAAGGGACCGTCGTCGTGGCTGTCCTTGGCCATGAAGCACATGCTGGTGAATTCCTAGGCCTTCTTTTTGCCGTGGGAATCATCCTCATTGTCCTCAGTCCCCGAGTCCACATCCTCAAGAGCGGCAAGGACTCAGTTGACGAGCTTTCGGTAGTTGGGCTTCTTGTCTTTTGCATCTCGAGCTTGTGGACGCCTCCGGAACTCCTTCTCCTCCTTGCCCTTCAGCTTGGGGCACTTAGCCCGAATGTGATTTGGCTCACCACTCTCAAAGCAGGTAACAGGGCTACTTCTTCTTTTGCTCCTCACTTTGTTGTAGGCTCTTGTGAATTTTGTGGATAGGAGAGCTAAGTCATCCTCAGGTAGCTTCTCTAGCTGCTCATCGCTCACGGAGTGCAAGGCGGACAATGAAAAACCAGATGAGCTAAAATCCAAAGAATTAGAAGAGCTACCCTTAGAAGGGTCAACAACTAGAGCCATCGACTCTGTCTTGGGAAGATGTGAGATGAAGTCAATCTCATGCGTCTTCAACCTCGAGTAGAGCTTATCCATGGTAAGCTCACTCATGACAGTGTTGTCACTGATGGAAGTGATCTTCATCCCCCAAACTCTCACATCAAGTGCACCCAAGAACTAGCGTGCATTCTTAGATTCAGTAAACACAAGATCGACAGCACGCAAGTCATGAATGATCTTGGAAAACCTTCCCAACAACTCATCCAAAGATTCACCAGGCCTTTGTTCGATCTTTGAATATTCTTTCTTAGGTTGGTTCTGTCTCACTTCCTTGATCACGGTAGGGCCCTCATGGTAGTTAGCGAGGGTCTTCCAGATCTCGTGAGCAGACCTCAAGTGAGCGATACGCTCAAACTCAGATTGACTAAGCCCTTGAATCAAGAAGTTCCAAGCCTTGCTATTTGCCTCCATATCGGGTGAGATTACATCGTCATTGGCTGGCACTACGTAAGGATTTTTGACCTTAAGCCAAATTGAGTGCCCTTGAGCTAGGCATGCATGCGAGCCTTCCAGTATAAAAAATCGACTCCATCAAACACAGGTGGTTTGGTGGAATACTTGTCAGACGCTATGGCTCCTAAGACCGGTTAAGATCTATGAGAAGAGCTAACCGGGCTCTAATACCACTTGTAGGACCGAAAAGGCGACTAGAGGGGGTGAATAGGAGCACGCCTAATTTTTCATCTCGATCAGATTCAACACATTTTTCACTCCAACAGCTATTAAAGCTATGAAGATCAAAGTACAAGCCCAACGGAAGACTTGTATTGAATCTGATCAACACCCCAAAGCAAAATAATCAAAAGCTCACAACACAAGCAATGGAGGTGATCGACCGTGGCTCGACCTGGCCGGCCTACCGACTAAGCGATCTAACACGTGGCCCGTAACGAAAAAAACAGCTCGTCACCCAAAACACAATTTGGTCTAACTTTTGATCTACGATTCTAAATTTGACCAAACTTGAGACACACCTTTCTAAGGATATCAGGAACCTATTACAAGCAACAATCGTCAGGATCTTTGCCAAAGTTCTGACATTTTTCCGTTTGAGTGAAGGTTGCTCCAAAATCGGGCGAAAACGAAAACGTGATCCAAACACTTGCTCGTGGGTGAATGATGATCAAGATAATCCTAGATATATTCCCACACGTCATAGCAAGCTAGATAGGGGCAAGAAACTAACAGAAAATCAAAGGATCAAAGAAAGCCCTAAAATCGCAAAATAGAAAGCAAGAACACAAAGAGACTCATCTTTAAGGAATCATGCATAGATTGATTTGTGATTGTAGATGGTTTACAGCCACTCCATCTAGGAGGACAAAGCTCAACACATGAGCACACAATCAATCAAAACTCTTTAGAACCCTAAACCTCCACTTTCCTCTCTAAGCCCCTAAAACCAAAACTAGGGTTTAGAAAAATAAAAGGGTTCAGGGGGTGCAGCCACCTCCCTCCTCTATTTATAGTGGAGGCTAATCCTTCTAGAAGAGTTTCTCTATTGAGCACCCGTTAAGCCCACACACAAACGGGTTTAACTCACGCACGCATTCTAAAGTGCCGTCTTCATCTCCTCTTGACCTAAACTGCTTCTCCTTGCACTGTCTTGCGCCACGGTTTGGCAAAAGGTCACCAAGGCAGTATTTAGGTGAAGTTACCAAAATACCCCTTCTCGATCCTTCTCCGAAGACCGAGTCAAGATTTGGTGAAGCAGTCGCATGCTTCGTCACATGTAGGTTGTTCAACGGCTCTCATCATATCGGCAAGTCTCTCCCATCCGGCTCCCACCGAAACCACCATGGCACTTGCATTGACCCCTGCACCGCTTGACCCAACCCGTCATACCGAACTGCCCGTTCAGTCATCCTTGTCCATTCTGCACCATGCTTGAGTCTCCTAACCTCACCCGGCATCCTCGATCGTTCTGAACCTCAGCTCTCCAAGCCTAGTTCCGATCATCCTCACCGTTGACCATCGTTGACCTCCAAGCAACCTGTACAACAATAGACAATAAAATCAATTCCTGGAACAAGTTCTTCGCAACTTGACTCACGTTAGTCAAAACATGCATCATGCAACACATATGCACTAAAACCCATGAACTTGACCTAACAAAACAAGCATCGCCACCACGAAGGCCGACAAACAAGTCAAAACCGGTTAGACCGCCACTCTGGCCAGTCTGACCACCCCCTAACCGGCCTGACCGCCACCTGTTGGCCGGTCTAACCACTCACAGGGACTTAGCTAAAATTTCCACTTTAAAAATCCGAATCTCTTTGGAAATTTCAAACGAATAGATCTTTTGCCTAGAAGCTCCAAAAATTATGAGACCAAGTGCAGTAGAATCTCCTCTCTTGCCTACACCCTCTATTTTTGGCCCAACTCCAAACTCCAAGAAATATTATGGCCGGTCAGACCGCCACCCATTGGCCGGTCTGACCACCAGCTACTTAGCCTGAGCCTCACTTGAGACTTGGCCGGTCTGATCGCCAATGTGGCCGGTCTGACCACCACATAGGCCAGTCTGACCACCACACATTGGCCGGTCTGAATGCCTAAGACCTGACAGCACAAGAACTTTGATGCAAACGCGTGTTTCGACAAGCCTTCAACGCCATTGCCAATTGTATCATCGTCCTCAGATCATGAGCATATCCCCATGATATCCACAGCTGCTAACTCGAGATCATGAGTTAGATAATTTCCTTCGTGTGGCATCAACTGACGAGATGCATAAGCCACGACTTTGCCTTCCTGCATTAGCACACATCCGAGACCCTGTCGAGATGCGTCACAGAAAATCTCAAAATCCTTATGTATATCTGGTAAGACTAACACAGGTGCAGAAACTAGTCTCTTCTTTAGCTCTTGGAAACTTTTCTCACAGGCATCTGTCCATTCAAATTTCTTCTCCTTCTTCAGAAGTTGAGTCACTGGTCTTGCGGTCTTGGAGAAACCTTCAATGAATCTGCGGTAATAACTAGCTAGACTAATAAAACTTCTCACTTCAGTGACAGATCTGGGTTGCTTCCAATCCATTACCGCCTCAACCTTGGCTGTGTCTACTGCAATTCCTCCTGCTGACATGATGTGTCCAAGGAATGCCACTTGGCTTAGCCAAAATTCGTTCTTGCTGAATTTGGCATAAAGCTGGTGCTCTTTGAGCTTCTCCAAAATTGTCCTGAGATACTTCTCATGCTCTTCCTCGTCTTTTGAGTAGATGAGAATGTCATCAATGAAAACAACCACAAACTTATCCAAGAATTCCATGAACACTTTTTGCATCATATTCATGAAATAAGTAGGGGTGTTTGTCAAACCGAAGGACATTACTGTAAATTTATACAGTCCATATCTGGTTGTGAAAGCAGTCTTCGGAATATCTTTGGGTCTGATCTTTAGTTGGTGATAGCTGGATCTTAGATCAATCTTTGAGAAGATGTTTGCTCCTTTCAGCTGATCAAACAGATCATCGATCCTGGGTAACGTGTACTTGTTCTTGATTGTCACCTCATTGAGTGATCTGTAGTCCACACACATTCTCATACTATTGTCTTTCTTCTTGACAAATAGTACTAGAGCTCCCCAAGGCAATGAACTTGGTTGAATATATCCTTTGCTCTGCAATTCTTTAATCTGCTTCTTTAGCTCTGCTAACTCATTGGCCGGCATTCTGTAAGGTCACTTCGAGATTGGAGCGGTCCCTGGGACTAAGTCAATTAAGAACATTATGTCCCTATCCGGTGGTGTCAGACCCTAAATTTTTGGGATTTGGAATCCTCTGTGTCAACTGTGATATTCCCTGGATCAGTAGATAGCACACATAGATACATTCTTGGACCATTTCCATAACCAAATAAACTAAAGCAGACCTACGGTCAGGTCCATATTTGCGACCAAACTTGGTCGAAAAAGGAATTCTAAGGTCTTGAAGAGGTCCCGAAGGTCACAGAGATGTCTTGTAGGAACCCTGAGGAGGTCCTGGAGTCGTCCCGAGGAGATCCTAGGAGGTCTTGAAGAGGTCCTGAGGAAGTCTTGTAGCGGTCTTAGGGAGGTCCTAAGGAATACTGTAGAGACGGCCTAGAGAGGTCCTGAGGAGTACTGTAGAGACGTCCTGGAGAGGTGCTGAGGTGTACTGTAGAGACGTCTTGGGGAGGTCCTGGGGAGTAATGTAGAGTCGACCTGGGGAGGTCCTGAGGAGTACTGTAGAGACGTCATGGAGAGGTCCTGAGGTGCACTGTAGAGACGTCTTAGGGAGGTCCTGAGGAGTAATGTAGAGACATCCTAGAGAGGTCCTGAGGTGCACTGTAGAGACGTTCTAAGGAGGTCCTAAGGAACACTGTAGAGACATCCTGGGTAGGTCCTGAGGAGTACTGTAGAGACATCCTGGGGAGGTCCTAGGGATACAACAAAAAGGATATAGGAGGTCCCGAGGATACGACAAAAAGGTATAGGAGGTCCTAAGGATACGATAAAAGGGTATAGCAGGTCCTGAGGAGGTCCTGAGGAGGTCCTGAGTGATGAGGACATCACTCCTTCGGATACACACAACAATCCTCCACTTGACATTCAAGGACCAATCACTAGAGCTCGCGCCCGACAATTGAATTTACAGGTGAGCTCATTCCTAAGTACTTCCTTTTGTTCATTTGAGAATCGATTGCTACCTAATGATTTAATTATGATTAGGAACCATGGAGAGGACCTGGAAGTGCTTGGAGAAGGGCTACGAGGCGCACAAGTCCAGCAAGGGCGGTCGAATCATGTTGGAGGCCCAACTCAAGCCGACTTCGAATCCAATTCGGAGTCCAGGACTAGGCCGCACTAAAACGGACGCCCAGATCGCATCCGGGCTCCGTTTTGGATGCTCCACATATGTATGGAAAGCTGAGAAGACGACCTTTCCAATGGCTCTGGTCCCATGTCAAAATTCCTTCTGAGTCAACGGGAATCATCGAAACAATTGGGCTTTCAGAATCTGTCAGGGTGCTGCGCCACCGTCTTTTGGGCCGTTCGGCTTTGTATCGTGTTGGAGCCCATTAGGGCGTGTCCAGGGGTTTTGCATGCCCCTCAGTCCTTTATATCCAGCCACCACCCCCACCATTAGGGTTGGGTTTTGCTTAGATTAATTCTGTCTTGAACAGTTTCGCCGTTCATCGTTTTGTGAGACCCCAACTTTCGAGTGCTAAAACAATACATCTGCAATTCCGTTGTGTTCTTCCTTGTTCTTGCTTGTGTTCTTCGATTCGCAGGCGAGGATTAGCCTTCTAGGCGAGGTCAACCGGGCTGCGCACGGTTGATAACCTGAGGAGACGTGGTGCTGCGATTGCGGGTTCGAACGTGTTGTTCGAAGCGAATCGATTTGTGTCGCTCCACTAAATCGAACATATCCGAACCTGTTGGAAGATCGGGACCCGTGCTCCCATCAAGTGGTAATCGAGCTTCAGTGTTCCTTCAGTTCGAAGTTTACCCTACCCTTGTTGTTTTCGGTTTCATCCTAGAGTCCAAGAAAAAGCCCTACAAAAAATTGTAGTCATAGGTTGTTCCCTGTCCAAGATCTCGTTTAACCTTTTGCACAAATTGATTTCAGAGTCCGTAGTGTTGAGTTTGTGTCCTTAGTCGAGTTGTGTTGCTGGTTTAGATCGTGTTTTATTTCGGGTTGTCTTGCTTCCGCTACGTCTCATACAAACCCTAGCCGTCAACTTTTGTTTCTCCCACCCTCCCACCCTCTATTTTTTGAGTCATCCATTGAGTCTCGTGATCACCCAGCACCATCCCCCACCTATTCCCGAGCTTCCGCCCCCAATTTCCACCAATTTCTTCCACCCGATTTCGTTTCGGCCTCCACAAAGAACTATAACTCTGGGGCCCTCCTTCAAACGGCCAGAACTTTCGTGATACTGAACTCGAAATCAGAAATTTTTTTAAATTGGGTGAAATTAAATTTGCATCCAAACTCCCCACTTCGTCGGGTTTGGCGAATTTATTTTGCCCAAATTCGCCCGAAAGTGCAAGATACTCGAGCTCGAACTTTCATCACCGAATTTGCAAAGACATTCATCATTTTCAGAGGCCACACCTTACATCGATTGAGGTGAAACTTTGTGTGGTTCCTATTTCTGTGCTCTGCTTTGTGAAAAAAATATAAAAAAAAAAGAAAAAAAAATTCGGCACCTGGTTTTGCCTAAACAAAAAAAAAGGGGCACCTAAGAGCACTCCGTGCCTAAAAAAAAAACGAAAACAGAGAGCACAGTTTTTAGGTGATGATATTGATTTGTGCCGTCTTTACCGCCATCCTTGTTCTTTGTCTTTGCCCGCCATCCTTGTTGTTGTCTTTGCTTTACTATTCGGTCAGTGCGGTCTTGACTCCTTGTTCATCATATCATACCGCTATAGGACACATTTAGACCAGAACTAGGACCGATGTTTTGGACATTTACTCGGCATTACTATCTGTTATTGATTTGTGTTCCACTAACATATTTGGCTTTCCAAGCTCCATATACCTACTTAGGATAGCGACTTTTGACCCTTGAAATCGCGATACCACGTTCGGTATCACGAACCGACCACCGGTTGTACCACCCTCGCTTGCGATGGTAAGAACACTTGTAAGAGCTTGGTAAGCCACTTCCTTTGCGGGTTCCCACCGTCCTCCTTTGTAGTTGATAGGGATAACCATTTTGTTTTCCTGTGTTTCCACTAACCATGGCAGGACCAAGGGGACGGACACGGTCGATTTCAACGAGTGTGTTAGTCGCGGCCGGCTACAAGTGCGCTCAACAAACAAAATGCTTCATTCATCGATCTCGCGCGCGAATGGACACCATCATCGCCGCCATTGCCCGCTTGAACACCACGAAGGCATTGAGCGGGTGGAGCGGCGGATGGTCGACCTCACCGGTCGATGGACGATTGAGGCACGCCGCCACTGTCAATGATGGCCATCATCATGATGATGACACAAAGGCATGATGCGGTTGGCAACATTGATCACGGAGACACAAGATGCACGACTACGTCGGCGTCTTGAAAAAAATGAACATGGTATGGGAGGTAATAACCGAACCGTCATGGTAACGATGACCCTTTTGCTAAAGTCAAGTTTACCATCCCATCTTTTCTCGCCTTTATGATGCTTTGCAATATATCTTGATTGGGAGATGACGGTAGAGCGAAGTTTAATTCTCACTTGGTTCTGAACAACATAGAGTTAGACAAGCTACTAGTGAGTTTAAGGACTTTGCTATTATCCGGTGGAATGAGCGGGTACCATGCGCTTACAACTGACACATGGGGCGGTTAAAAGAAGCTATGCGTGTCGTTTTGTTCCTCCCTCATATAAGCGTGAATTGAGAAAAAAAATTACAGCGCTTAGAACAAGGTGATAGTTACATTCGGGACTATTATCTTTGAGCTTCAAAAGGGTATGGTGCGTTGTGGGGTTGTTGAGGACATAGAGGATAAGATTTGTCGTTTCTACGCGGGTTACTGGCGTGAAATTCAGGACATTGTTGATTATAAAGATTTTATCACAACCGGTTGTTCCGACTTGCTATGCTTGCGAAAAAAGAATTGCAGGGCGCAAGGAATCGCGACGGCAAGCACCGGACGACCCTCCTACACGCCATGAACGACTACAACGACGGATCGCCCAAGTCTTCTTGAGTTTTCATTCTCCTCCTCCACCGATGAACAAGATTGCTGCAATACCACCGGCCACCTTCCACGACCGCCTGCAGATTCTACAAAAATTCTTTGCGTGCTCGGCCAAGAGTTCTTCTTCCGTGGCTTCCACGGGCGCTCCTCCGACATTCAATGCCACCGCCGCCATGGACTTGGTCATGTGCGGAGGAATTGCCCTAGCCAACGGGCATACATCGCCACGGAAGATGGAGGCTACATCAAGCCGGATGTCGAGGAGGATGATAGCGTTCTTCTTTGCCTCGGACGACAATGGCGGTGGTCATGACGACTGTTCCTTGGTGGGCGTCCACGGCGACGCTTCTGAGCATCATTGTGCAATGAGTCCTCAAAGACACAGGTACAACAACCCGATAAGCTTCAACGCCATAATTTGTTTCAGACTTTCTTTGCAATCAAGAACCGGCGCAAGACGTGTCATCATTGATGGAGGAAGCGCAACAACTTGATGAGTTCGATTTGGTCAAGAAGCTTGGCTTGACCACGCGATCGCATCCACACCCATACCATATTCAAGTGGTTAAATGACTCTGGAAAAGCTAAGGTAACACAAACATGCCGAGTCCATTTTTCCATTGGTGGTTATCTTGATCATGTTGATTGTGATGTGGTTCCCATGCAAGCATGCTCTCTTTTATTGGGTCGACCTTGGGAATTTGATAATGATGCTTTACACCATGGTAGTAGTAACACATACACTTTTATGCATAAGGAAAGAAAGTTACTTTCTTGCCTTTGACCCAAATTGAGATTATAGAGGTCGATAGGGAGCGGTGCTGCCGCTAATGATCAACGGAACATGATAAATCTGAAAAACATTCTGTTATGCTTGCCACAAAATCAGACCTTGCTGAAATTGATGATATTAATGATACATGCTATGCTTTTGTGTGCAAAGATGCCTTATTTTCTCTTGATAATATGCCTTGCACTTTGCTCGCTCCTATCACTAACCTTTTGCAGATTTTAGAGATGTTTTCCGATGAGATACCTCCGGGACTTCCACCCATTCGAGGATTGAGCACAGATTGACTTGATCCTGGGCGAGTTTGCCAAACCGTGCGGCGTCTGGGACCAATCCCAAAGAGACTAAGGTGATTCAGCGACAAGTCCAAGAACTTTTGGACCGTGGGTATGCGTCGTGAGAGCCTTAGTCCTTGTGTTGTTCTGTTCTTTTGGTACCCAAAAAGATGGTTCTTGGCGTATGTGTGTAGATTGTAGAGCCATTAACAACATTACTATAAGGTATCGTCATCCTATTCCCGGGCTAGGCGACATGCTTGATGAGTTGTGTGGTGCTATAATTTTGACAAAGATTGACTTGCGTAGTGGATACCACCAAATAAGAATGAAACTTGGCGATGAATGGAAAAGCGCTTTTAAAACTAAGTTCGCTTGTATGAGTGGTTAGTCATGCCTTTTGGTTTAACTAATGCACCTAGCACTTTCATGAGATTAATGAGCGAGGTTTTACGTCCTTTCATTGGCAAATTTGTGGTCGTTTACTTTGATGATATCTTGATTTATAGCAAGTCCATGGATGAACATTTGAATCACTTACGTGCTGTTTTTAATGCTTTGAGAGATGCACGTTTGTTTGGTAACCTTGAGAAGTGCACCTTTTGCACGGATCGAGTCTCTTTTCTTGGCTATGTTGTGACTCCACAGGGAATTGAGGTTGATAGAGCCAAGGTGGAGGCGATATGGAGTTGGCCCACGCCCAGCGGTCTCCCAAGTCTTGCGGAGTTTTCTTGGCCTTGCGAGGTTTTATCGCCGCTTTGTCAAGGAATTCAGCACCATTGCGACACCATTGATTGAGTTGACAAAGAAGGGAGTCGTATTTCATTGGGGGCCATCACAAGAGGAATCCTTTAATCTTTTGAAGGACAAGCTTACACACTCACCATTGCTCCAACTTCCGGATTTTGGTAAGACTTTTGAGCTGGAATGTGATGCTAGCGGAATTGGTATTGGTGGTGTTTTGATGCAAGAAGGCAAACCTGTTGCCTACTTTAGTGAAAAATTGAATGGTCCTGCTCTTAATTATTCCACATATGATAAAGAATTGTATGCTCTTGTTAGTTCTTCTGAGACGTGGCAACACTATTTATGGCCTAAAGAATTTGTCATTCATTACGATCATGAATCACTTAAGCATATTAAGTAGTCAAACCAATTTGAATCATAGACATGCTAAGTGGGTTGAATTTATTGAATCTTTTCCTTATGTCATTAAACACAAGAAAGGGAAAAATAATGTGATTGCTGATGCTTTGTCTCGACGCTATACCATGTTGTCTCAACTTGATTGTCACATTTTGGTCTTCAAACCATTAAAGGACAATATGCTTTAGATGCTGATTTTAAGGATGTGTTGTTGCATTGTAAAGAGGGACAAGCATGGAATAAATTCGTGATCAATGATGGGTTCTTGTTTAGAGCTAACCGCCTATGCATTCGAGCTTGGATCCGTTCGTCTTTTGTTGTTGCAGGAGGCGATGGAGGCGGTTTGATGGGACATTTTGGTGCTAAGAAGACGGAGGACGTTCGGCCACACACTTCTTTTGGCCAAAAATGAGGCGAGATGTTGAGCGGTTTGTGGCTCATTGCACTACATGTCAAAAAGCTAAGTCTCGCTTGAATCCACATGGTTTGTATATGCCTCTTCCTGTTCCTTCTATTCCGTGGGCGGATATTTCTATGGACTTTGTTTTAGGATTGCCCAGGACTAAGAGGGGGAGGGATAGCATTTTTGTTGTTGTGGATCGTTTTTCTAAGATGGCTCATTTTATACCATGTCATAAAACCGATGATGCCATTCATATTGCTGACATCTTTTTCAAAGAGATAGTTCGTTTGCATGGTATGCCTTCTACTATTGTTTCAGATCGTGATGCCAAGTTCTTGAGTCACTTTTGGCGTACTCTATGGAACAAGTTGGGTACAAAGTTGTTGTTCTCTACAACATGTCACCCACAAACTGATGGGCAAACCGGTGGTGAACCGCACATTGTCTACCATCTTTGAGAGCTGTTTTGAAGAATAATTTGAAGCTGTGGGAAGAGTGTTTGCCGCATGTTGAGTTCGCATATAATCGGCGGAACACTCCACCACCAAGGTAAGTCCTTTTCGTAGTATATGGATTCAACCCGTGCCCTCTTGATATTTTACCTTTGCCTACTAGTGAGAGAGTTCATAATGATGCTAAGGAGCGTGTTGATTTTATTGTCAAAATGCATGAGACTACTAAGGCAAACATTGAAAAAATGAATGAAAAATATAGGATTACTGGTAGTAAAGGTAGAAAGGAAGTTAAACTTGAACCGGGTGATTTTGTTTGGTTGCACTTGAGAAAGGATAGATTTCCTGAGTTAAGAAAGTCAAAATTGATGCCTAGAGCTGCTGGTCCTTTTAAGATAGTTGAGAAGATAAATGATAATGCATATAAACTTGAGTTGCCTTCCGAGTTTGGGGTTAGTCCCACCTTTAACATTTCAGATTTGAAGCCATACTTGGGAGAAGAAGATGAGGCTGAGTTGAGGACAACTCCGCTTCAAGAGGGGGAGGATGATGAGGACATCACTCCTTCGGATACACACAACAATCCTCCACTTGACATTCAAGGACCAATCACTAGAGCTCGCTACCGACAATTGAATTCTGGTGAGCTCGTTCCTAAGTACTTCCTTTTGTTCATTTGAGAATCGATTGCTACCTAATGATTTAATTATGATTAGGAACCATGGAGAGGACCTGGAAGTACTTGGAGAAGGGCTACGAGGCGCACAAGTCCAGCAAGGGTGTTCGAATCATGTTGGAGGCCCAACTCAAGCCGACTTCGAATCCAATTCGGAGTCCAGGACCAGACCGCACTAAAACGGACGCCCAGATCGCATCCGGGCTCCGTTTTGGATGCTCCACATATGTATGGAAAGATGAGAAGACGACCTTTCCAATGGCTCTGGTCCCATGTCAAAATTCCTTCTGAGTCAACGGGAATCATCGAAACAATTGGGCTTTCAGAATCTGTCAGGGTGCTGCGCCACCGTCTTTTGGGCCGTTCGGCTTTGTATCGTGTTGGAGCCCATTAGGGCGCGTCCAGGGGTTTTGCACGCCCCTCAGTCCTTTATATCCAGCCGCCACCCCCACCATTAGGGTTGGGTTTTGCTTAGATTAATTCTGTCTTGAACAGTTTCGCCGTTCATCGTTTTGTGAGACCCCAACTTTCGAGTGCTAAAACAATACATCTGCAATTCCGTTGTGTTCTTCCTTGTTCTTGCTTGTGTTCTTGATTCCAGAAGCAGGATTAGCCTTCTTGGCGAGGTCAACCGGCTGCGCACGATTGATAACCTGAGGAGGCGTGGTGCTGCGATTGCGGGGTCGAGCGTGTTGTTGGAAGCCGAATCGATTTGTGTCGCGTCTCCACTAAATCGAACATATCCAGAACCTGTTGGAAGATCGGGACCCCGTTCCCATCACTGAGGATACGACAAAAAGAGTACAGGAGGTCCTGAGGATACGACAAAAGGGTATAGGAGGTCCTAAAGAGATCCTGAGGAGGAGGTCTTGTGGATACGACAAAAAGGGTATAGGAGGTCCTGAGGAGGAGGTCCTGAGGATACGACAAAAGGGTATAGGAGGTCCTGAGGAGGTATGACTACTCTCAGTGCGGTTCGTGCTCGGTGCGATTAGTGCTCATAGGGACAGTGCTCGTATGAATAATTGAGTAAATACAAGCACGCAACTTAACATATATATTTATACATAACAGGCCGTGTGACCAATTGTTTTACAAAAGAGCCATGAAACGAAAATCTTACAAGAGTCAGAGTACAGAAACAAAAGATAAGTGCGGAAGCAAAACAAGTCGTAGTAGATCCATTCACTCTGCCCATAGGCAAGCGAGTGGGGGTCCCGACCTAAGCTTCATCATCTTGTAGTGCCACCTTCGAATGGTAGTAGTAGTCATAAGGGTCTTGATCACATGAGTCTGAAAGATTATAATGGACGAGCCTGAGTACACAACTGTACTCGTGAGCCAACACACAATGCAAATCATATAGATGCTGGGCTAGTCAAAGGAAGTTTTAGAGTTCTTTTATTTGCACAAAGCTGAGTTTGAAATAGATAAGAAGTAGAAAATCCTGAGACTTAGCATTTTTAATAATCAGTTTTCATAAATGAATTTTCATTTGAAAGGTACTAGTGGAGGTCCCACCTCCTATACTATTGAGTGGCTCCATCCACCAAATGCTCAGGCTATCCCATATTTACCACTGGTCCTCGACCAGGCCTTTCTCAAATCCCTGGAGTCCCACCCCAACCTTCCCTTTTCATCACAGATTGTTTTGTAAAAATGAAAGCTATAACAAGCAAGTTCTTAGCACCGCTCTTGACTGTGAGCACGGCTATCATGATAGTTTTCTTACTCTGTAGAGTTCACACACTTTACCCACAAGAGGTAATCATCTTGATATATACACACGTTTCCTTAGACGTATGAATCAAGGAGAGATTACCACAAAGCCTTTACAATGCTCAACCCCAATGCAACTCCACCCGCTAAGGTTTCACCGCTCGGAGCCAAACTCCCAAGAGGCCCCCTCGTGCGTTGTGTGGTTTTCCTGTGGCTCCCTTACCCTTACCCACGCCAAACAACCACCAGTGGAGAAGCCACGCCGAGGCGAACAAATTAGTTAGCCAGGTCATACCCATTATGGACTTGTGGTTCACTGTTTTTGCATGGGAGATCATTCCAAGATTCGGTCCTTAATTGACTCGGGTGGTACATCCACATACTAACATTCTCTCATATCCTCGGCACTAGCCACTCTTTCCAACCACCCGAGTCGAAAACAGTTTTCAAGTTTTGCTTTGCTTTGAAAATATTCTTTAGTCCAACATACCAGCCTTGACTGACCCAAATCACTTTCAAAACATTTTTAATGATTGTGGTCAGGCAGTTTAATGCCCGCATGACATTGTATCTAAGCAAGGCTAAGCATGACACTTAGATACAAACTTATCAGCTAGTATGTAATCCATTAAATCTAGGGTGACAAAGGATAATGTCCAAATTCAAGGATGGGAAGTTTATACACAATTATTTGTTAAGGCATTAACTATGAGCTAGACCAACATAGTTTGTTAAAACTTAGCAATGCAATTTCATACTTTAAAGCAACATAATTTGCAAAAGGTAGGTGCAATGTGATCAAAGTGTTGACTCGCTTTGGTCGAGGTTCTGCAGATCTTGTCCTGGATCAACCGGAGGTTCTTCGGTCGCTTCGACTTCTACATACGCAGAAATAACCAAAAGTCAAATAACCCCGAGAAACTCAATTTGAAATCAATAATCAAATAAACTCAATTAAATCCAAATACATTCAATAAAAGGAAACCCTTTTAAAGGAAACACCCACATCCGAAGGTATTGTGACCAGTCGGAGGTCGCGGAAGTACTATGACTAGGGGAGGTCGCGAAGTTTACTATGACCAAGGGAGGTCGTGAAGGTACTATGACCAAGGGAGGTCGCGGAAGTACTGTGACCAAAGGAGGTCACGGAGGTACTGTGACCAAGGAGGTCATAAAGGTCTTATTGACTGGGAGGTCGAGAGGTCTCAGGACTGGGGAGGTCACGAGATTCTGTGACTGTGGGAGGTCGTGGAGTTCTTGTGACTAGGGAGGTCATGAGTTCTGTGACCGTGGGAGGTCGTGGAGAGTGCTACGACCAACGGAGGTCGTGGCAGTATGAGGACCAAGGGAGGTCGTGAGAGTGCTACGAACAGGGGAGGTTGTGAGATTGCTAAGACCAGGGGAGGTCGTGAGAGTGCTACGACCAGGGGAGGTCGTGAGATTGCTAAGACCAGGGGAGGTCGTGAGAGTGCTACGACCAAGAGAGGTCATGGAAGTGTTAGGACCAAGGGAGGTTGTGAGAGTGCTACGACCAGGGGAGGTCATGAAAATGCTAAGACCAGGGGAGGTCGTGAGAGTGCTACGACCAAGGGAGGTCGTGGCAATGTTAGGACAAAGGGAGGTCGTGAGAGTGCTACAACCAGGGGAGGTCGTGAGAGTGCTAAGACCAGGGGAGGTCATGTGAGTGCTACGACCAAGGGAGGTCATGGCATTGTTAGGACCAAGGGAGGTCGTGGCAGAGTTATGACCAAGGGAGGTCGTGGAAGTGCACGACTAGTGGGAGGTCGTGGAAATGTACAACCTATGGGTGGTCACAGAAGCGTATGACCTATGGGAGGTCATGGAAAGGTTATGACCTGGGAAGGTTGCGGAAAGGTTATGACCTGGGGAGGTCGCGGAAAGGACTTTTAACTGTGCATAGTTGAATAAGAGAAGTCTTCGACTACACAACAGCAATCAAAAGAAGCAAAGGTTCGACTGCTTTAACGCGATCGAACAAGACAGTGGAAGCCAAAGAAAGATCCAAAGAAATATGGAAGAAAGAACAGGGTAGCTCGAACAAGGAGGATTATCTAAGCCACTAGGAACGTACCGGCACTGATCTGGGGAAGTGAGCTAGCCGGAGCTGGGCTGTCGACAGTGGATCGTGACAGCGAGAGGTACTCCATGCTCCAGTAGTGGCTTGAAGAAGGAAGGTGGTCTTAAATCTTTAAGGCAGCTCCATGGAAGCGGGTAGGTGGGCCTGAAGAGATGTCTTGAGGTCTTCTGGTCAGAGGGAAGCAAGTACGAGGCCAAAGATGACCCCGATGGCATCGACGATGATGGCGGCAAGGTGACAACGCTCAGCTGAAGCAAGCGCTTGGGCTTGACTGGAGCTCAATATCACTTGGGGAAGGCAGAAAATGAGGTGAGCACTAGAATGGCGAAGAAAGGCAACAAGAGGCAACAAGGACTTGGAGCAACTATATATATAGGCGCATAGCCTGTCCAAGAGGAGTGGTCAGAGTGGTTGGTGCTGTTTACGGTATGAGCAACACAGTGTAGAGGTTGTGACGATTTTGAGTGACAGGCATTAAATGCCGAATGACATTCCAGATAAGAAAGTATGATGCAGTCCTCAAAAGAAAATAGGATGCAGTCCAATGAAGACTTGAAATGGCAAGCAAGACGTGCAAGAGTAGTCCTTACATAAAAAGTTTTAAAAATCCCATATTTTTGCCTTTATGGATTTTTGGGCTATTACAGGTGGCATGTCGGGTAAATCCTCAAGAAAAACATCTGGGTACTCTTGCACCACTGGTATATCTTCAAGCTTGACTTCCTTCAAGTTGGTTAGGACAGAACTTCCTCCTATAGAAGTCTTGGGTCTGAATTTCACTGTAATCCTTTGTTCATTAGTCAGGGCGATTGATATGCTTGCACAATCTATCTGACCTTGATGCTTGGCTAGCCGATCCATTCCGAGGATCACATCTAATCCTTGGGAATGTAAGACTATTAAGTCGGCTAGAAAAGATACTCCTGATATCTCCAGGGTAAGGTTTGGGCATAGAGAACTAGTTCTTATTTTTGAGCCCGGGGAATGGATTATCAAAGGGTTAACTAAGGGAGAGATAGGTAACCTATATTTTTCCACAAAATTATTTGAGACAAAGGAATGCGAGGCTCCGAAATCAAATAGGACTGATGCTGGTATCAAATTAACAAGAAACGTACCAAGAACGACATCCGGTGCGAATTGAGCTTCTTCAGCGGTGATGTGGTTCACTCTGCCCTTCATGAACTGATTTGTTTTCATAGCAACAGAGGTGTTGCTAGCAGCTTGGATTCCTGGTTTGGGTGCAGCTAGAGGTTGCTTTTTAGGACACCTATTGGTGAAGTGCCCCTTCTCCTAGCAGTGATAGCAGGTGACTTCTAACAAGTCCTTTTGAATTGGGCCTCTTGCAGACGAGTTGTAGAAGCTGGAAGTGTTGGGGCATGGTGCCGGTGCTGGGGCTTTGGATGTAGAAGGCTGAAATCTTCCACGCTGAGGTGGCTGAGGCTGAGTGAAGCGAGGCTTGGGTAGTCCTCTAGAGTTGAATTTCTGAGCGGCCATCCTCCGCTTGCGGTTTTCCATCTCTTGGTGTTTGCCCTCCTGATGGATAGCTTTGTTTACTAACTGTTGGAAGTTAGTGAAGTCCTAGGAGATTAGGCTAACAGAGAGTTCATCATTCAGCCCTTCCAGGAATCGCTCCTATCTGCCTCATCTCTAGCAACATCTTCAGGTGCATAGCAAGCAAGTTGATTGAACTTGTGCAGATACTCGCTCACTGTGCGATTACCTTGGCGAAGTGAGCACAACTCCTTCTTCTTCAAAGTCATCATCCCTGTGGGGATGTGTGCATGATGGAAAGCCAGCACGAACTCATTCGAAGTGATGGCTTGCGCATTGGCATGCGAGATATTAAAGTTGTCCCACCATTTAGATGCGGGACCATTCAGCTGGTGAGAGGCAAACAAGTCCCTCTCACGGTCAGTGCACTGAGCGATGTCCAACTTCTTCCCAATGGCACGGAGCCAATCATCAGCGTCCATGGGTTCTGTACTACTTGAGAACGTTGGTGGACTCATCCTCATAAACTCTGATATTGTTGCCTTTGGCTGAGGTGGTGGAGCTTGATATTCTGCTACTGTGGTATGTGTGTTATGGTTGCTATTGAGGGATTGGGCCAGGAGGTCAATTAGATGGGTTTGGTTGGCCATCATCTGGCGCCAATGAGGTCCCTTTGCCAGTGGAGGTGGTGATTGTTGGGTGGGGTTCTCCTGATAGTCAGCATGTTCATTGCCCTGGCCCCTGGTGCTGCCACTTCATGTGTGGTTGATCACCATCTACTGGATCTTCCAAGGGTTTATAAGAGAGGAAGAAAAGGTAGCACTAAGAGGGATAAATCTAAATAGCCCAACAACACACAAACACAAGGCAAAGAACAAAATTTTCAAAATAGTTCTTTTATTAATTTATTTTATTCAATGATTATGGCCACCACAAAGGATATTGGTAGCTCATAATTCGTGTCTAATGATAAAACTATGGAAAATATCTAAGGGGTAATTGGAGTGTAGTCCGGCTCACTAGAACTAGCCTCGCCCGCCTTGTAGCGAGCCAGTTCCTCCTCTGCGGCTTGTAGCCTCTCCTGGATTGTACGTAACTCATCCAGGGTGTGCCAGTAAGAGTGGTCCATTGCCTTTGTCAGCTCTACCTGATGCGTCAGCTCCGGAAAGTCTTCGTCTCTAGCCGAGCGAAAAGAGCTCCCGAGCTGGGTAGGGATGTGCATAGGGTAGTAATGAAATCTGGTGCCTTCAAAGCGATGGTTGTATATGTGGCTGAGTCGACGGACAGCTTACCTGGCTGCGTCTTGGATGCCTTCCGGAAAGGTGGCTCGTTGCATGGGTGCATCGAAGATGTGGAACTTCGTGTCTAGCTGCGGGTTGGAGTAGAGTATCACCTCTACCCTCCAACGGTCTTGATCACCTACCACGTACTTGTACCCTTGGTACGTGGGCCTTTCATTAAAGTGCAGGTGTTGCATCATCTTCCATAGTGCCACAACCCAGTGCCCAGCGAAGATCCCATGGGAAATGGCATTCAGAACTTTGGCCATCTACAATTTTTGAGAGAGATGAGTTAGTAATTATTTTAAAGAGAAGGCTTGAGAAAGGACTCTGAAAAGACTCAAAATAGTTTTAGTTTTCAAAAATAAGTCCTTAAGGTAATTCTAAGGCCACGACCTACAGTCGATATGGCTCTGATACCACTTTTGTCGAACCCAGGAATGAAGGATCCGGAATTCGCTGTGTTCATACACTAGTCTAGGATAGCTAGTGTACACAGTCATACAAAAATGATATCACAATCATATCACGCATTTATTCAATATAATTCAAAGTTTAATACGAAATGGGCCCGAGGCCAAATAATGAAAAACACAGCGGAAGCAAATAGGTAGTAGGCCACACGATGCGCCACAGGCAATCATCTAGGGGTGTAGGCCTATGTGTCTGGATCCTCACCATCTTGGTACAAGTTTTCTCCTAAATAAATAATATTCAGCAAGAGTGAATACAACTTCCGTGCTCACAAATTACACCCAATAGAAAATTATGATGCATGCATAAGTAAACAAGTGAGATTGGGAGGGTTTATTTTGCATAAAGCGACATTTTCAATTTAAATACTCATATTAATTTCTAAGGCAATTTTAGTTTAAATAAAATCAAACTTTTACTTTGATTCATCAATCTCAAATATCAGATGAACTTCCATACACAAATGGTGAAGGACTACCCCCCTTACACCAGGTTTTCTGCCTAAAATTCCCATTTGGATAAGAATTTCCAAAACAACTGAGTTTGAAAACAAAACCAAAACTAATCCACAAAAGCCTCTGCTCAGCATGTCTACGACCACACACGAAGCTATTCGAATAGATTATTACTCTGCAGAGTTGGCATTACAAAGAAATTGGCATATCTAAGAATTTAAATAAGAATTTTAAATAGCTGAATAAAATAAAGCATGCAATAATAATTTTAAAACTGAATTTAAATAAATCTAAAATATTGGGATCAACATGATCAATGGTATAACTTTCCTTGCTCGAAGTCTTGGTACTCTAAATCCTCAAAAGAATCAAGCTCTCCGGAGTCGTCAAAATCTAAACGCGAAAATACGACAAATTCAAATAAAAATCAAATAAATTCAAAATATAAATCAAACTAACTCCAAATCAAATAATTTTAGCTTAGTTAGCTAGATCTTGAATTTATATAAATTTAGAAATTTGAATCACCTAAATCGGAGTTCGTATGAAGAAATACGAGCTCCTGGAATTTTAAATCCTAAAGAAATCCTAAATTCTGATTTTAAACGAATTTCTTGAATTATTTTTCTAAAGGAAATCCGGATCATTGTGTTTGCTGACGTTAGCACTCGGAATTTCTAGATTTTCGGCCGAATGTTTCTTTAACGGAAAAACCTTGGAGTCACTGACTCACATGTGGGCCCCTTGGTCAAAGACCAAGTCCACGAGCGGTCAAACGTCTACGGCGAACCCAACCTACGAAATAGTGCGAAGAGGAGGTAAGGGTGTTGTGTACGAGTTGACGTGGCGCCACGTAGGCTCCACGTGGGATCCGGTGCTGACATGGCGCCTACATGGTGATGATGTGGCCGAGCCACATATGCCCGTGATTTGCAGAGCTCCGGTGACCTCCTCGCCGGTGCTATGTGCCACGACGAGGGGTGCGGATGTGTGCAAAAAAGAGAGGGGAAGATGCTGAACGTGATGCTCACCAGGGTTGCGAGAATGCACGGTGGAAAGGTTGTCGGCAATGAGCTTTAGCGGTGGCGGGTTTAGGTTGTCGACGAAGGAGGCACTCCTGTGGTCTTCGGGGCGAATGAGTGCACACACGAGCTTCGCGGTGACGTCGTGAAGCCGAAGCTGTGGATGACAGGGGCGAAGCGGGCTCGACAACGACGAAATTGACGATTGAAGCTCCTTCGGCCGGTGGTGAGAAACTTGGAAATCGGGGCGCTAGAGAGCAGGAGAGGCTATGTTAATGGCGGCTCTAAGGCGAGGAGGCGGTGAGGAGGCTACGGCGGTCCCAGTACTCCCTTTTATAGGGCTCGGGCAAGGCCGGAGGGGGAGATCGTGCGCGGAGGTCACGACGGTCATTTCATGTCAGAGCAGCGACGAGCAAATGTGAGTTATGGTGGAGAAATGGAAGCTTTGATGGCCGGTATGAGTGCGGCAGATGGAGTGGGGCATTATTGCTCATGAATGTGCATGGTAACGGCAAAGAAACAGAATCTTTGAAGAGCTTCCACGAGCGCTACTAGCAGCGTCGGGCGTGGCTCTGTGCGAAAGAGAAAGTGAGGAAGGAGATGGCATTGTAGAGTGGGCCCACATGTCAGCGAAGGAAAGGAATAGGAAAGGAACGGGTGCACACGAGCCGTTAGATTTTAGATCAGACGATCCTCATTGAATGGAACGTTCGGACGCCCGAACGTGCACGCAAAATCGGACCATGCAAATTTGATCCAACGGCTGAAGAGGGTTGGTGAGGAAACGCGTGGGTGAGTGGGCCGTGCGAGCGTGGGAGTTGGATTGGGCCGTCGAAGATTCGGCCCAAACACTGTGCGGGGATTTTAAATGGTTTAACCAATTTAAATAATCCTGATAATTAAAAAGGGCTTTAGAAAATAGCAAATAAAATCCAAAAATTATGAGAAAATTCACAGAAATTTTGAAAGACATCCTAGACTTAAATAAAATATTTCCAACTTAACCTTGGTAATAGTTTTTACAAATAAATTAGTTTTGGCTTTAAAATAATTAAAGGATAACTTTTAAAATTTTAGAAAATCCACAAAAATAATTAAGTTTTTAATTTTAACTGAAATTTGAAATTTGGGGCTGTTACATTTCTGGTCAAATGCAACAGTAATCGGAAATGTTTTGAAATTTTAATTTTAACTGAAATTTGAAATTTTGAAGCTGAGGGGCGAGATGACGAGGATATAATAATCCTCATTTAATTATTTATCTGTAATTCATATTATGGATAATAATGACGTCATATGGTTCTTGAGTATACCCCTTAATATTCATAAGGGAGAAGTTGGGGGTCGTAAGTTCTTCTACGACCACTCTATAGTCGTAAGTCCTTCTATGACTACCCCCATAGTCGTAAAGCCTTTCTATGACTATGCCCTGATTGTAAGCTCTCATACGATCAGTCTGTGGTCGTAAGGTCTTCTATGACCATCACCTGGTCGTAAGCTATTCTACAACCAGTCCCTAGTCGATGGGGCTTATAGACATGTGGGCCTAGTCGACCAGGGAATCTTCCGCATCATATCTAAGGATATGGGCAGTAAACTATGCTGTTATTCTCTAGAATAATAGCACGATTTAACTCCTTGTCATGGTGATAACTACCTCGCGACGTGGGAACGTTACTACTCCCACAATAATCTCCTGTAACGGCTCCATTATCTGAAGCATTAAGGCGCCCTTTGGACTGGAGGAACAGCAGCACCCTCCGAGTACTGTATAAGGCAGAATCATTAGAAGGAGAGGAGAGGAATCAAGAGCACAAGACGCCTCATTCTAGTCTTTCTCTTGATCTTGTAATCCAGCATACTCAATACATACACACATGAGTAGGGTTGTTATTCTCCCTGGGAGAAGGCCCGAACCTATATAAAAATCCTTGCGTCGCCTCTCTCTGCGTGATTTGACTCTTAGAGACCCCCTAATCAAACAATCTTTACATAAGTTCAGTTCTAAAACACTAACAACATGCAAGTAGAACCTTTCCCTTTGCTCACAAGGTGCAACACGTGCACAATTGAGAGGAGAAGCTCACAGTAGCTCAGGAGAATGAAAATGGGATGGCAAGAGTTGCCCCTAATCGTCCAAGGTGGGTATTTATAACCCACATACAAAAACTAACCATCGGAGGAGAACCTGCTGAAAATCAAGGAAACCCGGTCATACTGCAGGCATAGGGCCGATCAGTTTGGGCTACAATGCAACGGCTATAAAACTAGCCATTACTGACAACTCCCGTTCAGTCCGCCCTGACAGGGTCTGGTCAGACCGGACCCTCGATCAATCTGGGCCTTCTGGGTGGAAGAAAACCAAAAAACATGCCCTCTGAAAAAGGTTAATCGGCCTTATAGGGGCGGTTAGTCCGGCCTTCCGGTCAGTCTGGCCCTGGATTTCAGCACAGACGATACTTGGAAAAATGGTCATAACTTTCAATTCCGTTGTCAGAATTGAGTGATCTTGGACTCTATGGAAAGCTTATTCAGAGGGCTACACAATCTATCTGTTTGATTGATCTCAAACACATTTTATCAAATAAAAAAGCACAACTCCAACGATCTAACACATAGCCTAAGTCTAAGAAAAGAGCAAGAGCAATCTTAGACCATGCTAAGGAATGATGCATGAACTTCAATAATTTGCAAAACACATTTACAAACTTAGATCATGCCACAAGGAGTAGGTATATGGACTTCAACCATTTGCAAAACACATCTGCAAAGTATAGTCACATGCTACAAGGATTATGCATGAGCCTTGACTATTTGCAAAACACATTCGTAAATATCGGCAACATGCCACAAGGAGTAGGTGCATGAACTTCAACTACTTGCAAAACACATTTGAAAATTATTGTCTCATGATACAAAGAGTTAATGGATGATGAGCTTCGACTATTTGCAAATCACATTCGCAAACAATAACATTATGCTTAGAAGAGCTAAAGCAAGCGGGATTGAGCTATCAACACATGATGAGACTCAAGCTACTAGACAAGACCCCTCTTAATAGTACGACAACCTATACTAGCAATCTGGTCTTCCACCCAAACACTGAGACCGGTAAAAGGCTAGGAACACATCCTTAGCCTATGCTAGTCATACCTTTGCCTTGAGCATCCATCTTGGAGTGATCACTTAATGACGAACATCTCCACTCCAAGTCAGGGTTATTGTCTTTATATGTATCAACCCATGATGCATCCTTCACATGCCCTCTATCAACACATGATGGGTCTTCTCTTGACTTGATGATCAACTCATGATCATCTCCGTTTCGAGATCTTGATATGCATCAACACATGATGCATCCTCTTCTTGACCCTTGACTTGATAATCATCAACACATGATGATCTTCTTCACTTCAGGATCTTGTCTTGAATATCATCAACTCATGATGATTTTCTTTACTCGGGATCTTGTATTGATGCTCATCGACACATGATGATGCCCTTCAGCCCAAGTCTTGACTTGATGATAATCAACTTACGATACCACCCAAAGTCTTCATCATCATGGGACTCAACCTGTTTCACCAACTCATAAAAAATATTAGTCCACATGACGATTTTCATTAATTACCAAAATACACCATTATCTTATAATGGTATATCTAGATTCTTCAACAAGTACAACATTGTCGGTTTTACCATTGTGTGTTTCTAATAGAATATTCCCCCTGTTGCTTTTACAACCATATTCCTCCTACTGATGTTGTTGCTTGCTTTCCAGTAAGAGGTTTCGGTTTCCATATTTATGTTGACAATTTCTATTTGTATGGTGCTATACAAAGTGCAAATGTGATTATGTAAATGCTTGAATGTTGAATGGTACAAAATTTATTGTTTAACCATGCCGAATAGCAATATTTCTAGGAGAATGGAACTTGCAAACCAAAACTTACAGTGGTTGGGCTATAACACGGGTAGTGTGAACGCCTGCATTTCTAGTGTTATAGTCCTACTCTTTTTTGCCAATCTAGGTAGTTTTGCATCTTTTATGTTTCTAAACAAAACCTATGGTGCAAGTTGACAATAAAAATCATGTAGGGTAACCTTTGTATCAGCCAAAGCAATGAACGACATCAACATACAAGAAAACACAACTTTAGTTTTATCCATGTTCTAATCTAGAAGTTCGTGCCACAAATCATACACTAGACCTCAGTACAATGTGATCTTGTACTTTGATGTATGTGTACTATTGTGTATACAATAGCTTAGATGAACTATTGCCCCAATTACATCAAGAGCATAGAAAATAATAAGTTGTGATTCCTTATTTGATCATTTTGTCACCTTTACCTGACAATTCAAAGAATTAATCAAGAGTGATGTGATCACAATTTCCTGACCAGATAACTCTTTTGTGGTTCCCCTATGTAGCTTTATACATCTAGAAATGAAAACCTAGCCTGTCACTAGTGGCATTACATGAACAATGTTGAAACCAACTAGATTTACTACAATAATTTAAAGTTGTAGCTAATGGGCTTGCTTGCACTTTGAATTAGTGTGTATGCTTCCATCCTTGCCTTAGATTCTGGTCCAATTTCTTCTTGGCACAAGCATTGCACATTTGGTTTGTGTAGCGGTGATATCATCATTATTGGTCGTTGAATTGTGCTTCAGCCTAGATATCTAGTGAATTTGTTATTTGTTTTTTAACAGTTTCAACTAGTGATGAACAAGCAAGAAGAGGAAAATTCCAAAAAAAAGAAAGTGTATGAGATAGAGCTTGATACTTTCTGGAGCCAGGATGAACCATAGATCAATTTTTTGAGTTGCTCAGAACATGAGGAACTATGGATGAGTGGTTGCTTCATTGAAACTGACATGATCTTATCCCAATCCCTGAAACGGTTAACCATCATTGACTGTGTGTTGTTTGAATGACCGGACTTGAATTTCCATCCCAAGTCTTGTTACACTGGATTTAATTGAATGTTGGGGGAGACTCATTTGCTTGAAGAATGTCGTCATTATTAGCAGCATTTGTTAAATTTGCCGACTGTGATGATCATTGTACAAATTAGCTTACTTTTTTTGTATAAGTAGTTCATATCCATAGCTCATTACCTGATAGCAGTGAATACTAGGGATTGTGTTTGTCAGTTCCTAGATCTGGAATTGGTGCATTTGTTGTTATTCAATTAGTCAAACTAGTGTGTGCATGTTGTTCATATACCCTCTTTGCATGTTCTTCTCGTTTAATTATGATGTTGCCAGTCCCCGATGTGAATGATGCTGAGTACAAAATAGTTTCAGATGGGAGGAAATACTGAATAGAGTGACGAGAATCTCAGGATAGAACCGGTTGACACAACATTATGCGGTCTTTTTTTAGGGAATATGCGGTCTTTTGGTAGCACCCAATTACATGTGAACACTTTTATATATTCATGTGTCATCCTATGGACAATTCCATGTTAGTGGTGCTTCAGACAAACTCATAATTAATTGGTTTTATTATTGATATGAAATACATTCCTCTCATTACATTCGTATGGTATATCCCATTCAAATAGACCATAGGCTAGTACACAAAAAATTGTACAAAATTTTTAGAAATTTATGTATAGGTAGAAAGGGGCAAGAACCAGATAAACTTGAAGTGCTAAAATCCGGGGCACAATGGTATTTTCAACTCTAATCCTCTCTTTCAGGGTTTTGTGAGCCAACCTCCTACCAAACACTTCATTTAGCTATCTCTAGATTCTCAGATGAGTGGATTCTGAGAGAATCTAGAGTAGGAGCTGAAAAAACATAATTTGGAGCTCTACCAAACAGGTCCTACCTATTGTGCTCTAGCATAGCTGAATACCTACATACTGAATTGGTTCCATACTTCCATTACTCTCGAAAGCATGCATTTACTTGAAAGCATCCAGTAATTACAAGTAATTTGGACCAGTTGGAATGTTTCCTTCCTCAATGTTTTGCTTCATGTACATGGTAGATGACATTATGGCACCAAGATAAAAAAATTTACCAACACAGAGTTCATATCTAGCATGGGATATGTCTATTGTGAGGTCGGTGTTTCAGGCTCTACAAACTCTACAAGACTACAATGTCGAACTTGGGAGTAACACCCCCAAATCCTATGTGTATTTCTGAACTAGTCCCATGATCAGTGGCTAGTTCACACAGTAAACAAATATGGTAACATCCATAAATCGCATAACATTATTAATAAATATAAGAGTTTATTACAAGAAAGGCTTACAAGCCAACAGTAAAGAACATAGCGAAAGACGAAGAAGTAGTAGTAGAGCCCAGCTAATCTGCCACAGGCAATTGACTAGGGTAGCAGCCTAGTCGTCGAGATCCACACCGGTAGCGAAATCCTTCTCATCTGAACAATATTTTATTAAGCAAGAGTGAGCATGAAAATATACTCCGCAAGTTACACCCATAACAGAGTTAATGCATGCATGGATATTATCAAAGGAAAGTTTATAGGGTTATTTGTGCAAAAGCAACATTTGATATTTAAAAGGAATAAGTCCATTTTACACCCCTGAACTTTGCGCTGAGTCCAAATTACCCCCTGAACTCTAAAACCGTCTAATTTGCACCCTCGAACTCATAATACCATGTGAATCCACCCTCGGCCAAAAAGTGGTTTTGGGCCTACCGCATCCACGGGGGGTTGCGTCACGTCGTCTTCTTCTACATCCACACGCAAGTAGCGCAGGCATCGGAACACTTCTTGGTTTCTTTGTTGGGCAAGATGGGGGAGAGGGTGAAGGCGATCTTTGGGCTGCCGATCCAAATTGGCCGACGAGGTCGCCAAGCAAGGCGCGCTTGCTGGCCGCTCGGCCGAAAGCGCCGAGCCCAAGTCCCGCCGACAAGCTCACCAAGACTGCTCCACTAGGTGGCGCGGGCCGACCTCTACACCACGCAGCTTTGCTCCTTTTATTAGCTTAAAGTCGCCATTTACCTTCCTTCCATCCCCTTCTCTCGCTTTGTGGGACTCAAGCGGCGAGGTAGGCTTGGCCGAATTAGTGAGCGAGCGAGGAGGTGGTGGTGGTGGGAAATGTAGGGGAGGTGTTGCGCAGCATGCGTGACGCCGCCGACTAGCTCACCACGGTGGGGCCTGCCCCTGCGGTGGGTCTGGCAGGGTCGAGCGACCTCTGCGACCTGCTCAAGCTGCGCGACGAGGACGACCTCGCTGCTGGTCACCAGGCAGCGGTCACCCTCGCATCTACCATGGCTACCGAAAAGCATAGCTCATCTCTGTCGCCGTTGACCTCAGCGGCGGCCGCCGCAGCGGCAGCGCGTACCCTCCTCGACATCATCCGCCATCGCAGCAGGAGCCAACGCTGGTGCCGGCGGTCCTCTTGTCTGTCTCACGGTGACCCTGCCAGCGCCACGAGCAACCTTCCCGCCCGCGTTGACCACCACAGAGGCCACGCCACCTCCTCCGCAAGCGCCGCATAGTCAGGTGCCGACGGATGAGGAGCGGGGGAGAGGGTGTCCCTGATGGCGCTGCTGGAGCAGACAGAGAGGCAGTGGAGCGCAGGCGCCGACGCCACGGTAGGCGAGTAGGAGTTGGTGGCGGCGCAGGCATTGGGGGCGGAAGATGAAGCGGAGCCGAAGGTGGGTAAAGGTGGTAAGCGGCGGATGCCGCTGCATGTGCATGGCGGGCCAAGGGCGCAGCCTTCATCCCGCGGCGGTCACACCTTCGCCGCACACTGCATCGCTTAGCTCCTCGCTGGCCAGCGGTAGTTGCCCCTCGAGCTCCTCTGATCTGTCGCTAGTGACGGCCGGCACGCTGCCCTTGGCGAGCCTAACGTTGACCGACTTGCCCTTGGCGACGTCATCTGGCCACGTTAGCTCATTTGATGATTTGGATGCCACATCAGTCCGAAACCAGCTGGTATTGGGTTGGGGGTTGGGGGTGATCTAGTATTGGTAGTTCAAGGGTGTAAAGTAAACGGTTTTGTAGTTCAGGGTGTTTTTGGACTCGGTCGATAGTTCAGGAGTGTAATATGGACTTATTCCTATTTAAAATACAATAGCTATGTTCAAATGCTCAAGTTTTACAATATCTAAAATTGAGTTTTAACTAAATTAATAAAGCTAGTGTAGGAACCAACCTAACACTAATTTAAACACGGGCACCAACCCAGGGCTTCAACCCACAATTTTCTCATTGACACCTATCCATGACATAAACTATTTTGTAAAACATTTTAAAAATAAAATCAAAGTCTAGCTTTGAGTGGCTTTGCTCAGCATGTTCATGACTACAGACACGGCTATTCGAATAGTTTTACACTCTGAGGAGGTTGTACAACTTTACCCACAAGACATGATCAACTTTTAATGTCTATCTGACACACTTCTATAGGTGTGAGAGTAAGTGATTATCACAAGACCTTTAAAATGCGCTATTCCAATGTCATTATGCCCTCTAAGGTTTCACTTCCATTAGGCTAACCACCCGCTGGAAGCTCCCTCTTGCGCCAAGTGGGAATACTGTCTAACCGACATCCACACATCAAAATGGCACAACTAATAATGGAACATTACAAATTAATTAGCCCGGTCTGTCCCACTCCAGACTTGTGGTAGTACGGTGAAGCTTTGCAAGATGCGGCTCAAAGACCGGTCCTTAACTAACTTGGACGACTTCCAAAATAACCCCTAGGCCTCAACCATTCCTGAATTGAGCCCGTGCATAAACCTGCACCCACCAACTATCTATTTCTCCCAAGTCTAAACCAGTTTTTAATTTAATTTTAGTTTTCAAAGTATTTGTAAACTTCCATGACACCAATTCTATGGATAAAATTTAAAAAATATTTGATTTTTGGCTGTAAATTCCCAAATCAAAGATTTCTGGTCTAAGCATGGCTAAGCATAATTTTTTCCCAAAATATTCTAGTTCATTCTATTGCATAAACTAGATTTTTATATAAGGTGTCAAGGTATGTTTCATTCAATAACAAAGTTGGCTATACAATGGTAATGGGAATAACTATAATTTAAAAACAGACATTTAAATTACATTGAATAGAAATAAGCATGTAAATATAATTTAAAACATAATTTAAATAATTTTAAATATTGGGATCAAACATGATCAAAGGATGTAACTTGCCTTGCTCAATTAGTTGTTGTTCTCAAACGGCGTCGAAATCTAGCTCTCCAAAGTCGTCGAAATCTATACATGAAATTAAGCCAAATTCAAATAAACTGCAAATAAAATAATTTTGGTTATAGGAGGTAGATATTGAATTTAGATGAATTTACAAATTTGAATCACATGAATCGGTGTTCCAATGAAGGAGAACGGGCTCTTGGAATTTTGAAATTCACATGAAATGATGAAATTGGAAATTTTAGAATTTAAAAAATTATTTTTCTAAAGGAAAAGGAAAATACCACAGGGGAATTTGACTGGGCAGCCACATAGGCGTTGACTAGGCGACCACGTAGGCAAAATGGTGAGGTGGCGATGATATGGCACCACGTGGTGGGCGGCGCACGAGAACCAGCGAAACAACGACAAAGCGGCGGCCAGTGAGGGCATCATTCGAAAGAGGAGAACGAGGTGAACTTGGTGCTCACCTTAATAGCGGAGGGGCACGGATGGTTTGCCTGCGACGAGGAGAGAGGAGGCGGCGCGACGCGGGCTCACGGTGGCGCGGCGCACCGACGGCGTTCCGGAGATGAGGGAGGGAGCACGGCCTAGAACGCCGCGTGGCAAATCCGGTGATGTGGTAAATAGTGGCGGGGCTCCACCAAAGGCGAGGCAATCGGTGTTGGAGTGGTGTTCGATCGGCAAGACAAAAATACCGATTGTGGCGAGGAGGAAGAGAGGGGGGAGGGGAAAATCCAGGGGATGGATGAGTAAGATGAGGGGCACCCGGGGATCTCCTTTATAGGGGCGGAGGTGGACCAGATGAGGAGATCGACGTGGCGTGTCTTGTGATGGCATGGCGTGTTTCGGTGAAATGGGCGCGCAAAAAGGGGGGCAGAAGGCCGAAAATAGGGGAGGCATGGTGTGGGGGATTGATTGCCAGCATTAGCTTGAGAAAAAGAGAAGGAAATCGTGAGGATTGAGGAGCTTCACGGGCGCTCATGGCGGCTGCGCACGGTTTAGTTTTGGATAGAGCCAGAGCCAGGGAAGAAGAAAGAGAAGAAAAAGAAGAAAAAAAAGGGAAAAAGAAAGAAAGAAAGAAAGGAAAAGAAGAAAAAGGAAAAAGGAAAAAGGGAAAACAGAGAAAGTGTGGATATCATGGGGATATACCCATGATCTTAGGATGATGAGACAATTGGCAATGGCATTGAGGGTTTGCGAAATCACCCGTTTTCGGCGAGGTTCAGCTGCTGCCAGGCCTCTAGCGGTCTGACCGGCCATGGGAGCGATCAGACCGGCCATGCCTCAGTTTGTTTTTTAGGTTTGGTGGTGGCACCGACCGCCATGGTGGCGATCGACCGCCCAACAGGCGATCGACCGGCTACCCCTGAGCGGTCAGACCGGCCATTAAAGTGTCTTCAGATTTTTGAGCTGGGCCAAAAATAGAGGGTGTAGACAAGAGAGAGGATTCTACTGCACTTGGTCTCATAATTTTTAGAGATTCTAGTGGAAAGTTCTATTCGATTGAAATTTCCAGAGAAGGTTCAGGTTTCCAGGTTGGAAATTTGCCTAAGACATGGACTGGCGGTCAGACTAGCCTTTGTCTGGCGGTCAGACCGGCCAGGGGGCGGTCAAACCGACCAAAGTGGCGGTCTGACCGGTTTTTGGCTTGTTCATCGGCCAACTCGGTGGCGATGATTGTTTTGTTAGGTCAAGTTCATGGGTTTCATTGCATAGATGTTGCATGATGCATGTTTGGGCTAACATGGGTCAAGTTGTGAAGAACTTGGGCCCGGAAATGGTTGCTTGGTCTGTTGTTGTGCAGGTAGTTTGGAGTCAACTAAGGTCAACAACGAGGAGGACCGGAACTTGGTTAGGAGAACCAAGGTCCAAAATGGTCGTGGATGTCGAGTGAGATGGTAGGACTCAAGAAAGGCGCAAGATGGACAAGAACCATAGAAGACAAAGTTTGAGCAAAGGCCTTTGTGAAGGTATGTGCTCATGCCTCATCAATTATGTGGATTGATGATGGTGCGTATCGCGCAGTGCTACGTAACGGTTTGCTTGTTCATGATGGTTGTAGGACACCGGAGCTAGGTCATGGTGAGGCGGACTAGATCGGGACTAGGTTAGGAGAACTGAGGTGCAGAACGATCAAGGTGATGCTGGAAGATGACTGAGGCTAGCGGGGTGCTTACAAGCCGAGAAGATAAGGAACTGGAGCGGAAGCTACTGGTGATGAACATAATGGGCAGTGGCAAGGTGGACCGGGACTAGACTCAGGGAGGAGTTGAGGTCCGGACTAGGCTCAAGGAGGAGCTGAGGTCTTGAATGGTCAACGAAGCCGAGTGCAGTTATGGTGAGACATGTGATGTACCAAGTGACTTGGTCCCAGTTGCAAGCGAGGATGGTTCGATGGCATCCGGACGCGTGAGAGGCTTGGCGGGAAGTCATTGGGGTCACATGGATAATGATGGAGCTTGTGAGAAGCTTCGAGGCGAAGGAATCGCCAAAGCTCGGTAGAGGGGCATTTTGGTAAATTGCTCACTACCGGAAAAGGGGTGGTGTGCGAAACCACCTTCTTGGTCTTGGCTAAACCACGGTGCGGGACGGGGCTTGGAGAAGTGGTTTAGGTCAAGCGAAGACGAAGACGGCGCTTTCATATGCGTGCGTGTGTTAACCCATTTGTGTGTTGGGTCTAATGGGTGCCTTAATGGAATATTCCCTAGATGCTAGCCTCCACTATATAAAGGAGGAGGGGCTGTCCAGCAGCCTTAACCCCTTGCATTTGTTGCCCTATTTTGTGTTTTAGGGTTTTGAGGAGAATAGAGGAGAGCTAGGGTTTCTAGGTTTTGGATTGAGTGTGTGCTCACGTGATGAGCTTTGTCCTCCTAGATGGAGTGGTTGTAAACCAACAATCATCCATCTCAAATCAATCCAACCAGATTTCATAAGCTATGTCCTTTTGTGTTTTTCCTTTCTATTTGATGATTTTGGGGCTTTTCTTGATCTACGAGTTTTCCTTTGGTTTCTTGCCTTGATCTAGCTTGCTGTGACATGTGGGAACACATCTAGGATCATCTTGATCATCAATCACCCACGAGCAAGTCTCTAGATCAAATTTCGATTTTGACTCGGTTTTGGAACACACTTCGTTCAATCCGAAAAAGATAGGAACTTTGGCATGGATCTATGCGATCCTTGATTGGAATAGGTTCCTAATATCTTAGATAAGGTGTGTCTCAAGTTTTGTGGAGTTTGGCCTCATAGATCAAAAGTTAGACCGATTTGAGTTTCGGTTTTCGGGCTATTCTTATTGTTCTGGATAAATCGGTCAGACCGTTCTCAGCACGCCGGTCTGACCGCCCGACTAGATTAAGTTTGGGCAGTTTTTCTCCGTTCTTCAGCCAGCCGGTCAAACCGCCCGTGGTAGCGGTCAGACTGCTCAAGTATCCGGTCAGACCGCAGTATACAAATCGATCAGACCACTCAGCTTCTGTGATTTGAGCTTTTGATCTTATGCTTTGGGGTTTTGGATTGGATTCAATAAAAGTCTTCCGTTGTACTTGAATATTGATCTTCATAGCTTCCATAGCTACTAGAGTGAAATTCGTGTTGAATTCAATCATGGTGAAAAGGTGATCATGCTCCTATTCACCCTCCCCCCCTCTAGTCGCCTTTCCGGTCCAACAAGTGGTATCGGAGCCAAGTTCGCTCTTTTGTGATCTTCACCGATCTTTGAGCATGGCGACTTGTATGAGGACTTGTGAGCGCTTCTTTGCATCTTGTCGTGGTTCTTTTGCCATTAATCTCCGTCGTGACAAGACGCTTGAACGTTCGATTTTTATGTTGGCGGTTGAGGAAGAGTTCTCTTGTGATATTTGTGGCGATCTCTTTTGTTTTGATTATCTTAGTTTCAGAGATGGGATATACTTGGAGCCCAAGGAGAAGGAGCCCATTGGCATATGTGCAGTAGCGATTGAGGATGAGAATGATGAAGAGCTTTTCGAGGATGATCATGATGACTCTTCCGAGGACAGTCCCCTACTCAAGCTAAGCAAGGTGAGCAAAGAAAAACTCATTGATGGCTTGTTGTCATATGAGTACAAATTGCATGCTCTTAGGAAGAAAATGAAATTGCTAGAAAGAGAGAATGGGGATTTGTCTCATGAGCTCGCAAAATTGAAAACCTCCATGTGTGCTTTTGATTCATTGCCTGTAGATATAGAGAACTTGAATAATTCTCTTGCATGCCTAAAATCTGAAAATGAATTATTGAAAACAAATGCTTCTATGCCATGTGATTCTTGTGTTGCCTTACATCATGAGCTTGATAATGCTAAGTTAGAAATAGGCAATTTTAGATCTATGGCTAGAAATAATTGTGATTCTTGTGTAGGCATGCTTGCTGATTTTGAGAAGCTTAAATTGACTAGTTCCTTTCACCTTGAGCAATTAGAGAATGATAGGGCTGAAATTATTAAAATTGAAGCTAGGCCTTGTAGCATGTGCTTAGAATATGAGAAATTTCTTAAGGATGGTTTAGTCTCTTGCAATAATTGTGCTAGTTTAAAGACTGAAATTGATGCTTTGAATTGCATGCTTAACACAAAAGCATCATTAATTTCTTGCACATCTTGCATTGCCTTGAAGAGCGAGATTGAGTCTTTGAAAAAATTGTGCGATGATATGAGCACCAAGTCATGTGACTCTTGTATTTGCCTCTACTCCGAGATTGATGTTTTCAAGATTTCTCTTACTTCTTTGCATTCGGAGTTTGAGTCTTTTCGTGCTAAACGCGAGTCATTTGATGTTGGTTTTTTGTGCCATCGCTTTGGATAGCTCTTTTTTGGCAAGTGCGACTCTTTCTGACTCTTCGTATGTTGTCCAAAGGATTTCAAAAGACAAGGGTGCTTCTTCCTCAAATGATACTACATCTTCAAAGAGAAGTATCATTGCACCTTTTGTAAGAAGAATGGACACATAGTTGAGTTTTGCTTTCGCCGTCTAAAACATGAGCGTCGAGTGTGTCATCGTACCTCTAGGAACACACATAGTCTTTCTCATGGCATGTGTGAGCCTAGTGCCGACACGAGGGCGAGTCATGATGTTGGTTCTTCTAGGACTTCTTCCTTGAGCCATCATGGTGCTTCATCCTCTCGGACCGTGTCTCCTAGTAAACCTTTACACCATTGCACATTTTGTGGGAAGAATGGACATCTTGTGGATTTCTATTTTCGGCATGCAAAACACATGCGTCGAGCTCATGCTTCTAAGTCTCCTAGTGGGCATAGTCTTTCTCATGACATGCACACTAAAGAGCCTAGCATAAGGACTTGCTCCGTTGATGACGTCTTTGACACCTTTTCTAGTGGTGTTGGACAACATCGTGGACTCGGTTTCTGTGGTTTTGGTTTTCGTCCACGAGCTGTCCAGAGGCAGGATTTCCGTTGTTTCCCAAGATGTGGATCTCATTTTATTCATCGAGGTACACACCCACGGCGAGAATGTGAGTTCCTTTGGTGCTTTTGTTGGTTCTCATCATGGTGCTTTCAAGTAAGGCCATCGCCACTTTTCTAGAGATGGACCTCGTTTTCCTCATCGAGTTGTCCACTCACGGCGTGCCTCCAAGAATGATGTTGGATCTTCTTGCATTGACCATCATTTGCATCATGTTAACTCACATAATGGTTCAATTGCTTCTAGTGGCTATGTGTCCAAGGTTTGGGTTCCCAAGTATTTACTCTCTAACCCTTCGGGATCTAAGACTTGGACATCTTGCCTTTCTCATGTGTAGGTACTGGGAACGCGGGTTGGAGAATATAAACTTAAAAGGTTCTAGTCTTTTGCTTCATCACGTGATCGGGACACCTGATGGTTCTCTACCCCCATGATGGCCTCCAAGAGGCATGTGCTTTCATGATCGGCGTCTTCACATGTTTTGTGAGCTATCTTACATCTTCATGCATTTACTTTCATGATTATTCATTCTTGGCATGTTGTGCTTGTCTTTGTGCTCACTTGTATCATATTGGCATGTGTTACTCTTTTGATATCTTTCATCATGCCTTTACCAGTACCTTGCTTATATATCCTAGTATTAAATTGTTGTTCATTATTTCCATGGTTATATGAGCTTGGTGTTGTCATCATGAGCTTATGTTGTCTTGTACATTTATTGTCCTGCTCTTGTTGATTTTTGCTCTATGTATCCACATGCTTATTTGATATCCATGTTAGTATACATTATCCATGATTTGTTCTATAACATGCTTTATGCTCACATGGTATTGTGCATTATTGTTAATTGTGGATACATGAGCTTTGCCATAGCTTCACTAGCTTGCTTTACTCTTGTCTAGATGCATGTTGTGTGATATGCTATGTGCTTGCTTGCTTGCTCCTGTGCCTTATTATGGATTAAGGATATTTTGAGCTTTATCATATCTTGGATAGCATGTGTTGCGATTGATATGTCTATCTTCATGCTCATACCCTGAATTGTTGATTATATGCTTTTATGAGCTTTAGATCATCTACTGCTATCCTTGCTAGTCTTATGTCTTGGTACTGTTTCCCTAAATAATGTCACACTAACCTAGTACCAAGGCATAGACTTCTTCTATCTCTTTGGTGAAGTCTTTTTAGTTGAGAAGAAGAACATGTGGTTCATGACTTCAAGCTGTTGGTTCTTCTTCATTTGTACATTCGATGATGGCTATCACTTCTTAGAGACGAAGGAATTTGAGATGAGGATGATGGGTGAGCGCAAGTACTTTCTGGAGCTTCAAACCAAGCAATAGATCTTCATCCATCATGACTACATCTCACTGCCAAGCAGTGCGACTCAGGTTCGAGCTTCTATACCTTACATTTATGTATGGTATCCCTAGTCTACCTTGCATAGCATCTGGTTCGTGTCAAGTGTTGGGCTTGTTTAGTTCAGGGTAGATAGGAGGCTCTGTTTAGCACGTGTCCTTTCTAGACACTCTTCTTATCCCATGGTTTTCTAGGATGCACTCTTCTCACAGCCTAGGTCGAGCTTGTCTCCAAATCACTAGTTCTTAGCAGGTTTTTGAGCTGCCTGCAAGCTTTTTAGTGTTGGTGTTTCGCTTCGCAGCTTTTCGAGTTGTTTTCCCTAGAGATCGTGTGGTGTTTGAAGTCTTTGTGCTAGTTTTTGTGGAGTCCAAGGCACAATTGGCAGATCTCCTCTCAAATCTTTTAGACCCAACAAGGTTTGCCACCTTGAGAAGTGAGTTAGGGGTAATTTACTCCTTTGGGTTGGTTTGAGGGGGAGTTGGTTCTTTTCTGAACTTTCCTTATTCATCTGAATTTTTTCTGGATCTTTTCTGATAGCTTCTTCAAGTGGTATCTTCTTCGGATCCTTTTGATCTTTTTAGGCTTTTACATCTTTCGTGCATCTCATTGTATCATATTGCATTCATAGGAAAATCCAAAAAGATGCATTGTAACATAAGCTTTGCCGCCTCTGTCTTTTAATTGGTGAAGCTTTGCTTATTACCCTCTTGAGCTTTAGTATTTCAATTTTTTCTCAAGATTGTGTCTAGTTCTTTGACTTGCTAGAATTATCATGCTTTTACATGTGCAGCAATGTATTTGCTAAATGAGCTAGAACTTTTAAATAACTTGAACTGAAAATTGCAATTTGTGGATCTTTTAGTTAGTTGCACGATTAGTGATCCTTTTGTGACACTGGCCCTATCAAAATTGCTTTGTTAGATCTTGAATCTAGAATTGAGCATTTCTAGAGCTTCTTATTCTCTTAAAGAATCTAAAATTGCTCTTGTGAACAATGAAAAATGATATCTTTTTGTGCGAAAAAACTGACCTCACCAATTCTTTCTCATGAGACAGCTTGCCATTGCACTAGGCATAAACTTAGGGGGAGTTTTGGATGACCTAGACCACTCTTTTAAGCTTTTTGTGCTTGAGATGGTCGCAGCAAGCCTTGAGATCTAGCACATGGCCAAGAAAACAAATTGTCAAAATTGGTTGAAGCTTAGAAAGAGATTGTGGATGGCTCCTAGTCTAGGATCTTCTTTACTAAGATAGACCTTTAATCAACTTGAAATGAAATTTCTTGTGAAAATTGGGCTTTTGAAATAATTTGAGCAAAATGATTCAATTCAGAACATTTTGTCTCTAAAATGGTCTTTGCTAGCTTCTTAATCTCACATTGACATTCTCACAAGGCCATTCTCACTTTAGGATACCTGTTGTTGAACTTGCTAATTTTGAATTACATTGCTTAATTTAATCCAACAACAAGAGGTATATTTTGAGCTCTTTTGTCTAGCTTTGCTATATATGTCTTATCATGATCTTGCTAGCTGTGTCAGGCTTGATATGTTAGAAATGGTAGCCTATTCTTTTGGGTAATCTCCAAAGCTTCTTTTACTAAAAATTAAAAAATTAACAAGTGAAGCCACTCCATTGCATTTCATGCATGCTCTTTCTTATGCTTCTTCCTTATTTTTGCTCTTGTCATCTCTAGATGAGAGGAAAGCGTGATTCCTTGATGAATCCATTGTCAAAGGGGGAGAAGATTTAGCGAAAATATTGAAAAAAGAGCTTTCTGGATGTAAGGGGGAGAAGAAATGCTTTTTTGAGAAAATAGCGAATAATGAAAATTTGAAAATGTCTCTTGAAAAATGATGATCATAGTGAGGGGGGGCATGTAAATTGCATTCTTTTGATCTTATTGCCATTTCTGAACTTGAATTGCAATTCTTGGAGACTCACAGTGATCTAAGGTCAAATAGAACAATTGTTCTTTCATATGGACTTTAAGTGAGATTTTTGCCTATTATTTGGAAATTGAAGCTTTTGTGATTTATTTTGATGTATCTCACTTGCCTATGCTATTCTGATGCCAGCTTGGTTATTTTCATTGCTTTCTCTTGCATATGGACCAAGTTGTGCTTTTGCGCGAAAACGTCGAGTATTTTAATTTTCAAACCTCAAACTTATATTTTCTGAGAAATTGCCAATGTGTTCATCAAGGGGGAGATTGTGGATATCATAGGGATATGCCCACGATCTTAGGATGACGAGACAATTGGCAATGGCGTTGAGGGTTTGCAGAATCACCCGTTTTCGGTGAGGTTCAGCTACTGTCAGGCCTCTAGCGGTCTGACCGGCCATGTGAGCGGTCAGACCGGCCATGCCTCGGTTTGTTTTTCAGGTTTGGTGGCTGGCGGTCTGACCGGCCATGGTGGTGATCAGACCGGCCAGTGTGGCGGTCTGACCGGCTACCCCTGAGCAGTTAGACCGGCCATTAAAGTGTCTTCAGATTTTTGAGCTGGGCCAAAAATAGAGGGTATAGGCAAGAGAAAGGATTCTACTCACTTGGTCTCATAATTTTTGGATCTTCTAGTGAAAAGTTCTATTCGATTGAAATTTCCAGAGAAGGTTCGGGTTTTCACGTTGGAAATTTGCCTAAGTCATGGACTGGCGGTCAGACCGGCCTTAGTCTGGCAGTCAGACCGGCCAGGGGGCGGTCAGACCGGCCAAAGGGGCGGTCAGATCGGCCAAAGTGGCGGTCTGACCGGTTTTTGGCTTGTTCATCAGCCAACTCAGTGACGATGATTGTTTTGTTAGGTCAAGTTCATGGGTTTCATTGCATAGATGTTGCATGATGCATGTTTTGGCTAACATGGGTTAAGTTGTGAAGAACTTACGCCCGAAAATAGTTGCTTGGTCTATTGTTGTGCAGGTGGCTTGGAGTCAACTATGGTCAACGATGAGGAGGACCGGGAGTTGGTTAGGAGAACCAAGGTCCAGAATTGTCGTGGATGTCGGGTGTTATGGTTGGACTCAAGAAAGGCGCAAGATAGACAAGAACCATAGAAGGCAAAGTTTGAGCAAAGGCCTTTGTGAAGGTATGTGCTCATGCCTCATCAATTATGTGGATTGATGATTGTGCGTATCGTGCGGTGCTACGTAACGGTTTGCTTGTTTGTGATGGTTGTAGGACACCGGAGCTAGGTCATGGTGAGGCGGACTAGATCGGGACTAGGTTAGGAGAACTGAGGTGCAGAACGATCAAGGTGGTGCTGGAAGATGACTGAGGCTAGCGGGGTGCTTATGTAGGATCGTAACGGCAATCAGAAGGGGGGGTTGAATGATTGCAGCGAATAGATCACCAAATTCAAACTCCTGCTTGTGTGAAAGAACTTTAGGAACCTCTCGGATGACTCTTGAAGAACTTCACAGCAAAAATCACCTCAAGCGCACAGAAAGAACAACAAAATCAGAGACAAAGAAAAGCAAATCTGAGCTTTATTTCTCAAGCTGAATTTGTGTCTACAAAGCGCTCATCAAGCACCCCTCAAAGCCTCCAATCGAAGGACCTATCTGTTTTCACTAAAACACCGTAACACCACCAGCATGAAAGGCTACGGGTGAAAGGCGCACTCGAAAAAAACACACGGATAATGCTCCCCTCTGCCTCTTTTTATAGGCAAAGTTATATCCATGTCAACAACGAATAACACAATCTATCTTTCCGAAAATCAAGGGACCCGAAACCCTTACCAACACGGGCTTTACCAAAATCACTCAAACTTTCCAAAACCGACAATATCCAGAATCTCCTCACGTCGTAAGCCTCCAGGAAACCGCCTCCCGTAGCTTCAATGCGAACCACCTTTGATCTCCACGTGCTCCAGCGCGATCCAAATCATCTCGTGACATCCACGACTTCCAAGACCTCAGATTCTCCCCATCCTAGTCTGAGTCAACTTCGTCACTGACCGTGATTCGACTTTATGCTCAACCTGCACATGCAAAGACCAAAGAAACCAAATCAGGGCACAAGTTTTCCAACTTAACCAACCATTAGCTCACACACACGCATAAACACTATCATGCATCATGCAACACATTAAAGCTCATGAATTTAACTTAACCTAAGCCAAATTCCCACAGCGACAAACTTACAGAGCACAAACGGTCGTACCGCCATGAACCGCCCGGTACTACCTTACCAGCGGTCTTACCGCTCGAAACACTTCGGTACTACCGCTCCTCGGGAAATCTCAAAATCTTCCAAAAACATGCTCTCTGGAAATTCCATACCGCAACCTTGCGGTCATACCTTTGTGCGGTACTACCTCCGTTCATACTGCGGTATTACCGTCATGCGGTCATACCGTTCCACAGTTGCGGTACTACCATTTTTCACTTATCAAACCTTGTCAGAAACACTCTCTCTCTGAAAAACCAATTGCGGTACTACCGCCTTCACAAGCGGTACGAATGTTTGTCAAAACGTTCAAGAGCTTTAAAAGAAGCGCGGACACTGCAGATTCTTTGGCCAATCGGACCACGCTTCACAACCGTCGGATTTAGAAACACTGTAGCAAGTCCGAACATTTCCCTTGATATCAGCCGTCAGATTTCAAATCAAAAGCTCACAATCCTTGAAGAGTTTGGACGGTCTGAACGTTCCTCTCAAATATGAGCCGTCAGATCAAGATCTAACGGTTCGAGCAAAACATTATTCGGAATCAGTGACTTGCGGTACTACCGCGCTTTACAAGCGTTCCTACCATAATCCGGTAGTTCCGCATATACAAAGCCGGTACTACTGCAAAACTTGACAAATGCTGATTTTCGACAGAATTCAACAGAACTCAAAAGCATGTCAGCATCTAAGATCACAAGCATGTTCCAAAGACAATGTATTCATCTTAAAACACCAAGACTAAGTGTTCATCATCAAATATCATGACCAAAAACCTCTTGGTCTAACAGCTTACAAGCCGAGAAGACAAGGAACTGGAGCGGAAGCTACCAGTGATGAACATGACGGGCAGCGGCAAGGTGGACCGGGACTAGACTCAAGGAGGAGTTGAGGTCCGGACTAGGCTCAAGGAGGAGCTGAGGTCCTGAATGGTCAAGGAAGTCGGGTGCAGTTTTGGTGAGACATGTGATGCGCCAAGTGACTTGGTCCCAGTTGCAAGCGAGGACAGTTCGATGGCATCCGGACGCGTGAGAGGCTTGGCAGGAAGTCATTAGAGCCACATGGATAATGACGGAGCTTGTGAGATGCTTCGAGGCGAAGGAATCGCCAAAGGTCAGTAGAGGGGTATTTTGGTAAATTGCTCTATACCAGAAAACGGGTGGTGTGCGAAACCACCTTCTTGGTCTTGGCTAAACCACGGCGCGGTATAGCGCTTAGAGAAGTGGTTTAGGTCAAGCGAAGACGAAGACGACGCTTTGACATATATGCGTGTGTTAACCCATTTGTGATACCCTGGTTTGATCAACCTCTCACTTGCTGTTTATCTGAGGTTCAGAAACGGTTTTAGATGGCTACCAAAGAAGAAAAAAACTTGCATTTTGGGGGTACGAAGGTTTTTTAGATTATTTTTTTGTACTCACTTGTTGTTGACACATCACCTTTTTAATAGTTATCCGTTGGATGCATTTTTGTTTCCGTACATACCTGCCGATCTTCAACTGACTTTTTACTTAGCGGTTATAATCTACCTTTACAGTGAATCGACACTAATCAAATGAGCCTAACTTAGGCACAATTAATGTACGTATTTTTTTCAGCCCAATTGAAAAGAAGGCCTAACGTATCTCTAAGAGCATCTTTTTTTTTTAAGTTAATGGAAGTACAACTTTCGGCTTCTGTATCAACTAAAGATGTACACAATTATTACACCACCATCAGCTAAAAGCTTAAAATAAAAACGGCCAAAAGCCAACAATGACAAACAAATTGTCATGCAAAGCCTAGTCAAAAAAAGACCACCTAGCCCTGCCTCTGGGACCAACCAAGAGATCGTCCACACGCGAACAGTAGCTGCGCAGCAAAGAGGTGATGATGAGTCAGTCTCCGTAGTGACGCCTCTAAAAAGGGATACGACTCACGTCGTCGTCGCCAGATCCAACCAGCGAAGGCCAGATCAGGAGTTTTCACTCCGAAGCTCAGGTACCGGTTCTCCAAAGCAACGCCTTCAAGATGGTAACGCCGCTCAGGTCGACGTCGTTGCCGGATCCAATCAGTGAAGGTCAGATCAAGAGTTTTCACCCTAGATCGAATGTACGAGCGTTCCAAGACCACGCCACGGCACGACCTTGTTACTGGATCCAACTAATGAAGGCTAGATCGCCAAGACGACGTCCGCAACATCTCCAACGGCCAACCCCCACCTGCACCAAAGGAAGGTGACGTCTACCGTAGCCCACGCATCAGGCGGTTAAAAGCCGTCCACTGGGGAGGAGTCGAGCACCGCACAAGCCACCGCCACCGAGCCATCACGATCTCTACCAACTGTGCCAAATCTGGATCTACACCGCGCCACCTCCGTGGTCATGCCATCGACGAAGCCGCACCGCCAAAAGAAGCCAGCGAAGAAGGGCCCCAGATCGCCACGCCCGAAGACGAGCCAGTAGAGAAGGGCCCTAAATCTAACCCCGACGAAAGTCCACACCGTTGGAAATCGACGAACAGACGTCGGGCATTGGGAGCGCGATGCAGATCAGATGCCACCACCAAGAAGAAGAAACCCCACCGCCACCGCAGGCCGGCCGGCAGCCACCGACGGCGGGCGGTGGGAAGGAAGGGAGGAGGAGAGGGGGGCTTATTTGGTGGTGGCTATGGTTTTTAGACGTGAGGATTAGGGCCGGCAGCTACAGTGATATAAGCAATTATTGTATATAATACTCTTTATGTCATTTATAGACAGCGCTAAAGATAGCTATTATAATATATTGTTTTTGTATATATCTGTATAGATAGCTCCTCTATATACAATGTGTCTTCTTTCTCGTATTACAGTCGACTACTGCACAAAAGGTGACCTAATTCAATATGTTCTCCCCCATCTTATCCATAAAATCTCATGTCCTCCATAACAAAGTTTACCGACAGATGGCGTCACACCATTGTACTACATCACCCACCATTTCATCTCTCACTCACTCACCGTGATTAGGATGTGGGGCTATACCGTTTCTCCCATAGCTTTCGAGAACAGTCGCGTTCTTCCTTGACTGCCCCCGAATTTGTACGCGTTCTTTCTCGCCTCCTCTCGGCTACCCCAAATTCTTTTCATCCTGCATCTCAGTCTAGGGTTGCAAGTGGGCATGGGCAGCCCGCAAGCCCACTTAGCCCGACTCGCAAAAAACGGATCGCGGATACCCACGGGCGTCGTGAAAAATTAAGTGGCCGTTTTGCGGATGCCGCTCCGTGTCCACGTATTCGCGTTGTCCGCGTAGCAGGCCTTGCGGCCGCGGTGGTGCGCTGACTTCAAATCTACCGCGGTGAGGGCGCACGGGGCAGCGGATCCAATGGGGTGTGGCGGAGAGGGCACACGAGGCGGCAGATCCGGAGGGGAGCCGCGGCAGGGCGCACGGGGCGGCAGATTCAGAGGGCACCGCCGCAGGGCGCACAGGGAGGTAGATCCAGCGGGGCTGCTGGTGCTGATGGTATGGTGGACGGCGAGCGCTCAACGTCTGGTGCGGAGAATATGGTGGGGCTCTCCGTAGGCGGCGGGGAAGAGTCACAGTTGGCGATTGGCGGCGATGAGCAACGTCATCCGTGCGACGGCAAGGTCCGCGACCGCGAGGAGCCGCCACCATCCAAGAAGTTTGCATCCTCCCCTTCCCTCTTGCAGTTCTTGATTCATCATTTGCTAGTTTTTTTTCTTCTGATTTGTTGTTACCGTGTGCTTGCTCGCTATAGATCAAGAAAAGAGCAGAAGAGAAAGAAGCTGGAGAAAAGGAAGAGGGTGGAGGAGGATAGCCGACCTAGGGAGACAGTGAAGACGAACAAGGTGAGTGTGCCATTGTTGATTCCCCAGTTTCTTAGATAGGGGTTCTAGATTTGCTTAATTATCAGGATCCCCTTCTCCCAGATTTGCTTAATTGTCAAGAACTTGTCAGTTGTACTCTTCTCATGGCAAGTACTAGCTAGCATCATTGGATGTGTATCATCAGTATATATTCTTGGTTCTTCCTTGAGCACATCTTCCTTTATTTTATTCCATTTTCTAAACAAGTGGATTATAAGCCATTTGTGAATTTGATATAGCTTCTCCTTTTTCAAGTGGTTGGTGTGTCATAGGATGTATACTTCAAAGCAATGACAGGTTAGTTTAGTGGAGATGGAGGCTTCATGCACCAATTATTATCAATATTGTTATTATTATATCATAAAGGAAAGCACCAATTATTATTATATCAAAATCTGGGCATAAGTGCCAGCAATATATATTAGAGCATGATAATCTCAAATATGATGAAATAAATACTGTCGTCCATGCTATCTTTGGATTTGTTAATGCGAGTGCAGCTGTTGTGTTTGGATATCCTAAATTATTGTAGCTGTATTGTATTCAATTCCTAAGCATGCTCAAGTATTGTTCCTGCAGTTGGAGCAGATTTTGGAGCACTCCATGCCTATCCAGATATTTGATCATTATGAAACATGTTTATGACTGTTGCTATTTAGTAATGTTTGAACTTTACTTGTTCTATATATTATTTTGCACTTGCTTATACTTACCTTCTCTGTTCTTTTTCCTAGAGAGGGTGTTCACCGTCGGCTACTCTATGGAGTTTACAAATTCGGTCTCCAATTGCGACATTGGTGAGGTCGCCAGGGATAAACTTGTTGATGCCTCCGCTTGGGGCATTGGCGAGAGCGGCAGCATTGAAACAAGGGATGAGGTCTCTATCCCCATCGACACCATATTGTACTGTACATTTTCCATCACCGACGAGGTCTCCGTCCCCAGCGAGGACTTCATCTGGTGAGATTTACTTCTATGTTCTTTTTACTACAATAATTTCTAATGCTGTAACATAAATTTATAGCTATTCTAATGCTATTGAAATGATGAAATAGTGATTTCACTTCAAATAAGGATGCTACATTGATTTGTCTATATCAAGTTGAAATTAGTATTTTTTTTCATGATATAGGCTCTAAACGTAAACCACGCAAGTTGACATCTATTATATGGAAGGAGGCTAAGCCAATATATCGTGATGGGAAACTTGTAGAAGGAAGGTGCACACATTGCCACCAAACCTTTCCAGCATCTCGGGACTCGGGAACTAGCCAAATTGGTAGACATTTGAAGGTGTGTGAAATGAGAATTAAAATGCACGATATGGTAGATAAAATGCATTCTTCAGCAACTTCACCTAAAGGAGTTGTCTTAAAAGATTGGAAATTTGATCCCGATGTCTCATGGAGAGAACTTGTGCGAATGGTTGTCCTCCATAAGCTGCCCTTTTCTTTAGTGGAGTATGATGGCTTTAGATCTCTTGTGGCTAGTTTAAACCCCCTGTTCAAAATGGTTTCTAGAACAACTGCTCAAGCTGACTGTATAACATCTTATAAGGAGCATAGGTTGGTTTTGCAAGTTTTTTTTGAAGAACTGCAATGCTAGAGTATCATTGACCGCCGACATGTGGATCTCAAACCAAAATCTAGGATACTTATGCATTACATGTCATTTTATCGACAATGAATGGAATGTTCAAAAAAGAATCATAAGATTTTGTCTTATGGAGACACCACACGATTCATTGAACATGTATAATGTAATATTGAAGAGCATTCACAATTGGCACATTGAGGATAAAATCTTCAGCTTTACATTAGACAATGCATTGGTTAACACTGCAATGATCAACTTCTTAAAAGAAAATTTACTAGAGAAGTGTCTTCTACATTGCCAAGGTAAATTGTTTCACATTCGCTGTGCTTCTCATGTCTTCAATATTATCGTCCAAGATGGTTTAAAGGTAATGGATACTATGATTGAAAACATTAGAAATAGTGTCAAGTATATCAAGAGTTCGCAATCAAGGAAAGAGAAGTTTGAAGAGATCATTGCATAGGTGGGAGTATTTGAAAAGCACCCTTCACTTGATGTAGCCACAAGATGGAATTCAACTTTTCTTATGCTTAAGTCGGCATTGCTTTTCAAGGCAGTATTTCACGCCCTAGGAAAGTAAGACTCAAATTACAAATATGCTCCCACATCTTTAGAATGGAAAAGGGCTGAAGATGTTGTTAATCTGTTGAGGGTTTTCTACAATGCCACTAAAGTTGTTTCGGGTTCAAAATATCCAACATCCAACCATTACTTCCATGAGGTGTGGTTAGTTAAAAAAAAACCTTGGAAAATGAAGCTAAAAGTAGAAACCCTACTACTATGGCTATGGTGAAAGAAATGCAAGAGAAATTTGACAAGTACTGGAAAGAGTCGTATTTGATAAACTGCTTACCTGTCATATTTGACCCGAGGTACAAGTACAACTACCTTGAGTTTCACTTGAAGCTAGTGTTTGGAGGTCATGCTGAAAATTATCTCGATGAGGTTCATGAAGCTATCAGAGTCCTTTTCATTGAATATGCTGTTAAAGTGAGAGACTCTCTTGAGCATTCATCACAAGGAGCAAATGGTGATGATGTGGATGCTGAAAATGATCCTCTTGCCGATTGGGATCAACATTTAAGTGCGAAAAAAAGTCAAGCAAGCAATGAGCTTGACTGATATTTGAAGGAAGAGAGTTGTTCCCTCGCAAAGAAGCCCTTGATATTTTACAATGGTGGGCGGTATAATCTCCAAAGTATCCTATCCTTTCTTGTATGACCCGTGACGTATTGGCTGTCAATTGGTTTGATATATTCATTTGTTACTTATAAATTTAACATCCAAATTCCAGAATTAACAAAAGCTGGCCATCAATTGGCAGCCCTAGTTTTGGCTTTGTGTTGGCTTGGAACCATGCTAAAATTCTAGCTACAAACCAATTATGTGTTAAATTTCATCATCATGACCAAATTTTGGTAGCACCATCAGAGTTCTGGGATGGATGAAAGTAGGGAATGTCAAAACTGGTGTTCACATTCAAATGTTCCCAATGGTAATTTTGGAAGTAGAAATGACAACTTTCGAATGTCGGATGATGTTTTGCAAATCCTATTGTTTAAACTGCCATGGCACAACTGCAAACAAACCTCCAAAAAGAAATAAAAAGTTTTGATTTTGCAGATTTAGATGCCTAACATAGACAAGTATACTATAACATAAGAAGCAGCTGTGCACTAACAGAGAGTCATGGAGCAAAGGAGAAAGACTAAACAGCTGGAAAAGATCACCTTCTTCAGGAACTTTCAAGCAAGCGATGAACTTGTTCTTTTCAATGATACGTCTATGGGATGGATCACAATCCCTGATAAGAGGATCTTGCAAGAAGTCCGTTATATGTGAGGAATTTGTTTCAGTTTCATGCTGTCTTCCATTTTAATATTTGCCTGGTTAGCTTATCTGATCTGTGATCTCTTGGCTAATTTTATTCTCATTGTAAATCAGGGTTGTCAGGTTTCTGGGTGTACAACCAAGAGCATACAAATATTAGCTTGTTGACTGGTCTAACAACTGGAGGTACAATGGTTGCTTGAAGCGGCTTCCTGCAGATTGTTGATCCTCAATGAAGCCCCAAATAATCCATGTTGATCTTCATGCATATTGTAAACTTGCCATTAAAGATGACAAGGTGATGCTTACACTCGTATGGACCAATTGTTAATGCTTTGAGGAGAGATATTCGTTGAACCTTCTTATTTACATTTAAGCAAGACAAGCAGTTTGTATCTTGTGTTGCATGCAGCGTCATTTGTTTCTTGTGTTGCATGCAGCGTCATTTGTTAATACTTTGAGTAGAGATGTTTAAGTGTTAATGATTTGAGTAGAGATGTTCGCTGTTGTTGCCTGAGAGCTATGCTGAAAGTGGATGTGATAGGCAGCAGCGTTCAGCCCATGCTTTTCAGCTCAGCGGCTTTGTTTAAGTGGGCTATCCGCGAAACCCACTTAAACTGGTTAACCCACTTAAGTATTACACGATGGTCCACATAATGTTATGCAGCTAAAGCGGACGACTGCGGGCTGACGTCCCACTTGCATTCCTATCTCAGTCACTATATGCCCAATGCACGAAACGATTTAGAGCATCTGTTCATTTTTTCTCTCAACGGCCGATTTAGAACCGCTCTAACCATACCATGCCGTTTCACGGATGGCAACCGATCTCCGTCGCCCGTGTCATCTTGATCCATACGTCGTCGACGTGAAGTGCTCTAGCAAGGCTACATTTGCTTTTTGTGGCTGCGCTCCCTGCCAAACCACGGTTATCCACTGTGGTTTACACCCCTGAAACCTGGATACATTGATGTTTGCTTTAACAGCGACACATATATGAACATCGACGAAATGGAGGATGAGTAAAAACAAACTGGGATTTTAGGATTTGCCATTACGAGGTAGATGGATTTTAAAATTTGTCCTCGTGTGTTTATGATACGTGGGTTCTAGAACCATATGTCATAAACATATGAGGAGATAAATTCTAAAACATATCTATTCAGAGTGGCAAATCCTGGATTATCTGAAAAACAAATGATAAACAAGAGAAAGGCGAACGAGACAAGCACCAACAATTTTTTTTTTGTTCTTTTTGATATTGGTATAACGTGATTGCTCTTGGGCCCGAGACCAAGCATGATGATGGCGATGTGTACACGAGCAGGCTTGCTTGGATTCAAAGGAAAGATAGGTAATCGTAGCGATGGAGCATCATCGGCTATGGGCAGAATGTAGCCAATTCCTGGATGCCCGCATAAATCCACTTTAGAGATTCTCTCCCTGATTGGAACGTCGAGCCACTAACTTTATTCCCAAGGGTAATACTTTTGCCCATACGTCCGATACATATGGTTTTATCAGACGCCCCACTTAGCCACTCCATTGTTGATAGTGATACCCATTCCGCAGTTCTCCTCCCATGCATTCTATTCCCCGACAGCACACAGACTCACATTCCAACATGAATGCTGCTGCTGCACTAGCCGCTGCTGGTGACGAGGCGGATCCACTCTCCCTTCTCTCTCTAGACGTCGGCAGCAGAGAAGCAGGAGCTACGGATCGACGAGCATAGGAGCGGGACGCTGGTGGTGAGGCACAAAATCAACATCACCTCTACAAGATCTGCCCACCCTAGATCTGAGCCCATCACCACTCAGAAATGCACGGGCTGCTTGGTCAGTCAACTCTAGTATCTGTTATCGTGCGGATATTTTATCATTTAATTACTTTTTAATATATTTAAATAAATTTATTTCTTTTTTAACAGTACAACAACAACCCACACCACACACGTTAACGTGCTTGCAACAGATACTAGACGTGTGAAATATTTTGCAACCGTTGTCCGGAAATGTTGCAACCATTGTCCTACGATGTTTCAACCGTTGCCCGGGGATGTTGCAACCATTGTCCTAGGTTGTTGCAACCGTTGTCCGGAGATATTGCAACTATTGTCCGGCGATGTTGTAACCATTGTCCTAGAATGTTGCAACCGTTGTCCGGGGATGCTGCAACCATTGTCGTAGGATGTTGCAACCGTTGTCCGGGGATGTTGCAACCGTTGTCCGGGGAATGTTGCAACAATTATCCTAGGATGTTGCAACTGTTGTTCAGGGATGTTGTAACCATTGTCCGGAGATGTTGCAACTGTTGTTCGAGGATGTTGCAACCATTGTTCGAAATGTTGGAACCATTGTCCTAGGATGTTGCAACCGTTGTCCAGGGATGTTGTAAGTGTTGAATCTGTAGAAAAAATATGGTATTTGTAAAAAAAAAAATTGCTAGTATCATCCATACTATATACATGTTGACAGTATATGATATTTCTGATAACTCATGGGAGGCAAATGATTAGTTAAGAGACAAGACCTTACATGGCTGTTTGAATATTGAACGGATGGTACCATAGCGCACAAGGGCAGTCGGATCCATGAGAGAGCTCATTTTCGGACCGTATGGGTGGAAGTTTCCACCCGTACATCCGTTCACTAGCACCTCCCTATTCTCAAACATATCTATTTTTTTATTAAAAAAATCTTTCTGACAGGTGGGGGCCAGTTTTGGGCAGGCTGAAAGAAAAACTCGGTTACTTTTAGACCGATGTCAGTGCGAGACAAACTAGCTAGCTCAACATTAATTGTACCAATAAACAAGGACCCTCCACGTTGCAGGTCAAATTGTAAGGAGCTACTAGAGCTACAGTTGTGTGCATTACGGCCGTCTTTTTCACCCTCCGCTCTGTTTCAACAGTTAAATTCTAACACTAGGAAATTGCTTTTACTACTAGTGACGAACTCAACCTAATAATGTCAGGAAGCTCGCTCGGCAGACTACAACTTACAGCAAACTCAGCAGTCAGCCGGCCGGCTGACCAGCCATTCCTAGGTTGGAAGCCTGCACTGCGATGCTGCGCAAAGATATCCGAGAGGCAGCGGTACAACTGCAAGCTGCACCGGCGCAGCTGTGAGCATCAGCTAGGTAGCAGCAGGGCGCAAGGCCTTCAGATTTTTCTTTCTTTTGCAGCTCGTGCGGCCGGCTGGCCGGCCGGCAGCGCACCAGCCGCTAACAACGTACTACTAGACAAAGGCAGGCAGCGCATTAGCTTTCGGGCGCGCGGATGGGCTTCCAAGAGGAGCGACGCGAGGCGAGCGGAAAAAAAAAACAGTTAGCAGCGACGTCTCGGGTTTTGGTTGCAGCTGCACGGCACGACGACGATCGGTGGTGTGATGATGACGCCTTGGGCCGGCTTGGCCACCGCGTGCACGCTCTGCCCCAGCTTTTGTCCCTCTTTTCCTTCGTTCTTATGTCGTAGCGTCGGATTTTGCCCGCTTTTTCCTCAGGATTCTCGTGCGTGCGAGGTGTCTAGCTGGTGTAATTCTTGATTCACCTCCACAATCACAAGGGAGGAAAGGTGAGCCAAGGCAGGGGAATATTTTTTACTTTTCCCACCTCAGCAGCTCGATGCACTGCATCTGCATGCCGGCCCCCTAGCTGTCCTGTATCCAAGGTTGCTGTCATCGTCCCAAACTGTCAAATTCAGTCAAATCTCGTGCCCAAGGTTGATGCCTGCCTTGGATCCCCTTTGCAAGCTCATGTACACATTTTCAGAGTAATTATGTCAATTAAATTCCATGTCAATTAATAGCGACAGTAGGATGAAGCCTAGATTACTTCCTAGCTAGGGGACGAAATGCTTGCATCCCTGAAATAAAATCAGCTCCTCACGATGAACGAACTGACAGCGAAAAGTAGAATTTTGTGTGATTACACTTCAACATGGGTCTGCGCTAATTAAAAGGGGTTAAGGTATGACACAGCATGGTTCTCACACACATTTTTTGAGACATCACAGTCCTCTGTTCTAGGGCCAGTAAGGAAGCAACCCCATGCCTAGAAATAACTCCATACCTAAAAGGCTAAAACAAGATGTACACACTTGACACTTCTCATAACAAACATCTTGGATTTGTCCAATTTGTTCTTTCTAATCATCTGGCAGGAAATCCAGGGTTGCATAACAATCGTTATAAAAATTATTTGCACTTTTCTTAGGTTGGTGCTACATGATTAATATATCAACATAGGAAAATTACATTCAAGCCCATTTATTTTTACAAGAGTTATAGGAAACTCTAGGTTATGACAAAAACTGCCACTTAACCTAAGGGAATTTGATCAGTTATTGCACATTCCCGCATTCCCATTATTTGTTTATTTTTATTTGGAAGGAGCAATACAAAATCCGACCAGCATGTCAATGCCAAACAATTTATCTTTTCGAAATCTATTAATTTACTAAAGATGGGAGGAATGCCGCTCGCCGGCCGAGGCCATGTCAGCAAGAATTAGCCGACCATTTGATTGTGCTCGCGAGCCCGTCCGTCCGTTTGCGTCTATGTGTGACCGCGCGCCGTCCGATCATGCGAGCTTCTCGATTTTTCTAGCCTCCTTCCCCTTCGTCTGCTCTTCTCGCTCGCGATTTCTTGCCTCGAGTCGCATCACCTGTGCCTGCCGTCCCTTCCCCTCCAGCGGCTCCTCCGCCGTCGACGCTACCCTTGGTCAGCTCGGGACCGCTGCCGCTCCACTGCCCCTTCCCCTTGCCCCCTATCTTCTCAATCCCCTCTCCTTCACTTGGGTGATGCCGTCGCCGTCGCCCTTGGTCAGATCAGGACTGACAACCCTCTTTGCTAGCTCCGCCTCTCCCTTCCTCTTCCTCCCCTACCGCCCCTCCATCTCCATTCCCAGGCGCCGCCTTGGGGCCTCCCCTCGCCTTGCGTCCTCCGCCGTCGCTCCTCCCTCCAGCGTCGCCCAGCCCTTCCTCTGCCTCCTTGTTGATCCTGCTCCAGCACTGCTTACCTCTTCCACTCCGCCTCCCGTTCCTTCCTCCGCCGCCGCTCCTCCCTCTAGTGTCGCCGTGCCCTCCCTCTCCCTCCTCCCAAATCCCTGCTCCACCCCTTTGCCTACGCCACCCCCTTCGCTCGCCTTCCCTCCTCCCCTTTGCCCACGCTGCCTCCTTCGCATGCCTCCTCCCCTTCACCCGTGCCACCCCCATTGCTCCCTCCTCCCATCCGCCAAGGCCACAGAAGCCCTCAACCTCCCCTTCGTCACACCTCCCTTCCCTTCGCCACCAAGGTGAAGGCTGTGGTGACTGCCGCCACCACGAGCAACACGCACTCTACAAGAGCCACCTCGCCCTCGCCCGCCTCCTCGGATGCTTCCCCGCCTCCACCGCCGCCCTCTCTGTCCCTGTCCCCGATGCCACACGCATCGGCTCAGGCGTCGTCACCCTACACACCATCGCCTCTGTTGTCCACCACCTCATCTCCTAGGTCCTACCTCTTTTGGTTTAGCGCTAATTGGCTTGTACCACAGTACGAACCTTCTGTTTCATTACATGGATCTTTGCTTAGTGTTAACCAATGCATTACTGAATTGCGACTGTGTTTTTACAACGTTCATGTACTGGACAATGGTGTCATATATGTGGGTAGGGCAGAGCCTGGTGATCTTTACCTTTGTCGATCATGGTTGGAGCTTTCAAGGAGGCAGGCAATGGAGTTAAAACGGTGAATCTCACCCATATTTACTGCCTTATGTACATGCTTTCAATAGCTTGGACGTTACTTCATCGCCTAGTGATTACAGTTCAATTCAATCCCTAATTTGTAGATTTCATGAAATAGTCCGTTAATATGCTTAGGTGCCATAATTTTTTTATACCTTCTATCAGTTGATCAATGAAAAGCTATGAGATTTGAGGACAAGGTCTAGGTTGTTACCGACATCTATTGCCATTAGTTTTTACATATCTAATGTGTTTTTTCCTTTTCCCTTTTTGTTTCCCATTGCAATTGACAGTAAAGCAAGGAAGATCTGGACAACTAATCACACAACAGCCTTACTGATTTACTGAACCAATAGGTATGTAGCGGGTGTGGCATGATTATTCACAAATCAGTATACTTACTGATTTACTGAACCATTAGGTATGTAGCGGGTGTGGCATGATTATTCACAAATCAGTATACATCATGTTTATTGCTGCCATTAGCATTTTAGGTGTAATTGCTTGCGCTCTACTGCTTCTACTTTGAACTATCGTTCTTGCCCAAGCAGCTCTTCTCACGTAGGTGCCTGTAGGGTAAAAGTCTGAAGGTACTAATTATCCATTTTCTTCTACAGATAAAATCTTTGTTGTTCTGATGCTTATGGTTAAAGTACTAAATGACAAAATTGATCCTGGTCAGTTTATTCTTTTCTTTCAGATAGTTCCATCGCAGGCCATACGAAATGAATGATTCTTGTCCCTATATAACCCTATACAAATTCTAATAGATGCAGCAGAATATCTATTGAAGCATAGAGCATTAGTTGATTACTACAAATTGAGGTAACCTCCTATTTTACTTCCGTGTTTTAGCTGTTTAGAGACTAGCAGCTAGCACAAAAGAGATAGTGCCTTTGTTGTCTTCCAGCCAATGAGGATGTGATATTTACTTTCTATGTATTTAGGGACATTATTTGTTCCCAGTTTTTATTAGTGCCCACTATTCGAATCATAAACAGATAAAATCGGATTAGTTTGATTGCACATTTAAAAAAGTTATTCCTATTTCATTCTAGCTGAACTAAACATATTAGTTAATGTTGATTCTGAGTTGAGGTGATGTCATGATAAAATTATAATGTTATGTGGCCTGAGTTTTTCTTTGTTTTTTCATAGCATGCACATAATTAGTACAATTCATGCTTAGTTAGTAGACTATTTGTATTTGGGTGATAACAACGAATTCAAAGTGGCTTTCGGAGTGAGTACACTATTAGTTTATGCAAAGTCATTCTTGGTCACAGAGCATGTGGTGTGACATTTCTTTATGGGGTCTGTCACCCTTGAATTGGCACCTGAGCAACACGGTTCATCTCTCACTGTGCAAGATCTCCATACCATGTAGTATACATGCAAGGTACATAGTTATAGATAGCCTTACCCTCGAACATATATTTCCATAGGTTTCTAAAACTAAATAGACTCTGTGCTGATATGCTATTGATATCTGAATAAAAAACCCCAAGTCTGAACATCTGATTAGAGGAAGGTATCATACTATGATTGCACCAGTTTTAGATGGCTCTCAGTTTAATCTAATCATGCACGGCCATTCTGTGTTTTTGTTATGTGCAATTGTAACACACCCAAGACTTATTAGTAGCCGTTGAAAAAAATTATTAGGTGTGGGCACTACAGTTTCTTGATTTCGAAGAGTAGCGCTGAAGGTCTCTAATTGACAACAGATTTATACCTATCTTCCGCTTTATATATGCTGATAGATTCTCATCGTTTTCAAGCAAGGCAACTGTGAATCAAATAAACGTAAGAATGCTTCCTCTCAGCCTCATGTTTTGTTTGCATTCTTTTACTTAGTTACAGCAGATTGCTTGCCTTAAAAAAAGCATGGTGATTTTTTAGGAAGGAACGATAGAGTAATTGTGTTAAGCATGTTTTCAGTTGGTAGCATCTCACATGCATGCTACCCTATTGCTTTCTCTTATTTATTATACCTGTTAGCCTTTCAGATTATCAATACTTGTAGTAGTTTACTTCTGATTGAGAAATGATAACAAGAAAAAAGAGTAACCAGTGTACTTGCAATCGACATTTTTGTGGCTTGGTAAAACTATTGCCTACAATGTACGCCGTAATTCCTTCTGAAAATCATTAGCATGCAGCTCATCCTAGAATATATAACAACCAGTGTGATTATCTATTAGTTATTTTATTCATATGGTACATACTCTCTACGATGTGCTTTCAGATTGCACACGAAACTCTATCTTACATAAGAGCACAATTTTGTAGGAATTGTAAGAGAGCAAAGGCTATGTTCAAGGAACTTCAATTGAAGAAGGAACCGTATATTGTGGACCTTTAGCAGTGAGATTTGGTTTACATTCAGTTTCATATTGCTAAGGTATTGTTTTTTCCCCATTTGAATGTAATTATGCATTGCAATTTTCTTATCCTATTTGTTTCTCCATTTGTAAAGGATATTGTCTTTAATAGTTACTGTCATATCCTATTGTTCTCAGACTTAGGTAATCTGTGTATGTGTTGGCTATGCAAATCGTAGATCGTTTTTGGTTTATATACATCATATAGGGTGTTCACCATGAAAAACTACCTATATTATCCTGCCGTCAAAAGTACATCCTTCCGGGTAGTGATACATCCTCTAGACCGAACAATTTTTTTTAAAACAATAGCTATAACGCTGTCAATCGAAGACTGCCCAGACCAACCACTATTTATTGTTAATATTGGATCATTGCCTGACCTTTTTTTTTTCTTCATAGACACCAGTTACAGCTAGGAAGACGAAGTGCCCACCAAGATAAGTCTATTTATTCATTCTCCCTTTTCTACCTACCGTACCCAATCCCATGATTCTGAGATAATCTTCTGTTATGTGATGTGCTATGTCATGGTCACTGCAGTCTTTATTTCTTTGGCATAATTCTTTTAATATATACTGCTCTTTTTAAGTAATTCCATACCCACTATATACATGTTTAGAGAATGACAAAGCTATGTATATTAGACATGTTTGACATACAAAACGTAGGTTCAGTCCACTGATTGTTGTGCTTGCTTTTTTAACCTACCTTTTTTAAAACGTGTTCTTTGCTATTCTAAGCGTTTTAGCTGTAATACTATGTACTGAATTATTGTGCCAGGCACCCATTAGAAGTTAGAGGTAGAAAAAAAAGGGATGATGCCTTTCATGCTCCTGCATATCTAGAATTTACAAAGGTATCTGACAAGTTGCCGTTGACGATGTTGATGAGATGGCCGACATGGTAAATGATAAACTCAAAACAGATTACTTAACATTTGATAGTTTCATGACTCGCAGGTTATTATTTTAGATGATTTCTGACCTGAAACAGATCAAGATGGAAGCCACTTAGGAGTCAAAGCCTGATATTGACAGCTACGATGCAGGTGACTCCCTTGCATTGCTTGACTATGCGGATGACATTTACAGCTTCTACAGAGAGAACGAGGTAGATTCTTGGAACCCTAATGAAGTTATTTGCTGCTGCCAAGTTGTGAACATGAGTGATCTCATTGCAAATTTCTACGTGTATAGGATTTGAGCTGTTGCTCCCCTGATTACATGCCAGCCCAGGCTAATATAGATCAACACGTGCGTGCCTTTCACATTGATTTGCTGATACAGGTAAGAACTATGTCTGATGCTTCATTAATTCAATATATTGTGCTTCATATGGTTTGGAAATTCTTAGCTTCCACGCTTCTGTGTCCAATACAGATGCGCTATCAATTACAGCTATTGCATGAGACCATGTTCCTTACTATGAATAGCGTACACAGATAGTTGCCGCATGAAAACGTATTGCGAAAGAAGCTTCAGTTCATTGCTTTTACTACTATGTTGTTTGCGTCCAACTATGAAGACACGACCGTCCCTACCATGAAGGATCTAATCTTAATCTACGACCGTGCCTACGCTAGGCACATATTCTATAAACCATCTTATGTATTGTATATTCGACATGTTTAACATACAGAATGTAAGTTAAAGATTATCCACTACTGTTATTTCAACCCATCTATACTACTTAGAAACCACTTAGCTTTACAGCATGTTGCCTTGCTACTGATTAGACCTTAGTGACATTGGCTAGGCTAGGATTTTCTTACAAACAGACAATTGTAATAGAACAATCACATGATACTTCAACCTACACATTCGTTCCTGCACACACAAAAAAAAAACCAGAAATTGTTCAGACGCTGTCGGCATGGGTGCAGCAAAGCGCACCAAACGTCCTAGTTGCTATTACCAATAGGAAACTTATCCCACATATGCCTGCATTGACAATCTGGTTCTCGGGATCGACTGGCCATCCGATGAACAAGTTGTCGGAAAAGGAGATATCTGCCACTTAGGGTGTGTTTTGTTGGGTGAACTAGGATGAATGGGATAAAATGGTACTAGATGGATGTGATGATCCTGGATGGTATGGTACAACTTGTGTGTAGTAAGTGGGATGAAATAATTTAATATTTTGTTTGGTTGCATGAATAGGATGGTACCGGATGGTTCATGATCGTGTTTGGTTCCAGGGATGAGGTTGAATGAGTAAGCACAGAGAGAAGAAAAATAGAATAGGCAGAGGCGGATTGGTGGTGAGGGTGGTGCCGACAAGAAGTAGCCCGGGAAGGTGGCGGTGGTAGCAAAATGGGTTCCTAGGAGGATTTTGGGGGTAGGGGAGGCAAAGGCGCGGCATGGGTGGCGTTGTGGCAGCCAGGGCGCGGCACACGACGGCATCAACACGCAGGGCGACGGTGAACCGGTGGCTCAACTGGGAATATGGCAAGCACGTGAGCACCAGTGGGGCACGGGAAACCCGCCGGAGCTGTCCATGGCAGTGGGGTGGGGCCGAGGCGGCTTGGCGATAGAACCCTGAGGTGTCGCGAGCAGCTCACTATGGGGGCGACACCGTGGAGAGGGGGAGCCAGAGTGGGTGGTAGGGGAAGGAAGAGGGACGTGTAGAAATGCTCTGGTAGGAAGGAATTGACCGGATACGCAGCGTGTGAGGAGGGGTGGCCGAGGCGGCGGTTTTGGCCGGACATGAGGAAGAAGGTGGGGCGTTAGTGCTTCGGTGGGGTAATCCCGAAATTGATCGTGGAAAAAGATGCAGGGAGGTTTGGAACACGCCGTGACACACGCCAAGAGGAAAGGAGCTCACTGGAGTAGCTAGAACAACGAGGAGGAGGCTGCGACGTTGCACGATATAGACGCTTGAGTCGTAGGGAGGACAAAGCTAGGGCGGAGAGGGGTAGTGGAGGTGCGCATGGGGACGACGAAGTCAGGGCAATGCTGGAGGGCTTCACGGCGGTGGTGGGTGCACGATGGGCGAGCGGTGTGAGGCTAGACGGGCTCGTCCCTGTACCGCGTGGTTCACCTGTTTTTTTTGGAACCGTTCGATACAACATATTAGGGGAATATTCTCAGAATCTATATGACCCCATCCAGAGTGATTTGATTCAGTTCACTCAACCAAATATAGGGACATAGGCATAATTAGGACCATCTTGTACATGTATGCCCTCATTAAATGAACCAAACACACCGAACTCTCATGAGGCATGTGAGCTCCACCGATGCATCACATAAACTCCACTTGTGAGACCGACAAGCGAGCCTTGAAAGAGCCTTGAAAGGAAACTACCTCTCGCATCCTGGACCTATCATTGCCAATTCCATTGTCGGTAAGGCTACTTGCATTGCCTCACGTACTACCCCAAGTTGAATTTCCTCCTCTTGTGATCTCTCCCCAAACCCTAACCACCCACAAGATCATGCATCACCGGCTAGGGCCACTATTGCTCCTAGGTTAAACTTTTCCAAATTTTGAGTTGGTACTGGGGAATTTTGAGTTAAAAGGTGGCAATTTTTCAGTTGAAATTTTGGAACACTAACTGAAAGTTTGGAATTCAAGGTTAAAGTTTTGGAATGTCTAGTTGGAATTCCCAAATTTTCTAGTTGAAGGTTTTGAATTTGAGTTGAAAGGTGATTTGTAACGCCCTCAAAAATGTTTAAGATAGATTAGCTAAGCATATCATGTATATGTGTGTAAATTATGGATCAATATAAAATTTTTGTTGTTGTAATAAAGTTTGTCTCGAAATTTCAAAATTTTAAATTAAATTCAAGCTTTTAGGTGATTCCAAAAAGTTGGGTGTTTAAAAGTTATTGGAAATAATTTATTTAAATATTATATTATTTATATTGAATTAATATATTTTTTCTTAAATTTTTAGAAGTCATTTTGATTTCACCAAAAACCAAACCATTTCACTAATGAAGATTTGAAAATCATTTTATTCTAACAAACTTATGCACAAGCAGTACCTGCATCCATTTTTCCTAAGTCCTATTTGATTCTTAGAACTCTCACAAAATTTTTCAGAATTTATCTTCTATTTTAAAGCTCTAGGTCAAACTTGTTGTTATTTGGTCAAAATCAAATCGAAATCCTAACCCAAACTGTTCCGACCGAACCACCCCAAGCCGAGTTGGTTTGACCGCACCGTCTCGCTGCGCCATCCATAGACCGGAACCGACCACCATTGGGTCCGACTCAACCCACTCGTTGAACCGTTTTCCTCAGTCACCGAGAGGCGTGCCCCACCTGTTAGGGGCATCGTCTTCCTCGGTGCGCCACTTAGCTCCGAGCGGCGCTAGCATTTTGCATGCGTGCCACTAGGCTGCTGATCACGACCTCACGCTTTCTCATCTACCTTTTAGTCATCGCTTGGACATCACCAAAACCCCGAACTCATCCATTCTCTTCTCCGTTCTCTTTTTCGCCTTCCCCGATCATCTTTTCATTTTGGCCGAGGAAGGAGACGAGGAACTAGCGCCCACCTTGGTGCCGCCCGTGAGCCCACGACCCCACTGTCGAACTCCACTCACCTCGCCGCACCCATTTTTTCGGTCTAAGGTTTTCGCATCCCCTAAATCGTCGGGAGCCACTTCATCGTCTTCAGCTCCATTGGGCATGGCCGGGAAGCTTGCGAAGGTTTCAGTGAGTATTACGCCCCGAGATCTTGTCCGTTGAAATCACATCATTTTGTTGAGTCTTCTGGTGAAGTTAATTGGACTTTGGTGCAACGTCGAGGGAACGTGACTCGTTCTTCTCTGACAACGGTGATCCACCGCCGTCTACCATTTGGGCATCTCTGACCTCGATCGATGTCATCATCAGGTGCTCTGTGAATCTGGCGACGAGGCGATCTCAACGCACTCTTCCCCGAGCTCAATCGACGCCCGAAGCGTCTTCTCCGCGAACACCGCCCCTTTGGCTCCGCCTCCGGCCGTCGCAAGCTCGACACCGGTGACATTTGGGCTCCCCGCCACTTCGAGCAAGTTCGCAAAGACCTCCTGCACCTATTGGTGTTGATCACGAGTCTGGAAACCAAGTCCTCCGCTAGATCGCCTTGCACGGCCATGCCAGATCTTCCCCGGCGAACACCCCGGTTAATCGCTGACGAAATTAGGTAATGATGTCCATTAGCGTTAATCAAGTTTTGTATTGAACGTATGACAGGTAGGTCCCTCTGGTAATGAACGTGATTAGGAATTTAAATGAAACCATTTAGATCTAGGAGTCATTGACATGTGGGCCTGTATGGCCTATTAAATAATTGTGCAAAACTTGAAAGTACATTTTCTCTTAGGGAAAATGTATTCCTTTTAGGTTTAGACCGAGTTTATGTTTTTATAAATAGAAGACATATTCCTTTAATGCGTCTTCAATGTCACGGTCGCCCAAGGCTGGTCAAGGTTGACCAGGTCAAGCATTGACATCGGTCCCCACCTATCATTCCCTATGGCTCGCTGTGGGCGAGTGAAAAATGTATTTAATTCATTTAGAAATTCTGAAACGACTTAAAGTTGCATTGAAAATTCAAATAACTTGAAAAATTCATAACTAATTCAATTTAACTCCAAATTGAATGAAACCAATTTTGTTGGTTTTAATATTTAATGCAATTTTTAATGGACTAGGTTCTAAGTATGTTTATGTTCCATAAAAATTCGAAAGATAAGTTAATGTCTTTAACGAATTGTTTTTACATTAGAAATTGAGTTAAACTTCAAAAATTCATAAGTAATTCATCTTAACTCGAAATTGAGTGAAATTAATTTTGTTAGTTTTAATCTTAATGTATTTTAACTTGGAATAAGTCGAAACATGTCTCTGTAAAAGAAATTTTTGATAATTAAATTAATTGTACATTAAGGACTTTCACCTTGACAAATTCCTAGAAAATTCTTATGAACTGCAAGTGAACTAAAAATTTCACATAAGTTCATACTAAATCCCCTGTGTGAATTGCATGCACTTTTGAATGATTTGATATTTCTGGCTGTATTTGGAGTTTATTGCAATATCGTCTTTTGTTAGGTTTTCGACGATTCCGGCGTATTGTGAGTTCCATCTGAGGGAAAATAAGAGTGGTACCAACGAAGGCAAGTAGTCCTCTCCTTTTGATCATATTGTTCCTATTAATTTTGAAAACTATTTATGTTGCTTTTAAGTATCTATGCATCGCTTTAAATTCAAATACTTGTATGTCAAATGGGTAGATTTAGCTATGTCCTACTTGTTACATTTCCTTTCCATTGAAAGTTGATTACCCGATTTCCATTGATACTTATGGTTTTATGTTATATGGGGATGTTTGATGATTTTTAGAATGATGCTTAGCCATGCTAGTAGATGTAGTTGAAAGTGGTTGATGGAGCTAGTCCATCGGCCGATATTGAATTGATTTATGTTGGAGTTGAGGATTATGTTCAGAATAGGGATCTACTTGTTGTGGACATATTGGGCATGGAATTTATGTTTTTTACTCAGACAGGTGGTAGGGTGATGATGAGTAATTATTCTAAAAATTTTGTAGTCCCGTTTGGGTGATTAAGGACCGGTCTATGTGGTGTTGAACCAAGTCACTCATGCAACCACATGCTGGGTTAATGGTGAAGGCTTGGCCTATTAATTTGTTGTGTATTAGGTATCAAACCACTAATAGATTGACAATTGTTGTTTTATTATTGTTACTGTTGTATTGTCAATCTAGTGAGGGCATGATAAGTTTTGTCTTACTTACTCTTAAGGGTCGCTTGTGTTTGCGAGAAGCTTCGCAATGACTTACTTACACAACGAGGTGTAACCGTGGTTCAGATGACCGACAGTCGGCCATAGTGTGTATCCTCGGGTGGTTTAATAGTTGGCACATAACATTGTAACAATCTCGTTATGATGTCTCAGTTACAGTCCTATGGAGGAGTGCATTGGCCGACATTGTGACTTATTCATATCATATGGGTAAAGCTGCACAAACTCTGTAGAGTCATAAATCTATTCGAATAGCCATGTCCTTGGTCATGGACATCACTTGTGGGAAACCATGCACAGTTAGATGTTAGGAATAGGATCAGGGTATAATCGGGAATGAATTGCCGTCACGAATAGTAAGTTCGTTGTAACACCCCAGCCAATCAACGGCCTGGAATGCTACTAAAAGAACCAGAACCTCCCTTGTATTATTAATTAATACCGGAGGTACCAACAGAATATCATAGGAAGGCATAAATAAAACATCCAATATATGGAGAAGGTATCCTTCCTTCACCAGTTAATTTCTATCTATTACAGTTCATCATAAACTAGATTCACAAGCAGTAATAAATCATGGAGAAGGTATCCTTCCTTCCCATCTTGGTTTACTTATTACAGTTCATCAACAAATCAACAGTTTACTCATTCATATAGTATGAACTACATGATATGATTTTATTAGGATGAAGGGTAGTGTGTGCAATCCAAAGAAAAGCTACTCCCTCCCATGCATGCCGCTCTTGCCAAGTGGTACCTAAAAGCACAACAAAGCAAGGGTGAGTCCACAGACTCGGCAAGTATCAACAAGGCCAAATCTAGAAACACATCCACAAAGATTAATATTCACAATTAAACATTACGCTAAACATAGCCTTCATGCTTATGTAATGCAACCATGCAATGCACCTTTTAATCTTTATCTCTTTTCGCATTTTATCGGTAATGCGGGTATACAACCGTCGATGTATACCCTTGCCTATGCACTCGGCAATAGGGACCAAGAGCCTATACTCCACAAGTATAGGGACCTTTGCCCATCATCGCATGATGGGGACCTCTTTACTCATTGCCCACATTACACAAATGTGGGGATTCTAGCCCGTCATCGACATGACGGGACCTCAACATTCATACTTGGTCACCACGTGACCAAAACTCAATCATGCTTACTACATGCATATGTTCAATGACATTATCTTCTAAACATATGAATTCAACATATACATAGTAACGTAAGCATTAACCATGAACACAGAAACTTTAACCATAGCTTGAATATACCAAGATATATTGTAATTCATCACAATAACATCCATGCATGGCAATCACGATCAAGACACAATCAATCTTAGCAAACAATCATCATTACTCTTTAACCCGAATACTTGCCTTAACCGCGAGAGAACGAGGATGCGAGAAGGTGCTGCCCTGGTACCCGCCCACCACCTGAATAATAATTATGAACCAAGCTAAGACAACCATACTGGACCCAAGATATAATTAATAGCTCAAACGAAAAAGACCAAACTCTCAAGCGCCTTCCGAACGTCCCACTTCTAGCGATCGACCTGTCCCTCTGTGGACAGTCAACTTCTAAAATCATAACTTTCACTACCGGGGTCCAAATAAAGTGTTTTAAGACTTTCTGGAAAGGTAATTAAATTACCTAGATAAACCTAGTTGGGGAGCCCTTCTGATTCTGCTATTTACTACCCCTACCAAGCCAATCTACAGAACATCAATATTCACGTCAGGTTCTCTGGACAGTACACTAAAACCACCATAACGTTTGCTACGATTATCCAAATATTGCGTTCTTTAGCTTCCTGGAAAGGTATGGAAATTATCTACAGTTTTTGTTATATCGAGATCCTCTGATTTCGTCTTTAACTAATGGCTTAACCCAGGTTTCTACAACCTGTCAGAAATCTGACAGACTAGCAGGACAGCGACACTAAAAAAATTCATAACTTGCTGACCGTTAATCGGATTTAGGTGTTCTTGGCGGCCACGTAAAGCTAAGGACGTCACCCAACTTTCTCTAAGAGAAGTCATCCCCAGATTCTGCCTCTAAAGATACGAAAACCTACGTCCAAGAATCTGGACAGAATTAAATCTATTACCCGACATTGATTAAACAACCAATTAAACCTCTAAACTATCGGAGATCGGTGTTACCCTTGACAAATCGTTGACGAACACCCACACCAGCACCGGCACGAGGATCCTCTCCTTCTCTTTTCCCTTGCTTTCTCCTCAATTGGCCAATTCGGCGTTCCTCCTTCTTCCTTCCTCTCCATCCTTTCTCCTCTTGGCATAGCAGTAGGGGGGATGCTACAGTGCGGCGCTACAGTACTAGGGGCGGCAGTACTGTAGTACTAGAGTTTCCCCCCTCCTTTTATTGGTGGCCGGCCCCTCATGGGCCTCCTGGGCCAAGGCCCGAGGCCCAAGTTGCCAAAAACTGCGAAAACCCCTCTGCCTAATTGTTGCTAAATCTATATTATATTTGGTCCTTCTCCTAATTCAATTAATCTCTCCCAAATACTCTTTTGAATATTCTTGAATACTTTTGGGGTATTACATTCTACCCCTTAAATTGAATTAGACCTAATTCTAATCACTCTTAACGCCAAGGTATATCCACAGCTAATACTTAAAAAATATTAGCACATACATTGTAGAATAATTCGATATTGCTCGCTTGCTAGACTTCAAATTCCCGGTGGTCTCTCTCTCTCTGCTGCGACCAAAGCACCTTGACGAATCGACGTGTTACGCCTTATTACTCGTCCCAACCTTTCAAGAGTCACTCAACGGACATGACTTGAAGGTACGGTCTTATTTGTAGGTCAACGGTTCTAACGAAACTTCACACTCTGGATTTCTCGAGTACTCCTAGACACGGTGTCATACAAAACAATGTGTTCTACGCCAGACTCTAGACGGTCCTAGTAATACGCTATCTCTCAAATCTCCACAACTTTGAGAACAACCAATGTACCTTGGGCCAACATTCCCTTGGTACCAAGCCACACAACTTGCACATGGTACAAAAACTATTGTTTCTTGTATCAATCGATCTCTTCACTTTAACAATGGGCACCTCCTTCAACCAGGACGCCAACGGAACTCATTTTTAACAAACTCTTTTAGAAACAGAATGAATGAAAATAAAGGATTCTCAAATCATCGCATAGCACACTAATTCTTTTCTTTTAATTTGGCAACCTCAAAGCTATGCTCAAACTGAACACAAAATTCACATCTAGGAAGAGAGACTCTTCCAATCCATAATAACATACTCTGATCAACTTCTCTACCAAGGGAATTACTTTGACATATAATTCCTCACACACCTCCATATAAATTTCAGCCACAATCACCTCACCTCAATCTTTTAAGGTTAATCAACTTGAAATTCACCACATTCACACTCATTTACTTTACCCAAAGTATTCTATCAAAGATCAACATACTATTCAAAATTCGCTTCGTTCATTCACCTCTACACATAATATTGGGTCTCCAAGGTC